>JARQOC010000011.1:229815990-230415990 GCA_033576535.1 Allobates femoralis | reverse complement strand
GGGATACTGTCAAGAGTGACGGTATAGTGGTAAGGGAATCTGTTAGCAGGATTGTAAGATGGGCTGAAGGTGATCAGAGGACCTAGTCTGACCCTTGCACTACACTGCTCCCAGCGGTATCCCTGAAGTTAAGGAGGTCTAGATCGCCACCCTTGCCCTATGTTGCTAGTAAGCCCTAGGGTAAGAGTCCTCACCTCCAGCCACAGACCGTGAAAAACAGCAACTCCTACAGGGAAGGAAACAGAAGAAAGCACCAGCACATACGTCTTCACTAGTAGAGACTAAACTCTATCAGCAACACCTAGTAGAAGGAAGTGGAACTATGTGAAGCCTGAGGAGTGGAGAACTGAATAACCTGACACCCCCCCACCTGCAGAGCCACACACAACAGCAGCATCTGGCATTAATTTTGGATGTGCCAAAGGAAATTTACACAGATTTAAACTACTGCAGTATAGCAGTCAACATGAGACACTTCATAACTCCACCAGACTGACTGCTGTCTCAGTAATTCATTTGTAATCTTGCCTGAAGAAGGAGACATTGGGCTCTGAAAGCTTGCAAATATATATTTTTCTGGTTAGCCAATAGCAGGGTCACTCCCCAAAGATTTTTGTTAGTTTTGGGGCATAAATATTGACGTGAAAAGGAATGTGAGGAAACAATCATTGTGTTGAACCATCATAGTCCAAGTGTGGAACCATAGGGTGTCCACCTCCTCCTCAGCGGACACCTCCCCATCCCCAACCCTAACATTACACATTGAAAAATACTCAAAGAAATCAGCTCTTAGACTGCAGTTATAAAAGTTTAGTTTCGGTTGTTTAAAATTGAACAAATTAAATCTAATTTCTTTATTAGTTTAAAATATCTGATGAAATCACAACCACAGGGATATATTCTCATGGGATATTATTGGATATTTCTATCGTTTTTTCCTCTTTGTCTTTTAGAATCATACATTATATAAGCCATGTATTAAGAGCTCATTGCTCGCACAAGACCAGGTGTGTGCCACAGATCAATGCGTTCTGTCTTACTGTCCTTTATATTGTCTTAGAAGTAACCGGAGATCTTTCGCCACCGAGGTCTGATCAGCGGGTGTCAGACCGGACTGGAAACTCTCCGCTCCGGTCTGATCAGCGGGTGTCAGACCGGACTGGAAACCCTCCGCTCTGGTCTGATCAGCGGGTGTCAAACCGGACTGGAAACCCTCCGCTCCGGTCTGATCAGCGGTTGTCAGACCGGTCTGGAATCCTTCCGCTCAGGTCTGTTCAGCGGGTGTCAGACCGGACTGGAAACCCTCCGCTCCGGTCTGATCAGCGGGTGTCAGACCGGACTGGAAACCTTCCGCTCCGGTCTGATCAGCGGGTGTCAGACCGGACTGGAAACCCTCCGCTCCGGTCTGATCAGCGGGTGTCAGACCGGACTGGAAACCCTCCCGCTCAAGGTCTGATCAGCGGGTGTCAGACCGGTCTGGAAACCCTCCGCTCCCAATATCAGGTACATGAGCAGAGGATCAGTATTATAATGAAGGGAAGATATCTCAGCCCTAAAATTTCTATATCTTAGAGCCAGAACATCGTACACATGTTTATTCTGAGATAACCTTTTGTACCTCGTGATTTTGCAGGAAATATCTATTTTAATATCCTTCATTTGTTTAATATTCATATTTTGTGTTGTTATATTTTAGAAAATGTTATCTGTGCAATGTTCAATCCTTAAGTTAACGATGTATTGAAAGAATTATGATATTTGCTCTCTTAATTTATAATTGGTTGAAAGTAGAAAATGATGGGATTTATTTCTGAAATCTTCTTTACAGATGTATTCAGCATCTCATGGATAACAGCACGTCTATAATATTTCACATTCTGCCATTCTCTTTAAAGGTTCATAATAAGCCGCTGATTGCCGGGATTTTTTTGGTCATTTATTTGATTGGGATCACTTTGAATCTGGTGGTGATCTCAGTGATCTGTCTGGATGTCAAACTCCACACCCCCATGTATCTATTCTTCTGTAACTTATCCGTCATAGACATTTGCTTCACCACAGTCGTTATCCCGAATCTTCTCTATATATTATTATCTGGGGATGACCTGCTCTCCTTCACCCAGTGCTTCACCCAGGTGTTCTTTTTCTTTACGGGAGCCAGTGTAGAGGATACACTTTTCTTCGTTATGGGCTTTGACCGATACGTTGCGATTTGTCATCCTTTGTCCTACCACCGGATCTTGAACAGGAAAGTCTGTGTCCTGATTGTTCTTGCTCTCTGGATCTCGGCCTTTCTACATTCTTCAGTATTTATAAAATTTATCCTTAAAATGTGCTACGAGAAGGTTGTTACTATACATAACATCTTCTGTGATCCTGTGGACATATTTCACGCATCCTGTGGAAGCTTCAATGACTTTCACATCTTAGTCTATGTGGAGCTTGTATTGTTCGGAATCATTCCATTTGTCTGCAACCTTTTGTCCTATGTAAGAATCATCCGTGTAATTTTACACATTAAGTCAACAGAAGGAAGGAAAAAAACCTTCTCCACCTGCTTGTCCCATCTCATTGTCATGATAATTTACTATTCCACATGTTCAATGGATTACATGATGCCTTTCTCCGACCACACAGTGATCACCAAGCAGATTTTATCAACGCTTTATACCACGGTGGTGCCCATGGTCAACCCGCTCATATACAGTCTACGCAGCAGTGAAATCCTGAGAGCTCTTCAGAGGTTATTTACAATTAAACAATGGCAGGCAATGGCAAGCCCCTAAAGATACATTCACAGTGTAATCATAAGCAATGCATGTTACCAAATAGCGCCCAACGCCCTTGCAAAAAGTCACAGCAAAACGCACGTCGGGCGCTATTTGGTAATATGCATTGCCTTTGCTTACACTGCGTAGGTATCATTAGAGGCCTGACATTTCCTCCAATCTTCTCTAAGCACTATTAGGTAGCGCTCACTAAGTGTGTTGGGGAACACTCGCTTGCTGCGTGATTAAGGTACACAGGCATATAACAAGTCCAGACGGTTTATTACCACTCTGGTAATACAGCAAACAATAAGTTCTTTTCAGGCCAATAGTCCATATCTTTGCGGGGTCCGCCCTCTCAGATTAAATTAAAAATGAATGCTGTATTTATCATGAAAAATTGACTAAGACAAATTTACTTTAACTCATTAGATCAATGTTTTGTCACACAGGGGCTTCATTAATCATAACTTGCTGATATATCTGATCTCTACGATTCATTATCTTTTCTGTCTTCCCAAGTTATGGACTGTACTGTAGAATTAATGAATTCTGATAAATAGATGATCCTGTATAAATTAATCCTGGCAATGTAAAAAAAAAGTTGATATTCATGGTGCTTAATCAAGAGAGGAAATGTCTTGGAGACGTTGTGCTGTAATGGATATTAAAACTTATGTATAAGGCTACCTTCACATTACGATTTTTAAGAGAGCCGATGCTGTCCGATAAAATCGGACAGCATCGGCTCCCTTCTGATGCCTGGAATCGGATGCCAAATAGGCATCCGATTCCAGCAGAAAATCGCTCCCTCCGGGCTGAAAAAAAACCAATGTATGCTCACCTGTCCCCAAGACCCCCGCCGTCTCCCGCACGGTCCTGCAGGCTCCCGGTGTCTTCCCTGTGTCTCTAGAGGTCTTCTTCTTCTGAACAGGACCTGCCGTGACGTCACAGTCACATGACCATCGGTTACATCATGCTAAAAGGGGTCACGTGATTGTGACATCACGGCAGGTCCTGTTTAGAAGAAGAAGACCTCTGGAGACACCGGGAGGACACCGGGAGCCTGCGAGATACGGCGGGGGCCTCGGGGACAGGTGAGCATAGATTGTTTTTTTTTAACCCCTGCTTTCCCAGTTAGGAGCAGTTTTACTGTACTGAGCATGCTCAGTACAGTAGAATCGGGTCCGAGGACACATCAGATGTTTCCTCGGTCCCTGCTCCATAGGGCCCCATGTTAAAAACATCGGACCGAATCGGATGTGCACTAAATGGCATCCGATTTGGTCCAATGCGATTTTGTCCGATTTTATTTTCGGTGCAAAAATCGGAGCATGCACGTCACATACTCACACATCACAGCACAGGAGATTAGTTGGGGGACTGTATTCTCTCTGCTCTCTGTGTGCAGCATTACAAGAGCTGAACTACAACGCAAACTGTCACAGCAGGGATAACTGCTTGGAGAAACAAATGGAATCTAGATCAGGCAGACCTGCAGTAGGTGTCTCCCTCCGTGATGATATTAACTGAACAGATCTGTAAGTGAAACCTGACACTACACTGTTAGCAAAGGTAGGAGTGAGGAGGGAGGAGAGAGCTGCAGAGAAGGCGTGCATAATTACATGACAGTTTACACAGCACAGGACTAATCATCAATGCTTATAATGGGACAGGACTAATGCAGCAGCTCTCTGCAGAGCCTGACAATGGTGATAACATGGAAACTAAAAACAGTACAATAATGATTTTACATGTTTTTAAGAGGTCTGCCCAGGCCCTATTCAAGGGTAATATTAGTATCATACTGAAAAATGACCTGACAGTGTCCCTTTAACTTAAATTAGGGGTCCCGGAGTCCCTGTTCTTACTTACTGTATATAAGGAGTTTGAATGGAGAGAGAGGGGATTGAGCAGTTCAGCATGTGTAGCACCAGGAGCAAACTTTAAAGTGTGCAGTGGTTGCACCTGGGCCTTGGAGTCTTGGGGGGCTAAAAGGTTATTGAAACTTTTCAGAAGACCAATATTACTAAAGACCTATGATAGATGGGGGCTCTGGTTGATATTTTGGAAACAGGACGAAGTTCCGGTGATCCACGCTCAGGGCCGGCTCCAGGTTTCTGTGGGCCCTGGGCGAAAGAGTCTCAGTAGGCCCCTTTAACACATACTGGTTGCATAATATATTATATATATATGTGTGTATATATATATATATCTTTGTTATATATATACACTCCGAACCGTAGTACCTATATATACAATCCCCACAAATATAATCCCTCTCTTAGCCTGTCTTCCCCTGTGCGCTGTGTCTCCCCGCCCTGTGCCTGTCTCCCCCCTGTGTGATGTGTCTCTCCCCTGCCTCTGTCTCTCCCGCGTATGATGTATGTCCCCCATGTGTGCTATCTCACCTGTGCGATGTGTCTCCTCTCTCTGTGCCTGTCTCCCCTGTGTGCTGTGTCTCCCCTGTGTACTGTGTCCCCCCCTCTGTGCAGTCTCTCCCCTGCTTCTGTCTCACCCCTGTATGATGTCTCGCCCCCATGTGTGCTATTTTCCCTGTGCCTGTCTCTCCCTTTTACACTGTCTCTCTCTCCCATCTCCTTTCTTTCTGTGTACTCGCTTGCTCTCTTTTTCTCTCTATCTCCTCTCTCCCAGAAAAATTAATTTGGTAGAGTCTGGAACAGAAATGAAAACAAAAACACACCTTATCCGCAGCAAGAAAAAAACGCACCGTTGGCACAACCATTTTTCTGTTGCAGTGACATCAAAGCACACCGGACGGCCGAGCACAGACAGCAGAGCCCACCGGCGGCAGCAGAGTCCTCCAGTCTACACCTATGCTCAGCGCAATGCAACAGCCAGTGCACAGAGCAGGGCTGGTGGGGTGGGATGCAATGCTCTGCATCTCCTGCCCATCACATGCACACAACTGCAGCAAAATAGCTGAGCACTGGACACATTACATGATCTGCAGAGCAGTGGGCACTAGACATGATCTGCAGAGCACCGGACACACTGTGCAGAGCACCAGACACACATCAGAGCATTGGATGCACAGCAGAGCACTGGAAATACTGTGAAGAGCACCAGACCCACAGTGCAGCACTGGATGCACAGCAGAGCACTGGACTTACTGTGCAGAGCACCATACCCACACTGCAGAGCACTAAATGCACAGCAGAGCACTGGAAATACTGTGCAGAGCACCAAATCCACAGCAGAGCACTGGACGTACAGTGCAGAGCACCAGACCCACAGCAGAGCACTGGACATACAGTGCAGAGCACCACGCCCACACCAGAGCACTGGAAATATTGTGCAGAGCACCAGACCCACAGCAGAGCACTGGACATATTGTACAGAGCACCAGATCCACAGCAGAGCACTGGACATATTGTACAGCGCACCAGACCCACAGCAGAGCACTGGACATATTGTGCAGCGCACCAGACGCACAGCAGAGCACTGGACATATTGTGCAGAGCACCAAACCCACAGCAGAGCACTAAACATATTGTGCAGAGCACCAGACCCACAGCAGAGCACTGGACATATTGTGCAGAGCACCAGACCCACCGCAGAGCACTAAACATATTGTGCAGAGCACCAGACCCACAGTAGAGCACTAAACATATTGTGCAGAGCACCAGACCCACAGCAGAGCACTGGACATATTGTGCAGAGCACCATACCCACGGCAGAGCACTGGACATACTGTGCAGAGCACTAGACCCACAGTAGAGCACTGGACATATTGTGTACTGTACTGACATAGGGGCCCGGCTCCCTGTGTGCTGCACCCCCCACCCTCCTCCCCTCTTCTCTCTTCTCCCATCTCCCCCCAAACTTGTGTGCTGCAATGAGCAGGAGCAGAAGTCCAGCAAATCATAGAGATCAGCTCCCGGTGCTCCAGGTCCATCTGCATTGACCCGGGAGCTGATCTCTATGATCCCACTGTCCCACAGCCATCGGAGGATGCAGGGCAGGGGACGCTGTCCTGCAGCAGATGGCATGGGCCCCCAAGGCACCTCTGGGCCCCGATATTTGCCCAGGTGCGCCGGGTGCTGACGCCGGCCCTGCAAAGGATGGTGGATAATCGGACATGTTGGGGCGCAGAATTCCAGAGGATGCGGGATATACAGGAGAAGTCTTGGAAGTGATTGGGTGAGGAGCGAATAAGTATGGAGGAGAAGAGGAGGTCTTGGGAGGACCGAAGATTATGTAAGAAAAGATATTGGGAGATTAGTTAAGATATATAGGGAGAGGACAGTAGTTGGACGGCTTTATAGGTCAGTGTTAGTAGTTTGAATTGGACTCATAGGGGAATTGGAAGCTAATGGAGAGATTTGCAGTAGTGAGAAACCGGAGCAGCAAGGGGAGAGGCAGACTGGAGAGGTATTAGAATGTTAGCAGGGAAGCCACAGAGGAGGACGCTGAAGTAATCAAGGCGGGAGATAATGAGGGCATGTACAAGTATTTTAGTAGATTGAGGGTTGAGGAAAGGTTGGATTCTGAAAATATTTTTGAGCTGGAAGAGACAGGAGGTGGTGAGAGTTTGGATGCGCGGTTTGAAGGACAGGGCAGAGTCGAGAGTTACTCCGATGGGGTGGATTTCATTTGCAGGCGAGAGCGTGATGCCATTCACCATAATAGATAGATCAGATGGGGAATATGCATGAGATGGAGGAAAGACAATGAGTTTGGATTTGTCTACATTGAGTTTTAGGAAGCGAGAGGAGAAGGAGGATATGGCTGATAGACACTCCGGGATTCTGGACAGCAGAAAGGTAACGTCTGGGCCAGAGAGGTAGATCTGAGTGTCATTCGCATACAGGTGATACTAGAAGCCATGGGACTTTATGAGTTGCCCCAGTCCTAGAGTGTAGGTGGAGAAAAGAAGGGGTCCTAGGAGAGAACCTTACGGGACTTCAACAGAGAGAGGGCAGGATGAGGAGGTAGTGTGGGAGTCAGAAACACTAAATGTAAGGTTAGAAAGGTATGAGGAGATCCAGGAGAGGGCAAGGTGTTTGATGCCAAGGAAGACGAAGATCTGAAAATAGGAGGCAGTGGTCGACTGGGTCAAATGCGGAAAATGAGTCTAGAAGGCAGATTATAGAAAATTGCATGTTAGCTTTGGCTGAAAGTAAGTCGTTAGAGATTTTGGTCAGGGCAGTTTCGGTGGAATGGCTGGAAGCCAGATGGTAGAGTGTCAAAGAAAGAGTTAGATGAAAGGTGGGAGGAAAGTTAAGTATGGACAAGCTGCTCAAAAAGTTTGGAAGCAAACGGGAGCAGCGATATGGGACGATAGATGGCCATAGCAGTCGGGTCAAGGTTTGGCCTTTTAAGGATAGGCATGATCATAGCAAGTTTAAAAGAAGAGGGGAAGGTACCAGAAGTTAACAATGGGTTCAAGAGGTGGGTTAGGACTGGGATAGGCGTGGTGGTGAGGTTGGGGAGAGGGTGAGAAGGGATGGGGTCAAGTACACAAGTGGTGAGGTGTGATTTGGAGAAGAGATGAGTAATCTCCCCTTCAGTGATGTGGGAGATGGAGGTTATGAGACACATACTATTTGAGCATATCTAATAACTTGAGGTATTGGGGGACATGGTTAAACTGCCCTGGCGTATGCACCTACTACTCTATTTTACATCTAAGTGTATGTACCTGTTCTGTCAACATAAATGTACTGTATACGTGTATTCCTTGATTATACAATGTGAATGTGACTTTACGTTTCGGCTTTATTAACCATTCTGCCCTCAAGCAACTGTGTGTCTCTTATCACTGTATTTGTGCTCTCTGGGCGCTTGTCTGCCATACTGTGCTGCTAATCTTGTATGTGTATACCTACCCCTCTTTCTGATAGCAGTAAACTGCACCTTGTTTTTCACCTGTAATACAGACATTTTGTTGTGTGTCTTCTTGATCTATCCAGCTACCTAAGGTGGGCACTAATGCATATGCCCTAGTATACACTGATCAATACTCTGGCTGGCCTGAAGCTTGGCCTGTGACCAAAGCTAACACAAAACCTACTGCTAAGAAATTAATATGTGAGGTTTGTAGATGTAGAGTACCCAAAACTAAAAGAGATAAGAGATAGGCTAGGGTCACACATGGCAATCCGTTTTTCTAAGTGTTTTCCATGCCAATCCGTTTTTCCTAGGCTGCATTTTGTGCCTCCCGTGTCCCTGGACGTTTTTTGGACTTTGTCATTTTTTCTTAAAAACCTACATGTACCATGCGTTAAAGCATGCATTTCCCATAGGGCCACATGTTAAAAAAACGATGACTTAGGTGGGGGTGCAGGGCGAAACCAACCCGACCCTGGAGACCACAAAAAAAATAATAAAAACACGCTCAGGGGCCGTGTCCCCCCACATGCCGGTGCCCCAGGCACGTGCCCTCAAGTGCCTAAGGGCAAATATGGCTCTGCCTATATGTACCATGTGTTAAAGGATGCGTTGCCCATAGGGCCCCATGTTAAAAAAACGCTATGCTTTTTTGTACCAGGAGACTGGGTCATGGTTCAAGAGACATATGAGGAGATGACTGGAACCCAGATACAGTGAGACATTTTACATACTACTAACTACTGCCATTTCTGTGAAGCTCAAAGGCGAAGACACTTGGATCCACGCCAATCACTGCAAAAAGGTCCTAAAACCCAGCGGCAGCAGAAAGGATAATCCTGCCTCTTTGGACCATGCTTATTGCAACTCTAACCTATAAGCCCGGGATTCCACTTGTGAGAGCGGTGCTAGAGACTCGCACAAGTCGTACATCGCATCACCCAGCACATCTGTTGGCTCTCCAAACTGGAGCGTGGAGCTGCATAGAAAAACATGCAGCTAACACTCTCCTATTGAGAGAGTCGGCAACTGTGCGGGTGATGTCCTCGCATCGCTCCCACACGTGGAACCACAGCCTTTCCCTAATCCTCGATGAGGACTTAAAAGAACACTGGGACAGCAAACTGGTAAAGCACCATCAAGTCTTGCTCTAAGAAATGGACTCTGAAGACAGTCCCAAAGACTGCTGGATATTCACCCACAGCCTACTAACCTCTAATACTATTTGATATCTCTCAGATCCCATAACCCCATGTGAAGTTTTAAAGTATGGCTCTTTTCGGGAACAGATGTTTGATTCTTCCTACTACAGTGGGAGAACTCTTACCAGCAGCGATGTGGTTCTGGTCCAGATTGGGAATTGGGTAGAGAGAAACAGGTTACATATTAATCTTACCGGTGTCTTAACGCCTTTACGACATGCACCATACATGTACGATGATGCGGAAAGTGCGTTCCATACAGGTACGGTGCGATAATCATCAGCTGGTGTCAGTTATATTTTTTAGTTGACCCCCTGCCTAAAATTGGTGCAGTACCGATCACGGGTGTTTAACAACAACGGTATTCTTCTTCTTTCAAGAGGGAAGGAACTCTCCCTTTCTGCCAGTTACAAAAATATAGAAAAATTATAGTTCTCAAAATATGGCAATTCAATTTAATATTTTTGGCTCTTTTTTAACTCTCTGATAGCAACAAAGTGTGTGTATCACACACAGACCGGACTCATTTTTTTAAGCTGTTTTGTTGATCTACTCTATGTTAATGTCAGGCCCTGACTGCCCCCGGGGAGCTGATGAAGCCACCGATGGACCCCTGGTTTGAGCTGTGTTGGGTAACCTTTTAGCCCTTTTGAAGGTGTTTTCCAGGCTCTTGATTTTGCATCCCATTGATTTGAATGCGGTTCGGATCTTTGGCGAACTGTTCAGTGAACATCGCCCATTCAGCAAACCAATCTCTACAGTAGTTGTACCCTATGTTAATATCAGCTGTAAAGGAGGCGCGGACTGGCCATCAGAGTAGCCGGTGAATCCCCTGGTAATCCCCTGAGCAGGAGCGGAACTACCGTGGTGCAGCTGGTTCAGCTGCACCAGGGCCCTGACCGGCTAGGGGGCCCCTTCAAGCCTGCAGGGGGGCCCCCAGCCCCCCGCTCCTCAACTCACCATGGCTGCACCAGGGCCGCCGGGGGTCAAGGTCCGCCACTGCCCCTAAGAATAGTCTTTGCATGTAGCTGGACACTGGACCCCCAAAGTTCATGTTCCTAATGGGCCCCTAGCACCTGAGTCCAACACTGGCTGTAAATGTTTGGGCATTTACCCAGCAATTTTTTTTTGTCTCGTATGTAGTAAGATGAGGAATTATAGTAAATAAAGTTAATACAGAGGAGTCAAAAATAAAATAAAAAGCATTTAAAACACTACACATGAAACACTGTTACCTTTACTGTAGTAACACAATTTGGTACAAGGAAGTGGCAATGGAGAGCACAATGGAAAAGAAATAAACATCATGTCTTCCAGGTGATCTTGCAAAACGAATGTTGAAGCCATAAGAAGTTTGGAGTAAAATATTCCAAACTAACTTATTGGCAAAATCGGGAATTCAAATTCCCGGGATCTCCTCAATCATAGATATTAACCACACTTGGACAAGCTTGAAGAAGGTGCGGACACCCGAAACATCCAGGTGTGTAGTTCCCTGCTGAAATCCTTCCATGTTGTAAATCTTCGGTAATTACCTTATTAATTGACATATTGCGGTGAATATGTTGAATTTTATTTTCATAGAAACTTATTGGCTTTGAAAAGAATATAAGGAAAAAAACTTTGTATTGAACCATTATTGTTGCAAGGTCCCTAACTACAGGACCCGACTCCAGGGGACAGGGAGACTAGGCCCCATCATGCCTGCACTCTTACTCGCCTGATCCGCACTCCCACGATGTCCCTCCATGCTGCTGTACCATCCCGTGACATCTCCTCTCCCACTTCTCATTTCCGGGTTGAAGTGGAGCGTGCATAGGTAGCGCGTGCCATTGATTCCCCTCATTTAAAGGGCCAGCGCACCTTTTTTCTGTGTTCACCTCTCAACCAATCACTGAGAGGTTTTTGTGTATTTAAGGCCTTCAATTCCTTATGGAGGTTCCTGAGCAACTTTGTACTGTGGTTCAAACATTGCTGTGCCCAGGTTCTTGGATCAGTATTTGCTCGCTAATGCCTTATCTCTACTTGCCATTAATTCCTGTTATTTCCTTTTAGTGCTTGTGCTCCCGTCCTGGTCTCATGGCTGCATGGAATCTCACCATTCTGGTCTCCATCTCTTCGGCTCAGTTGGTACCCTCCGGACCCCTCTGGAACCTTCCTCGGTGACACAACCTCGTTCCTTCTCCTGATTCTCCTGGCTATTCCGGTTCCTTGCTGCTTTGTCCCGTGCAGTTCCCTAGACTCTCACTCCCCTTCATAGACTTTGTTCCTCTTGGGTCAACCCCCTGGACTTGGAATCATTGCACTTAGTGCCTCTGTGGCTGTACCAGGTCAACACCTGTATAGGGTTCACTTGCCGGTGCTCCCTAGGAGGAATTCGGTGCCTCGACCCAGCTGGTCCTCTCTTGTGGGTTCCCTCATTATTATCAATAAAATCCTTGCATTTCCCTTACATCCAAGTCCGGCTGGTTCCTTGAGCTCAGCTTCCAGAGAGGTCTCTGAGGTCTAGTGGGTCCACACTCCACGTTACTGCCTCCTCTGGCATGAAAGCTTTCACCCAGGCCATGGACTCCACTGATACCTGATTCTCTGTCCAAAGGAAACTGGCCAATCTTTGACAAAGTCAAGAACAACTGGTGACTTTCATGCAGACCCTAGACGTCTGTCTCAGTTCTCCACAAGGTGCCAAGCCCACCAATGCAAGACAACTTGTGGATTTACATCAGGAACTGGACCGGCAATTTGAGATGCAAACTCGGATGTTGACTTATGCGACTTAAGTTGATGAATGTCTACCTAAAATGCCAATGGCCACAGCTCCTCATTCCTAACAGGGTCAGGTGTTCCAGCCGGTGGTTGCCGCCACATCCAGGTCTCTGCAAGCCTACTGGATACTCTGGTGATCCCAAGTTGTGCAGAGGGTTCGCGTGACAATTGTCCAAGTATGGAGGCACAAGGATGTCCATCTCCTCCTCAATGGATCATTGCCCGTCCCCAATAGTAACATTACACATTGAAAAATACTCAAAGATTTCAGCCCTTACACTGCAGTCATAAAAGTTTTGTTTAGGTTGTATAAAACTGAAAAAACTAAAAGTAAATCTAATTTCTTTATTATTCTTAAGTAATTAGAGTAATCACATCCACAGGGAATCTTCCTCAGGGGATATATAAGGCAAATATTAAGAGCTCATTGCTCGCACAAGACCAGGTGTGTGCCACAGATCGCTGCGTTCCGTCTTACTGTCCTTATATTGTCTTACAAGTAACCGGGGATCTTATGTCACCAAGGTCTAATCAACGGGTGTCTGGCCGGACTGAAAACCCACCGCTCCCAATATCAGGTACATGAGCCGAGGATCAGTATTGTAATGAAGGAAGTAAGGACAACCCTAAAATTTCTGTATCTTAATATCAGAACTTTATATCGGACTGATTTGCCGAAAAAATGTATTTTGGTACAACCTCTTGAATTCAGTGAGTATACAGGTTATTGTATTCTCAATTTTCACTATTTTTATTGTTTGGATTTTTGTTGTTGAATTTTTTGGGAGAATTATAAAATTGTTGGAATATGTCAGATGCAACAACTCCACTCCTGTATGTGTAAAGGCCCAGTTACACACACAGATAATTGTGCAGAGATTGTTGGCAGATTTCTGGTTGCAGTGAAATCATGGACACTTTGTTACATTTGTACACAGCCACAAAATGGAGCAATGTGTCCATGATTTCACTGCAACCAGAGATCTGCCAACAATCTCTGCACAATTATCTGTGTGTGTAACTGTGCCTTACGTGTTGTATTGCTAGGTTTGTGCATTACTACTCATGGACTCCTCAGGGCTGTAGGGTCCTGGTTGGGAGGGAGATGAGAAGGAGAGAGGTGCAGATCTAAGTGCAGATGTAATGAAATTCTAGTATAGTCAGAAAGAAAGCTCCTCACCTTTTAGATGTCTTATTATAAGTATAGAGTGCAGGAGTGAAGCGGTATCCACTGCTGGTTTGCAGCTACGTGCCGGACACTCAGAACCTCCAGCCAGTAGGTTCGTCAGACATAATCAGAGGAAAAACATCTGGTTTGAATCACGAGCGCTCCCAGGATGGAAGAGAAGTCACTTTATAACTTCAGAATTTATTAACAAAACTTAAAACAACACGTTTCGGATAAAACATTAAAAAAAATAGCCTTCTTCAGGTATAGGTACAATAAAAGATATGCAGTATAAATAGAGAAATCTCTTGGTCTGGTGTTTCAATTAGCTAATCAGGTGTTTCCTCCAATTAATCCAGGTAAGTTACACCCATTAGGCTGGCTTCACATTGCGGGTCAGATCCGATCCAAGGCTGTCAGGGTGAGCTAATATGCCCTCCAGTCCAGTGTGCACCCGCACGCAGCTGCAGCCGCTGATGAATCATGACCGCGGCTGGCAGGGAGCTAGCCGCAGACCTGAAACATCTGCGACATGGAGCCGCAGGTGTCCGGTTCCCGGATCCTCCCGGACCGCTGCAATCCATTTCAGGGAGCGCCGGATTGCCCGGATCCGGGAGGATCCAGGGCAATCCGGGAATAGCCAATTAGAGGAGATATTCTCCTTTCGGACACAAAAAACATTGCAAGCAGCGTTTTTGTGTCGGTGGGAGAATACTGAATTCTCCCGGATTGTCCCGGACAGATAGAAAACGGATGGTAGAGAGCTGCCATCCGGCTTCTATCCAGCCCCATAGGCTACTATGGGGCCAAAAAACGGTCCGGGGCTGTCCGGTTTTACACGGACAGCCTCGGATCGGATCCAATCCGCAGTGTGAAGCCGGCCTTAGCTGTAGGGTCTGGAGAGCAAAGGGTTTACATTCTCAATCCATGTTATTCCCTTATACTCCTTCATTATAATATGTAATGCACTTTTGTTTTAAATTTAATCAGGGAGATATATATATACACACACACAGATATCCCTCACCCACATACATATATATACATACTACTATGAACATATACATGTATATATACATACAATTTCATTAAAAACAAATTAATAATACATTCATCATATTTTACCTCGATATTCAAGGAGGAGTAACGGGATATTTTTAGCTTTAATTGTTCCATAAAATTAGTTTATGCTTCAAATAACCTTTTACTATATATATATATATACATCTTTGGTAGTAGCTGAGTGCTGCAAGGTTTTTTTCTTGTATATATTATATATATATATATATATATATATATATATATATATATATATATATATAAAAATAATATAATTTTTCTTACAAACAAAGATATTGTTCTTCAGAGACAATGTGGCGTTATTATGATTTTAATTTTTGAATAAAGTCAACCTCTTATTATGGACAAGTGGCTCCGGATCCTTTAAATTCATGATCTTCAGCAGTGGTGCCCGCCACTTAACCGAGAGCCTGGGAGCCTGGAGGAATATTATGTGAGATGAGCGGCTTTCCCCTACCCCCGCCCTCACTCAGCTGTGGCTTTGTTGTATCTTTTAATATATACATACATATAGAGATAGGGGAGGTCCCAATTTTCTTAAATAATCATTAATAGAACACTATTACTAGTACATCTTATGGCCGCTTTACACCTCGCAATATCTCAATGCAACATTGATAAAATGTCACGTGGTACGGCCGTTGCAGTTGTTATCGTTTGTGCGTTGTGTTGTGTAAAAGGGCAACGCGACGCGATAACAACGCAACTACGATATCGCAATGAGATTGTGCATGCTCTCCAACCGTGCAATATTGGGTAGGCGATGTGGCAGGAGACATACAGAATCCTGCACCCAGAGACCAACACAGTAACAATCAGCAGAGACGTAGTGATTGATGAGAACTCTGTTTTGCTCAAATTTCATGAAGTTACACCTGTCATTCAAGCAAAGGAACAAGAAAAAGAATCTCAGTCACCAAACCCAGACACCGAAAAAGAAAACAGTGAAGTCTGGATAAGGTCTGAACCCAGCAACGAAGAAACAGAAGAACCAAGTCAGCCTCCAGTCAGGAGATCAGAAAGACCACACAAAGGTATCCCAGCTAGACGCCTATCTTATAGGGTCAGAACACTTCCTGAATCAGAGCCACAGTCATGGCAAGGAAAAACAAGCCCTCAGAAGCCAAAGATTTGTCAAGACTCCAGCAATGAAAGTTACAGCCAAGCAGTGGGGGCACGTCTGTATATAAGGACAACCAAGGATGCAGTGGACTTGACAGCAGTGAGAAGATCAGCACAAGGACTAAGCACATCGACGTTAAGCATCACCACTTACGTGACTTAGTGGAACGTGATGTACTAAAGTTTGTGTATTGCGAGTCTGACAAGATGTTAGCAGATGGTATGACAAAACCATTGCCTAGAGCCAAGTTTGAGGACTTCAGAACTGCAATGGGACTAACAGGATAAGTAGTTGTTGAGTGGGGGTGTTGGAATATGTTTAGTGCAACAACTCCAATCCTGTATATGTGTAAGTGTTGCATTGCTAGGTTTGTGCATTGTCAGTAAAGTTAGTTTAATAAAAAGGAGAACACTCCCAGAGACTCACACACAGGAAATACCATGTGACTGTAAGCAGTTTCCTGTGTCTGTGCATGAGAGGAGAAGCACAGCAGCTTACTGATGCTGCCAAGGGACAATTAAGATGTATATTCCTGTTTCCACAAAGCTCTTCATATCTGTACCTGTTTGTTGCTAATGAAAGCTAAGTTCTATTGTCATTGTATCCTGAATGATCAGCTGCCAATAAAAATTTACTTTAATTTTTTAAAAGTAGAAAATAAATAAAAGTAGAAAATTCTTTAATTCATTCTATGAAAGTTTTTTCTTTACAGAGTTGTATCAGCATCTCATGGATAACATCACGTCTATAACATTTCACATTCTGCCATTCTCTGTAAAAGACAATGAGAAGCCGCTGATTGCCGGGATTTTTTCGGTCATTTATTTGATTGGAATCACTTTGAATCTGGTGGTGATCTCAGTGATCTGTCTGGATGTCAAACTCCACACCCCCATGTATCTATTCTTCTGTATCTTATCCGTCATAGATATCTGCTACACCACAGTCGTTATCCCGAATCTTCTCCATATATTATTATCTGGGAATGACCTGCTCTCCTTCACCCAGTGCTTCACCCAGATGTATTTTTTCTTTACAGGAGGCATTGCCGAGGAATTACTTTTCTTCGTCATGGGATTTGACCGATACGTTGCGATCTGTCATCCTTTGTCCTACCACCGGATCTTGAACAGGAAAGTCTGTGTCCTGATTGTTATTGCTATATGGATCTCAGCTTTGATACATTCTTTTCTATTTATATGTTTTCTCCTTAAAATGCCCTTCAATAAGGTCGTTACGATACATAACATCTTCTGTGACGCCGTAGACGTGTTCTATGCCTCCTCTGGTGGCTCCAATGACTTTTATATCATAGTCTATCTTGAGCTTGTACTGCTTGGAATTTTCCCTCTTCTCTCCAACGTTTTGTCCTATGTAAGAATAATCCGTGTGATTTTACGCATTAAGTCAAAAGAAGGAAGGAAAAAAACCTTCTCCACCTGCTTGTCCCATCTCATTGTCATGATAATGTTCTACTCGGCAGCTGTAATGGATTACATGATGCCGGTTTCAGACCACACAGTGGTCACCGCGCAGATTGTATCAGCGTTTTATACCACGGTGGTGCCCATGGTCAACCCGCTCATATACAGTCTACGCAACAGTGAAATCCTGAGAGCTCTTCAGAGGTTATTGTCGATTAAACAATGACAGGCAAAGGCAGGCCCCTAAACATATATTCACAGTGTAATCATAAGCAATGCATGTTACCAAATAGCACCTAGTCCCCTTGCAAGAAGCCACAGAAAAACACACGTAGGGTGCTATTTGGTAATAAGCATTGCCTTTGATTACACTGTTAATGTATTGTTAGGAAGCCTGCCATTGCCTTCAGTCTTCTCTAAGCACTATGAGGTAGCGCTCACTTAGTGTGTTGGGGAATACAGGCACAATTTTCATATAACAAGTCCAGATGGTTTATTAATGCCACATAAAGTGCTACAGTAATACAGCAAACAATAAGTTCTTTTCAAGCTAAAGGTCCATACCTTTGCGGGGTCTGCCCACTTAGTGTTGAGGTTCAGCTCTGGTTCATCAAAGTTGCACTTTTGAGGCTCTGTTGTCCATCTGCTGTCTGGACCTACTCCAGACACACTTCACTGTGGTCTAAGCAGTTCCAGGACTTTCCTGGCACACAGCCGTCTACGGTCAGTCCACCCAGGACCTCTGTGAGACTGCTTCTTACAGCATGGCTGTCTGGCTTCTGCTCTCTGCCCAGCACCATTCATGCTGTGCTATGTCTTTGTCTCACATTCTCTCTCTCTGTGAACCAGCCTGTGCTCAAACTAATAGACATCACATGGAATGAGCCACACTTCACTCACATCTCTAGCAACTTGCAAGCTTCATGGTTGCAATGCTGTCAACTAGTCTGTGGCACTACAGGCAGTGGTGGACCTCCCCGGAGGGCCCTGGTGCAGAAGCTACTGGTGAGGAGTGGGATGGGGGGGTGCTAGTGAACGTCGGACGTCGGTGAGGAGCGGGGGGGAATATGTGCTAGTGGAAGTCGGCAAGGAGGGGGGTTTGATGTGGGTGATGTGGCTCCTACCTGCTGCGCCGAGGTGTGGCAGAGGAGAGGGGGGGGCGGAATCAGCTACAGGCTTGAGGGGCCCCCTAGCCGGTCGGGGCCCTGGTGCAGCTGAACCAGCTGCACCACGGTAGGTCCGCCCCTGACTACAGGTACCATCTATTTACAATGCAGCAGACTCCCACCTATACAATACATACCATTCATTCAGAATATAGCTGGTCGCCATACCATACCGCATTATTTTAATTAATCATGCTGGTGCTTATTTTATTGATTTATTGTTGGTCAATTAGCTTATCATAGTTGTGTGGTTTCACATTATTTGTGCACTCCATTTAGTATATAAGTATGGCCGTCCCTCTAGTCTTCCAATTATGATTACCTTTTATTACTTAACTGTGCTGCCTTTTGAGGGTCTTTTAATTTATTGAGTCTCTTTTTTCCTATTTTTTGCTGTATGTGTATTATTTTTACTTTGTTTCTTTATTACAAGTGTCACTTCATTCTATATATATTTCTGTTTATTTAATGTTGTGTATTTACGCACCTTTGTACTTTCTACTATTTTGGGTTATTTTGAGAAGTGCTTGTTACAATTATCTTATTAAGCTTTGCTTTAAATTCATCATCATGTCCTTGCATCATGTTTTTATCATGAATTTGTATTTATCTTTCTGTGTAATAAAGATTTAAACTGTATTCTACTTTTGTTGTAGTCATCATGTATCATAGGTTTAGATTTTGAGCAGTGTGCAAAAGGTGTTGATGTTCAACCAATAGGGTGTACATAAGTTAATGCCAAAAGATAATCTGAGCCAATGACAGTGTTGCCATGTATGCCCAAGAAATGCCTATATAAGGCTAGTGTCACACTTGCATTCTTTTTTCATATGGCGTAAAACACGACCAATAGCGTCCGGGTTTTTTATGAAAGTGGATGCAACCGCAGCGGTATTATGCCGAATCCGATTCTTAGATCTGACATAATACCAACGCGGTTGCATCTGCTTGAATCTGTTTTTTTTGCCAGGTCCATCAAAGAGTTTTTCATATAACACTCCTAGACAGACAGAGTCTCCAGCTGCTTGTTTCTGGGGCCACCCATTAAGCTTAATGCACTGTCCAGCAATGGCGACACCCACTCTGTGAGAGCGCCTGAGATTGGCTGTTGCACTCAGACTGTGCTAACACAATCTTTACCGGTGTCTGTGCTTGGTTGCCATACACATTTGTGTATGACAACCAATCTGCTGTCATAGTGTGTACAATAAATAAATAATGGAAAAAATGTGTAGGGATTTGCTTTATATTTCATTCTCGAACAGAATATGGGAAGACGGTGTACCACGGTCCGCGCTGCTCCAAATGCAAAAACTCACCAAAAAGCCAAATTTTCCTTGAATAAATTTCCAAGCTTTATTTTCTTCCTCCTACGCGTTTCGGCGCCTATCCTGGCACATTCATCAGGGAATATGAAGGTGCCAGAATAGGCGCCGAAACGCGTAGGAGGAAGAAAATAAAGCTTGGAAATTTATTCAAGGAAAATTTGGCTTTTTGGTGAGTTTTTGCATTTGGAGCAGTGCGGACCGTGGTACACCCGTCTTCCCATCTTCTGTTCTGGATTCACCACTTGGTCAGTGTTTGGTGGAGGTCCTGCAGCAGCCCTTTGATTGCTTCACGCTTACAAACCAGTTGTGGGGATCACAACTGCACCAGGTGAGTGGTTCCTCTATACCACCATTCTTATAGTGTCACTAGTGATAGGGCACTATTGCGCCTCTTGTCCCCCACACCCTTTTATATTTTCTATATTTCATTCTCAGCACAGATAAACTGGAAAGCTGCAAGCTGCCACCCTCAACTGCTCAGTTTTTTATTGGCTGGCAAAAAAATGTGTGGGCTTCATCCTATTTTTAATTGCCAGCCAAGGTAAAACTAGGCAGCTGAGGGCTGGTATTCTCAACGTGGTGGGGGCTCATAGTTATTGGGCCACCCATGTTATGGAATAGCAGCCTGCAGTCGTCCCAGAATTTGGTGCATTCATTAGAGGTGCCAAATCCTAATACTTTACCTGGCTCTTCCAGTTGCCGTGATGCTGGTGGCAAACTGAGTAATACAAGGGTTAATGACAGCTGATGATTGACAGCTTGTCATTAAACCTTGGATTGGTAATGGCAGATGTCTTCTGATAGCTACCAATTACCAATCCAGTAAGTGAATAGTTAATGAGCACACAAGCAGAGAAAAGTCCTTTATTAGAAATGAAACACAGAAAAAAAATAATTATTGGAAAGAAAACACACCTTATTTACCCATTTATGAAAAGCCTCAACAACAACATACCCTCTACAAGGTCCCAAGTCACAATCTCATCTCTGCTGCATCAGAGGCCACAGTGAAGAAAAAGCATCCTGTCATTGCAACCTCCGAGAACAGAATGACAGCACTGAAAGCTGCGACTGTGTGAGTGTTAGTCAGTGACATCACCAGAGGACATAGTTCAGATACCATGGTAACTTCTAACCATAATGGTACCTTTACACGCCGCCACAACAGGATGGATACAACCCGCTACAGGCTACAAATGTAGCTTGTCACGCCAATATCGCCCGTAGTAGCGGCGTCTGAAGACGGGACGACACAGCCGGCTACAGATACATCTGTATCCGTGCACTGCCCATAAACAGATGGCAACAAAGCCGATTGTAGCGAGCTGTATCGGCGTGTAAAGAAGGAACAGAAGGGTTGTTTCTACACCATGCTATGTAGCTGGGGCGTGACACAGGGTCCGGGTTTCCGCGCCCCCTTCAGCGATCATTGGAGGAAGCTCCTGCGTTGCGATTGGTTGTCGCCGCAGAGGGCGGCATATTTAAGGAGCTAACGAGTCACACTACACAATTGCTCGAGCGTCAAGTATTAATCAGCCTCCTGCGATGCCTGTCCAATCATGGTATTTTTGCTTTCTCCTATCAGCGTACGGACGTCTCGTAATCCACAATTGGAGCACGCCTATGTGCTGGCCCTGCTGCACCAGGTACGCCCATAGTAGCTGGTTGTAGCGGTGTGTAAATGAGCTACAGATGGCTACTTGAGACAGCCGGCGATGTATCTAGCTGTAGATGTAGCGTAGCGTAGCGCACCTTGTGGCGGCGTGTAAAGAGGGTGCGTTTCCTGTTTGTAACCGTTTGGGCGTGCTCGTGCACGTGAAGTAGCGGTTGGTATCCATCCTGTTGTGGCGGCGTGTAAAGGTACCTTAACAGTTATCATGGTACCTGAGCTGTGTCCTGGGGTGATCTCACACAGCCGGTTCTGTCACTCTGCGCTCAGAGGCCTCGATGAAAGCATGTTTCTTCTTCAGTGTGGCCTCCAATGCAGCAGAGATGAGATTGCAACGTGAGACCTTGGGGTGAATTATCATTGGAGGGTATGTTGTTGCAACTTTTAATAAATAGGTAATTGAGGGTTGTCAGTGTGTTTTATTACTAATAAGGGAATTTTGTGTTTTATTTCTAATTAAAGAATTTTCTGTGGGTGTGTTTATTAACACTGTAAATCATCAGGTGTCATTAACCCCTTTATTCCCCAGTTTGCCACTGGAACCAGGGCAATTGGAAAAGTCGGATACAGTGCCAGAAAATGGCGCTTCAATGAGCTCCACTCATTGTGATGACCATCCACCGTGAGGCCGAGCTGCTGGTAGGCAGCACCCCGAGAAACCCCGAGACCCTTAACCCCTATACAGGGATCTGGAATTACAGCGGAGCCCAGGGGTAGCTGCCTATATGAGCAACAGAGCCGGGGAGGTCGCCAGGGGAAAATCAAGACCCGAAAAACGAAGTCAGATGTCCGAGTCAAAACCGAGAGGGCAGCAAAGGTACAAAATCGTCAGGCAGTAGCAGAGTCAAAAATCCAGGCAAAGGTCAAGGGCAAAAACCAAGAGGGCAGCTGAGGTACAAAATCAATAGGCAGAGGCAGAGTCAGAAATCCAGGCAAGGTCAGACACGAAACTAAACACACACTATCACTGGGGAACCAAAACTATATCTGGCGGCCTGCAAGACAGGCTCCAATGTACTTGAAGGGCGCGGTTACCTCCCATAGGCTGGAGCTCACAACCTGATGACCTCATCCGGATCGCCCCTAGATCCAGGCCAGATGGAGATGCACGACTGACTCCACCCACGCCACCTCTGACAGAAGAACGCAGGCTGCGCCTAACGGACACCTCTGCAGGGCCCTTTCCTCTGCGACCAACACCACCCAGAGGGGAAACACAGCGGCGCTCAGTGACAGAGGCAGACGTCGCGGGAGCAGTTCCATATGAGGACAAGGCCCTCCTATCACCGGCGCCACCAGCCGAAGGAATCCGGCTCCTCCCAGTGGCCGAGGCAGGAACACCAGCCACCGAGTCCAATGGCGATGTGACACTCATAGCTAGGGTTGTATTTTCTGCAACAGCTTCAGATGCAATATGATAGGCTGTCTTCTTATGATGTGACACTTAGAAAACACTTGTCTACTATATACTCTTGAGTTTACTGATCCCTTCTATATGTAGATTCTGTGGAAGGGAGCCACTTCTTACAACCTGGAGTTTGGGTGGTGGTAAAAAGACATGTCAGAAGAGCCCTTGAGCCTTGATTTGTTGGGCTCTTCCAAATTCAGCTGATAACTGAGATGGCTGTAGTGCTCCATGCTTCACACTGCAAGAAGACAGATGAGCTCAGGAGAGCCCCAGAAAGATGTGAACACACTCTCTGTGCCTTATACTTTTAGTCTTGATAAATGGGTGCTAACCAAGGGCTATGTCCCAAGAGAGTAAGAATGGGGAACTATTTATTACTTTCTGGTTCAATACCTCAGACCTTGTAGTTAGGTATAAATTTGATTTGTGTGTAATATAGATACTTGATCTATGGTGGAATGGCAGCCTGGAGAAATGTACAGACTCACTGGAAAGTATATACGTGTCACCATGTCGAAAGCTGACTATGGGTGTAATTGTCAGTCTTGGAACATAGCATGATGGAACACTGGGAAAGACTTGGCCTACAAACCTACCGTAGTCCTAGAGAAGACGGATAGTAAGTGTAGGAGCATCCTTACTAGAATGACTGTGATACAACCAGAATACGTGACCACACACTGCGCAGTAGGGTCCTGTCGACTCTTACTTGTAAGTCTGTCAACTGTTTCCCCCTATACTTGACGATAGAGAAACCCTTCCCTGTGGACGCTGACCTATATGTGATGGGATTAAACATCCCAGGGTACACTGACTGTTTAGGACACTTTTAAGGATATCATGGACTGACCTATTTTTGATAAAACTGAGACCCTGCATACAGATACTACCAAAAACCCAATCTTAGTTCCCCTAACCTACGAGGTTAAACTTATTGTAGAAATAGAATACTCCAAGACTAATTATTGGTCAAAATTGGTATTGGAATACTCTGCATTACCCTGAATAAGAGTAATTGTATAGTCTATGCTCCAGTTAGACCCCAACTAGGCATGGTGCCTTCCCCTATAAGCAACCAAACAAACCCCATTTCTTTCTCTTGTTTAGTGTGACTATTTTATAACACAGAAGGAAAAAATACTTTAGAGTGTAATCTTCTCCGGCGGTTTTATGCACGAAGTCATCCCCTATCCTGGGAATTATATGTGTTCCAGAGTTTGGCCGGTACCATTGACCTAAAGTGCTTAGGTTTGTCAAACTGTTGTCCCACCAACACCACTAACTTTGAACATGCCCTCCTGAATAAGACAGTATCTAGGGCTAACGGATGGGAGAGTATGGAAATGGTGACCTTTATGCAATACTGTCATTGTGGTGAAAAGATAAATGTGGTATTGTAAAATTCCCAGATTGTGGGTCCAAATGAGAAGAAATTTGATGAATATGCAATGAGATATCAGAGACACCGGCATCCCTACTTCATTTGATCTTCATGTGCTCATTGACTCCATTGAAGTACCAGAAGAGACCAGATAGCAGAGGGATTTGAATCACTATATCCCATCATTAAAGCAAATAAAGATATGAACTGGATGAATTATATCTTCTGTAACTGCCAGAGATTTGTTAACTTTAGTAGGGATGCATTCCGAGGGATAGCTCAACAGTTGGGTGCCAACTCAACAATGACCTTTCAAAGTAGGCTCGCCCTTGACATGATCTTGGCAGAGGGGAGGGATCTGTAAGTTGCTTGGGGCATCATGCTGTACCTTTATCCCTAGCAAAACTGCTCCGGATGGTAGTATAAGTAAAGTCAAGAGAGCAATTGATGCCCTGTCCAATTAATTAGCTGAAAACTCAGGAATTAACAGCCCCCTCAGTAAGTGGATATAAATCACATTAGGGACATGAGGATCCCTTCTTAGTAACATAGTAAGTTCTCTGGTGATAGTTATGGTGCCCATTGCCGTAGTTGGTTGCTGCCTTGTACCTTATGTGTCAGTCATTGTTTCAAAAGCTAAGGCCAGAAACTAAGACCTGTTGCTGGATTGCACCCATTTATACTGAAAGATGGTGAGTACTATGAACAGCCAATGACAATGTTACAATGTATGTCCAAGTTTGCGTTGCCGATCAAGGATTCATTAAAATTTTATATCCTGATGAAGTGGGCAGCATGGCCCATGAAACTGGCTGAGTAAATAAAATCTGTTCTCCAAGACGCCTGGATTTGTCCTGACAATATTCCTTGATCAGCAGTGCGATCATTGACTACTCGCTTCCTTTAAGATATGTGGATCTCCTTTTCTTGGGTGATTGTGGCTTACACAACCCAATCAGGTGACTGGTTCCGTTACCATTCGGAATCTTTATTAATTGGATAAGACCCTATTTGCGCTTTTTGTTCCTTTTAGCTCATTTAATGTATGTCCAAGAAATGCCTGTATAAGTTTGAGACAATGATGTAATAAAGACTGGACATTGAGACAAAGAGAGCTGCTTCTGATACATATGTACTGGTCTTTATACACTGGTCTTTAATACACACACAAAGTCTTCTGCGTCACACGCTGAGTGACAACAAAAGTAATTATTTTAAAAATTTACATATTGTTGTGAATATGTTAAATTACATTTTCATATATTTTTGCCATGGAAGAAACTAGTGGCTTTGAAATTAATATAAGGAAAAAATCTTTGCATTAAACCATCGCTATCCAAGTGTGGAGCCACAAGGATGTCTACCTCCTCCTCTATGGATACTGTATAACCCGCCCAAGCCGGGGGACTCAGAGCTCGGGTACGGTGTCAGGGGGGATACGCTATCACGGGTGGCAATACTCGAGTCTGTGGCTCTGGAGGTCTTTAAATTAACAGCAATAGAATAGATCGTGACGCCACCTGTAGTACCTGGTGAGAGGTCACCCGCACCGCCACAGTCCTCCGGAGGGTGTTGGTATTGCAGCAAGGGATGGTACAGCTTCCTACAGGTGAAGCTAAGCCTTGGGGTAAGCAAAGAGTACTGTAATAAAAGTTCAAAGATGGAGGGACAAATAAACAAAGGCAGTTTAACTCTCTCCGGGTACTTTACTGCAAACACGCATCAGATGGAATACAGAGTCCACAGTTCAGCACAGTTGGAATACACAGGTAAACGTCCGGGTTACTGTAAATGGATGCAAAGAAGTTTGGAGATACTCGCGGTGTGCCTTCGTTGACTAACCCGTGTCCTGTTATCCCTGCCTTGGTTAATTCTCTTGTCCCGGTGAAGTAGTAATGGAGTTCCCTTCTCTCTCCTGCTTCTACTTGGACCCAGACCTCTGTGGGTAACCTGGTGGACCGCTCCTTGGGTGGCAGGGTGCTGAGGCTGATAAACAAGCCCGCACAGCAACCAGTTGACGACTACAGAGCTGGACTACGGCCGTTTCCTCGGAACCGGCTTTCCGTGGTGGACTGGGGAATCTCCCCAACGAATGGTCGCTCCGCGCTGGAGTTCCCCCGCTCTCTCTCTGGCCCTGACTCACGCATCAGGCACCCTCTCTCAAGGCCCCTTTTCTCTCAGGGCCCCCTTTCGTCTTCCCTCAGGTCCAGTTTGCAACTCGCCTGTTCTGTCCTTCTGTCACCCCTAACCCTCCCCCGGGGACTCATCCCGTGCCACGACTTGAGAGTGGGAGTGCAGGAATTGGGTCCCTCCTACCAACCGTGCATCCACTTACAGTTGGGATAACTACACCGCTTTTATGGGTGTAATACCCCGGTGTGACGCCTGACCAACAATGGGGGCGCCACAATATCTCCCCGTCCCCAACACCAACATTACACATTGAAAAATACTCAAAGATTTCAGCCCTTACACTGCAGTTATAAAAGTTTAGTTTTGGTTGTTTAAAACTGAACAAAGCAAAAGTAAATCTACTTTCTTTATTATTCTTAAGTAATTAGAGTAATCACAACCACAGGGAAACTTCCTCGTGGGATATAATTATAGATTTATACATTTTTTTATGCCTGTAATTTATGTTCATGTATTATATAAGGCAAATATTAAGAGCTCATTGCTCGCACAAGACCAGGTGTGTGCCACAGATCGCGGCGTTCCGTCTTACTGTCTTCATATTGTCTTAGAAGTAACCGGGGATCTTACGTCACCGAGGTCTGATCAGCGGGTGTCTGGCCGGACTGGAAACCCTCCGCTCCCAATATCAGGTACATAAGCAGAGGATCAGTATTGTAATGAAAGAATTAAGACAACCCTCTCTTAAAATCAGAACTTTATGCATTTGACTGATTTGCCAAGAAAAGGTATTTTGGGATAATCTAGTTATTATACAAGTTATCGAATTTTTTTGGTAGAGTTAGAAAATTTATTTTAATTTTTTAATGAGTTAAAATTAGAAAATGATTTAATTCATTCTCTAAAAGTTTTTTTCCTTACAGATTTATTTCAGCATCTCATGGACAACAAAACGTCTATAACATTTCATATTCTTCCATTTTCATCAAAAGTCAATAATAAGCCGCTGATTGCCGGTATTTTTTCGGTCATTTATTTGATTGGAATCACTTTGAATCTGGTGGTGATCTCAGTGATCTGTCTGGATTTCAAACTCCACACCCCCATGTATCTATTCTTCTGTAACTTATCCGTCATAGATATCTGCTACACCACAGTCGTTATCCCGAAACTTCTCCATATATTATTATCTGGGGATGACCTGCTCTCCTTCACCCAGTGCTTCACCCAGATGTGTTTTCTCTTTACAGGAGCCATTGCCGAAGGAATACTTTTCTTCGTCATGGGCTTTGACCGATACGTTGCGATTTGTCATCCTTTGTCCTACCACCGGATCTTGAACAAGAAAATCTGTGTTCTTATTGTCATTGCCATCTGGATCTCAGCCTTGATACATTCTTCTCTATTTATAGGTTTTCTCCTTAAAATGCCCTTCAATAAGGTTGTTACTATTCAGAACATCTTCTGTGACGCCGTAGACGTATTCTATGCCTCCTCTGGTGGCTCCAATGACTTTTATATCATGGTCTATGTGGAGCTTGTACTGCTTGGAATTTTTCCGCTTTTCTGCAACTTTGTGTCTTACGTAAGAATAATCCGTGTAATTTTACGTCTTAGGTCAAAGGAAGGAAGAAAAAAAACCTTCTCCACCTGCTTGTCCCATCTCATTGTCATGATAATGTTCTACTCGGCAGCTGTAATGGATTACATGATGCCGGTCTCGGACCACACAGTGATCATCAAGCAGATTGTAACAGCGTTTTATACCACGGTGGTGCCCATGGTCAACCCGCTCATATACAGTCTCCGCAGCAGTGAAATCCTAAGAGCTCTTCAGAGGTTATTGACGTTTAAACAATGGCAGGCAATGACAGGCCCCTAAAGATACCTTCACAGTGTAATCATAAGCAATGCATGTTACCAAATAGCACCCAACGCCCTTGCAAGAAGCCATATTGAAACGCGCGTCGGGCGCTATTTGGTAATATGCATTGCCTTTGATTACACTGTGTATGTATCGTTAGGAGGCCTTACATTGCCTCCAGTCCTCTCTAACCACTGTGAGGTAGCGCTCACTGAGGGTACCTTTACACGCCGCTACTGGCGGGTGGATACAACCAGCTACAGGCTACAAATGTAGCTTGTAGCGTCAAAATACCTCGTAGTAGCGGCGTGTAAAGACGGTAGGAGGCACCCGGCAACAGATACATCTGTTTCCGAGCACTGCCCGGAAACAGGTGGCTACACAGGCGATTGTAGCGAGCTGTATTGGCGTGTAAAGAAGCAACAGAAGGGATGTGTCGACACCAGGCAATGTACCTGGTATGTAGCTGGGGCGTGACACAGGCTCCGGGATACCGCCCCCCTTCAGCAATCATTGGTGGAAGCTCCTGCGTTACGATTGGTAGACGCTGCATAGGGAGGCATATTTAAGGAGCTGACCAGTCACACTACACAATTGCTCGAGCGTCATGCATTAAACAGCCTCCTGCGATGCCTGGCCAATCATGGGTTTATTGCTTTGTCCTATCAGCGTACGGACGTCTCGGAATCCACAATTGTGGCACGCCTATGTGCTGTCCCTGCTGCACCAGGTCCGCTCATATTAGCTTGTTGTAGCGGTGTGTAAATGAGGTACGGTGAGCTAAAGAAGGTGACTTATGGCACCCGGCGGTGTATCCAGAGATAGATGTAGCGTAGCGTAGCGTAGCTTGTGGCGGCGTGTGAAGATGGTGCGTTGACCGTTTGTAACCGTTTGTGCGTGCTCGTGCACGTGAAGTAGCTGGTTGTATCCATCCTCCAGTAGCGGCGTGTAAAGGTACCCTAAGTGTGTTGGGGAACACTCACTTGATGCGTGATTAAGATACCCAGGCACAGTTTTCATATAACAAGTCTAGACAGTTTATTAATTGCACATAAACTGCTTTAGTAATAGAGGAAACAATAAGTTCTTCTCAGGCCAAAAGACCATACCATTGCAGGATCTGCCCACTTAGGGCTGAGGTTCTGCTCTGTTCCGTCATTGCTGCACCTTTGAGGCTCTGTTGTCCATCTGCTGCTTTTACCTGCTCCAGACACACAGCTTATTTCACTTCCAGGACCTTCCTAGCACACAGTCTCTCAGAGGTCCTGGGTGGACTGACAGCAGAGGCCTGCTTCTTTTGGCATGGCTGTATGGCTTCTGCTCACAGCCCAGCACCCTGTATGCTCTGCAGTCTCTCTCTGTCAGCCAGCATGTGCTTAGACAAACACACATCATATGGAATGAGCCACATCCACATCTCCAGCAACATGCAAGCTTAACCTGTTAACCAGCCTGTGGCACTACAGGTGCCAGCTATTTACAATGCAGCAGACCCCCGCCTGTGCAATCCATACCTACCATTCAGAACATAGGCGGTTGCCACACCACATTATGTTAATAATTCTTGCTGATGGTTACTTTAGTGATTTATTGTTTGTCAATTAGCATACACATAGTTGTGTGGTTTCACATTAGTTTAGCACGCCATTTGGCATATACATATGGGCGTCCCTCTACTCCTCCAGAAATGTTTACCTTTTATTACTTGATTGTGCAGCTCAGGGGCGTTGCTAGGGTCAAAAAACATCCGGGGCTCGGGCCCACTGAGCTGCATTTTTCAGAATAAATTTAAATAAAACCCAAGTAAAATGTACTTTAATAACCAGTGACACTCTACATATATAATATTAACAGATTTAATGCTTTAAAACATTATAGAGATTGCCAACATGCACTCAATAAATACACAAAATATAACAGTATTAGGCCAACATCCAAGTAATCCTAAGGCTTCTTTCACATGAGCGCTTTTCTGGCGTTAATACCGTGATTTTAAAGTGCATGAATTTCGCTGTCAAAAAACGCCATTAAAGAACATGTTCTATAATGGAGGACAGAGAGAAAGGACCCGGAGGACTTGAGCAAAGATGAGGCTTGTCCCGGGACAACACTGTGGAGAGACGGAAGGAGCCTGTGCGCCCGAGTCTGCAGTGAAGTGGAGGGTCAGGGCAAGCACCAGGGACCTGACCCTGAAAGGTAGGAAGTAGACTCCAAGCTCCAACCACAGAACTGGCCAACTCCCAGCACATCCGCCGGGTAGGCAGCTGTATTAGGGTCAAGGGAAACAGCCGGTAGCCCGACAAGGCCTGTGACTGCTGGATTGGGGCTCTGTGCACAGAGGCGTGTGCAGGAAGGAGGAGAGCAGACTACCCGCACCGCCAATGTACTTGAACTGTGACCTGTAGTACATGCAGAGAAAACTGAAGTAAACCGGGTTGGGAACTCAGAATTGTGTGAGACTGTTCCTTTCCTACTTGAGGAGCGGTAGGCTGAAACACCGCGCAGGCAGCAGGAGCCTGCCTGGGAGATGTCCCGATCAGTGGCGTAGCAACTGTTTGTGGCGCCCGGGGCCGAAAAATTTGCCGCCCCTTTGGTTGTTGATAATCCGGAAGTATACATAGTATACACTGTCTGCCCCTATATACAAGAATATAACTACTATACTAAAACACAAAGAGAAGGGGTGCAATTGGGGGGTAAGTATTGGGCCAAATAGCCACTCGCCTATTGGGGTTGTCACTGTGCACCGCCATCTCTGCACAACCCCAGTGTATGGCAACAAGCAGGACTCAAGGAGGGCCCGGGGTCGGAGCAATTTTCACCGCTGTACTGTGGAGTTCATAGTGTAATTTAAGTGCAAAAAAACTTTATTCTTAATATTATGTCACAATACCGGGATCTGAGGATCTTCTATTTCGAGGTCAGGGGCTCTCTGATGCCATGTTGCTGCCTGTGTCGCTGTCTTCCTCTTTTGACACTGCAGTGCGGTGGACAAGAGAGCATTAACTGGTTAATAACAAGAAGTATGGAGTGTACTAACTGAGCCATAAATCCTCCCCATACCAGTAGGATTACTATATGGATTTTAGTATTAGGGTACGGACACACTGGTGTGAAACTCTGATGAGTGCAATGTGCGATTTTCTCGCATTGCAATCAATTTCTGAGAGCATACTGACGAGTGTCGGACGCTTTTTTCTCATCCAGATTCAGGATGAGAAAAAAGTTGCAACATGCTGTGACAGTATGAGATTCACACCGAGACTCGCCAATGCAAATCTATGGGTCTGACAAAATCACGGACCGCACACGGACCATCCGAGAGGCATCAGTTTTTTTTCACTGATACATTCTCATTCTGTAGCTGAGAACAATGTAACATATTACAGTATAATCATTTACAGGAACAACTGCTGAGGAAAGAACAGATTGCACACGGATGTGATCTGAGAAAAATGTCGGACACTCGAACAGCAGTTGCCAATCAGACCAAAAAACAGATGTCACTCATCCGACTCTCCTGGATGAGAAACAGACCGATTTTAAGGCGGCGGGAGACAGTGTACCATCAACTCCCCAGCACCGTGCTATGCACAGACAATATACATACACTGTCTATGCACAGCACGGAGCCGAGGACATCCCAGAAGAGGCACAATAACCACAGACAGGAGGCGGGAGAACATTGAGCCCACCCAGAAGAACTAAAACACCCAGCACCCAACACACTACCCAGAAACCATACAGTAATGCCAGAACAGGTAGGAGAACTACAATTCCCAGCATGCCACACCCTGCCAACACAGGAAGGTGGAGGCTGCCGCATGTAGGCAGAGACACCTGGTACAGCTGCCATTATCACCACACACAGCCCCACTCCTCCTGCGCACCCGTCCTCCTCTCCTCTGTCCCCCTGCACCCTGTCCTCCTCTACTCTGTCCCCCTGCACCCCATCCTCCTCTCCTCTGCCTTCCTGCACACCCGTCCTCCTCTCCTCTGTCCCTCCTGCTGCTCCTCTGTCCTCCTGCACCACTGTCCTCCTCTCCCCTGTCCTGCTGCACCCCGTCCTCCTCTCCTCTGCCTTCCTGCACCCCCGTCCTCTTCTCCTCTGTCCCTCCTGCTGCTCCTCTGTCCTCCTACACCACTGTCCTCCTGCACCCCGTCCTCCTCTCCTCTGCCTTCCTGCACCCCCGTCCTCCTCTCCTCTGTCCCTCCTGCTGCTCCTCTGTTCTCCTGCACCACTGTCCTCTTCTCCACTGTCCTGCTGCACAACCGTCCTCCTCTCCTCTGTCCCTCCAGCTGCTCGTCTTCTCCTCTGTCTCCCTGTTCCTGTCCTTCTGCCCCCCTGTCCTCTTCTCTGTCCCCCTGTTCCTGTCCTTCTGCCCACCTGTCCTCTTCTCCTCTGTCCCCCTGTTCCTGTCCTCCTGCCCCCCTGTCCTCTTCTCCTCTGCTCCCCTGTCCCCTATCCCCTGCACAGTTTCCCTCACCTCTACGGGTCCATGGGGGGCCAGCTGGGTGGAGGAGCCGCCAGCACCGCAGCCGCCTCCACCGCACGAGCACTTGGAGCCATCACGGGACAGGAAGCAGCAGGGCTCCCAGCGGCTTCCTGTCAGCGTCATCGCTCTCAGCGCTGGGGGGCCAGGAGGGGGCACAGTACATGCGGGCGCCGCAGCCGGGCGGCAATGCACTACCAGCGGCAACACCCTCCCTCCCCCACAAAGACTTCAGTTTTCATATGGAGTCTGGGGGAGGGAGGTAAAGAAAAAAAAAAAAAAAAAGCTTGCGCTCCCCTGCCGTTTAAATACAGCCCTGCTGCCGCCCCCACACACGTGCCGCCTGGCGCGGACCGCCGCCCTTCCCCCACGCTACGCCACTGGTCCCGATCCTTCCCTGCAGCCCGATCAGCCCCGCTGGCTCCCCAGCACCCTAACACTCCATTACTCTGGATGCTCTGGGCATCTGCTCCACCCGTGGGGAGCGACACCATACCAGCTGCCATTCCATCATCCCCAGAGGTCCCGGCCTGCAGCAGCGGCCACTACAGCTGCATACCACGGGTGGCGTCATGACAAACTACTCCCTAATTTTTTAACCCCCTTTTTATTGACTGCCCATCCGGGTGGCCACAGACCGGTTCACGCCACTGTGACATCACCCCAGACACTTGAAGACAAGTACCCCACAGCCCCCACGGGGCAAGTCAACTACTACTGCCAACATGCGCATACAGAAATTAAGTTTTAGAGAAATTATTTATAAAAATATTCTTACAGTTTTCCCCAGAGGCTGTGAGTCTTTCTATGGTGTCAGAGGGGCCATAGATGTCTCCTGCTCCAGCTCCTACAATCTGCAGCTCCAGGGCACAGGGGACACTATCATCTGCTGGCAGCCAATCACAGATGTGCTTATAAAGTGAAATCTGTGATTGGCTGATAGGAGATGAGGCACAGATGTCCCTGTGTGCAGTGATATGGATGGAGCAGGGGACACACTGCACAGCCCCCTCCCTCTTATGGAGGCTATGACAGGGTTAATGTCCTGCTCCCTCTCTCTCCATGGATCAGCAACAGCACAAAGAGAAGTGGGGGCCACATTGAGTGCCTCTCCCTCCCCCCTCAGTGACTATACAGACAACCAGCAGCAGCATTATCAGCATACTCATCTGCAGCACATTGTCACTGCACCTCCTCCTGTCAGCACTGACTTTGTCTCGGCATTCACTTTCCCTAGCTGCGGGGCCCCTTGCCGCTCTGGTCTCTGATGCACTGTGCACCAGCCATATGATCTCCCCTGCACTGCATCCCCATAGTCTCCCATCAGTGTAGAAAAAAAAAACCAACATAAATACTCACCTCTCTCTCCTCAGTCCTCAATGAGCGGCTCCAGTCTCCTCTCAGCGTGTGTCTGCCGGCCGCTCTGCACGGCTCAGTGATGTTGTTACCGCCCCCTGCCAAGCTGTGCCGTAGAGCGGCCGGGACTTAACAGAAAGTGGCCGGCAGCGGCGGCCGGGACTTCTGAAGCGGGAGCGGCATCCACGGGGATCCACGCTGCCACCGGGCACCCCCGGGATGCCGCCCCTATGTTTGCTAGCAGGTCGGCTCATGGATGGTGTGGCCCTGGCCCTGACAGCCGGCGAGATTCGGGGCTCTATGCATAAGAATCGGGGCTGCAGCCCCGATTCTTAATGCATAGCGACGTCCCTGGTGCAGCTGTTTTTCTATATATTTGTGCCACTATTTTGCACTATGCACTTTCAGTGACTCTTTTAATTTTTTGAGTCTCATTATTCCTATTATTTTGACTTTGGTTCTTTATTACAAGTGTCACTTAATTTTATATATATTTATTTATTGTATATTTACGTACCTTTGTACTACCGTATATAGTATTTTGGGTTATTTTGAGAAGTGCCTATTACAGCCATCATCTTATGAAGCTTTGCTGTAAATTCATCATCTTGTCCTTGCATCGTGATTTTACCATGAATTTATATTTATCTTTCTGATTAATAAAGATTTAAACTGTATTCTACTTTTGTTGTAGTCATGTATCATAGGTTTAGACTTTGAGCAGTGTGCAAAAGGCGCCGATGTTCAACCAAGAGAGAATACATATGTTAATGCCAAGAGATAATCTGAGCCAATGACAATGTTTCAATATATGTGAAAGAAATGCCTATATAAAGCTGTGTTTGAGACTCCTAACCAAGGCTCCACAGATTCTATTTGCATATATATAAGGCTAGTGTGACCACGTGCGTTCTGGTTTGATACGGCAAAAAACATGTCTTGTGAAACTGGGTGCAAGCAGATGCAAATTCAGCGGTATTATGCCAAATCCGATACTCAGATCCAATATAATACCGGTGTGGTTGCATTTATTTGCATCCATTTTTTGCCAGATCCATCGAAGGGTTGTTCATATAACACACCTAAATAGACAGAGTCTCCCGTTGCTTGCTTCCAGGGTCACCCATTAAGCTTAACCCCTTCACCCCCGGGCCTATTTTGACCCTAATGACCAGGCCATTTTTGTCAATTCTGACCAGTGTCCCTTTATGAGGTAATATCTCTGGAACGCTTCATTGGATCCGAGTGATTCTGAGATTGTTTTTTCGTGACATATTGGGCTTCATGTTAGTATTAAATTTAGGTCGATAATTTTTGCGATTATTGGTGAAAAAATTAAAAATTTGGCAAAATTTTTGAAAATTTAGCAATTTTCAAATTATGAATTTTTATTCTGCTAAACCAGAGAGGTATGTGCCACAAAATAGTTAATAAATAACATTTCCCACATGTCTACTTTACATCAGCACAATTTTGGGAAAAAATAAAATTTTTGTTCGGACGTTATAAGGGTTCAAAGTTCATCAGCAATTTTTCATTTTTCCAGCAAAATTTACAAAACCATTTTTTTTTGTGACCACATCACATTTGAAGTCCCTTTGAGGGGTTTACATGACAGAAAACACCCAAAAGTGACACCATTCCAAAAACTGTACCCCTCAAGCTACTCAAAACTACATTCAAGAAGATTATTAACCCTTCAGGTGCTTCACGGGAACTAAAGCAAAGTGGAAGGAAAAAATGGTAATTTTAATTTTTCCAACAAAAATGTTCTTTTAGCCTCAATTCTTTCATTTTCACATGGGCAACAGGATAAAATGGATCCTAAAAATTGTTGGGCAATTTCTCCTGAGTACGCCGATACCTCATATGTGGTCATGAACCACTGTTTGGGCACACGGCAGGGCTCAGAAGGGAGGGAGCGCAATTTGACTTTTGGAGCTAATTTTCCGTTCAAAAAGTCAAATGGCGCTCCTTCCCTTCTGAGCCCTGCTGTGTGCCCAAACAGTGGTTTATGACCACATATGAGGTATCGGTGTACTCAGGAGAAATTGCCCAACAATTTTTAGGATCCATTTTATCCTGTTCCCCATGTGAAAATGAAAAAATGTAGGCTAAAAGAAAATTTTTGTAGAAAAAAAAGTACTTTTTCATTTTTACGGATGAATTTGTGAAGCACCTGGGGGTTCAAAATGCTCACCACCCATCTAGATAAATTCCCAGGGGGGTCTAGTTTCCAAAATGGGGTCACTTGTGGGGGAGCTCCAATGTGTAGGCACACAGGGGCTCTCCAAACGCGACAATTCCAATAGTTAGCGGACACCATGTCGTGTATGGAGAGCCCCTGTGTGCCTAAACATTGGAGCTCCCCCACAAGTGACCCCATTTTGGTTGTGAACATTTAGATTGGTTGTGAACATTTTGAACCCCCAGGTGCTTCACAAATTCATCAGTAAAATTGAATAAGTACTTTTTTTCCACAAAAAAATTCTTTTTTTATTTTTACAGATTATTTTGTGAAGCACCGGGGTGTTCAAAATGCTCACCACCCATGCACCCCCTATCCATTCACCCACCATCAATTCATTCATTCATTCATTCATACATACATACATACATAGATACATACACATACATACATACATACATACACATACATGGATACAAACATACACATACATACATACATACATACACATACATAGATACATACACATACATACATACATACACATACATACATAGATACATACACATACATACATACACATACATACATACATAGATACACATACATACACATACATGCATGCATGCATACATAGACATGCATGCATACATACACATGCATGCATGCATACATACACATGCATGCATACATACATACATACATAGATACACATACATACACATACATGCATGCATGCATACATACACATGCATACATACACATGCATGCATACATACACATGCATGCATACATACACATGCATGCATGCATACATACATATGCATGCATACATACACATACATGCATACATACACATACATGCATACATACACATACATGCATACATACACATACATACTTACCTCCCTCGTTCCACCGATGAGCAGGAGGAGGCCGGGAGAGGAGGCGGGGCCACAGACCGGCAGGGCGGGCAGAGAAGGAGGAGCTGCAGCAGCGGCGGCGGCGGCAGCAGCGGCGGGAGCACCGAAGTGTGCAGCCCACCGCAGGAGGTGAGGGGGGGGCCAGGCACAGGGCCCGGAGGTGGGGCAGCCTGGGGGGAGCACCAGCACAGGGGAGCAGGCAGTGTTGCAGGCGGGCACACGCGGGTGCAGCCCGCCGGCAGATACATTATAATAGAGGGGGGCGGGCGGTTGGGGGGGACGGCGGGGGGGCCCTGGACAGTCCTGGAGCTGGAGGGGGGTGAGGAGGGGTGGGCACTTGCCGATCCGCCCCTCCAGATCTGATTGGAGAGCTCCAATCAGATCTGGAGGGGTGAATCCCTGTGATTCCCTCCGATCGGCAGTTTCACTTTTAAACTGCCGATCGGAGGGGTCCTGGGCACGGGGGGGTTAATCCACCCCCTGTGGGGTCATCTACAGGTTGTCACAGAGCAGCAGCATCTGTGACACCTGAGCGACCCCACTCACAGGAGCTGCAGCAGCTCAAATCTGCCAGGACGTTGTGCAACGTCCTGTGTCGGGAACGGGCAGAAACACAGGACGTTGCACAACGTCCTATGTCGGGAAGGGGTTAATGAATAATCACTGCACTGACCGGCAATGGCCAATCACAGACACTCACTCACTGTCAGAGTGCCTGTGATTGGCTTTTGCAGTCAGACTGCGCTACCACAATCTGTACCAGTGTCTGTGCTTGGTCGCTATACACATTAGTGTATGGCAACCAACGTGCCGTCACAGTGTGTAAAATAAATAAATAATGAAAAAAATGCATAAGGCTTTGCTGTATTTTTCATTCTCAGTACAGATAAAGCGGAAAGCTGCAGGCTGCCACCCACAGCTGCCTAGTATTACTTTGGCTGGAAAATAAAATGCAAGGCTTTTCCCTATTTTGAATTGCCAGCCAAGGTAAAACTAAACAGTTGGAGGCTGGTATTCTCAGCCATAGTTACTACGGTCACCATGCTATAGAAAAACAGCCTGCAGTCACCCCAAAATTTGGAGCATTTATTAGAACCGCCAAATCCTGGCACTTTACCTGGCTCTTCCAATTGCACTGGTGCTCGCGGCAAACTGAGTAATAAAGGGGTTAATGACATCTGATGAATGACAGCTTGTCATTAAGCCCTGGATTGGTGATATCGGGCATCTCTGATACCCGCCCATTACTAATCCAGCAAGTGAATAGTTAATAAACACACACACAGAGCGAAAATTCCATTATTATAAATGAAACACAGAGAAAAATTCTTTATTAGGAAAAAAACACGCCAAAAACACTCATTTACCCATTTATTAAAAGCCCCAACACCATACCCTCTATGAGGTCCCACATCACAATCTCAGCTCTACTGCATCACAGGCCAAAGTGAAGAATAGGCATCCTGTCATTGCGCCCTGCGAGCACAGAATGACAGCACTGAGAGCTTCTGCTGTGTGAGTGGTGAGTCAGTAACAACACCCAAGAACAAAATTTAGGTACCATGCTATAGTAAGCTGTGTCCTCGAGTGACCTCACTGATTCACTGCTCACACAGCCGCAGCTGTCGGTTCATCATTCTGTGGCGGAGGCCGCGATGAAAGGATGTTTCTTCTTCAATGCAGCTTCCGATGCAGCAGAACTGAGATTGCAATGTGGGACCTCATGGAGGATCATCGTCAGAGGGTATGTCCTTTGAACTTTTAATAAATGGGTAAATGAGGGTTGTCAGTGTGTTTTATTTTTAATTAGTGAAGAGTCAACACCTAAGTGTTCGAATTTAGTTTGATTCGCCGAATTGGGGTGTATTCGATGAATTGTTCGTCAAATGTTCGTTGAACACTGTTGAACCCTATTGGAATCAATGGCAGGCTACAGCAAACACATAGAAAACACCTTACCAAAGTAGTTGCCAAACTACCCAGAATACACAAAAAACACCAGGAAAAGTGACAACAATCTACCCACAGTACAAATAGTCTCATGGTGTAGAATGGATGCATGAGACACGGTCTGTGCCAGCCTGCACACTCTTCCAAAGCACTTCAAAATAGAAGGTGGTTAACGATCACGTAAAATTTCGGAGGTGAGTTCAACTGACTTTGAATTGACAAATGGATGAGTTACAGGGGAAAAGTGGCAGTAGTTTTCTACATGAAGTAAAAAGAGGAGGAGGAGTAAAAGGAGGATGAGACACAGGTATGGACATGTCACACACTGCTCAAATCATGTACCATACAGCAATGGGACCCCAACAAGAGTCCTCACTCTTCCCAAAGGGTCAGACCACAGCAAAATGGCATCAATTGTCCCAGACCAAAAATTGCTGAATGGCCCAGTACGTATGCATGGCACAGGGTCTGGAACAAGACCTGGCCTAGCATCTCAAGGTTAAACATTACTCAGCAAGTATAAGTTTTGTGGAATATTACCGAAAAAAATAGTCAGGTAGGTCGGTGACCTGTTTAGGCCTACTGGGTTGGATAAATTGAATGCTCATGCAAGCGCTCCCATCAATGTTATGCCCTGCCACACACAGGTGTGACAATTATAGGTTTCATGGAATATTACCGAAAAAAATAGAGAGAGGTAGGTCGGTGACCTGTTTAGGCCTACTGGGTTGGATAAATTGAAAGCTCATGCAAGCGCTCCCATCAATGTTATGCCCTGCCAAACGCAGGTGGGACAAGTATAAGTTTTGTGGAATATTACCGAAAAAATTAGTCAGGTAGGTCAGTGACCTGTTTAGGTTTAGTAGGACGGATAAACTCAAAGTTCATGCAAGCGCTCCCATTAATGTTATGCCCTGCCACACACAGGTGGGACAATTATAGGTTACATGGAATATTACAGAAAAAACTAGAGAGAGGTAGGTTGATGACCTGTTTAGGCCTACTGGGTTGGATAAATTGAAAGCTCATGCAAGCGCTCCCATCAATATTATGCCCTGCCACACACAGGTGGGAAAAGTGGGCAAAGTATAAGTTTTGTGGAACATTACCGAAAAAACTAGTCAGGTAGGTCAGTGACCTGTTTAGGCCTACTGGGCCAGATAAACTCAAAGCTCATGCAAGTGCTCCCATCAATGTTATGCCTTGCCACACACAGGTGGAACAATTATGGGTTTCATGGAATATTACCGAAAAAACTAGAGAGAGATAGGTTGGTGACCTGTTTAGGCCTACTGGGTTGGATAAATTGAATGCTCATGCAAGCGCTCCCATCAATGTTATGCCCTGCCACACACAGGTGTGACAATTATAGGTTTCATGGAATATTACCGAAAAAAATAGAGAGAGGTAGGTCGGTGACCTGTTTAGGCCTACTGGGTTGGATAAATTGAAAGCTCATGCAAGCGCTCCCATCAATGTTATGCCCTGCCACATACAGGTGGAACAATTATAGGTTTCATGGAATATTACCGAAAAAACTAGAGAGAGATAGGTTGGTGACCTGTTTAGGCCTACTGGGTTGGATAAATTGAATGCTCATGCAAGCGCTCCCATCAATGTTATGCCCTGCCACACACAGGTGTGACAATTATAGGTTTCATGGAATATTACCGAAAAAAATAGAGAGAGGTAGGTCGGTGACCTGTTTAGGCCTACTGGGCCGGATAAATTGAAAGCTCATGCAAGCGCTCCCATCAATGTTATGCCCTGCCACACACAGGTGGGTAAAGTGGGCAAAGTATATGTTTCGTGTAATATTACCAAAAAAACTAGTCAGGTAGGTCAGTGACCTCTTTAGGCCTAGTGGTCCGGATAAACTCAAAGTTCATAAAAGTGCTCCCATCAATGCTATGCCCTGCCACACACAGGTGGGACAATTATAGGTTTCATGGAATATTACCAAAAAAACTAGTCATGTAGGTCAGTGACCTGTTTAGGCCTAGTGGGCGCTCCCATAAATGTTATGCCCTGCCAAACGCAGGTGGGAGAAGTATAAGTTTTGTGGAATATTACCGAAAAAATTAGTCAGGTAGGTCAGTGACCTGTTTAGGTTTAGTAGGACGGATAAACTCAAAGTTCATGCAAGCGCTCCCATTAATGTTATGCCCTGCCACACACAGGTGGGACAATTATAGGTTACATGGAATATTACAGAAAAAACTAGAGAGAGGTAGGTCGGTGACCTGTTTAGGCCTACTGGGTTGGATAAATTGAAAGCTCATGCAAGCACTTCCATCAATATTATGCCCTGCCACACACAGCTGGGACAATTATAGGTTTCATGGAATATTACCGAAAAAACTAGAGAGAGGTAGGTCGGTGACCTGTTTAGGCCTACTGGGTTGGATAAATTGAAAGCTCATGCAAGCGCTCCCATCAATGTTATGCCCTGCCACACACAGGTGGGAAAAGTGGAAAAGGATATGTTTCGTGTAATATTACCAAAAAAACTAGTCAGGTAGGTCAGTGACCTCTTTAGGCCTAGTGGTCCGGATAAACTCAAAGCTCATGCAAGCGCTCCCATCAATGTTATGCCCTGCCACACACAGGTGGGACAATTATAGGTTTCATGGAATATTACCGAAAAAACTAGTCAGGTAGGTCAGTGACCTGTTTAGGCCTAGCGGGCCGGAAAAACTCAAAGCTCATTCAAGCGCTCCCATCAATGTTATGCCCTGCCACACACAGGTGGGACAATTATAGGTTTCATGGAATATTACCGAAAAAACTAGTCAGGTAGGTCAGTGACCTGTTTAGGCCTAGCGGGCCGGATAAACTCAAAGCTCATGCAAGCGCTCCCATCAATGTTATGCCCTGCCACACACAGGTGGGACAATTATAGGTTTCATGGAATATTACCGAAAAAACTAGTCAGGTAGGTCAGTGACCTGTTTAGGCCTAACGGGCCGGATAAACTCAAAGCTCATTCAAGCGCTGCCATAAAGGTTATGCCCTGCCACACGCAGGTGGGACAAGTATAAGTTTTGTGGAATATTCCCGAAAAAAACTAGTCAGCTAGGTCAGTGACCTTTTTAAAGATATGGGAAGCAAGGTGTATCACAGTCCGCGCTGCTGACTTCACAAAATCACCTGGGATGCAAGATGTTGTAGCAATATACTTCTTTATTCTTTCCTACACGTTTCGGCGCCCTTCCTGGCACCTTCCTCAGGGATAGAAAGGAAGGGCGCCGAAACGCGTAGGAAAGAATAAAGAAGTATATTGCTACAACATCTTGCATCCCAGGTGATTTTGTGGAGTCAGCAGCGCGGACTGTGATACACCTTGCTTCCCATATCTTTTTGGCGGTTTTTCCATGTTGGAGTGGTCGGTGGAGGTCCTGCGGCAGCTGTTACTGTGTTATGCTTTCTTACCAGTTGTGGGTCACACAACTGGAAGAGGTGAGTGGAACTGCATGATACCACTCCCATCTGAGTGTCACTATTGATAGGGCACTATTGCGCATCTTGTTCCCCTACCCTGTTTTGTAGTGACCTTTTTAGGCTTAGTAGGACGGATAAACTCAAAGCTCATGCAATAGCTCCCATCAATGTTATGCCCTGTCACACAGAGGTTGGCCAACTATACGTTTCATGGAGTATTACAGGAAATAATAGAGAGGTAGGTCAGTGATCTGTATAGGCCTATTGGGCCGGATAAACTAAAAGCTCATGCAAGCGGTCCCATCAATGTTATTCCCTACAACACACAGGTGGGACAAGTATAAGTTTTGTGGAATATTACCGAAAAAACTAGTCCGATGGTTCAGTGACCTGTTTAGGCCTAGTGGGCCGGATAAAATCAAATCTCATGCAAGTGCACCCATCAATGTTATGCTCTGCCATGCACAGGTGAGACATCTATAAGTTTTGTGGAATATTACCGAACAAACCACTCAGGTAGGTCAGTGACCTGTTTAGGCCTAGTGGATGGGGGAGATTAAGCAAACAATGCTTTTAAGGGCCCAAAGAATGTTCATGTGTATACAGCACATTTGCCAAAACCTGGTTTGATACCCAAAACCAGTTTACGCAAACATTAAGGGAGATGTAGTAATCACTGCTTTTATGCACCCAAAAATAGTGGATGTTAATACAGCAAATTTGTTAATCACTGGTTCGATGGACAAAAAGGTTAAATATTCAGAAACAGCGGGAGGAGTGTTACGGATAGTTATTGAGCTCAGAGGGCCCTACTCAAGTCAAGCAACAAACAGCAGTTTGTTGCAACTTACTGGCTGCAGTGAAATCATGGAGACATGGTTCTATCTTGTTGCTGTGTACAAATGGAATCATCTCTCCATGATTTCACTGCAACCAGTAAGTTACCTGTGGTAAACCTGTTACCTGTAGCCACGTGTAAAGTGGCCATTGCTGTTAACGCTTGAGTGATGACGACTCAACAGTCCCATGGTTGGAAAGGTACAACTGCAATATTCACTACGTGCATCACTGGTGTTTTGGGGAAAAGCAGTACTAAGATTGTGTAAATGCTTCTGTTGATACTCCTGCATGCGTGCGTCCCTTTCCAGGGCAGGAAGCATTTGTCCAAATTTACTCTTGTATCGGGGATCTAACAGTGTGGCAACCCAGAAGTCGTCATTACTTCAAATTCTAACTATCCGAGAATCATGTTGGAGGTAGTGCAGCAAGAAGGCACTCATGTGTCTTGCGCTTCCAGGAGGCCCAAGTCCTTGTTTTGTTGGTGGCAGCGGTGTAACATTCCCACTTGCTTCCTCAGACCTCTTCCCCCCAACCTCAACCTCACACAACAGAAATGTGATCAAGATCTCCCTCATTTGCTTCCTTGCCCATTGCCTATTCGTCCTCCATTTCTTCCTCGGCTTCTGCACCTTCATCAACAGTTTGGCTGCTACCATGTGCCCTCGTTGTTCCCTCTCCCCCACCCTCCCATGCCAGCCGCCTTGGTGCTGCCGACCATCTGGACCTTTGAGATCTTGTTATCCCTTCCGCATACGCCTTCCCCTCAACTTCCTCCCCTTCATCGTGGCCCACCACCTGACTCCGAATACTGGTTAAAGTGTGCTCCAGCATGTAGATAACCGGAATAGTCATGCTGATAATGGTATCATCAGTGCTAAACATCTTGCTGAATGAAGCTAGGACAGCCACTGATGTTTCTTCATTAGTGACAGTTTTCTTGCATCGACATTTTGGCAAATCCAACACTGAACCTGTTTCACGAAATTTGGCAAGCAGTTTGCTAACTGTAGCATGGGAGATGGGTGATCTCATTAGGTGTCTTGCATTGAAATCTGCTGCAATAACCCGGGTACTGCGTTCACCAGACATCAACACAATTTCTGTGTTAACCTCTGCGACATGTAGATCGCTGTAAACAAAGATAAACTTGTAAATAACTCTTGAAAGAATAAAGTTATGTTAAAACCAAGCACACCATTGTTTTTCCTATGAAATTCTCAATAAGTTTGATGTGTCACATGACCCCCTTCCCATTGAAAAAAATAAAGCTGGATCCAAAATGGCCAACTTCAAAATGGCCGTCATGGTCACCCCCCCATCTGGAAAACTTTTCCCCCTCCTATATATACTAATGTGCCACAAACAGGAAGTTCTCTGTAGGACGAAAGGGTGAGGTTACCACACTCTTGTAAAATTTTATCGGGTTACCAACAGTGCCAGCAAGGACACAACATAGTGCAACTGAAAGAGTCTCACCCTTCCATTGACTTGACAGGAATTAGAACCTCCACAACTTCAGAGCATATAATGCCAATTATCCTAGCCAGCAGCACCCTGCTTATGGCAGGCATACAATGACAGGTATCAGCAAGCTTAGGTAGCTGACCAAGCACAACGGTTCCTCCAAATAAGTTTGTGGACTCAGTGTTGAGCAGTTCTGTACTCCATCAGCTGAAACAATGGTTCTTGGGCTGAAGTCCTGTAAAATCACCAGTTATAGGAGCAGGTCCCTTTTCATATCCCTCAGCTCCCATTTCAGGGCATTGTGTCCCACAGGATTGGAGGAAGATAATTTTGGCTGTTCCCTCGTTGTCCACTAGTTCAATTGTCCTCCACCATAGGGGGCTGATACAATTCTGAATTGGCATGCATTCCACAAGACAGTATACAATAAGGGCACCAGACAGTCCCACAAGAAACATGGCTCATGTCCCTTGACTCAAAGAAAAAAATGACTAGCATAATGAAAAATAGTTCACCCTCACTCAAGTGGCCAGTTATTCCTTATTGACGCTGAGTTTTCACACTCCTTCCATGGAAAGATGTGTGTTGGGTAAGGATGAGGATATGAACTGTTCTTGGGAGCAGTGTGTGACCGTGTTAGAAAGCATTGAGCATCTCCTGCTTCAGTGTCCCTTTAATACCAAGATATACAATAGAGTAGATGCCTCAATTGGCTAGCCCCGGCTCCCCAGTCTCTCTTATGTGGAATGGGCCTATGGATGCACTTGGGTGGTTAGGACTGCTGCACGTTTTTTCTAGTAAGCCTAGTGGTTAGGTATCACACGTTGGATGCATCGTGCTTAATATCAACACAACAGTGTTCTCTCTGTGGACATAAGAACATTTTCAGTGACTTGGTAAAGATGTGTTCTCTCCTATGGACTGGGCACATATAGGGTCCTTCATCTGTGAAGGGGCTTTAATTTAGTGTTCTCTAGTCTAGTCATCTCCTTTCATGGTGCATATGACTCGCCCAGGCAGGGATACTCAGAGTTTGGGGCACGGTGTCAGGGTAACGCTATTACGGGTGGCTGCACCCGAGTCCGTGGCTCTGGAGGTCGGTGACTTCTAAAATACAGTTTGTGTTAGAATAGTTTGTGACACCACCTGTAGTATCTGGTGAGGGAATCACCAGCGCCGCCTCAGTCCTCCGGAGGGCGTTGGAATCGCGGCAAGGGTGGTATAGCTTCCTACAGGTGAAGCTGGGCCTCCGGGGCAGCGTTGAGTGGGCAGTTCGGAGTGGGGCGTGGGCCAAGGTAATGGATAGTGAAACAGTCTCTACGGAGCACGGGAACAGGGAGGAATGACGCACACACCACTGAGTGTCTCTTTACCTTTTACTGGTGAAACTACAGGTAGTACATCCAGAGCACTGTCAGGTGGCCAGATGCACAGTTGAACTTCCACATAGAGTAGGTATAAGGCCTCCTTAAGTTCTCTCTCCTGCTGTTGACGCCCTGCCCGTGTGTAATCTGGCTGGCCTCCTCACTTCTCTCTCTGTCCTAATGTGCGGTCTGCGGGTTACACTCGATGATCACCGTTGCCCTCTCCTCACCATGGTGTCTGGCTCTCTTAATGTTCAGTACGCAGGGGGACCAGGAGACTGAAGTCTCCATGGTGTGTCGGGGTTTTCTGCTGGCTTGAAGCACTACTGCAGGTGCGGACCCCCGAAGTCCGGTGTTTAATTGGGCGAACCTCCACTGGCTCCTCTACTCCCACTGTTCTCTGTACTCCTCACCTTCCGATCCCACTCCTGGGCCTGGCTGGACGGCAGAAGGGCTACTCCGGGTCACTGGTTCGGGCCTAACACGGCACCGCACACAAGGACGTCTTCGCAGCTCTCCTAGTGTCTGCACACTCTGTCTAACTCCTCCCCGGCACCAGTATTTATAGGGGATCTTGCCTCAAGTCAGCAAGTTGGGCTCCCCCTACTGTGCTGGGGTGGAAGGTGTTGTTTGTAGGTGGTACCCTCTGTGGAAATCCAGCTGTGCACTAGGGAAGCTTGTGGTTACCTGTGGGAGCAGGGCGCCACACATACACTAATAGTACAAAGAGATCTGAGCACTGGCAGTCTACATGCTCAACCATCAACCATCAATGCATCAACCATCCTACAGTTACAGCCAAGAATATGGCAGACATAATTGTAATGTTCCACTGAAACGTGTTTACAGGACCCTCAAATCTAATGCCCCCTAATTAGTCTTCTACCATTTTTGGACACAAACATGTCATGTTAGAACCTCACTTATTTTTATAGCTGACATTTAGAGACTTTTTAATTGAGCAAGGTTCCGAAGTTGGAGGCTCCTTCATATAAAAGGGGTAACCAAGGCTAGATCCATAGGGAATACAAGCCTACGATCAGGGCACACCATGAACTGGGTAGCTGAACTATTTTGGCAATTGGGCCAGAACACTTTGTTAAAATATGTCATTGGAAGTGGTAAGGCTTTTCTGTCTGATGACCCCACTGTTGTGACACCTTTCATGGCACTCAGTGAGTATGGTCCACTGACTGGACAAATGTAATGGGTACTGTAATGACTCAGCATCTGACCACTTGTGTGGGAACACAATACCCTGAAAGGAAAACTAAAGCCCCCGTCACACATAGCAAAATCGCTACCGAGATCGCTGTTGCGTCACAGGTTTTGTGATGCAACAGCGACGTCACCAGCTATCTCGCTATGCTTGACACGTGGCAGCGACCGGGCCCCTGCTGTGACATCGCCGATCATGTCGGAATGGCCTGGACCATTTTTTGATCACCGGGTTCCCGCTGGGCAGCATGCATCGGTGTATTTGACGCCTTAACAACGACCTCGTTGGCGACTCAGAACTCAGCCACGTAGGTCTGAGTCGTCAGACTAGCTGCTGTGTGACAGGGTCCCAACGACCGCCGAGGTCGTTACACGGGTCGCCGTATCGTTGAGTAGATCTGACTGTTTGACATCTGACCAGCGACCACGTAGCGACGTTCCAGTGATCCTTACCAGGTCGTATCTTTGTCGGGATCACTGGAACGTCGCCAAGTGTGACGGGACCCTAAGGTGTATAAAAAGGGCCTTGCTCCTGTGAGAATGGTTTTCATATTCTACAGGACTTCAGCCTAGGATCTGTGATTCCAGCTGGAGGATCATAGAGCTACTTCACTGCTCGACACTGAGCCCACAAATCTGCTTAAAGAACCCAGGTTGAGACAATTCGGCCACCTGGCTATAGACTATGCTGTTCTCGGTTAGCTTCCTAAGCTTCCTGCTATCTCTTCTCAGTGGGTGCCCACCAAAAGTGGGGTGCTGCTGGATTGGAGTAAGTGGCTCTGGAAGCCCTGAAGGCATGAAGATTCTATTCCCTGGGGAGTCAGCATAAGGGTGATATTCTGTTGCTTCTACCATCTTGTGCTCTTTCTGGGAATGTACTATATACTGTTCACTGTTGGTGATCCAATAAAATCGTACCGTTCTTTGGTTTCCTCATCCTGTGTTGTCTGAGTAGTGTTCTGCCCACGGTTAAGGAGTTCATGCGTTCTGATGGGATGGGCCCTGGTCCGTGCGGTCTTTCTAAAGGTGGCCAGACCAGTGGACACAAGAGAACCCACTGACCCCCCATGTCACCACAACTGGTGGCAGCACAACCATCGTGTCACCTTTCACGACACCCTGTGAGTATGGTCCACAGACCGGACAAACTCAACGGGAACCACCGGTGCTAAAACTTGGTAACTTTCGAGACTTGGAACTTTTGCATATTAGATTGTACTTTAGAATGATAAAAGAAATGAGAACCTGCGAGAATTACAAATGATAAACTAGGGAGATGATGAAAAGAAAATAATAAATATATGCGATGATGTGATGAAAGTCAATATTCGAATGTTATCATCCTCCCCATGGGCCAGAAGGATCACATTATAAAAGCTGCATTATCTGCCTTTGTTGGCAACAGAAGGAATATGGTGACCGGACATTCACCTGTCTGTACATTGATATTCGCTTCACTTCCAGCAGTAAGTGCCGAATCCTCCGGCTACCGCACGATCTGTGAGTATCCGGCAGTCACTGTCCCAACCGATTTCACTTTAATGTACCGTACATACTGAAGTCTGCAGCTGAAGACACAGCCAGCACTCTTGTCTTTCACTATAACGTATCACCTACTAATAAGAAGGGCGCTGGACCATGGCCTCTATACACCTATCATAACCATAAAATATCTGTACAGATTTCTCAATTACAAGTGACAATATATTTTTGTAGGAATACAAGTCAGAGCCATTCTGAATTAGGGAAACTGGATAGAATATCTACAGATACAGGTGATGTCCGGACACTCACCTGCTGCTTATAGGGATGGTAGAGGGAGCATGTTTCCCATGAAGAAAGCTAATTTTAAAGTTCATTTTAATTAATAGATCTTGGAATAATAACAATTTCCACAATTGGAATTGTTTAAAGATCATCTGATATATGTATCCCTGCTATGTACTGTGTAATGGATGTGTCTGACCATACAGGAACATGGTCTAATCATATCACATCTCCTGTGCTGAGATAATCTTATATATGTGTCCCTGCTATGTACTGTGTAATGGATGTGTCAGACCGTACAGGGACATGGTCTGATCATACCACATCTCCTGTGCTGAGATAATCTTATATATGTGTCCCTGCTATGTACTGTGTAATGGATGTGTCTGAGCATACAGGGACATGGTCTGATCAAAAAGAAATCTCTGTACAGTCAGACACATCCATTACACAGTACATAGCAGAGACATATATATAAGATTAACTCAGGACAGGACATATGGGATATTCAGACTATGTCCCTGTACGGTCAGACACATCCATTACACAGTACATAGCAGGGACACATATATAAGATTATCTCAGCACAGGAGATGTGGTATGATCAGACCATGTCCCTGTACAGTCAGACACATCCATTACACAGTACATAGCAGGGACGCATATATAAGATTATTTCAGCACAGAAGATGTGGTATGATCAGACGATGTCCCTGTACGGTCAGACACATCCATTACACAGTACATAGCAGGAACACATATCTAAGACCATTTCGGCACAGGAGATGTGGTATGATGAGTTCATGTCCCTGTACGGTCAGACACATTTATTACACAGTACATAGCAGGGACACATATATAAGATTATCTCAGCACAGGAGATGTGGAATGATCAGATCATGTTCCTGTACGGTCAGACACATTTATTACACAGTACATAGCATGGACACATATATAAGATTATCTTAGCACAGGAGATATGGTATGACCAGACCATTTCTCTGTACGGTCAGACACATAATAATAATAATAAAGCTTTATTTATATAGCGCCAACATATTCCGCAGCGCTTTACAATGTACAGTTAGAGTACAGAAAATATAATACAGTAAGTAATTACAGTACAGAACAAATAAAGTACAATAATTGGATACAAAACAATAGGTATAGAATCAATGTGAAAAAAATACAATAAATAAAGCAAGAAATGAAAGTGACCCTGCTCAAAAGAGCTTACCATCTACAACGGGATAGGGGTTGCACAAGGTGCCGGGGCTTATTGCACTGATGGTCCAGGCATCTTGAGGAAATGGGGCATAGGGCTAAGCTTACATGGATGGTCATTATACAATCTGTGTAGACCTTTATGGTTTGGTGGAGTTTGTAGAAGAGTAATGTCCAGAGGATAGGCCATTCACTGTCTACAGTACGATGGACTTCTATTAGGGAGTATGATAGGCCGCCTTAAAAAGATGCGTTTTTAGGGATCGTCTGAAGCCATACAAGTTGTGGATAGTCATGATTTCTTGGGGTAAAGCATTCCAGAGGTTTGGTGCAGCTCGGGAGAAGTCTTGGAGCCGGGAGTGGGAGGATCGGATTAGTACAGATGTCAGTCGAAGGTCATTTGAGGAACGTAGAGAGCGGGTGGGGTGATAGACAGAGATGAGGGAGGAGATGTAGGGGGGTGCTGTTCTGTGAAGAGCTTTGTGGGTGATAAGAAGCAATTTGAGTTTGATCCTGTAGTATACGGGCAGCCAGTGCAATGACTGGCACAGAGCAGAGGCATCTGAGTAACGATTGGCCAGATGGGTGATCCTGGCTGCTGCATTAAGGATGGACTGGAGAGGAGAAAGTCTGGTGAGGGGGAGGCCGCTTAATAGAAAATTGCAATAGTCAAGGCGGGAATGGATTAGGGCCACGGTGAGGGTTTTTTTTTGTTTCCAGGGTGAGAAAGGGGCGGACTCTAGAGATATTCTTCAGGTGTAAGCAACAGGAGCGGATGAGAGATTGTGTGTGGGAGGAGAAGGAGAGATCGGTGTCAAACATAACACCCAGACAGCGAGCTTGCTGTCTAGGCGTTATCGTAGTGCCGCATACTGAGAGAGAGATGTCCGATTTAGGGAGGTTAGTGGATGGGGGGAGCAGAAGAAGTTCAGTTTTGGAAAGGTTTAGTTTCAAATAGAGAGTGGACATGATATTGGAAACTGCAGCTAGACAGTCATTGGTGTTCTTTACTACCACAGGGGTAAGGTCAGGGGCTGAAGTGTATAGTTGTGTGTCATCAGCATAAAGATGGTACTGAAAGCCAAATCTGCTGATGGTGTGTCCAATCGGGGCCGTATATAGAGAGAAGAGGAGAGGGCCAAGGACTGAACCCTGAGGGACCCCAATAGTGAGGGGAAGAGGGGAAGAAGTGGAGCCAGAGAATGATACACTGAAAGAGCGGTCAAAAAGATAGGAGGAGAGCCAGGAAAGAGCAGTGTCCTTTATACCAATGGAGAGCAGCATAGAGAGTAGGAGATGGTGGTCGACAGTGTCAAAAGCTGCAGAGAGATCAAGGAGAATAAGCATAGAGTGGTCACCATTACGTTTTGCTGTCAGAAGGTCATTGGTTACTTTGATGAGGGCAGTTTCTGTGGAGTGACGGGGGCGGAAACCAGACTGTAATGGATCTAGAAGAGAGTGAGCGGAGAGGTAACGGGTGAGGCGGGAATAGACCAGGCGCTCCAAGAGTTTAGAGATGAAGGGGAGATTGGAGACTGGTCTGTAGTTATTTGTGCAGGTTGGGTCGAGAGTGGTTTTCTTTAATAATGGAGTAATGATCGAGTGTTTGAAGGAGGAGGGGAAAATGCCAGAAGAGAGGGAGAGATTGAAGATTTTGGTTAGATGAGTGGTGACGACTGGAGAGAGGGACTGGAGCAGGTGTGAGGGAATGGGGTCAGTAGTGCATGTGGTGGGACGAGAGGAAGAAAGGAGCCTGGAGACTTCTTCTTCTGTGACTGGGTCAAATGTGGAGAGTGAGCCGGAGGAGATGTGGGGAAGAATGGGGGTGTCAGCGCTTGGAGGCTGAGAGCTGATTTCCTGGCGGATGTTGTCTATTTTCTCCCTGAAGTAGGAAGCCAGGTCATCAGCACAGAGGTCAGTGATGGGGGCAGATCATGAGCACAGAGGTCAGTGATGGGGCAGATCATCAGCACAGAGGTCAGTGATGGGGGCCTGCACTTTCGGACTGAGGAGAGAGTGAAAAGTGTCAAAGAGTTTTTTTGGATTGTTGGATAGTGAGGAGATCAGGGTGGTGAAGTAGGTCTGTTTGGCAAGGTGAAGGGCAGAGTTGTAGGTTTTTAGCATGAATTTATAGTGGATAAAGTCTCCTGGTGAGCGAGTTTTCCTCCATAGACGTTCAGCACTCCTAGAGCATCGCTGGAGGAATCGAGTTTGTGGTGTCAGCCAGGGTTGTTTTGTTCTCTGTTTGGAGGTTCTGCGGGTGAGGGGCGCTACTTGGTCCAGGGAGCTTCTGAGAGACACATCCATTACACAGTACATAGACATATATATATAATATTATCTCAGTACAGGAACACTTTCTTTAATCACATCCAAATGTGGAAATTATTATTATTCCAAGATCAATTGATTAAAATAAAGTATGTTCTTGGTTAAACCACTTTAATACGGGAGAGGCCTATGTGGGGAAGATAACATTATAATATCTATTAGAACATATTCACAAGTATCAAAAATCACTTTAATGCTTATAGAAACTTTTTAACAAAAGACACGGCCCCCCGTTTTGATTTTCTCTTATAACTGGTCCTCCTTTTTAACCTTTATTTATGCAAAAAAATGAATTAGTATCTATACGAAAAATCTGGATATTGGAAATGGCATCTGGAACCATCATGTGTACATGTAATAATTATAATGGATAACTCAGGAGTCTTTTAGCGTGGAGCAAAGACCCAACAGAACACAGTTTATAGATGAAAAAAGTCTATATTATAACACATGGTGATGAAACCACAAAGTGCAGAGAAAAACTGACAGAGTAGATATTATATGAAGCGTTAACGAAGAGTCTGTTGAAAAACCTCACAGGGAAATGCAATCAGCAGAGCAGTCTTAACAGCACAGTTTACACTTGGAGATGCTATAATAGGAAAGTCCATGGCAAGTCCAGATATGGAGATTTATAAGCAAGTATAAATAACACATTAAATCATTCAGGGAGCCCTGGGATAGAAGTCTTAAGTCCATAAGCTCAGAACAGTCTCATGCTCTGCATCTATTTGAACGTAAGAAGCGACAGAGCAGCAACCAGCTTATGTGTCAGCAAAGGCAGGTGAGACGTGAGCCACAGCAGAGGGAGTAGCACGAGCAGCCAGAAACAAAAGGAACGCTGGCACAGGTTTAGGTAGCAGAACCTCTGATGAGCAGCAATTAGGAGATTCACACAGGGTTGCAGGAGTAGACAGAGAATTTGCTAAGCCAGTAGCAACAGGAAACAGTTATAACACTCCAGAAGTGACTAGAGGCTGGGGTGGGGTTTATAAAGGCAGGAAGACAAAGGCACATGAAGCAAAGTATACCATGTTGGAAAAGAGCAAGAATGCCCAAAAGGATATCAAAATATTCAGAGTCCTGACAGTACGTTTCAGTAGAGTCGGAGTTGGAATCCTGGAGTGCCCATTTTAGTGGACTTGGAGTTGGTATAAAAGGCGCTGGCTCCGACTCCTAAAATGTATAATGAATTGGGTCCAGTAGTTCAATTCAGAATGTGCTGAGTATTATTATTAAGAATTAATATTATGCTCTACCTAAATATTTTGATTATTGAATGATCAAAGCCTGATGTTACCATTGTGCTACAATAAATGTATCACTTAGGCTGCCTTCACACTTGCGTTTGTGTCTGCATGCGTATGGCATACAGACGCAAATGCAGCCCATACTAATGTGAACGCAACGGAGAATCTCAGAATGCGCTCACATTAGTATGCACCCCGGCCAGCCAATCAGCTGTCTTGGGGCGGCCGGGAGGAGGAGATCAGCTGTGGTGATCTCCTCCTCCCGGCCGCCGCTGCTCTCCCGCCGGTGTCAGCGCAGGAGATTTGAAGAAACAGCTGATCTGACAGCTGTTTAAATCTCCCGCGCCGGCACCGAATAGGGTGATATCTGTACAGGAGATATGAAACAGCCGATCGCTGCTTCAAATCTCCCACACTGACCTTACCTATTCTGTGTCGGTGCGGAAGATTTAAACAGTTGTCAGATCAGCTGTTTCTTCAAATCTCCCGCGCTGACACCGGTGGGAGAGCAGTGGAGGCTCTAGCGGATCACCGGCGGCCACCGGGACAGATTTCAATGAGATCCGCAGCGTTCTCCTGCGCTGTCATGCGGAGGACCCTGCGCATCCATTGCCTTCAATGCATGGTTTGTGCGCTTGCGGGCTCTTGCTGATAAAACAAGCACCCGCGACCGCACAAAAAATGCAACATGCTGCATTCAGAGGGCGCTCAGAGGGCGCAAAAATTGTGCGCATCCGAACACAACCGAACGCAGGCACATGCGTTCCTATGTTAAACATAGGAACGCAGTGCGCAAGATCACCAAGGACAACATCTACAAGGAGTTTGCAAGGGTTTTCTCCTACATTTCAAAGACAAGTTTAGATTGTGAGCCCCAATGGAGACTTTGTTGCAAATGTGTATAAAGCGCTGTGGAATTAATAGCGCTATATGAATTAATAAATATTGTTATATTATTATTATCTGGAAATATTTCTTCATTATTTGTGATGATATATGTCATTGAAATATGTTTATTGCTATTTTGGATTAGCGGAAATGTTATAGGTTATTTTTTGTCTATGACTTTATATGAGGCTTTTTGTATTCCTTTAAATTAGGCCAGGGTCACATCTCCGTTTTGACCCTAGCCTGCCGCATTGCGCTTTTAACTTAGAAGTTTTCCCAGCACCGCGGTGCTGGAAACCGCTGCCCCTAGTAACCCGATAGTTACCTTAACTACCTGTCACACAGGCAGCGGCTGGGAGTGCGCTTTACAGCGCCGCACAGGAAACGCTGTCTGCAACGTTTCCTGTGCGGCGCTGTAAAGCGCACTCCCAGCCGCTGCCTGTGTGACAGGTAGTTAAGGTAACTATCGGGTTACTAGGGGCAGCGGTTTCCAGCACCGCATAGCGGTAACGCTATGCGGTGCTGGGAGAACTTCTAAGTTAAAAGCGCAATGCGGCAGGCTAGGGTCAAAACGGAGATGTGACCCTGGCCTAAGTTTTTTATGGATAAATTTAGCTGAAATTATATTATGTCCTTCCAGGTTTAGATCGTGTTATGGAGAACTACACGTCTGTTCCTACAGAGTTCCACATTCTGCCCTTCTCCTATGAGGCTGACGGTTCTCCGCTCGTCTTCGGAATGTTCGCGGTCTTCTACTCTCTTGGAATCCTCATGAATGTGCTGATCGTTACTCTGATCTATGTGGATCAGCAGCTGCACAGCCCCATGTATCTGTTCCTCTGTAACCTGTCCTTGGTGGACATGTGTTATACCACAACCGTCATCCCGAAGCTGTTACATATACTTTCATCTAGGGATCACAAAGTGTCCCTCACACAATGCTTCACCCAGATGTTCTTCTTCTTCTTGGCTGCCGGGACAGAAGACCTCTTATTGTTCACAATGGCCTATGACCGCTACGTCGCCATCTGTAAGCCCCTACATTATCACACTATACTGAGTAAGAAAGTCTGCTTCACCTGCATGGCCGCCATGTGGATATGTGGATTGTTAAACTCATGTTTGATCACAGTCTTGACCTCAAAGATGTCCTTCTGTCGTTCCACCACAATCCACCACTTCTATTGTGATGCGAAAGCCCTAACGAAGATCTCATGTGCCGGCAAAAAAAGATTTATGCTCTTGATTTATTTTGAGGTTTTTTTTTTTGGACTTTGTCCATTTTTATGCAGTTTTATATCTTATGCAAAAATATTACAGGTGATATTCCGTATAAAATCCAAAGATGGGGGAACAAAGGCTTTCTCCACCTGCTCGTCCCATCTCATCGTCATCATGCTCTACTACGGAACAGGAGCATTGGTGTATTTAATGCCGGCTACCAGATACTCTGATATTCTGGATCAGGTCTGCACCTTGTTATTTTCCACAGGCACGCCGACACTGAACCCACTGATTTATAGTCTGAGGAATAAAGATATGAAGCGGGCGGTGATGAGATTACTACCGACAAAGTAAGAAAAGTATATTAACATCCACTTTGCCTCAATATTAAGTGTTACATTTGTGCCGAGTAGCGCTGTACAGAGATTGTCATCATTCTCATTAGTTATTATAATGTCTGTCCAATTTTTTACAAGGGGGATCCCGGACAGACTAAATGAAAATTGTACCATCAGACAGAACTCCAAGACACCCCAACACGCTTTAACCCCCTATACATGGATCATGCTTTACTGCAAGGTCCACGGGGTTGTTGCCTATAGATGGGTTGCAGTCCAGGAATAGAAAAGTCGCCAAGCAGGGTCAAAGCCAAAAGGTCAGAAACGGGCAAAATCATTAGGCTGGAGAATAGAACAAAATCAGGAAGAGGTCAATCTGGAAAATCAATAATACAAAGCAGGAATACCAAATAAACCAGAGAATATATTTGGCAACCAGCAGGAGCACACAGAACATTCAATTAGACTGCAGTAGTTCCTAATTGGCTGAAGTCAGAGTTAATGACCGCAGCTGGGCAGCCATACAAACACATCCACAAGTCAGACTATTATATCACCAGCCCCACCTATGGAGTGAGCACAGCACCGCCTGGTGGCAGATGCAGAAGTTGTAGGAGCAGACTCTGGGGAAAATACAGTTATGGGTCATTCCATGTCAAGTGATCCAAAAATGAATATTTTTTTTCCCTGACGTCCTCAGATTTTTTTAATTTTTTTTCTACATGAAGAACAACTTTAGTTAATTACAAAAAAAAAGTTTTGAATTTTTTTCTTTATCAGTTAATTTTTTACAGATTTTTAAAGTTTAAAAAAAGGGTGAATTTTGGCCTGGTATGGCTTTACATTTTTTATCTCAGGCTAGAAATAAGATAATGAAATGGGAGAGGCGTCATTTTACTCAGAACGGTAACAGCTTTCATTTGAGATGTTACAAGACTATGTTTCTTTATATCAAATTCAATCTATTGACGGGCAATTGTGAAAAAATGACTGATTGTGTTCTTGGTTATATTTGTGCAGAGATTCAACTTGGGACCTGTCAAATTTATATATTTTTTATTTTATGGTTGTATGAGTTATTACAACTTATTGAATAAAACATTTAAATGCAACAAAAAAGAAACACAAAACACAAATCCCATAAGTGCCAGGATAAATACATCTTAATCATCAGAACACGACGCTCAGCATTTTCAACTTGAATGTATTGAACAAACCAAAAGAAGAAAGGTGATCATATCCTCAAGTTTGATTAAACAAGATTAAAAGAACCCAAAATGTTAACCCCTATTTATACATATAAATTTGTTTTCTATTCTATCACTAAACATGTGATTTATGAAGTGTTTAATAAGAATAGTACAGTAGTTAAATCATCGTTCTATAAATTATGAACTAATCAAACAATTAATAGTATGTTTTTAAAGTGGCCTTTTATCAATTTGTCCCTTCTAGTGGGTGAAATGTAATCTTGTCCATAAACGCTTACTAGCAATCGCCATTTCCTTGTGTGTCAGAGTATGTCCGGCCTGTCACGGTGTTAGGCTCCGCCTGAGTTATTATCTGATTTTTGTGCACTTTTAAAATGTCTGGCTTTCTTGGATACACAAAGGATGGCGCTGGACCAGAAGGACGCAATAAAGTCAATTCTACTTCTTCATTTTCACAATCTTTGGAGAGTACAGTAGCCGCCACCAGCGCCAATCATATTCATATTTTTTCAAAAGGATTGCAACAGTGTCTATGATAAAATGCTGTTTCTTGAGAAGTAGCAGCCATTGCTGTGTGGGAAAAATACAGTTAATATTAAGTAAGGAAGATAGGTAATAAAAATAAAGATTTACAGTACACTTGAGATAGAACTGTATTACTATAAAGTGAGTTTTAGGGCTAGCGCGCACAGTTTTTTCTGTCTGCAGATACACGCTGCAGTTTTGGCAGCTTGTTTTTCTACCAAGTTTTTACCACATATGCGTTAGCTTTTTTAGTCGCTAGTGAAAAAAATGGCAGCTTTTTTTATATAAATGATAAATGCTACGTTTATTGCAGCGATTAAAAAGTAGTTCAAGCAGTGATTTACTCACTCTTGAGTGTTTCCAAAAACACTGCATGTGGTGAACCCCATAGAAATCAATGTGGCTGTTTTTCTGAATGATGATCCCTAAGAATAGCACTGTGTGTATTGGCCCTTAATAATAAAAGCATTAAACTATTAATATATTTACTCACCCATATTTTAGTACACAGCCTTGATGGCTTTGTACAGACTATTGTTTGTTCAGGAGTGAAGATGTCCAGACATGTCAGGACATGAAAGGTCTGAACGAGCTGTCTTACTTCCTGAATGCAGTGGGTAGACATTTAACATGATTAACAGAGCTGCTGGCCTTTCATCTGCTCTGCATTCACTGTGTATCCCTGTGCTTTCTCAGGTTGAGCCCTAACAAAGCTTTTTCCTATATGTCCTCTACTGCTTCTAAGGTGTAACATATCAAAATAATACAGTAATGTCTAAAAATAATGGATTTGATAAATATAGACCCCACGCTTTTAGACCACAGGTTGAACAGATCTGAATTCAAGATTTTTGAATTGACACTATAATAGTTAAATATTTTAAAATATGATCCCATCATGATCCCAACTTGAAATTTGGTACAGATGTGGCTAAGAGCATAAAAGACATATGGGCAGTTTTGGAAAATTTTTATTAAAACGTTTTTTCGGAAATGCGTTTCAAAATGTTGCGTTTGCGTTCGCATGGGTAAAAAATTAAATTTAACAAATATACTCTTGTGACATATCTGGTGAAAGCCTGGACAGTTCTGAGTAGAATGGTGTTTATTTTGTTTCTATATCTTATTTCTAGCCCAAGATAAAAAAAATGTAAAGTCATACCAGGCCAAAATTCACACTTTTTTTAAACTTTAAAAATCTGTAAAAAATTAACTGATGAAGAAAAAAATTCTAAACTTTTAATTTGTAATTAACTAAGGCCCACGTCACACACACAGATAATTGTGCAGATATTGTTCACAGATCTCTGGTTGCAGTGAAATCATGGACACATAGTTCCATTTTGTGGCTGTGTGCAAATGGTACAATGTGTCCATGATTTCACTGCAACCTGAGATCTGTGAACAATATCTGCCCAGATATCTGTGTGTGTGACGTGGGCCTAAAGTAGTACTTCATAAAGGAAAAAAAATAAAAAAAATCTAAAGACGTCAGGTAAAAAAAAATATTCATATTTAGATCACTTGATATGGAATGACCCATTGACGCTATTTATAGTAAAATATGTTAAAATATGATCCCATCGCGATCCCAACTTGAAATTTGGTACAGATGTGGCTAAGAGCAAAGCAGACACATGGGCAGTTTTTGAAATATTTAAAGCGCGCCGATTTTTCGGAAATACGTTTTAAAGTTTTGCGCTTGCGATCACATGGGTAAAATATTAACAAAGATCCTCTTGTGACATATCTGGTGAAAGCCTGCACAGTTCTGAGTAGATTGGTGTTTATTTTGTCTCTCTATCTTATTCTTAGCCTTAGTTATGAGGAGAACCGTAAAGGCAGGCAACAGCGAAATTCGCACTTTTTCCGAACTTTGAAAATCATTTAAAAAAAAAAAAAAATTTTTTTTTTAAATTTCTCTTCACATTTTGCATTGTCTGACATTCTATTATCAAATAACAAAATCTCAAAAGAATTAAAAATATAGAGGTAATAATCAATGGTTCACTTGACATGGAATGACCCTTATCAATTAAGTTTTATAGGTTTTCTTTCATTTCTAAAATATCAAATTATAGGAACAGATGAGCGTTGTTATCATGCAGGTCCAGCAGATGACTTGTGCGCTGGTTGAGGACAGATTTAGAAACAAATCTGAATCCACTTTAACTTTAACTTAGGTCAATTTCAGGTGTCATCTTAGGCTACCTTAACATGTGCTTTCCCCTCCGCAGCGTTCTGCGGAGGGGATCCGCAATGTGACCGCAGCACCGCCAGCTCCTATCTTTATAATGGGAGCGCACGGTGCTGTGCTTGACTGCGCATGACCGTGCGCACTCATTCACTGCCATATGTGATCTGTACGCAGGCGAATGCCTGCGCACAAATCACCCAGTCTCGTCCGCACCAGAAATACAACATGTCGCGTTCGTGGTGCGGACGAGACTGGGTGATTTGTGCGCTGGCATCCGCCTGCGTACAGATCACATATGGCAGTGAATGGGTGCGCACGGTCCTGCGCAGTCAAGAGCAGCACCGTGCGCTCCCATTATAAAGATAGGGGCATGCGGTGCTGTGGTCACATTGTGGATCCCCTCCGCAGAACGCTGCAGAGGGGAACACAAATGTGAAGGTAGCCTAATGTGTCTTGCTTGAAAAAATCCAAAAAAGTATAAATGTAACCTCAATTGAAATGACAGTGATATTAAAGGGAATGGTATTAAAATTAATGGTCTAACATTTCTATACAATTACATAAAATCATGTCCAAGCTCCTGTGCTGTACAAACACATTTAACAGGGTTAAAGGGTTGCAGATAAGTTTCAGCTAATCCTGTGGTTAACCGTATACTTGCTGCAAGTTCTTCATTGCATGTACATCTCTACTAATCCTGTGGTTAACCGTATACTTGCTGCAAGTTCTTCATTGCATGTACATCTCTACTAATCCTGTGGTTAACCGTATACTTGCTGCAAGCTCTTCATTGCATGTACATCTCTACTAATCCTGTGGTTAACCATGTAAGGGTACCTTTACACGCCGCCACAGGAAGGCAGAAATCGCCAGGCACTGGGGACAATTGTGCCTGTTGCCATGAAATCACTGCGAAATGGCGGCGTCTAAATCAGGAAATTCCTTCCTGTGTCCTGCAGTTCCTTCGGATACCTGTTGCTGAGCCGTGCTCAAAAACAGAAAGGCCACAATCCCTATGGTGGTGGCGTGTAATCGGGCACAGGCATGGTATTTGCATCGCCTAGTGAATTCACAGGGGCGTGCCACAGCGTCATGGATACCGCGCCCCATCAGCGATCATTGGTGCAGGCTCCTGCGTTACGATTGGCTGTCCCTTCACAGGGCGCCATATTTAAAGAGCTAAAAGAAAAAACAGATATTGCGCCACACTGCAACTGGAGGAACTTAATACACGGTTATACTATGTTTGCACTAACCTTTACTGGTTGTGCAACACCCCGCACAACCAGACTGATGGCTTAATGTGGATCACTGTAGTGACAAGGGCCAATAATCCCTCCTCCTCAGATACTCCGGGCCTGGTGGTCGGCTCCTTAGTTCCTCTGGAGATGGAGGTGGGCTCCTTCACTCCTCCACCCGAAGAGGCAGACTCGCTGCACTGGCTTCCGTCCCAGCTCCACACTGTGTATCAGTTGATCATTCAAGGGTGGGTCTTTATGATGTACTGCCAGGTACTGTGGATCTTAGAGCAGCTCACACACCGCACTCCCAACAAGGGAGAAGGGGATTAGCAAATAGAAAAACAAGCGGTGTCAGAGGATTGGAGCGCTAAAGAAACCACGGGTTGGTGATTAGATTACCGATAATTTATTGCACGAACAGCAGGGGTCCAGTATGCCACAACGCGTTTCGACGCACAGATGCGTCTTTCTCAAGTGGATGAGGGATCCCTGATTACCTCTTTCTTATAAACCTACCCCCCACCCCAGATTGGATAATGGTTGTGACAGATTACAAAAGCTTGTTACTAGTAACTGTTTCACTGCTGCCCATTATATATCTATATATAAAAACACATAATAATCCAAAACATATAAAAATCGCAATCGAGAGCCTGATAAAAACTTATTACAATGGCATGTAATACAATATATATAAAAAACAGTCATAATAAAACCATAAAAATGAAATCATAGGAGATCATGTACCTAATCTTTTGGCACCTATACTACTATATCTGGTTTCACTGTCCACATTAAACCAAGGAAATTTCTCTTGTTTTCGCTGACGAATTTTTTGACAACTTTTTTGACATTTTTTGACAAGTTTGACAAGTTTCTTTGACTAGTTTTTAGCCAAGTTTTTAGCCAAGTTTTTAGACAAGTATTTTAGACAAGTTTCTTTGCCAAGTTTTTAGCCAAATTTTTAGCCAAGTATTTTAGACAAGTTTCTTTGACAAATTTTTAGCCAAGTTTCTTCGACAGGTTTTTAGCTAAGTTTTTAGACAAGTTTCTTAGACAAGTTTTTAGCCAAGTTTCTTAGACAAGTAGTTAGACAAGTTTTTAGCCAAATTTTTAGACAGTTTTTTAGACAAGTTTCTTTGACAAGTTTTTAGCCAAGTTTCTTTGACAAGTTTCTTAGACAAGTTTTTAGCCAAGTTTTTAGCCAAGTTTCTTAGACAAGTTTCTTAGACAAGTTTTTAGACAAGTTTTTAGCCAGGTTTTTAGACAAGTTTTTAGACAAGTATCTTTGACAAGTTTTTAGCCAAGTTTTTAGCCAAGTTTTTTAGACAAGTTTTTAGCCAAGTTTCTTAGACAAGTTTTTAGACAAGTTTCTTAGACAAGTTTTTAGACAAGTTTCTTAGACAAGTATTTAGACAAGTTTCTTAGACAAGTTTTTAGCCAAGTTTCTTAGACAAGTATTTAGACAAGTTTTTAGCCAAATTTTTAGACAAGTTTCTTAGACAAGTATTTAGACAAGTTTTTAGCCAGGTTTTTAGACAAGTTTTTTAGACAAGTTTCTTTGACAAGTTTTTAGCCAAGTTTTTAGACAAGTTATTAGACAAGTTTTTAGCCAAATTTTTTTGACAAGTTTCTTTGACAAGTTTTTAGCCAAATTTTTAGCCAAGTTTCTTAGACAAGTATTTAGCCAAGTTTTTAGACAAGTTTTTTAGACAAGTTTTTTGGCAAGTTTTATTGGCAAATTTTTAGACATGTTTTTTAGACAAGTTTTTTGGCAAGTTTTATTGGCAAGTTTTTCGGACAAATTTTTAACAAGTTTTTTCTAGAGTCAGATTTAACCCCTCTGGAGAAAGAGTTCCTAATTTATAAATCCAAAAAGATTCTTTTCTACATAACCTATCAAATTTGTTATTGGATTTTTCGTCTATTTGGTCTATTATAGTTAGACGCAGGCTAGAATGGTCTCTGTTGTGTATCTGTGCATAGTGTCTGGAGACACTATGCAACATATACCCGTTTTTTATGTTGGACCGGTGTTTGTTTAATCTGGCCTGCATGGTCTGTATAGTCCTCCCTACATATTGATGCCCACAGGGGCATTCAAGGAGGTATACCACGAATTGAGACCGGCAATCCAAAGTTTGACTAATATTAAAAATTTGCTTAGTTGTATTAGAACAAAAAGTTCTACTTCCATGCGTTATAATATTGCAACATTTACACCGGCTCGATTCACATTTAAAACAACCCGTTCTTTTTTAGGGTTAATTTTTCCATTGTGGATACTCTTGTTGCATTCCATCTCCCTTATTTCTGATCTACTTTTAACTCTGCTAGGAGCAATCATTGCCTGAAGGTTCCTTCCCCTTCTAAAAATTATTTTAGGGGCATCTGTGATGTAATTCGACAGTATCGGATCTCCTTTAAGGATAAACCAATATTTACGCATAAGTTGGTATATAATTTTATATGAATGACAAAAAGTGGTAATTAGATTGCAGCAATAACCATCATTTACAAGAGAAGTTATGTTGTTAATACTCTTCTTTTTATTGGTTCTATTGTCCTCCAACTTCTTTAAGCAACTTTGTTGGGTGTGTTGTTTAGATCTTCTGTATGCGTCGCCTAACAGTTTACTTGGGTATCCTTTTTCTTTAAACCGTCTTTTCAATATTTTAGCCTCCTGGATGTAATCGCTATTATGGGTACAGTTTTTTCCTTATCCTCCAATATTGACCATAGGGGATATTTCGGATCCAGTTGGGCAAATGGCTACTAGTAAAGTTCAGGTAGCTATTCACGTCCACTTCCTTAAAATGGGTGGACGTGCTTAGCTTCCCTTGTTCGTCTATTTTAATTTGGAGGTCAAGGAATTGAATATCAGTATCAGAAATGTTCATGGTGAATTTTAACCCCCAATTGTTCTGATTGAGGTCATTTACAAAGGATAACGCTTCTTCTTTTGTCCCCGACCAAAGGAATATTAAATCATCTATATACCTCCTAAAAAACTTTATATGTTTGAGTCCTAATGGGGACTGTGCGATGGACACCGATTCGAAGGCCCCCATGTAGAGACCTGCATAACTTGGGGCAAATCTAGTGCCCATCGCACAGCCTCTGACCTGTCTATAAAGGGTTTCTTGAAATGAAAAAATATTATTGGTCAGTATGAAATTAATTCCCAACTTGATGAAGTCTTTCTGAGCTTCTTTCATTTCTTTATCGTCAGATAAATACTTATCAATGGCCCTCACCCCCAAAACATGGGGAATGTTCGAGTAGAGGGCACTAACATCCATGGTCAGCAAAAGGGAGCCTGGTTGGGGGGAAATCTCAGATAATAGGCTGATCAACTGTGATGAGTCTTTCAGATAAGAAGATAATAGTAAGTTATATTTCTGTAAATAAAGATCTATGTAGTGTGATAGATTGCTGGTAAGGGAATCTACTCCAGAAATTATAGGGCGACCGGGGGGATCTATTTTGTCCTTATGTATTTTAGGTAGGAAATAAAAATAAGGTAATTTGTATTTGGTGACATTTAAAAACTTAAATTCTTTCTTATTTAAGATGCCCCGCAACCAGGCTTCCTTTATCAATGATCGGTATTTTTTATCAACAGTTTCCATTGGATTTACTGTTAAATCTGACTCTAGAAAAAACTTGTTAAAAATTTGTCCGAAAAACTTGCCAATAAAACTTGCCAAAAAACTTGTCTAAAAAACATGTCTAAAAATTTGCCAATAAAACTTGCCAAAAAACTTGTCTAAAAAACTTGTCTAAAAACTTGGCTAAATACTTGTCTAAGAAACTTGGCTAAAAATTTGGCTAAAAACTTGTCAAAGAAACTTGTCAAAAAAATTTGGCTAAAAACTTGTCTAATAACTTGTCTAAAAACTTGGCTAAAAACTTGTCAAAGAAACTTGTCTAAAAAACTTGTCTAAAAACCTGGCTAAAAACTTGTCTAAATACTTGTCTAAGAAACTTGTCTAAAAATTTGGCTAAAAACTTGTCTAAATACTTGTCTAAGAAACTTGGCTAAAAACTTGTCTAAGAAACTTGTCTAAATACTTGTCTAAGAAACTTGTCTAAAAACTTGTCTAAGAAACTTGTCTAAAAACTTGTCTAAGAAACTTGGCTAAAAACTTGTCTAAAAAACTTGTCTAAAAACTTGGCTAAAAACTTGTCAAAGATACTTGTCTAAAAACTTGTCTAAAAACCTGGCTAAAAACTTGTCTAAAAACTTGTCTAAGAAACTTGTCTAAGAAACTTGGCTAAAAACTTGGCTAAAAACATGTCTAAGAAACTTGTCTAAGAAACTTGTCAAAGAAACTTGGCTAAAAACTTGTCAAAGAAACTTGTCTAAAAAACTGTCTAAAAATTTGGCTAAAAACTTGTCTAACTACTTGTCTAAGAAACTTGGCTAAAAACTTGTCTAAGAAACTTGTCTAAAAACTTAGCTAAAAACCTGTCGAAGAAACTTGGCTAAAAATTTGTCAAAGAAACTTGTCTAAAATACTTGGCTAAAAATTTGGCTAAAAACTTGGCAAAGAAACTTGTCTAAAATACTTGTCTAAAAACTTGGCTAAAAACTTGGCTAAAAACTAGTCAAAGAAACTTGTCAAACTTGTCAAAAAATGTCAAAAAAGTTGTCAAAAAATTCGTCAGCGAAAACAAGAGAAATTTCCTTGGTTTAATGTGGACAGTGAAACCAGATATAGTAGTATAGGTGCCAAAAGATTAGGTACATGATCTCCTATGATTTCATTTTTATGGTTTTATTATGACTGTTTTTTATATATATTGTATTACATGCCATTGTAATAAGTTTTTATCAGGCTCTCGATTGCGATTTTTATATGTTTTGGATTATTATGTGTTTTTATATATAGATATATAATGGGCAGCAGTGAAACAGTTACTAGTAACAAGCTTTTGTAATCTGTCACAACCATTATCCAATCTGGGGTGGGGGGTAGGTTTATAAGAAAGAGGTAATCAGGGATCCCTCATCCACTTGAGAAAGACGCATCTGTGCGTCGAAACGCGTTGTGGCATACTGGACCCCTGCTGTTCGTGCAATAAATTATCGGTAATCTAATCACCAACCCGTGGTTTCTTTAGCGCTCCAATCCTCTGACACCGCTTGTTTTTCTATTTGCTAATATTTAAAGAGCTGTCCAGTCACACTCCACAATTGCAATGGCGTCATGTATTAGCCAGCCTTCCTGCGCAGGCTGTCCAATCATGACGCTAAAGCGTTGTCCAATCAACACTTTAGCGTCACGAAATACACAACTCTGTCACGCCTATGTACTTGCGGCGCGAAAGATGTACGCCCATATTCCTATGTGGTAGCGGCGTGTAAACCAGGGAAGGTATTCCACAGGACGTAAGGTGGGGAACGCGTTGGCACTTCCGGGGAACGCAGATACCTTCAGTAGAGCACGCAGTGGTGGCGTCTATATGCGGCATCAGCGATCGGTATCCACAGTTAAAAACGTGCGCGTGCACATGTGGTGGCTACCTGTTGCTGCACTCTGTAGCGGCGTGTAAAGGTACCTTAACAGTTACGTACTGCAAATTCCTGACTGCATAATACCATAAAATTCAGTTTGACTCATGTACTTTATAGATTGGGATTTAGCTGCTAGTTTGGCTGATGGTCGAGTTGTGAGAGATTTTGGTTCAGTTTCATCTAAGGCCGGCTTCACAGCACGGTTACTGGCTGTCAGGTTGCGTCCGGTGTTTTGCAGGATACACCAGACACAACTTGACAGCCCCAGACAAACAAAACTGGAGGGCAAATATGCCCTCCGATCCTGTTTTGTGCCGGAATCAGCTGCTGCCGCTGTCCAAGTGCTGAGGTATCAGTACAGCGTCTGCTGAGAGCTGGCCACGGTGCTGATATTTCAGTTGTGGAGCTCTCCAGGTGCTGAAATTTAGCAGCCACTGCTCTTTCAGCACCCGGCGGCGTCCGGGAACTGGTCCAATTTTTTGTCGGATCCAGCATGATTCAGCGCCCATAGACTCCCATGCTATGGGCAGCACTGGATCCGGGAGGATCCGTTTTCGACAAATTTTTGCATCGGATGCAAACTCCGTTTTTGTGTCCGATGCAAAGATCGGACAAAACCGGATCCTCCCAGACAGACACATAACCGATTGGCAAATAAGTGCCATCCGGCCCCATAGGGATACATGGGGGCCAAAACCAGATTTGGTTCTGCCAGGTTCACACCGGACAGAGCCGGATCCAAAAACCCATGGTGTGAAGCCGGCCTAATTGTCTCAACCTGTAACAATATGACCCAGGACGAAGTGCAATCTGTGACATCAGAAGTCTCTCTTCATTTTATATTAATTTCTATCTGGGGCGGTGGTTTTTGTAATGCTTTGGGTGCGTAAATCTGTTATCAAAAGGCATCAAGGTGAAAGTGTTTGTTAGAAGCCTAAACGCTAGAAATCATGGGAATCGCCTCTGATCTGACGGCTTTCGCGGATGTTCTTTTGATTAGTCGGCCTGGCGCGATGTCACATGTGCCTCAAGCTGTAACGATGACGGTATACCAAGCCAGCTAATCAAAACATAAGGCGGAGGTGCGTCATGTAAGAGGCGGCTCATATGGCACAAGTCCAACGGTAACAGATTGTTGATGTGGTCTCTGGACTGTGTCCTGCAAATAAATCTGCACAATTTCTGGCATTCAGGATGCCACCAGAATTCCTTGAATATGTATTGTATAAATGTGGCACCCTGGTTGGAGCACCACAGGAACTCTTAGGACACAATGGAAAAGTACACAGCAAGCAGCCCCACTTACAACACCCTTTTCACCCCAGACCTGTAGGGGGAGCTCCACTGGTTGCCTTAAGCCAGTTTCCCCTATAAATACGGGTCCTGGAGGGAGAAACTGTGGAGTGTGCAGTCACTTTAGAACTGTGAACAGCTAGGAGAGCTGACCTGGTACTGGAGCCACACTAGGCCCATACCAGCACACCCGGGAAGTGGGAGACCCTTGCAATAGGGGTCATAGGAGCAGGAGGCAAGCACCTACAGGGACAGAGGAGTTGCTTGACTCCCCCCTAACAAGTCCGGTCACTGGGTCCGAGCTGCAGGAGCCATAGCGCAGGCTGCAGAGAAACCAGCACCGCAAACAAGGGAGTTTAGCTCCCTGAACACCTGAAGCACCGACAGATGAGAGTCCAGAGTTGAGAATTCAACACTATTCCTTTATAGTGCCCTCAGTGCAGCAAACTCAGGAGTAACAAGTCACACCAGAAAGTGCAAACCCTGCTTAGTAGGATTTCATGTCCACCAGACCCCCTAGAAGCTACGTACACCAGGAAGCCTACACCGCTGCTTACTGTGGAACCTCCAGAAGTGTCCACTTCATCGCCCGGTTGAGCGTACCTGTTATCACCAGTAAAGGTACTGAAAAGACTTTACGTGTCTGTACATTCTTCCCGGATTATCACTAAAAACAACCGAGCTGCCGTATTCCATCCAGTGCAGCTCCTGGCCCTGGGAACCCCTGCTCATCCTGTGGGGAGCATCCCATCTAGCTGCCGCACATCCCCCGGAGGACCAAGCAGCACCGGTGCCATCACCGGATTCCCACAGGTGGCGTCACGACAATCAAGACTTTCTCCCAATTCCCTATCCCCTTTTTTATTTGACCACCGGGCCCCACAGCCTCAGGTGCGGAACCGTGACAAGTGAAGCATCACCTGGGACGTGAGAACTCGGCAACGGTGAGTCATAAACTCAAGTATAAGCCGAGTATTTCAGCACACTTTTTGTGCTAAAACCTGCCCTCCTTAGCTTATACTCGAATCAGCCCTATTTGCTGTAGGGGGACCAGGGACTGCAGGAGGTGGAAGGGGGCTGCAGAGGCAGCAGGGGGTCACATGGGTCTGATCATTAGTGTGATGTAATATGCGCTGCATTCACTGTCCATCACCTTTCAATGTTGATGGCGCTGCTGAGAGGTGGGCGGGAGCGGCGCATATTGCATTACACTAAGTATACTCACCCCCCATCACTATATATGGCCCCCATGCTGCCGCACACAATAAAATAATAAACCATTTAACTTACCTTTCAGTCGCATCACAGCAGGCACCCTAGCATCCTCTGGTCTTCTTGCATGTGCCGGCATCTAATCATGTGACTGGCACAGCGATGACATTACCAGTGGCAGCATTTACAGTGGACTGAAGGGCAGCAGTGTTTACAGAAGACCGTGGACTGACTGGTGGCGGCATTTACAGTGGACTGAAGGGTGGCAGCATTTACAGAAGACCGTGGACTGACCGGCGGCAGAATTTATAGTAGACTGAAGGGTGGTAGCATTTACAGTAGACTGTGGACTGACTGGCATCAGTACTTACAGTGGACTGTTGACTGACAGGCGACAACGTTTACAGTAAACTGTTGACTGACCAGCAGCAGCATTTACAGTGAGCTGTGGACTGACCGGTGGCAGCATTTACAGTGAGCTGTGGTCTGACTGGCGGCAGCGTTTACTGTATAGTGCGGACTGACCAGCCGCAAAGCTCACAGTAGACTGTGGACGGACCGGCGACTGTATTTACAGTAGACTGTGGACTGACCGGCAGCAACTCTTACAGTGGATTGTTGACTGACCGGCGGCAGCATTTATAGTAGACTGAAGGGTGGTAGCATTTACAGTAGACTGTGGACTGACTGGCATCAGTAGTTACAGTGGACTGTTGACTGACAGGCGACAACGTTTACAGTAAACTGTTGACTGACCAGCAGCAGCATTTACAGTGAGCTGTGGACTGACCGGTGGCAGCATTTACAGTGAGCTGTGGTCTGACCGGTGGCAGCATTTACAGTGAGCTGTGGTCTGACCGGTGGCAGCATTTACAGTGAGCTGTGGTCTGACCGGTGGCAGCATTTACAGTGAGCTGTGGACTGACCGGTGGCAGCATTTACAGTGAGCTGTGGTCTGACTGGTGGCAGCGTTTACTGTATAGTGCGGACTGACCAGCCGCAAAGCTCACAGTAGACTGTGGACGGACCGGCGACTGTATTTACAGTAGACTGTGGACTGACCGGCAGCAACTCTTACAGTGGATTGTTGACTGACCGGCGGCAGCATTTATAGTAGACTGAAGGGTGGTAGCATTTACAGTAGACTGTGGACTGACTGGCATCAGTGCTTACAGTGGACTGTTGACTGACAGGCGACAACGTTTACAGTAAACTGTTGACTGACCAGCAGCAGCATTTACAGTGAGCTGTGGACTGACCGGTGGCAGCATTTACAGTGAGCTGTGGTCTGACCGGTGGCAGCATTTACAGTGAGCTGTGGTCTGACCGGTGGCAGCATTTACAGTGAGCTGTGGTCTGACCGGTGGCAGCATTTACAGTGAGCTGTGGTCTGACTGGCAGCAGCATTTACAGTGAGCTGTGGACTGACCGGTGGCAGCATTTACAGTGAGCTGTGGTCTGACCGGCAGCAGCATTTACAGTGAGCTGTGGTCTGACCGGTGGCAGCATTTACAGTGAGCTATGGTCTGACCGGTGGCAGCATTTACAGTGAGCTGTGGTCTGACCGGCAGCAGCATTTACAGTGAGCTGTGGACTGACCGGTGGCAGCATTTACAGTGAGCTGTGGTCTGACCGGCAGCAGCATTTACAGTGAGCTGTGGACTGACCGGTGGCAGCATTTACAGTGAGCTGTGGTCTGACTGGCAGCATTTACAGTGAGCTGTGGTCTGACTGGCAGCAGCATTTACTGTATAGTGCGGACTGACCAGCCGCAAAGCTCACAGTAGACTGTGGACGGACCGGCGACTGTATTTACAGAAGACTGTGGACTGACCGGCAGCAACTCTTACAGTGGACTGTTGACTGACCGGCGGCAGCATTTACTGTAGACTCTTGACTGACCAGCTGCGGCATTTAGAGTGAACCGTGGACTGACTGGTGGCACCGTTTACAGTGGACTCACCGGCAGCAGTGTTTACAGTAGACTGTAGACTGACCGGTGGCATAATTGTCTCTTGGGGTCACACAAAAAACATTATAGCCACTTATACATCCACCATTACCCCATAGGTCTATAGATAAAGGTTCACCAGACCAGGCAGAAACAGTGATCCGGGAGTTTGCTATGGCTGATCGATCATCTAGAAGCTTCTCTTGTGTCTCTCAGACATCGGTCTATTATGGGAGGTGACGGGTCTCACTGTGCCGGCAGTCACAACTTGACGGGACGCAATGGGTCCCCTTGATTTTGGGTGTTGACTGGTGAAGAAGGAAAGTGCATCTGGCCGGTTCATTGGAAGCCAGTGTGCAGTAATCTCCTACACACTGGAAAGCCCACTAGTTAATTCTGGGGCCCCCCAGGTGATACACCGACTTTCCAGTGGGCCAGTCCAAGCTTGGCTGTACCAGTTATTTTACTACCGACTGCTAGAAAATCTAATATTCTGGATCAGGTCTTCTGTTTCTTAGATAAAACAGGCAATGGAATATTAAATCCACTGATTTATAGTTTTGCGTGAAGTGCTGAGCAAACCGTCCTTACATGCTCCATTAATAAGTCCATCCCGTGCTGAATTTCCTGGTGTTCGACCTTCCATATTGACTCTTGCTCTTCTGAATTGAGGCAAAAGATGAAAAAATTACCCAATAGGAGTCTCCTGGAAGCATTGCTAACACCAACTCAGTGATTTCACAGATCCGATAGTTACTTGCCTGCTGATCTCCATGTATCACTTGGGCAATTGTAACGCCAGAGCGAGAAAAAGCTCAGCGTGTGGTGCAGCACAGATGCGAACAGGGAGCACCAGTAAGAAATAATAATAGAAGGCCCTGGTGTTAGGGAGAGGGGACGAGGCGTCACCTCCTAACACTAATCTGAAGCTCAACTCTGTGCTCCCCTAACATCCCCATACGGGTCCTTCCCCTTTGCCATCATCATGTCATCATCATGTGCCTAGGCTCCCTGTAATCACGTAACATCCCCGTTGCCATTATGGGCCTAGACCCTAATTGACCCTGGACTCACCCTGAATAGTGTGCAGGCCAGCAAAGCACTACTACACTACTACAATAAGACAACACAGATGGAAAAGCACACAACAAACAAGAATCTTCAGCTACTGACAAAAACTGAGTCAGAGCGAAATAGTGTGAATAGGGCTGTATAGCGTGTTCACTTAAACCAACAAATTGTATGACCTGCTGCTAACCCTACTGACCTCAATAACAGCAGGATGCTGTGTGTGACCGAGTCCCAAAATGTATCACAGCAGCAGGTTTTAATATGGTTAGTGTAGGGACCGTCCCGAGATGGGTCACCTTGTCGTTGGTGGGGTGGCTTAAGTACTTTTTTTTGCAAAAAAAAGGTATGTACCAAGTACCCTGTGTTTTACAACACTAGTTTTTATTTATTTATTGCAAGGTATGTGGGCATAATACACATACAATTTTGTTTTCTAGTTCTTTCATACATGCTATACATGCCTGTTCACACTATTTTGCTCTGACTCTGTTTTTGTATGTATTTTCACTTAACTACTCCCAGCAAGTTGGGGAGAGCCCTGCCCTTCCCTTGCTGAGCAGAAGCTGTTAAATTACATCCCATCTGTGATTCACCTTGGGGTCCAGTCACACACAGCATCCTGCTGCTTACGAGGTCAGTAGGTACAGCAGCAGGTTATAATATGGTTAGTGTTGGGACGAATCCAAAACGGGTCACCTTGTCGTTGGTGGGATGGCTTAAGAACTTTTTTTGCAAAAAATAAATTCACCAAGTACCCTGTGTTTTTAACAACACTAGTTTTTATTTATAATACACACTTACTTTTTTTTGTTTTCTAGTTGTTTCAGTTTTCAGATACTACAGAAGGTACTTTGCTGAAGCAATGACAACAAACTCCAAAGCTTCTCCAGAGACAGGCTCCTTCAAAGTGGTTAGAATATAGTATATAACTGGCACTGAATATTAGCCAATATTGCTTTTATATATAGCGGAAGGGTGTAATTATGTGAAGAGTAGGAGTGGCTCGACAACCAGTGGGTGCTCAGAGAATTAAACCTGAATATGCTATAGCAGAAGGGTGTAGTCATAAGGAGCTGCAGCAGAGATAAAGATTACAAGTTCTCAGCCAGAAGCAAAAGAGTCCTTAATCTTTTCAGTACTAAAAGAAAGTAAAAGCACTCAAATATCTGAGGATCTGTGATTAATTATGCTTTGTGACCATTTGATCTCAGATCCCTCAGAGGTCACATCAGGAGAGAAAATTAAAGTATCAACCAGGGAGATCAAAGATAGAATAAAAATAATCCTAATAATAATAACAAAGAAGAGATGTAAAATGTGTAATCATATCACATCCCTATGGGACTCTTGTGCGTTAACTCATCCCGTAGAGTAGACACATGGATCACATTATAAATCCTGCTCTCCCGACAAAGATGAGAAGGGTTATTGGAGATCCTCCTGATTCTATAGGACCAGCTGTCTAATATTCTGCACTGAGACAAGTTCCCCACAAGATATATGAAGGTATCCTTCAGTTTCTGGCATCAAGACATTAGCAGCCTATCAGTTTATGTCCTAAATGTTGGGAGTTGATAAGACTTTCCAATATTTTTCAGCAGAACACTCAGATGCAAGATCTGTTCTCCAGGTACGTGATGCACATGCACCCAGCCATCCTTATAAGATAAAAAGAAAGCATGAATCATTGTATCAGGCCACCTTCTGCCATTGCTTTATGGTCCAGCATAGGTATAATCTGGGCAGTCTGGCACCACACAATCCTACACACAGTACACAGCAAAATGTGATGCTATTTGTGTCCTCACATCTGTTTATCATCCATTGGGTTCAACAAGACAGTATAATGTTCACTCAAGAACACACATCAATAATGCCAAAGTATCCATGATTCTGCCTCTAACTCCGCGATTGTCCTTCCTGGGGTGTCCATGATCTTGTGTCTAACTCCGCAATTGTCCTGCCTGGGGTGTCCATGATGCTGCTTCTAACTCCACGATGGTCCCTCCTGGGGTGTCCATGATCTTGCCTCTAACTCTGCCATTGTCCTTCCTGGGGTGACCATGATCCTGTCTCTAACTTAGTGATTGTCCTTCCTGGGGTGTCCATGATCTTGTGTCTAACTCCACAATTGTCCTGCCTGGGGTGTCCATGATGCTGCTTCTAACTCCACGATGGTCCCTTTGATCAGCGCTGCTGTCCGGATCAAATCTTTGGTCCTTTTTGGTATATCGTCACTACCCGCTGAGGTGGTGGATCCTGCGGCAGCTGTTTGATATGCGAGTAGCGGTTGTGGGTTTCACAACTGAACCAGGTGAGCAGCCTATGCACTTTGTATATCGCTTCATATAAAACAGACATGACCCATTGCGCCCTTGTCTACCCATTGTTTCTAGATAACTCCTCGATTGTCCTTCCTGGGGTGTCCATGATCTTGCCTCTAACTCTGCAATCATCCTTCCTGGGGTGTCCATGATCCTGTCTCTAACTCAGCGATTGTCCTTCCTGGGGTTTCCATGATCCTACCTCTAACTCCACGATGGTCCCTCCTGGGGTGTCCATGATCCTGCCTCTAATGCCATGATTTTGCTTCCTTGGAGTTTCCATGATCTTGCCTCTAACTCCACAATTGTCCTTCCTGGGGTGTCCATGATCCTGTCTCTAACTCAGTGATTGTCCTTCCTGGGGTGTCCATGATCCTGTCTCTAACTCCACAATTGTCCTTCCTGGGGTGTCCATGATCCTGTCTCTAACTCAGTGATTGTCCTTCCTGGGGTTTCCTTGATCTTGTGTCTAACTCAGCAATTGTCCTTCCTGGGGTGTCCATGACCTTGCCTCTAACTCAGCAATTGTCCTTCCTGGGGTGTCAATAATCCTGTGTCTAACTCCACGATTGTCCCTCCTGGGGTGTCCATGATCCTGCCTCTAAGTCCGCAATTGTCCTTCCTGGGGTGTCCATGATCCTGTCTCTAACTCAGCGATTGTCCTTCCTGGGGTGTCCATGATCCTGTCTCTAAGTCCGCAATTGTCCTTCCTGGGGTGTCCATGATCCTGTCTCTAACTCAGCGATTGTCCTTCCTGGGGTGTCCATGATCCTGTCTCTAAGTCCGCAATTGTCCTTCCTGGGGTGTCCATGATCCTGTCTCTAACTCAGCGATTGTCCTTCCTGGGGTGTCCATGATCCTGCCTCTAACTCTGCAATTGTCCTTCCTGGGGTGTCCATGATCCTGCCTCTAACTCCACCATTGTCCTCCATATCTTAACACTCTTGGTAGGTTCTAAACGTGGCGTACCGGAAACCACCCACAAGACCTGCCATTTTGAAGATTGTCTTGACCTACTCTTCTGGCCAAGAAACCTAACAGTATGAATGGGTAAATACAATTGAAAAAAAACAAGACTCTAAATACCCATAAAATTACCCATAAATACCCATAAAATTCGTTTATTAAAAACTGCAAATAAAACCTAACCTGTACAATATTAAAATAATTGATGTATATACAGTACATAGATGAGTATTGACATACATTGGAAAGGAAAAAGGAACAGGTGATATGTTCACCTTACGTTCTTCTTCTTCCTATCAGCAGAGTTCGACGTCCTGAATGTCATGCAAGGTAACGTCCCCACTCAACCTCGGCTAGCCCTCACTAGCGTTTCCCACCACAGGTATGTGGGGTTCATCAGGGGTTCAGGAAATGTAGAACACACCCAATGGTCTGTATCACCAGGACTAGTCAGTAAGTTCCATATATGTATGTTTCAGCAAAAATCTCTGTCAATGTTCTTTACGATATGGTGGACCAGAAGTCTTCTGTGGGTCTGGTAATCCCCTCGTATATTTTTGGCAGTGATCTCAGAAGTTCTGCCTGGATCTCAATTTCGGTATTTATCACAGGTAATTCTGTGATGTCCAGATCAGTTATCTATCCCCATCACACTAATGGTGAGGGTACCTAACCTCCTTTTATTTTTGGGACTAATTGCACCAAACATTGAGCATAGCGCTAGACGATGTTGCACAGGCACGTCACCTCGCATGGCGTTTAGAACGTTGACCCCTGCTTATAGGAAGGGAGCTGGACGTAGGGTGAACACATTACCTATTGCTTTTTCCTTTCCAATCTATGCACCTACTTGTCTATGTATATACATCAATTCCTTAATTATTGTACGGGCAAGGTTTTATTTATTTTACGGGTATTTAGATTCTTGTTTATTTTTAGTCTTCTGACCTTCAAGATTGGCATAAAATCCCTCAATCGTTACATTTGCCCATTTTTCTGCTTCCATCACAGCAGTTCACTTAATACCTAAGATATCTCAACCCTTAACGGGTGTCATTGAAACAAACACTGTTATATGTCAGTGGTTTTAATGTTCTGGTTGATGAGTTTGTGTCAAGTAGTCTTAAGGCCCCGTCACACGTTGCGATATCGCCGTCAATTACATAGGTGACGTAGGGGCGCGGCCTATCGGCGGCGACAATATGGAAGAATGCCCTAGTTCTGTTCTCACTCCTATTTGGGGATTAAAAGGACCCACTGGAAGAAGGTGGGTGAAGCTTTACATTATGAATGACTGTCAAGAGAAAGATGTACACTTATACCATAACCTTAATCTAATCAGGGCTGTGGAGTCGGGAGTCGCAGAGTCGGTGTCCATTTTGGGTGTAGTCAGAGTCGGATTCAGGGAAATTGAGGAGTTGTGTCAGAGTCGGATGTTTGTGGAGATGAGAATGCGCAAACAGGGTCTTATCTCCTATAACATTGAAGGTGCCAACACAATGAAAACTGCTCACCTGGTGAGGTTGTGTCACCCACAACCGCTATGATCGCTCAGATAATGCAACTGCTGCAGGGACCGCACTTCCACAGTTCACTGTGGTGCAGATAGGTTCACTGGACAAAGTGCCTTAGCGCCCGCACTGCTGCTCAAGAAGTCACCAGAATCACCGGAATGTCTGGGATAAAAGTTGCTTTATTATACTGACGCGTTTCGGAGCCCCTCCTGCTCGAAACGCGTCAGTATATAAAGCAACTTTTATCCAGACATTCGGTGATTCTGGTGACTTCTTGAGCAGCAGCGCGGGCGCTAAGGCACTTTTGTCCGGTGAAGAGTCGGATGTTTGTCTTACTGATTTTCCAGCCCTGGTTGTGGAGTCAGAGTCGTGGAGTCGGATTCAAGAAATCGAAGAACCAAAGTCGGATGTTTGGCTTACCGTCTCCACAGCCCTGGCCTCAATCACACATATTGGTAGGTTTGATCTATGTCGAATGAATTTGGAATATTTTCTTTCATATTTGTTTTTATATTATTTTTGGAAAGGTTCACAGGGATAAATCCGCTGAGATTACATTCATATCCTCCCATGGAGAACTACACGTCTGTTCCTACAGAGTTCCACATTCTGCCCTTCTCCTATGAGGCTGACGGTTCTCCGCTCGTCTTCGGAATGTTCGCGGTCTTCTACTCTCTTGGAATCCTCATGAATGTGCTGATCGTTACTCTGATCTATGTGGATCAGCAGCTGCACAGCCCCATGTATCTGTTCCTCTGTAACCTGTCCTTGGTGGACATGTGTTATACCACAACCGTCATCCCAAACTTGTTACATATACTTTCATCTGGAAATCACAAAATGTCTTTCGGACAATGCTTCACCCAGATGTTCTTCTTCTTCTTGGCTGCCGGGACAGAGGATCTCTTATTGTTCACAATGGCCTATGACCGCTACGTCGCCATCTGTAAGCCCCTACATTATCACACTATACTGAGTAAGAAAGTCTGCTTCACCTGCATGGCCGCCATGTGGATATGTGGATCGTTAAACTCATGTTTGATCACAGTCCCGACCTTGAATATGTCCTTCTGTCGTTCCACCACAATCCACCACTTCTACTGTGATGCAAAAGCCCTAACGAAGATCTCATGTGCCGGCAAAGAGATATTTTATTCGGTGATTTATTTTGATGCATTTTTATTCGGACTTTGTCCATTTTTATGCACTTTGACATCTTACGCAAAAATTTTAAATGTTATATTCCATATAAAATCCAGAGACGGGAGATCAAAGGCTTTCTCCACCTGCTCGTCCCATCTCATCGTCATCATGCTCTACTACGGAACAGCGGCTTCAGTGTATTTATTGCCGAATACTAGATACTCAGATACTCTGGATCAGGTCTTCACCTTGTTATATTCCTCAGGCACGCCGACACTGAACCCACTGATTTATAGTCTGAGGAATAAAGATGTGAAGCGAGCGGTGATGAGATTGTTGTCATTAAAGCTACTGGCTTCTTTCTCCTGAAATGTCAGAAATGCCATAGATCAAGGGTAGCAATTCATTTTCATGGGAGACTGTGACTGTTGTGAAGGACCCAACCAATAGGCTGAAATTATTTCTGCTCAATGTTAACATATTCATTAAAATTATTTTAGCTTAACATTAATTGTATCACTTAATATTGAGCAGAATTAAGTATTTTGAAACCACCCTATATATGGTATAAGCTCATACAACGCAGTCTACACATAGTTCCTATATAAATTAGTCTTAACACTTCCCTATATTCAGTATGAGTCCTCACATAGCTCACTATAACTGGTATGCGGCGGTCAGTCCCCAGATCCTCGCTGACCCCTTGAGGCTCTGCTGCTGCCCACACCACCAGGAGACTTTCTATATGGAGGGAGCTGCGGGCATATACCTTCCACCCAGGCAAGACCTTTACCCAAGATGTTTCCCGCCCTATGCATGTGTGTGGCTTGTGTGTGTGTGTGGCTTGTGTCTGTGTCTGTGTGTGTGGCTTCTGTCGGTGTGTGTGGCTTGTGACTTTGTAGCCTGTGTGTGTGGCTTTGTGTGCTGTGTGTGTGGCTTGCGTGTGTGTGTGGCTTGTGTGTGTGTGGTGGCTTGCGTGTGTGTGGCTTGTGTGTGTGTGTGGCTTGTGGTCTGTGTGTGTGGCTTGTGTGTGTGGCTTGTGTCTCTGGTGTGTGTGGCTTGTGTGTGTGTGGCTTGTGTGTGTGGCTTGTGTCTCTGTGTGTGTGGCTTGTGTGTGTGTGGCTTGTGTGTGTGTGGCTTGTGTCTGTGTGCTGTGTGTGTTGGCTTGTGTGTATGTGTGGCCTTGTGTGTGTGGCTTGTGTGTGTGTGTGGCTTGTGTGTATGTGTGGCCTGTGTGTGTGGCTTGTGTGTGTGTGTGTGGCCTGTGTGTGTGTGTGGTTGGTGTGTTGTGTGGCCTGTGTGTGTGGCTTGTGTGTGTGTGGCTTGTGTGTGTGTGTGGCTTGTGTGTGTGTGGCTTGTGTTTGTGTGTGTGGCCTTGTTGTGTGGCTGTGTGTGCGTGGCTTGTGTGTGGCTGTGTGTGTGGCTGTGTGTGTGTGGCTGTGTCTCTGTGTGTGTGGCTTGTGTTGTGCGTGTATGTGGCTTGTGTGTGTGTGTGGCCTGTGTGTGTGTGGCTTGTGTGTGTGTGGCTTGTGTGTGTGTGTGGCTTGTGTGTGTGGCTTGTGTGTGTGGCTGTGTGTGTGTGGCGTGTGTGTGGCTTGTGTGTGTGGATTGTGTGTGTGTGGATTGTGTGTGTGGCTTGTGTGTGTGGCTTGTGTGTGTGGCTTGTGTCTCTGTGTGTGTGGCCTGTGTGTGTGGGTTGTGTGCGTGTGGCTTGTGTGTGTGTGGCCTGTGTGTGTGTGGCTTGTGTGTGTGGCTTGTGTGTGTGTGGCTTGTGTGTGTGTGGCTTGTGTGTGTGTGTGGCTGTGTGTGTGGCTTGTGTGCGTGTGGCCTGTGTGCGTGTGGCTTGTGTGTGTGGCTTTTGTGCGTGTGGCCTGTGTGCGTGTGGCCTGTGTGCGTGTGGCTTGTGTGTGTGGCTTGTATGTGTGTGTGGCTTGTGTGTGTGTGTGGCTTGTGTGTGTGTGTGTGGCGTGTGTGTGTGTGGCTTGTGTGTGTGTGTGGCTTGTGTGTGTGTGTGTGTGGCTTGTGTGTGTGTGGCTTGTCTGTGTGTGGCTTGTGTGTGGCTTGTGTGTGCGTGGCTTGTGTGTGGCTGTGTGTGTGTGTGGCTTGTGTGTGTGGCCTGTGTCTCTGTGTGTGTGTCTCTGTGTGTGTGGCCTGTGTGTGTGTGGCCTGTGTGTGTGTGGCTTGTGTGTGTGTGTGGCTTGTGTGTGTGTAGATTGTGTGTGTGTGGCTTGTGTGTGTGTGGATTGTGTGTGTGGCCTGTGTGTGTGTGGATTGTGTGTGTGGCTTGTGTGTGTGTGGCCTGTGTGTGGATTGTGTGTGTGGTTTGTGTCTCTGTGTGTGTGGCCTGTGTGTGTGTGTGGCTTGTGTGTGTGTGGCCTGTGTGTGTGTGGCTTGTGTGTGTGGCTTGTGTGTGTGTGGCTTGTGTGTGTGTGGCTTGTGTGTGTGTGTGGATTGTGTGTGTGTGGCCTGTGTGTGGATTGTGTGTGTGGCTTGTGTGTGTGGCTTGTGTCTCTGTGTGTGTGGCCTGTGTGTGTGTGTGGCTTGTGTGTGTGGCCTGTGTGTGTGTGGCTTGTGTGTGTGGCTTGTGTGTGTGTGGCTTGTGTGTGTGTGGCTTGTGTGTGTGTGTGGATTGTGTGTGTGGCTTGTGTGTGTGTGGCCTGTGTGTGTGGCTTGTGTGTGGATTGTGTGTGTGGCTTGTGTGTGTGGCTTGTGTCTCTGTGTGTGTGGCCTGTGTGTGTGTGTGGCTTGTGTGTGTGTGTGGCTTGTGTGTGTGTGGCTTGTGTGTGTGGGGCTTGTGTGTGTGGCTTGTGTGTGTGTGGCTTGTGTGTGTGTGGCTTGTGTGTGTGTGTGTGGCTTGTGTGTGTGGCTTGTGTCTCTGTGTGTGTGGCTTGTGTGTGTGACTTGTGTGTGTGGCTTGTGTCTCTGTGTGTGTGGCTTGTGTGTGTGGCTTGTGTGTGTGTGGCCTGTGTGTGTGGCCTGTGTGTGTGTGTGGATTGTGTGTGTGTGACGTGTGTGTGGCTTGTGTCTCTGTATGTGTCTGTGTGTGGCATTTTCTGTGTAAAAACACAAAGGAGACAAGCGAGGTGCAGAATAGTGCCCTATCAATGGAGACACTGTTACAAACAGTGATATGTGTGTCCACTCTCCTAGCTTGGTTGTGTGTACCCACAGCTGGCTTGAGCGCCTGATACAGCTGCTGCTGGACCTCCACCGCCGCTGCACGTGGAAACCGATAATCTGTTGTTGGGAAGAGGTGTACCACGGTCCGCGCTGCTGTGACACGAAGGATCACCAGGAAGACAATGCTTCAATAAAAACTTCCTTTATTTCTTTCCTCCTACGCGTTTCGGAGCCACATCCGAGCTCCTTCCTCAGGGACATCAAGATTACAATGAACACATTCCATATTTAACATTAGTAAGGTGCCAAAAAAGTGCAACATAATGCTGTTCGTGACGCCAGCAGAAAGGGAGGATCCCTGTGTGACGTCACTGTGTTTGTAAACAAAACCCCGTAAATATTAACACAAGCTCGAGGAATAGGCACATAAAGTCAAGAAACACATTTAAACACTATAACATCACAAAATAACATGAATTGAAAACTAATTAAAATGCAATTATAATATTATATTCATGGGTTAATGGTAAATAAACTGTAGCAGCCCATTCAGGTTTATGGTGTCAGAAGGGCGTTATATGAACTATAATGGCCCACATATAATATATAATAGAGAAGTGTTTTACCAAAGTTTTGTTAAATATAATTCTTTATTTTTATTTTATTTGTTTATTTTTATTATTTACTATTGATTATTTATTATTATTTATTTCCCCTCATTATGGATTAAATGCTGGACTTATCTTGGTAAAAATTGTAAAATAGTTAAAGATATGGACCATTATAAAAAAATCAATTAAAAATGTGGACCATTCTAAAAATATTAATATTACTAATAATTAAACCGAATTTTAAAGTAAAAACTCTATTACAATTTGCAGCAGTTTGATGTTTTTAGCCGGTGCGAGCCGGTCCAATTAATTAGTTCCCAGCCTGTCATGTCGGGATACATCGTGAATGCGCTATGCAATCCGAGAGCGGATTGCTCATTGAAGTTGTAAGGCTGGTTTCACACTGCGGTCAGATCAGGTCAGGTCAGGTCACGTTAGGTCACATCAGGTCAGGTCAGATCAGGTCAGGTCAAGTCAGATCAGGTCAGGTCATGTAAGGACAGGTCAGGTCACGTCAGGTCAGATCAGGTAAAGTCAGATCAGGTCAGGTCATGTAAGGACAGGTCAGGTCACGTCAGGTCAGATCAGGTCAGGTCAAGTCAGATCAGGTCAGGTCAGGTCATGTCAGGTCACGTCAGGACAGGTCAGGTCACGTCACATCAAGTCAGATCGGGTCAGGTCAGGTCACGTCAGGACAGGTCACGTCAGGTCAGGTCACGTCAGGTCAGGTCAGATCAGGTCAGGTCACATCGGGTCAGGTCAGGTCGCATCAGGACAGGTCATGTCAGGTCACGTCAGATCAGGTCAGATCAGGACAGGTCAGGACAGGTCAGGACAGGTCACGTCAGGTCAGATCAGGTCAGGTCAGGTCAGGTCAGGTTTTGTGTTCCAAAACCAGAAGAGGAACTTGCAGAGAAAAAGTATAATTGAAAGATTGACACCTGTTCTGAGTTTTGGAGTCACTCCTGGTTTTGGCACACAAAACCTGACCTGACCTGATCTGACCACAGTGTGAAACCAGCCTTACAGTCTAGCTAAGGCTGGCTTCACATCACGGTGTGATCAGGTCCGGGGCTGTCCATGATGACCCAGACAGCCCCGGACCGGATCAGCACACAGAACCGGAGGGACAAATGTGCTTTCCGGTCCTGTGTGCAGCCGGATGCTGCTAATTGCAGCCGCAGGCGCTGAATTTTCAAGACCGCGGCTAGCATGGAGTTAGCCGCGGTCCTGAAAGAACAGCGGCGTGCAGCCGCCAGTGTCCGCTTGCCGGATCCTCCCGGACCGGGGCAATCCTGCCCCATAGGCTCCCATGTTAGTGAGCGGCGGATTGCCTCGGATATGGGAGAATCCGGCCAAATTCAAGATCCGGCAAAAGGGGAGATTTTTCTCCCCGGACAAAAAAATGATGCAAGTAAAGTAAAGAGTGTTGCCAACCACTAGCCAACCAGTGAGGACGGCCTTATCTAAATGTATGTGTTATTGAAGATCGGAAAAATATATATAAATCTATAAGAATAAAACTAAAGATACAAATAAAAATGACATTTGTGGAGTGAATGGGGAATAAATATAAATATAAAATAAGGAACATAAGAGTATAGTGGTTTATTTTTTAATTTTAAGTGAGAATATAATTAATTAGTATATTAAATGAGTACGGTACATATTTTTGAACTGAGTAATACTTTTTTAAAAAATATTCCCATAAACACCACTAGATGGCTCCAAAACACCAGACATGAATACAGCAAGCCTCTTGTCTGTTGTAGTAGAGGCAGTGTGTGATGTGAGCTGAGTGTGTCGCCTGTTCATTCCTACAAACCGACGTGTGCTTAAACCAGGGACTGATGGTGGGGTTACACGTAGCGATATCGTCCCAATATCGCATGCAACGCCGCGGGAGCGCGCATTTTGGGAGCACTTTTCCCGATATTGCATCACCGGTTTACACGCTGCGATATCGGGAAACAACGTCCCTCCGATGTGTACGCCCACCAACCCAGTAACGACCATTTAACATGGGAGTTAATGGGTGAGTTGCGAGTACACATCGGAGTTGGGCTGTCACACGCTGTGATGCTGGTACAACGGCCTTGCGATATCGGAGAGTTGAATAGCTCGGCTATTCAACTCCGATATCGTTTTGGCATCGTTCCAGCATCGCGTTGTACGCTCAAACAGTACTGGTGGGTTTACACGCCGCGATATCGGCGTCCAACTCCGACCCAACTCCGACAAAAAGTCACGTGGGTCGCGAGTTGGAGCCGATATCGTGTGCAGCGTTGTACGGTTTGAGCGTACAACGCGATGCTGGAACGATGCCAAAATGATATCGGAGTTGAATAGCAGAGCTATTCAACTCCCCGATATCGCATGGCCGTTGTACCAGCATCGCAGCGTGTGACAGCCCAACTCCGATCTGTACTCGCACCTCACCCATTAACTCCCATGTTAAATGGTCGTTACTGGGTTGGTGGGAGTACACATCGGAGGGACGTTGTTTCCCGATATCGCAGCGTGTAAACCGCCGATGCGATATCGGGAAAAGTGCTCCCAAAATGCGCGCTCCCGCGGCGTTGTATGCAATATCGGGACGATATCGGGACGTGTGACCCCACCATACAACGCGCACACGATATCGGGTCCAACTCGCGACCCACGTGACTTTTTGTCGGAGTTGGGTCGGAGTTGGACGCCGATATCGCGGCGTGTAAACCCACCATGAGGGTTATTCATTCGGTTGTGGTGTGAGAAATGTTTTTTAGAAGAAGTTATTGATAGGATCAAGAGTGACTATGGCCATTGAGTCATCTGAAAGGTTTTAGTTATTCAAATGAAATTAGTTTAGAAATTAGTTTAGAAGATATATAAATAAAGAATATAAATCTGGTGGGGAATATTGGTGGATGTCAGTGGTAAGTATAGTGATGGTGTGTTTAATGTGAAGGGGTGATGGACAGAATATTCTAAAGCCAGACTACTCTAGATACACAAGACGGGGAGCGCAGGATTACACATCAATTGTGTTTTGTTTCACCATGATTAGGACTCTGCTTTGAGGTAATCACAAATAAATTTACATTATTTTAACCCATGTCCAAAATGAAACAACCTTGCTGCTATATTCACTTTATGGAACTATAATGGTACCTTTACACGCCGCCACTGCAGGATGCATACAACCCGCTACAGGCTACAAATGTAGCTTGTAGCGTCAATATCGCCCGTAGTAGCGGCGTGTGAAGACGGGACGACACAGCCGGCTACAGATACATCTGTTTCCCAGCACTGCTCGAAAACAGATGGCTACAAAGCCGATTGTAGCGAGCTGTATCGACGTGTAAAGAAGGAACAGAAGGGTTGTTCCTACACCATGCTATGTAGCTGGGGCGTGACACAGGCTCCGGGTTTCCGCGCCCTCTTCAGCGATCATTGGAGGAAGCTCCTGGGTTGCGATTGGTTGTCGCTGCATAGGGCGGCATATTTAAGGAGCTGACCTGTCACACTACACAATTGCTCGAGCGTCATGTATTAATCAGCCTCCTGCGATGCCTGTCCAATCATGGCATTATTGCTTTGTCCTATCAGCGTACGGAATTCTCGTAATCCACAATTGTGGCACGCCTATGTGCTGTCCCTGCTGCACCAGGTACGCCCATAGTAGCTGGTTGTAGCGGTGTGTAAATGACGTACGATGGGCTACAGATGGCTACTTGAGACACCCGGCGATGTATCTAGCTGTAGATGTAACGTAGCGTAGCGCACCTTGTGGCGGCGTGTGAAGAGGGTGCGTTTCCCGTTGGTAACCGTTTGGCCGTGCTCGTGCACGTGAAGTAGCCGTTGGTATCCATCCTGCAGTGGCGGCGTGTAAAGGTACCATTAGTCAATAATATAATTATCATAAATGTGTGTGGCTCGTGTCTCTGTGTGTGTGGATTGTGTGTGTGCGGCTTGTGTGTGTGGCTTGTGTGTGTGTGTGTGGATTGTGTGTGTGTGGCTTGTGTGTCTGTGTGTGTGGCTTGTGTGTGTGGCTTGTGTGTGTGTGGCTTGTGGCTGTCTGTGTGGCTTGTGTGTGTGGATTGTGTGTGTGTGGCTTGTGTCTCTGTGTGTGTGGATTGTATGTGTGTGGCTTGTGTCTCTGTGTGTGTGGATTGTGTGTGTGTGGCTTGTGTCTCTGTGTGTGTGGATTGTGTGTGTGGCTTGTGTCTCTGTGTGTGTGGATTGTATGTGTGTGGCTTGTGTCTCTGTGTGTGTGGATTGTGTGTGTGTGGCTTGTGTCTCTGTGTGTGTGGATTGTGTGTGTGGCTTGTGTCTCTGTGTGTGTGGATTGTGTCTGTCTGTGTAGCTTGTGTCTGTCTGTGTGGCTTGTGTGTGTGGCTTGTGTGTGTAGCTTGTGTCTGTCTGTGTGGCTTGTGTGTGTGGCTTGTGTGTGTGGCTTGTGGCTGTCTGTGTGGCTTGTGTGTGTAGCTTGTGTGTGTGGCTTGTGTGTGTGGCTTGTGGCTGTCTGTGTGGCTTGTGTGTGTGGATTGTGTGTGTGTGGCTTGTGTCTCTGTGTTGTGGCTTGTGTGTGTGTGTGGCTTGTGTCTCTGCGTGTGTGGCTTGTGTCTGTCTGTGTAGCTTGTGGCTGTCTGTGTGGCTTGTGTGTGTGGCTTGTGTCTCTGTGTGTGTGGCTTGTGTCTGTGTAGCTTGTGGCTGTCTGTGTGGCTTGTGTGTGTGGATTGTGTGTGTGTGGCTTGTGTCTCTGTGTGTGTGGCTTGTGTCTGTCTGTGTAGCTTGTGGCTGTCTGTGTGGCTTGTGTGTGTGGATTGTGTGTGTGTGGCTTGTGTCTCTGTGTGTGGATTGTGTGTGTGTGGCTTGTGTCTCTGTGTGTGTGGCTTGTGTGTTTGGCTTGTGTCTCTGTGTGTGTGGATTGTGTGTGTGGCTTGTGTCTCTGTGTGTGTGGATTGTGTGTGTGGCTTGTGTCTCTGTGTGTGTGGCTTGTGTGTGTGTGGCTTGTGTCTCTCTGTGTGTGGCTTGTGTCTCTGTTTGTGTGGATTGTATCTGTGTGGCTTGTGTCTCTGTGCCTGTGTATGTGTCTGTATGTGTGGCATTTGTCTGTGTGTTGCTTGTGTGTCTGTATGGCTTATGTGTCGATTGTGTGTGTGTGTGTGTGTGTGGCTTGTGCGTGTGGATTGTGTGTGTTGTGGCTTGTGCGTGTGGATTGTGTATGTGTGGTTTGTGCGTGTGGATTGTGTGTGTGTGGCTTGTGTCTCTGTGTGTGTGTGGCTTGTGTCTCTGTGTGTGTGGCTTGTGCGTGTGGATTGTGTGTGTGGCTTGTGTCTGTGTGTGTGGATTGTGTGTGTGTGGCTTGTGTCTCTGTGTGTGTGGCTTGTGTCTGTGTGTGGATTGCGTGTGCGTGGCTTGTGTCTCTGTGTGTGTGGATTGTGTGTGTGTGTGGCTTGTGTTTCTGAGTGTGGCTTGTACTCTGTGTGTGTGGCTTGTGTCTCTGTGTGTGTGGATTGTGTGTGTGTGTGGCTTGTGTCTCTGTGTGTGGCTTGTGCTCTGTGTGTGTGGATTGTGTGTGTGTGTGGCTTGTGTCTCTGTGTGTGGCTTGTGCTCTGTGTGTGTGGCTTGTGTCTCTGTGTGTGTGGATTGTGTGTCTGTGGCCTGTGTATGTGTCTGTATGTGTGGCATTTGTCTGTGCATTGCTTGTGTGTCTGTGTGTGTGCATGGCTTATGTGTAGATTGTGTGTGTATGGCTTGTGTGTGTGGATTGTGTGTGTGTGGCTTGTGTGTGTGTGGATTGTGTGTGTGTGGCTTGTGTCTCTGTGTGTGGCTTGTGTCTGTGTGTGTGGATTGTGTGTGTGTGGCTTGCGTCTGTGTGTGTGTGGCTTGTGTCTTTGTGTCTGTGGCCTGTGTATGTGTCTGTATGTGTGGCATTTGTCTGTGTTGCTTGTGTGTCTATGTGTGTGCATGGCTTATGTGTGGATTGTGTGTGTATGGCTTGTGTGTGTGGATTGTGTGTGTGTGGCTTGTGTGTGTGTGGATTGTGTGTGTGTGGCTTGTGTCTCTGTGTGTGGCTTGTGTCTGTGTGTGTGGATTGTGTGTGTGTGGCTTGCGTCTGTGTGTGTGTGGCTTGTGTCTTTGTGTCTGTGGCCTGTGTATGTGTCTGTATGTGTGGCATTTGTCTGTGTTGCTTGTGTGTCTATGTGTGTGCATGGCTTATGTGTGGATTGTGTATGTGGCTTGTGTCTGTGTGTGTGTCTCTGGTTGTGTGGCTTGTGTCTCTGTGTGTGTGGGTTTGTGTCTGTGTTTGGGCTTGTGACTGTGTGTAGCTTGTGGCTTGCCTGTGTGTGGCTTTTGTCTGTCTGTGTGTGTATGTGGCTTGTGTCTCTGTGTGTTTGGCTTTTGTCTGTGTATATGTGTGTGGCTTGTGTCTCTGTGTGTTTGGCTTTTGTCTGTCTATATGTGTGTGGCTTGTGTCTCTGTGTTTTGGCTTTTGTCTGTCTATATGTGTGTGGCTTGTGTCTCTGTGTGTTTGGCTTTTGTCTGTCTATATGTGTGTGGCTTGTGTCTCTGTGTCAAAAACATGTATGATGTATATGTAATGAGTACGTGTTGTCCAGTATAGGTTCCCTTTAAAGGGCATCAGCGTTCCTTCTGTTGTTTCCATCTCTTTTTGAAACTCCTGTCTCCTGTGGTGCTCTGACGTGCCGGGCAGAATGTCATATCCGATCCTGTGCATTGTGGGGGCTTATGACATATACGGCAGCTTCAATATATGCACTGGGCATGTGCCGGAGCCTGGCCGAACTTGTGATCAGCCCCCACAATGCACCGGGCCGAATATGACGTTCGGGCTGGTGTGATAGAGTACCACAGGAGGCGGTAACGACCATGGCTTGCCCCCCCCCCCTAGTTTTGATTCTGGGTACGCCCATGGTATGCGACCCCACATAGCTTCCTATATACAGTATAATCCCCCACATAACACCCTATTACAGTATGAGCCCTCACATAGCTCCCTATATACAGTATTAACCCCCATGTAGCCTCTTATATACATTATGAGCCCTCACATAGCCCCAATGTACAGTTTGAGCCTTCACATAGCCTCCTATTACCAGTATGAGCCCTCACATACATAGCCTCCTACATACTGTATGAGCCCTCACATTGCCCCATATAAACAGTATGAGCCCTCACATAGCCTCCTATATATTGTATGAGCCCTCACACTGCCCCATATATACAGTCTGAGCCCTCACATAGCCTCCTATATACTGTATGAGCCCTCACACTGCCCCATATATACAGTCTGAGCCCTCACATAGCCTCCTATATACTGTATGAGCCCTCACACTGCCCCATATATACAGTCTGAGCCCTCACATAGCCTCCTATATACAGTATGAGCCCTCACATAGCCTCCTATATACAGTACATTTACATTTGTGGGTGTAACTTAAAAATGGGGAAAAGTTCATGGGGTACAAATACTTTTTTAAAGGACTGCAAGTGCTGAGAATTTTGTAATGAAGTGATCACTAAAAGTGTTTTTCCCCAAATTGTTAGTCTTGACAAACAGGGGAACTGAGTGGTCACCACCTACCCCAGGTATCCTGCACCCAATAATAATATCCCATCACTGGAGAGTTGTGCTTCCTATATTGTATCTATTTTGAGTACTACCCTTAGGACAGGTCATCAATATCAGACTATTGGGAGTCGGACACTAGACACCCCACTTACTGCTGCTGTGGCCATATGTAAACAGTGTACAGAGCTGGAACAGCACTGCTCTGCACACGGCATAGTGGCCGGTCTCAGTACTGCAGATCAGATTACATTCACTTTAATAGTAACTGAGAAAGAGTAAATGAGAGCAGCCACTGTACAGTGCGCAGAGCTGTGCTGTGCCGTCTCTCTACATGGGGATCCAGCCTAATTGGGAGCTGCAAACATCTGATTGATGGGGATATCGGGTGTTGGACCCCGACCAATCTGATATTGAAGACCTGTCCTAAGGATCCAATGATCTGCTATGGGTGGTCAATCATCCAGGAACTTCTCTAATGGCTCTGATACGTCAGTGGTTTTCCCAACTGTATGAGAGCTGAGAACCAGGATCTTGTCAACAGGCTCTTCAGGGCCAGAATATGGCTGGACAGCTAAGTATGCAGTTGCCGCCTGAGTAAGGTGATGTGCTCAGATAGGGGCAGGCGCTGATGAGGTGAAATGATCAGGGGTTGGAGTCCTCTGAAAAGAGGTTATGGGTAGAAGTAAGCAAACTTTTCATGATTCAGTTTGGTTTGCCGAACTCACCGTATTTTCCGGCGTATAAGACAATTGGGCGTATAAGACGACACCCAACGTTTCCAGTTAAAATATAGAGTTTGTAATATACTCGCCGTATAAGACTACCCCTCTTCTGCAGTATGATCCCCACTATGACCCACACACAGCCCTTCATACAGTATAATGGACCCACATATAGAATAATAGCCCCTACATCTCTTCACACTGTATTATGACCCCTACACAGCCCTAAAATAGCCTTGCATAAAGTATAGAGGCTCCCTCATACCCCTTCAAGTATTATCATGCCCCCACAGAGCCCTCCATATATTATTATGGCTTCCATATAGTACAATTGCCTCCATATATTATAATGCATCATGATAGTGCTCCATATAGTATAATGCACCCCCGTAGTCCTCCATATATTATAATGCACTCCCCATAGTCCTCCATATAGTATAATGCACCCCATAGTCCTCTATATAATATAAAGCACTCCACATAGTCCTCCATATAGTGTAATGCACCCCATAGTCCTCTATATAATATAAAGCACTCCCTATAGTGTAATGCACCCCATAGTCCTCTATATAATATAATGCACCCCTGTAGTACTCCATATATTATAATGCACTCCCCATAGTCCTCCATATAGTATAATGCACCCCATAGTCCTCTATATAATATAAAGCACTCCCCATAGTCCTCCATATAGTGTAATGCACCCCATAGTCCTCTATATAATATATAGCACTCCCCATAGTCCTCCATATAGCATAATGCACCCCAAAGTCCTCTATATAATATAAAGCACTCCCCATAGTCCTCCATATAGTGTAATGCACCCCATAGTCCTCTATATAATATAAAGCACTCCCCATAGTCCTCCATATAGTATAATTCCCCCCCATAGTCCTCCATATAGTATAAAGCACCCCCATAGTCCTCTATATAGTATAATTCCCCCCCATAGTCCTCTATATAATATAAAGCACCCCCATAGTCCTCTATATAGTATAATTCCCCCCCATAGTCCTCTATATAATATAATGCACCCCTGTAGTCCTCCATATATTATAATGCACTCCCCATAGTCCTCCATATAGTATAATGCACCCCATAGTCCTCTACATAATATAAAGCACTCCCCATAGTCCTCCATATAGTATAATGCACCCCATAGTCCTCTATATACTGTAAACACAGAGAGGGTAATGTGCCAGCGCTGGGATGGGTGGAAAGGGTAGGTAACACGGAGAGGGGGACAGGCCAGCTTCAGATGGGAGGTTTAAGAGACACATAGATGGGGGCATGCCAGTGTCGTGGTGAGAGGGGTAGGTGACATGGAGAGGGGTGGACGTGCCAGCATCAAGGGGAGGGGGGTAGGTGACATGAAGAGAGGGTTGTGACAGTGGAGGTAGGGGAGTACAGCCCCCATAATCCCCCAATATCCCTCTGTAGACACACACACATAGTCAGACACAGACAGACACAGACACACAGTCAGACACACACAGTCACACACACAGTCACACATACACGGTCAGACACAGACACACACACACAGTCAGAGATACACAGTCACACACAGTCATACACACACATAGTCAGACACAGACAGACACAGACAGTCAGACACAGCGACACACAGTCAGACACACAGTCAGACACACACAGTCACACACAGTCACACACACACACGTCATACATACACAGTCAGACACAGACACACACACACAGTCAGACACACACAGTCACACACACACACACAGTCATACATACACAGTCAGACACAGACACACACACACAGTCAGACACACACACAGTCATACATACACAGTCAGACACAGACACACAGTCAGACACACACAGTCAGACACACAGTCACACACACACACACAGTCATACATACACAGTCAGACACAGACACACACACACAGTCATACATACACAGTCAGACACAGACACACACACACAGTCAGAGACACACAGTCAGACACACACACAGTCATACATACACAGTCAGACACAGACACACACACACAGTCAGACACACACAGTCAGACACACACAGTCAGACACAGACACACAGTCAGAGACACACAGTTAGACACACAGTCACACACACAGTCATACATACACAGTCAGACACAGACACACAGTCACACAGTCATACATACACAGTCAGACACAGACACACAGTCACACATACACAGTCAGACACAGACACACACACACAGTCACACATACACAGTCAGACACACACACACAGTCAGAGACACACAGTCAGACACACAGTCACACACACAGTCATACATACACAGTCAGACACAGACACACACACACACAGTCATACATACACAGTCAGACACAGACACAGTCACACATACACAGTCAGACACACACACACAGTCACACATACACAGTCAGACACAGACACACACACACAGTCACACATACACAGTCAGACACACACACACAGTCATACATACACAGTCAGACACAGACACACACACACAGTCATACATACACAGTCAGACACAGACACACAGTCACACATACACAGTCAGACACACACACACAGTCACACATACACAGTCAGACACAGACACACACACACAGTCATACATACACAGTCAGACACACACACAGTCATACATACACAGTCAGACACAGACACACACACACAGTCACACATACACAGTCAGACACACACACAAGTCATACATACACAGTCAGACACAGACACACACACACAGTCACACATACACAGTCAGACACACACACAGTCATACATACACAGTCAGACACAGACACACACACACAGTCATACATACACAGTCAGACACACACACAGTCATACATACACAGTCAGACACAGACACACACACACAGTCACACATACACAGTCAGACACACACACAGTCATACATACACAGTCAGACACAGACACAGTCATACATACACAGTCAGACACAGACACACACACACAGTCACACATACACAGTCAGACACACACACAGTCATACATACACAGTCAGACACAGACACACACACACAGTCACACATACACAGTCAGACACACACACAGTCATACATACACAGTCAGACACAGACACACACACTACTGTATCACCGGAGCCTTACCGCTGTATGTAGCGGGGCACCGTAGATGTACGATGGTAAACCATCAGCCAATCAGGCGGCTGCTGGCATCTGATTGGCTGCGGGATTATCGTACATCTACGCTGAGCAGCACAGATGACCTCCGTACAGGAGATATACGGTAATGCCGCAGCCAATCAGCCGCTAGCAGCAAACCTGATTGGCTGATGGCTTATTATTGTACATCTACGGCGCCAGGCGGCTACGTACACACCGGGTACGTCATGTGACGTCGCTGCTCCACTCCGCCAGGTGACGTCACTGCTCCTCTCTACCAGGTGACGTCATTGCTCCTCTCCTCCGGCAGGTGGTGTCATTACTCCTCTCCTCCGGCAGGTGGTGTCATTGCTCCTCTCCTCCGGCAGGTGGTGTCATTGCTCCTCTCCTCCGGCAGGTGGTGTCATTGCTCCTCTCCTCCGGCAGGTGGTGTCATTGCTCCTCTCCTCCGGCAGGTGGTGTCATTGCTCCTCTCCTCCAGCAGGTGTATCACCTGCACATCACGTGACTCCTCACCTGCCCGTCCTGTCATCTCCAGTCACAACCAAAGCTGCAGATCAGCTGCTCACACCGGTCATGTGACCCAGAGTCTGCGCTCCCACAATGCACTGCGTCCAGGTGACAGCAGCTGTGGAGGTGACTGGAGACCGCTGGGGCCCCACTAATGCCAATCACCGGGGTCCAGACCGCTGGGGCCCCACTAATGCCGATCACCGGGGTCCTGACCGCTGGGGCCCCACTAATGCCGATCACCGGGGTCCTGACTGCTGGGGCCCCACTAATGCCGATCACCGGGGTCCTGACCGCTGGGGCCCCACTAATGCCGATCACCGGGGTCCTGACCACTGGGGCCCCACTAATGCCAATCACCGGGGTCCTGACCGCTGGGGCCCCACTAATGCCGATCACCGGGGCCATGACCGCTGGGGCCCCACTAATGCCGATCACCGGGGTCCTGACCGATGGGGCCCCACTAATGCCAATCACCGGGGTCCTGACCACTGGGGCCCACTAATGCCGATCACCGGGGCCATGACCGCTGGGGCCCCACTAATGCCAATCACCGGGGTCCTGACCGCTGGGGCCCCACTAATGCCAATCACCGGGGTCCTGACCGCTGGGGCCCCACTAATGCCGATCACCGGGGTCCTGACCGCTGGGGCCCCACTAATGCCGATCACCGGGGTCCTGACCGCTGGGGCCCACTAATGCCGATCACCGGGGTCCTGACCGCTGGGGCCCCACTAAGGCCGATGACCGGGGTCCTGACCACTGGGGCCCCACTAATGCCAATCACCGGGGTCCTGACCGCTGGGGCCCCACTAATGCCGATCACCGGGGCCATGACCGCTGGGGCCCCACTAATGCCAATCACCGGGGTCCTGACCGCTGGGGCCCCACTAATGCCAATCACCGGGGTCCTGACCGCTGGGGCCCCACTAATGCCGATCACCGGGGTCCTGACCGCTGGGGCCCCACTAAGGCCGATGACCGGGGGTCCTGACCACTGGGGCCCCACTAATGCCGATCACCGGGGTCCTGACCGCTGGGGCCCCACTAATGCCGGTCACCGGGGTCCTGACCATTGGGGCCCCACTAATGCCGATCACCGGGGTCCTGACCGCTGGGGCCCCACTAATGCCGATCACCGGGGTCCTGACCGCTGGGGCCCCACTAATGCCGATCACCGGGGTCCTGACCGCTGGGGCCCCGCTAATGCCGATCACCGGGGTCCTGACCGCTGGGGCCCGCTAATGCCGATCACTGGGGTCCTGACTGCTGGGGCCCCACTAATGCCGATCACCGGGGTCCTGACTGCTGGGGCCCCACTAATGCCGATCACTGGGGTCCTAACGCTGGGGCCCCACTAATGCCGATCACCGGGGTCCTGACTGCTGGGGCCCCACTAATGCCAATCACCGGGGTCCTGACCGCTGGGGCCCCACTAATGCCGATCACCGGGGTCCTGACCACTGGGGCCCCACTAATGCCGATCACCGGGGTCCTGACCACTGGGGCCCCACTAATGCCGATCACTGGGGTCCTGACCGCTGGGGCCCCACTAATGCCGATCACCGGGGTCCTGACTGCTGGGGCCCCACTAATGCCGATCACCGGGGTCCTTACCGCTGTCCGGTCTGTGACTTCACTCCTTGTCTTTCCTGCAGGTTTTGCTCCGGATTCCTCTGTCTCATTTCGCGACGTCTCTGTCCTTGTCGCCGGCGGCGTCGCTCCTGGTCACGGGCAGCAGCGGTAGGTACAGGGGAGGGGGATACCTCTGCTTGCAGTCAGTGAACGTGCTCCATGTGGACCTTGTACTTCTCATTGCTGAGAGTTTGCTACAATTATACCAATTCAAGACTATTCTCTGTTCCCTGCACTGATACATTGTAACAAACCCTCAGCTGTGGAGTGTGACTGGTCTGAGCTGTCACTGACAGCAAGCGGAGGTATCGAATATTGTGAGAAATATCCAAGCTAAAACCAGGAGGTTTAACTCTTTCGTGTCTGATCTCAGAGCGTCTCCTCCGTGTCATCGACTCCTCGGCCGGCACGCAGCAGGACTTCTCGGCTCACGAGGACGCCGTGCACCTCTGCCGGGTGTCTCCATCAGGAAACCTTCTCCTCACCGCGTCCTACAGTCAGGTGCTGGTGTGGGACGTCCGGGACCCCTGAGCGGTGCTGCACCTCCGTCACCCGGGTCATGTGACATCGTCCGGACCCGACTTGTGTATAGTTTGTAACATAAAAGCTGTTTTAATTTAAAAAAGTTTCTGATATTTTTGTAATTTTTACATTTTGTAAACTTTTAGAAGAAGTTGTATTTTATTTGATTCGTTTATATCGGAGATTTTTATTACTAAAGAAATTCCTCCATAAACTAAGAAATCTCCAATAACTGAGTGCTTGTCTTTATGATCTGCTCCGGCCATCACACCGATCCCCGGGGGTCGTCACACAGCTGTCCGGGGGCCCTGAAAGGCAGAGAGACCTCTGAGCGGCAATGGGGACAACTGATTCTCTCCTCTCCGCCAGGTGACGTCACTGCTCCTCTCCTCTCCGCCAGGTGACATCACTGCTCCTCTCCTCTCCGCCAGGTGACGTCACTGCCCCTCTCCTCTCCGCCAGGTGACGTCACTGCTCCTCTCCTCTCCGTCAGGTGACGTCACTGCTCCTCTCCTCTCCGCCAGGTGACATCACTGCTCCTCTCCGCCAGGTGACGTCACTGCCCCTCTCCTCTCCGCCAGGTGACGTCACTGCTCCTCTCCTCTCCGTCAGGTGACGTCACTGCTCCTCTCCTCTCCGCCAGGTGACATCACTGCTCCTCTCCGCCAGGTGACATCACTGCTCCTCTCCGCCAGGTGACATCACTGCTCCTCTCCGCCAGGTGACGTCACTGCTCCTCTCCGCCAGGTGACATCACTGCTCCTCTCCTCTCCGCCAGGTGACGTCACTGCTCCTCTCCTCTCCGCCAGGTGACGTCACTGCTCCTCTCCTCTCCGTCAGGTGACGTCACTGCTCCTCTCCTCTCCGCCAGGTGACATCACTGCTCCTCTCCTCTCCGCCAGGTGACATCACTGCTCCTCTCCGCCAGGTGACATCACTGCTCCTCTCCGCCAGGTGACGTCACTGCTCCTTTCCTCTCCGTCAGGTGATGTCACCTCTCCTCTCCGTCAGGTGACGTCACCGCTCCTCTCCGTCAGGTGACGTCACCGCTCCTCTCCGTCAGGTGACGTCACTGCTCCTCTCCTCTCCGTCAGGTGACGTCACTGCTCCTCTCTGTCAGGTGACGTCACTGCTCCTCTCCTCTCCGTCAGGTGACGTCACTGCTTCACCGGGTACGGTGAAACTCTGGAGGACGTGGACGAACAATGGCGGTAGCAGAGGCAGGTAAGTGTCCGTTTTTGTTTTTCTGCCTGCCACAGCTCATTTTCGGGGGGGGGGTTAAGTAATTTAGCACGGCGTGCCCCTTGCAGATGCCGCCCTTTCTTTTTGCCAATAGGCGGTGCCCTGCAGCCGGCATATAAGACGACCCCTGACTTTGGAAAAGATTTTTGGGGGTCAAAAGAGTCGTCTTATACGCCGGAAAATACGGTATTGGTTTTAAGCCCACCGGTTATTTCTCAGGCCCACTAGGGGATTTACTGGCTCTCTGGTGGACCAGTCTGATCCAGGTGGCATCCATGTCATTACAAATAACTAATCTGATATTATGGTTCAGATCTCCTCATTACATGGCAAAGTCACTCCAATATTTAACTCATTGACTAAGGCTAAGTTCAGACAAAGCGTATGTGCTCCGTTTCCTGTGGATCCGCTTTTGGTGCAAACTACACCAAAAACGGATCCTCTTTTTGTAAAAGTAAAGCATCACAAACGCATTATCTGGGGACAGAGACAGAGACACACATTCTTACCTCGCCGGCGATCCCTCGGTGAGTCCCGGTGACGTCTGCCTTCCAGTCATCAATAGGACTTGTCTGTGAGTAGTGCAAGTACCGTATATACTCGTGTATAAGCCGACCCGTGTATAAGCCGACCCCCCCTACTTTTGCCCCCAAAACCTGGGAAAACCTATTGACTCATGTATAAGCCGAGGGTGGACCCCAGCACAGGTATACAGCCCCCAGCAGTGTGGTATACAGCAGCCACCCCAGTGGTAGTATACAGCAGCCTCCCCGGTGGGAGTATACAGCAGCCTCCCCAGTGGTATATACAGGCCCCAGCAGTATATACAGCAGCCCCAGTGGTATATACAGGCCCCAGTGGTGATATATACAGGCCCCAGTAGTGGTATATACAGGCATCCCCCCCATCGGTATACAGGCCCCAGTGGTGGTATATACAGGCCCCAGTCGGTATACAGCTCCCCCCTTGGTGCCGCAAACCTGTAAAGGAATAATCATTATACTTATCCCTGTCCTCGCTGCCGCCGCTGCTCTACACCGCGTTCCTCCGGCGCACAGACAATGACGTCATTGCCTGTGCCCACCGGAGCCGGATTAAGCCGGATGGAGCGTGATGGCAGCGGCGGCGAGGACAGGGATAAGTATAATGATTATTCCTTTACAGGTTTGTGGCACCAAGGGGGGGCCCTGTATACCGATGGGGGGGGGGCTGTATACCGATGGGGGGTGGGGCTGTATACCGATGGGGTGGGCTGTGTATACCGATGACTCACGTATAAGCCGAGGGGGGGACTTTTCAGCCCAATTTTTGGGCTGAAAAACTCGGCTTATACGCGAGTATATACGGTACTTAAAGGACCTGTGCTCCATGTGACTCAGGCCGAGTCACATGGTTCCAGGTCCTTGAAGTACCGTATATACTCACAGACAAGTCCTGTTGATGACTGGAAGGCAGACATCACTGGGACTCACTGTAGGATCGCCGGGGAGGGTAAGTAATTAGATGTTAGTAGTGCAGAAAGCGCACCAGAAGAACAGAGCAATAATTGACGCTCATTATTTTCTGGATTCTCTTTCTGCACCACAAAAATGCTGACATCTACACAGCAAATTGAAAACCCCATTCGCTTTGCCAGCAGCACCAAAAACAGATCAGAAACATCCAGTGTGAACATAGCCTTATATCATCACAAAGACCAATACCACAGTCACTTCCTACTGAATATTCTGATCTTCCATATTTACTGTTGCTATGTCAGGACTGTTCTGGATTAAGCAGAAGGGTATAAGATAAAATATCACACAAACTGACCTAACAGCCATTAACTGACTTTGCAGATCCTATAGTTACTCGTATGACGGCCGCCATGTACCGATTGGACAATGCTGCTTGGTCTATGTAACTAACAATCATTACACAGGCTCTACAGGTGATTGATGCATTCCTCCTCCAACAAGGGCACGTCCTACTCAAAACGGCCCTCACCTAACTGGAGTTCAAATGCCTAACCTTTGACCATTAACCATGTTCAACACCTCCACACAGGTCACCAGCCAATCCCTATTATGATGCTTCTTTGGATGCTCCCGGAATAGGTACTGACATTGTCTTGCTCACGTAAGCTGGGAAACCACAGTCTCTCAGTTGCCGCACCTCCACCCAACTGGTTCCTGAACAGTCCAGTGCTCCTACTGTGCACCTACACAGATAGGAATATCCCTAAACACAGGACGAGGAGATGACTGCTCAGACCTCGCTTCCTGATAGGCTGTCGAGTTTCCAATACCTCCTAAGCAACAAGAGGAGAGGTTACTAAGCACATCAACAACAACAGGGCAAGGATACAGAGAAAGACTATACGCTCATTACTGTTACCAAGCAGGGAGGGAGAGTGTGCACCTGAACTGCCCCCCAGGATAGGAGTCCTTAGGCTAATCCTGTCCTCTAGATCACCCCCTGAAGGCGGGGATGCCTGGGTCTTGTACCTTGCTAGTCTCCTGGATGTGACTCGCCTAGATGTCTCCCCTCTCTCCCCCCAAGGGAGTGTAGAAGCAAGAAAACACACAGGGAACTCAGGCAGGGCAATAGGTATAAAAGGACTCCAAGTAGCTTTGCTGCTGCAAAAAGAAAGACACCTCTGCAACACAGGAACGGGCTCAAATTCTATAACTGGCATAGAGAGAGGTCAGAGGCGGGTACATATAGCGGAAGGGGAGGGTATTCACAAGCTACAGAGGAAATGAAGACTAAGATAATACTTATCCAGCAATGGAAAGGTCCTCAACCCCTTCAGCATAGAAAAGCAAGTACAATAAAGTGATCTCTACAGACCCCAGGTTCCCCAGAGGTGACAACAGGACACGGCACTCTCCTGACATTGTCATATTCAAAGATTCTTCCCTAGATCAGCACAAGTTATGTGAGATATTTACAAAACTTTTCATGCAGATTCTGTTTCCAAACTTTAAAATAATTTATTCCTATAAAACTCATTGAGGAAATAAGATCCTAAGAGAAAAAGAAATAATTATAAACCAGGGAGAGGATCGAAATAATAATATAAATCCTAATAATAATAACAAAGAAGAGTTTAATTGTAACGGTGTCATATCCCTACGGGAGTCTGGAGCGCTCTCGCTTCCCATAGACAGGACAGGTGGATCACACTATAAGATGAGATGAGAAGGTGATTGTACTGGAGATCCCTCTACATGTATTGGGTCATGTACACCCATCGGCCATGATATCGAAACAACTGCCTAATATTGTGTCCCCCTTCTGCTTTCATCCACTGAGGTCTTAACCCCATATGACCTCTGATGGTTTCCGGTGGTTTTTGATTAGTTTATGTCCTACAAGTTGTGCGGTGGATCCACCATTGACCGGATTGTCCAAGATTTCCAACAGTTTTTAGCAGAACATTGCCCTGATCTAAGATCTTTTCTCCAGGTAAGAGACACACAAGCTCCCGGACATACGATGCATCATGTTTTCTTCCCATGTTATCTGTATCAGGCCACCTGGTTAGCATGGAATGTGACTACACGGCACACTACAACTACAGGAACATCTCGATGTATTAGAATATCATCAAAAAGTTACTTTATTTCAGTCATTCAATGCATAAAGTGACACACAGATATGATATAGAGTCATTACACACAGAGGAATCTATTTCATGTTTATTTCTGTTAATGTTGATGATTAATGAAAACCCAAAGGTCATTATTATCTCAGAAAATTAAAGTAAGGAGGATGAAGGCTTAAACACCGCGCTGCCGTATTCCACCAGACATCAAAGGGTGAATATAATATTGCCTGTTCCTCAGGACACATCAATATCATATTGCCACGTTTCAGGGAGTCATGAAATGCATTGATTAATAAATCAATATTATATTCACCCTTTGATGTCCCATGGAATACGTCAGCGTGGTTTTTTAACCCTTCATCCTCTCTACCTTAACTTTGACCTTTGCGTTTTCATTAATCATCAACATTAACAGAAATAAAGACATGAAATAGATCCCTCTGTGTGTAATGAATGAATGGTGTGTCACTTTATGTATTGAATTACTGAAATAAATTAACTTTATTGATGATCTTCTAATTCATTAAGATGCACCTCCATGTGTCCGACCATGCAGGTACAGGTGGGATATACCACAGCTCCTGGGCAGGGGAGGAAGTAAGAGACTATACAGACATTACAGCCGGGGATCACAGCTTATTCTTAATTTTAATTATGGGTCAGGCCATTATATTAATTGACACTATCTCACGTTATTTCAGGCAGACCACATGACGCGGAAGTATACGTCACGTGGTCCGCTTGAAATAGCGCAAGATTTGAAATGCAGGCACCTTAACATGCGCCGAGGATCTGCTGCCCTATGGTACTCTATGGCAGCGTTAATATAGCGTTAGGGCTGCGGTAATCCTCCTATTTGGCGGACCCACAGGACGGAAGGCCACTGCAAGTGTGGCCCTAGCCTTACTGCTATTTTAAATAGATAAATTGAGACTTAGCACTTAAAGTGGTCGTTTCGTGAGAGCCCAGCAGCCAGCGACAAGGTGCATCTCTTTGCTGGGTCCCCATTCATGATGGGCCTGTATCCAGGCTGATAGCCTACAATTATAAGTGCAGACAGGAACCTAAATAGAAAACCGCCTAAAGCTGTGGAGGGAGGAACTGTAATGTGGAATAAAAAACTGACCCGCACAGACAAACAGACAAATGTGAACGGGTGCAAACCGTAAATAGAATAAACTAAAACAATAAACTGCTGCACTATGTAGCACTAAAGGATGCAAAGATTAAATAAGGGAATTATGGACCTGTATCACTGCTATTGAAAATAGACACATTGAGATACTCAAGAGCATAAAGAGGCCAGTTTATAAGAGCCCCCCTAGCCAGTAAGAAGGCGTATAGGCCAATTTACACATACAGATATCTGTGACCAACTTCTGAACAGATCTCTGGTTGCAGTGAAATCATGGACACATTGTTACATTTGTACACAGCAACAAGATAGAACAATGTGTCCATGATTTCACTGCAACCAGAGATCTGTTCAGAAGTTGGTCACAGATATCTGTGTGTGTAAAGTGGCCTTATCTCTATTCATGATATGCCTCTATCCGGGTTGAAATCCTACAATTTAATGGGTAGACAGGTACCTACAGTTGTGGCCAAAAGTATTGACACCCCTGCAATTCTGTCGGATAATACTCAGTTTCTTCCTGAAAATGATTGCAATCACAAATTCTTTGCTATTATTATCTTCATTTAATTTGTCTTCAATGAAAAAACACAAAAGAGAATGAAGCAAAAAGCAAAACATTGATCATTTCACACAAAACTCCAAAAATGGGCCAGACAAAAGTATTGGCACCCTCAGCCTAATACTTGGTTGCACAACCTTTAGCCAAAATAACTGCGATCAACCGCTTCCGGTAACCATCAATGAGTTTCTTACAATGCTCTGCTGGAATTTTACACCATTCTTCTTTGGCAAACTGCTCCAGGTCCCTGATATTTGAAGGGTGCCTTCTCCAAACTGCCATTTTTAGATCTCTCCACAGGTGATCTATGGGATTCAGGTCTGGACTCATTGCTGGCCACCTTAGAAGTCTCCAGTGCTTTCTCTCACACCATTTTCTAGAGCTTTTTGAAGAGTGTTTTGGGTCATTGTCCTGCTGGAAGACCCATGACCTCTGAGGGAGACCCAGCTTTCTCACACTGGGCCCTACATTATGCTGCACAATGTGTTGGTAGTCTTCAGACTTCATAATGTCATGCACACGGTCAAGCAGTCCAGTGCCAGAGGCAGCAAAGCAACCCCAAAACATCAGGGAGCCTCCGCCATGTCTGACTGTAGGGACCGTGTTCTTTTCTTTGAATGCCTCTTCTTTTCTCCTGTAAACTCTATGTTGATGCCTTTGCCCATAAATCTCTACTTTTGTCTCATCTGACCAGAGAACATTCTTCCAAAACGTTGTAGGCTTTCTCAGGTAAGTTTTGGCAAACTCCAGCCTGGCTTTTTTATGTCTCGGGGTAAGAAGTGGGGTCTTCCTGGGTCTCCTACCATACAGTCCCTTTTCATTCAGACGCCGACGGATAGTACGGGTTGACACTGTTGTACCCTCGGACTGAACTTGTTTGGATGTTAGTCGAGGTTCTTTATCCACCATCCGCACAATCTTGCGGTGAAATCTCTCGTCAATTTTTCTTTTCCGTCCACATCTAGGGAGGTTAGCCACAGTGCCATGGGCTTTACACTTCTTGATGACACTGCGCACGGTAGACACAGGAACATTCAGGTCTTTGGAGATGGACTTGTAGCCTTGAGATTGCTCATGCCTCCTCACAATTTGGTTTCTCAAGTCCTCAGACAGTTCTTTGGTCTTCTTTCTTTTCTCCATGCTCAATGTGGGACACACAAGGACACACGACAGAGGTTGAGTCAACTTTAATCCATGTCAACTGGCTGCAAGTGTGATTTAGTTATTGCCAACACCTGTTAGGTGCCACAGGTAAGTTACAGGTGCTGTTAATTACACAAATTAGAGAAGCATCACATGATTTTTCTAACAGTGCCAATACTTATGTCCTCCCCCTTTTTTATGTTTGGTGGAATTAGATCCAATTTGGCTTTAGGACAATTCTTTTTGTGTTTTTTTCATTGAAGACAAATTAAATGAAGATAATAATAGCAAAGAATCTGTGATTGCAATCATTTTCAGGAAGAAACTGAGTATTATCTGACAGAATGGCAGGGGTGTCAATACTTTTGGCTTACAACTGTAAGAGCATAAAGAGGCCAGTTTATAAGAGCCCCCTAGCCAGTGAGAAGGCGTATCTCTATTCATGATATGCCTCTATCCAGGCTGAAATCCTACAATTTAATGGGTAGACAGGTACCTAAATTCAAAACCACTTAAAGTTGGTGGGAGGAGAGCTCAGTCAGAAGGAATGAACTACATTACATTAAAATGCAAATTGTCACTTCAATGAGGAAGTGGATGAACTCTAGCGCCACCTTCAGGTAGCAATCCTCAAAGTCATAGTCGACTCTTTAACAAGCCTTTTAATATGACCAAGGATTTGTGCCAGATCAGAACCCCAAACTGCAGACGCTGCGTTTTGGGGTGACTGCCCCTCATCAGTGCAGTGTGTGGGATATTCTGATCTGGCTGTATGAGAGGCTAAGACGAGGTCTGGGGAACTAGCTATCTACCTTATGGAGAGGGGTTTGCCTGCAGCCATAAGAAGACAGATACCATTATACATAGAAGCCAAGATCAATGAACACCAGAGAAGGAAGACAGGTGAGCGGACATAATCTTTGTATTTGATGTAAAAATACAACAGGTGCAGGGGTTGCAATCACACCCGGGTCCTGGAGCCTGGGGGCCCCCAAAAGTCCCTTTGGCCTATAGAAAAAGACTATTTCTATTAAAGATTTGCAATAATTGTGAACCCCATTGGAGATTGCACATCGGGGCCCATTAGCTTCAACTTACACCACTGCCCAAGGCGCAGATGTAAACTTGTACCACAGCCATAGCCTTAGTATATTAATAGTGGTAAGGATTGTCAGACGGTGGAATAGATGAATATTTTTTATTGTATTAATTTTACAAGGTTCACAGGGATAAATCCGCTGAGATTGCATCATATCCTCCCATGGAGAACTACACGTCAGAGTTCCACATTCTGCCCTTCTCCTATGAGGCTGACGGTTCTCCGCTCGTCTTCGGAATGTTCGCGGTCTTCTACTCTCTTGGAATCCTCATGAATGTGCTGATCGTTACTCTGATCTATGTGGATCAGCAGCTGCACAGCCCCATGTATCTGTTCCTCTGTAACCTGTCCTTGGTGGACATGTGTTATACCACAACCGTCATCCCAAACTTGTTACATATACTTTCATCTGGAAATCACAAAGTGTCTTTCGGACAATGCTTCACCCAGATGTTCTTCTTCTTCTTGGCTGCCGGGACAGAGGATCTCTTATTGTTCACAATGGCCTATGACCGCTACGTCGCCATCTGTAAGCCCCTACATTATCACACTATACTGAGTAAGAAAGTCTGCTTCACCTGCATGGCCGCCATGTGGATATGTGGATCGTTAAACTCATGTTTGATCACAGTCCCGACCTTGAATATGTCCTTCTGTCGTTCCACCACAATCCACCACTTCTACTGTGATGCGAAAGCCCTAACGAAGATCTCATGTGCCGGCAAGGAGATAGTTTTTTCAGTGATTTATTTTGAGCTATTATTTTTTGGACTTTGTCCTTTTTTATGCAGTTTTATGTCTTACGCAAAAATATTACAGGTTATATTTCGTATAAAATCCAGAGACGGGAGATCAAAGGCTTTCTCCACCTGCTCGTCCCATCTCATCGTCATCATGCTCTACTATGGAACAGCGGCTTCAGTGTATTTATTGCCGAATACTAGATACTCAGATATTCTGGATCAGGTCTTCACCTTGTTATATTCCACAGGCACGCCGACACTGAACCCACTGATTTATAGTCTGAGGAATAAAGATGTGAAGCGAGCGGTGATGAGATTGTTTCTATTAAAGGGATGGTCAACTATCAGAAATGTCATACACTAATGAAGTATGTCACGTACCCATTTGTCAGCAGGTGACTTGGGGTTGCGTCTGCCAGGGTTAATGTATCTCCACTCACTCAATCCAGGCCGAAAAGTGAGTATAAAGAATACCCCGACGCAGACCAAGCACCCCAGCTTCACAACACGCTGCCACCACTCACCGATCATAAAGGGCGATGGCCCCTGAACTTATATTCTCAGCCAATAAATAGGATCACACACTTCCTCGGGCTATGAATTCTTTAAGAGCATACAAGGTTCAAACTTTTAAAAGCTTTATGTGCTTTAATATATAAAGTTATAAAGTATATAATGAAATAAAAAATACCAAAGCACTTCAGAAGTTATCGTTCATCTGACTATCCAAAGCATCAAACAACAGGCTTGGTTTCAGACAATGATGATTGTGTGTTATCAGTCGGCCAAGACAGTCGTTCATTGCTGGATTTCACCTGACAAATGTTCATTATGTTTAAAATCATCGATTTCCATCAACTTTAGTCCAATATGTACAGGCACCTTCACACAATGCAGAATTAACCAGAACCACCCCTACACCACCATAAGCAGACAATGTACTGCCATTTTCCGCTTATCAGGCGTTCATGAACCTTTTTGTCTTGCTACAGACATAGGGCACTGCTGTATTTTTGGTCACCAGCACAGGTACAACAGGCAGGTACAGGTTGCCACCCACCCCTAGCTGCTAAGTTTTACCTGCCTGGTAATCAAAATACATCGGAGCCCTTTTTTTTTTTTTTAAATGCTTGAAATATTTTTTTTTTTTAAATGACGTGGGCTTCGCCATATTTTTAGTTTCCAGCCAGGTACAACTAGGCAGCTACAGGCTACCACCCACCCCCAGCTGTTTAGTTGTACCTGGCTGGTAACCAAAATACAGCAGAGCCCTATTTTTTAATTATTTCTTGAAATAATTTTTTTTTTTAAATGGTGTTGGCTTTGCCATATTTTTGGGCCAGCCAGGTACAACTAGGCAGCTGGGGGCTGGAACCTCAGCATAGAGAGGCCAAAGCTTTCTTGGCCCCCACCGCTACGAAATGCAGCCCACAGCCGCCCCAGAAAATGGCACATTCATAGAAGCGCCATTTTCTGGCGCTGTATCCAGCTCTTCCAGCTGCCGTGTAGCGGTAGCAGACTGGGTAATAAGGGGTTAATGCCAGCTTTTTGGAAGCTGGCACTAAGCCCGAGATTCATAATGTCTGGCCAATATTAGACCGGGCCATTAGGAATCTCTAATAAATTGTAAGGAAAAGACAACACAGAGAAAAATATTGTTATTGGAAAAAAAAACCACAAACACATATTTAGACCCCATCTTTATTACTGTGACGTCCGACGTAGTCCAGTGGGATGGTACGACGTAGTCCAGTGGGAAGGGCCAACGTAGTCCATTGGGAAGATCCGACGTAGTCCAGTGGGAGGTCCAACGACGATTCTCATTCAGATGATCTGAAGTTAACCCCCTGTGTGGTCACAAAGAGGTTAACTGCAGATCACCCCTGTGTTGTCACATAGGGGTTAACTGCAGATGAGGTAACCCCTTGTGACCACATAAGGATGATGCTCCTCAGTTAACCCCTTGTGACCATACAAGGGGTTAACTTCAGATCATCATCCCTGTGTGGTCACAAGGGGTTAACTTCAGATCATCATCCCTGTGTGGTTACAAGGGGTTAACTGCAGATCAGGTAACCCCTTGTGACCACACAGGGATGATGATCTGCAGTTAAATATTGTTGACCTCTTTTTAGGATGGTCTTGTGGTGGTGGAAATAGCGCTCCACATAGCCCAGAATATGCCCCAAATCACTATTTATAGAGACTTCACATAGCTCATATGTCATATTTCAACGTTGTTTCGGGTTATGGAATATGATTGGAAGACAAGTTAGGAGAAAATATATTTCTTATTGTGATTTTCTGAATACCTTTTGCAAAAAAAATCCTAATGTAAATAAATACTTACCTCTGCTCAAATGTCACGCTGGCATACATGATTCCCAGTGCGCAGTACAACATAAAGGGTAAAAATGGTGATGGTAAAGGAAGGAAGGCCCTAACTGTAGGGAGAGAGAAGACAGGTTATTACCTGACACCAACCTGTATATGAACCCTGAGCTCCTTAATGTCCCTATACGGGTCCTCCCCCCATTGTCATCACATGCCTAGTCCCTCAGCTGTCTCTACACTCACCTTGAGTACTGGTAGTGCAAAGGCCAGTTAGTGCACTAGACTTCACCACTCAATAGTCTAACAGAGGGAAAGGAAGACATACAGGGCAACATAGGCAAAAGTATATACACCGACTTCACAGCTGTAGCCAAACACCAGGACTGCAAACGACACAACTCCAGAAGCTACACCAAGCTTCTTCCTTCCACAGTGGTCAGTTTAGAAATGATTCTATAACCGGCAGGTGATGGAACATGTGACTATTTAAAGGGAAGTGGAGTGGTCACAAACCAGCACCTGAGATAGAACTGACAAGGAAGAACTTAAGGACTATCCTTGCCACTGGTTTCTGATCCTGCGAATTGGGTGCATTGAAGTGTGGTCATCTACCTGGAGTTGCTGTAATACCTTGTACAGATACAAATAAAACTTGTCACATCGTTACCCTGCCTCTGTGATTATTACAACCAAATTCCAAACAAATTAAACTACAATTTTATAAGGGAGAAAAATGTAATGTGGTGTACTTAATTATATGTACAAAATGTGTGAGCGGGGACCTGTATGTAGGAGAGACAGGGCAGAAACTTAGAACAAGAATTAATTCTCATCGCTACACAATAAAAGAAAACTGAATGGATCTAGCTGTGGCCAATCATTTTTGTAGCCCTGATCATGACATAATGGATATGAAAATATTAGCTTTGAAGGGTCATTTCAAATCGCAGAGAGACAGGAGAGTCCGGGAATATAAAATTATGTTGACCTTTGAAACATTCAGAGCAGGAATGAATGTGTCACATGGATTTATGTCTTTTTATATTAATCGAGGAATCTCCAAATCTTGATGAAACAACTAATCAAAGGACATAAAACTATCTGCTTCTTATCTCTTGATGTTTACTGCCCCAGATGCTCTCTCCCCCCTCCCAACTCTGACCAATGCTTCACCTCACTTGGTTTATTTACTGCATTATCCAGCCCTGTATGTGTGTGTATATGTGTGTTTAGAAGTTGTGTCATTATTAAGCCTGAAGAAGAGGCCATAGAGTCTCGAAAGCTTGCTTTCTCTTACCATCTTCTCAGTTCGCCATTAAAAGGTATCAACCACTGAGGACTCTCAGATTCTAATATATATTTTACAATTCTATTCATTAGAATAGGACAATCTTGATTTTTCTAGCCCAGCGATAATATTTTTTACGAAACTCCGGTGGGATCGAAATTGTTTTCTACATTCTTGATATATTACTGTAGGGGTGCTGTTTACAAAATAAAATATTTGGTGTTTTGGCACCTCAAGGTACCTGCAAACCTCCAGTGGCATAACGATCACGGTCGCAGCAGTCGCGGCTGAGAACGGGCCCGCCCCTGTAGGGGGGCCCGCGCCTCCCTGCCTGTGATCGCGATCGTCTGTGTCCGAGGAGAGGAGGGAGGACGGGAAGTGAGTGAAGCCTCACCTCCTGCAGCTGCGCCCTCCCCTCCTCCGAATGGTGGGGCACCTGACCGCAGAAGGCACAGCAGGCATAATACGGCGAGTCAACCACCAGCATCACCTCTGCAATCCCCAGTAGCAGATCCCCCCACGGTGATCAAATCTGAAACTCCCACCAGCACCCCCCCCCCTTCCGCTCCTCACCTAAGGGGCCCAAGTGTTAACGCTGCACCGGGGCCCGCTAAGGTCTTGTTACACCACTGCAAACCTCTGATGGGTCCCGCAAAGAACCTTATTAAAAAACAGACCATAAATGATGCTTGTGTTGAGACTTCTCCAAACTCTCATCCTCAGGTGTCCCACCTAACCCAATAACTTGCACTGACTGCAAAAATCGAACTATTCATCTGCTGACTTTAACAACCCAAAAAGGTCCAGATAAAGAACCATTACCCCGTACAGAGGTGCGGACTACACTGCTGCTGCTGCAACACTGAGGATCAGTGTAAATGCATGGAGTGGACAAAACACTGAGGATCAATGTAAATGCATGGAGTGGACAAAACACTGAGGATCAATGTAAATTCATGGAGTGGACAAAACACTGAGACTGTAGAATTATACAAAGATCAGGTGGTAAAAAGGATTAATATGAATGTGCTGATGTATCCAAAAATGATCAGACATGTCCAATAATTGTGAAGACGCGTTTCGGAGGGCCCGTCTCCTTCTTCAGGACAAAATTATACATATATAAAGGTGTTAAAGAAACAATATCCTAAGTAAATAAATTATAAATCAGGGAGAAGGTAAAAATAACATAATTAATCCTAAATAATAATAATAATACAGTGGAGACATGATGTAAATGTAGCAGATGTGACAGTTATTATTTCCCTATGGAACTCTCCTGTTATCACCTGATATAGAACAGACAGATGGATAACATTATATCATGTATCTTTCTTGGTCTAGTTATTTCCCTAGTATAATGAGTTCCAGTGTCTGCTGTTCCCCTGAGGATCTGTAGAGTATAAATATCCGCCGTTATTTCTTCCATGTAGGTGACGGATATATCTTGCATTTGTTGGAGCACTGACGTGGGTAAGAGATGTTCTCATTTGCACCTGATGCTCCTGAGATTTAGATTTTCTTATTTAAAACATTAAACATTTTATCTTTTATTGTGAAACGTAACCTGCCAGTACAGTATGTACAGGAACGAGAAGACTTCATGACAAGTCAGAGAATGGAGTTGCCGGTGGAGTAGAGGAGTCATAAACTGGGCCGGAAAAGTGTGAAATATCCCACGATACGGCCCTGAACTAAAGCTAACATTACAGGAACTGATCACTTCATGAGCTATCCAGGCGATCAGGGAAAGGGTTCTCCTTCTAAACCAGAGGAGTCGGTCAAAATGGACACCGACTATGACTCCACGACTCCCACAGCCATAACTGAGAAGTCAGTAAGCCAAACATCCAACTCCCGACTCCTCGTTTTCCCTAAATCTGACTCTAACTCCAACTCCACCAAAATGGACACTGACTCCATGATACTGACTCCACGACTCCGACTCCACAGCCATAACTGTGAAGTCAGTAAGACAAACATCCAACTCCAAATCTAAAGCAAAAAAAAGAGACAAAAGAGGCGCAGAATGGGTCTTATCGTTTCAGATACGATTGTTTGGATGTGAGTGTATATGCTCACCTGGTTCGGTTGTGATAACCCACAACTTGTATGCTCGCCTGGACAGCTGCTGCTGGATCCGCACTTTGGTGTATCCAAGAGATCCAATAGGAATAGTGCTGATATGATCCGCGTCATTCATCTCTGACAGCAGCATGGATCATATCAGCACTATTCCTATTGGATCTCTTGGAAACAGCCAACTCCAACTCCTCAATTTCCCTCAATCCGACTCCACTAAAATGGACACTGACTTCATGATACTGACTCCATGACTCCGACTCCACAACTATGGCTGTGAAGTCATTAACCCAAACATCTGACTCTGACTCCTCAATTTCCCTGAATCTGACTCCAGCTCCACCAAAATGGACACAGACTCCACAACTCTGACTACACAATTATGGCTGTGAAATCAGTAAGAGAAATATCTGACTCCGACTCCTCAATTTCCCTGAAACCGACTCGGACTCCACCAAAATGGACCCAGACTCTGACTCCACGACTCCAACTACACAATCATGGCTGTGAAGTCAGTAAGCCAAACATCTGACTCCTCAATTTCCCTGAATCTGGCTCCGACTCAGACTCCATCAAAATGGACACCGACTCCGATTCCACAACCCTGCCCCCTACTAGAGAGTCTGCATTAGTATTGTACTGGAGACAATAAAGGGGTATACTGAACCAGACTATGCAAGCCTGCATTTTATCCTGGTCGGAGGCTGTAAGTGCCTTTCTTGAAGTCTAAGGGTGCGTGCACACGATCAGTATACGCAGCGTTTTGGACGCAGCGTCTTGCTGCTGCGTCCAAAACGCTGCGTAGTACAGTATAAGCATAGTGGATGGGATTTCAAGAAATTCCACCCTCACTATGCTTAACCCGACCGCAACGATCTTTTAGCTGCGGTGCGGGTTGCCGCCATTCCGCTTCTCCGCAGCATATTCATTTCATACTGCAGAGTCAGAAGCGGCTCTCATCGGGTGACTGCAGGGAGAAGCCGCCCTGCACCCGCCGCACATGGTGAGTACAGAGCGGCTGCGGTCTCCCTGCGGCCACCCGCAGCTTCACTCAAGTCCGAAGGAGCCGCGTCCAACACGCAGCTCCTCCGGACCGTCAGCTATCAAGGCGTTTTACGTCCAGACGGGTCCTTCGTCAGCTGTGCACTCACGTCGGACTCCTTTCTTGCAGTGCAGCTCCAGAACGTCATGGCGAACCTCACCTCCTCCAGATATTTCCACATTGTGCCATTTTCATGTACAGCAGAGGAGAAGCCGCTCATTTCCACGGTATTCGCCGTCTTATATCTATTCGGAGGAGTGGTGAATGCCGTTACCATAGCGGTCATATACAGAGATAGCCATTTGCACACCCCGATGTAACCTATCGTTAGTGGATATCTGTTACACAACAGTCATTATCCCAAAGCTGCTGGAAATGTTAATATCCGGAAATGACTCCATGTCCTTGCGGCAATGCTTCACTCAGTTGTACTTTTTTTTCTGGACCGGAAGTACGGAGGATCTGCTGTTGTTTGCCATGGCCTACGACCGATATGTCGCCATCTGTAACCCCTTGCGCTATCAACTTGTCTTGAGCCGGAACACTTGCATCTTGATGATCACTTCCATATGGATAGGCGGATGTCTGAACGGATTCTTCCTTTTACTTTCATTCACGGGATTGTCGTTTTGTCGTTCTGATATCATTCAACACTTCTTCTGCGACTCGAAGGCTCTCACCAAAATTTCCTGCAGCGGGTCAAGCTTGTTTTCTATCGTCATGTACGTAGAATTCGTTGTGTTTGGGTTTTGCCCATTTGTATGCACTGCGGCCTCGTACGTGAAAATCATCAATGTCATCCTGTGTATTAAATCTATGGATGGAAGGAAAAAAGCCTTCTCCACCTGCACATCCCACCTCACTGTCCTCCTGACCTACTACGTCACAGTGGCCGTGGTGATAGTGATGCCATCATCGCAGTACTCACACCTCTTGGAACAGGTCTTTACAATGCTTTATGCCACAGTCGCCCCCATGATAAATCCATTGATATATAGTTTTAGGAATAAAGAGGTTCAGAAGGCTCTGCTGAGATTAGTGGTGAAAAGTCAAAAACATAAAAGGTAAAACATACAGTGGCTAAAAAAAGTAATAATATTCAGGCATTGCTGTCACCACCGAGCTGTAGGAGCATATAGACTTGATAGGTTTCCTTTGTCACAAACGCTGCTTGTTTGGGATGCTTGCTCTATGCTCTCTATAAGGCTTACTGTCTAAACACATTAGGGTACTAATATTGTACTAATAACCAAAACTATTAATCCTGAGGGTGTATGTGTATGTGAATCTTCATCTTCCTGCAGATCTGTTTCTGGAGCTTTGTCCTCCTGCCTGTGGTTCTGACGCTTTGTCTTCCAATAGATTTGCGTTTCTGGACTTTGTCCTCTTGCAGATCTGTTTCTAGAGTTTTGCATTACAACAGATTTGTGTTTCTGGAGCTTTGTCCTTCTGTAGATCCGTGTTTCTGGAGATTTTCCATCCTGCAAATCCGTGTTTCTGAAGCTTGGTCTTCCTGCAGATGTTTCTGGTGCTTTGTTTTCCTGCAGATCTGTGTTTCTGAAGCTTGGCCTTCCTGCAGATGTTTCTGGTGCTTTGTCTTCCTACAGATCTGTGTTTCTGAAGCTTGGTCTTCCTGCAGATGTTTCTGGTGCTTTGTTTTCCTGCAGATCTGTGTTTCTGAAGCTTGGCCTTCCTGCAGATGTTTCTGGTGCTTTGTCTTCCTACAGATCCGTGTTTCTGAAGCTTGGCCTTCCTGCAGATGTTTCTGGTGCTTTGTCTTCCTGCAGATCCGTGTTTCTGAAGCTTGGCCTTCCTGCAGATGTTTCTGGTGCTTTGTCTTCCTGCAGATCCATGTTTCTGAAGCTTGGCCTTCCTGCAGATGTTTCTGGAGCTTTGTCCTTCTGCAGATCCGTGTTTCTGAAGCTTGGTCTTCCTGCAGATGTTTCTGGTGCTTTGTCTTCCTGCAGATCTGTGTTTCTGAAGCTTGGTCTTCCTGCAGATGTTTCTGGTGCTTTGTCTTCCTGCAGATCCGTGTTTCTGAAGCTTGGCCTTCCTGCAGATGTTTCTGGTGCTTTGTCTTCCTGCAGATCCGTGTTTCTGAAGCTTGGTCTTCCTGCAGATGTTTCTGGTGCTTTGTCTTCCTGCAGATCCGTGTTTCTGAAGCTTGGTCTTCCTGCAGATGTTTCTGGTGCTTTGTCTTCCTGCAGATCTGTGTTTCTGAAGCTTGGTCTTCCTGCAGATGTTTCTGGTGCTTTGTCTTCCTACAGATCCGTGTTTCTGAAGCTTGGTCTTCCTGCAGATGTTTCTGGAGCTTTGTCCTTCTGCAGATCCGTGTTTCTGAAGCTTGGTCTTCCTGCAGATGTTTCTGGTGCTTTGTCTTCCTGCAGATCTGTGTTTCTGAAGCTTGGTCTTCCTGCAGATGTTTCTGGTGCTTTGTCTTCCTGCAGATCCGTGTTTCTGAAGCTTGGCCTTCCTGCAGATGTTTCTGGTGCTTTGTCTTCCTGCAGATCCGTGTTTCAGAAGCTTGATCTTCCTGCAGATCTCTGCAAATCCATGTTTCTGAATCTTCATCTTCCCACTGATCCATGTTTTTGGATTTTTTTGTTCCCCCAGATCCCTCTTACTGAAGCTTCATCTTCCAGCAGATCCATGTTTGTGGAGCTTTGTCTTCATACAGATCTGTTTTTAAAGCTTCATCTTTCAATAGACCCATACATTACTGAAGCTTCATCTCCCAGCAGATCCATGTCTCTGAGAATCCATTTTTGTGTAGATAAATGCCTCTGGAGTTTTATCTATCAGATGTGTTTCTGGAGCTTTGTCTTCCCGCAGATCCGTTATTTAAAGCTTCATCTTCCAGTAGATCCGTTTGCTTTTGTTCCTGAAGATGAATGTCTCTGAAGTTTCATCTGTGTTCTTTCAGCTTTATATCGAACAAGCCAGTTATTTCTTTCCAATTATTTGCATGCCCATCCTTATGCCAGCAAAGTGAATGAGAATTTTTAAGTGTTGTGCACACGTTGCTTATTTTGTTCTTGCAGAAAATGTCTGCAGTATGTCAACTCTTGGTGCAGATTTGCCAGGGCCATTTTTCGATCGTTGGGTCTCCCGCTGGACAGGCAGCATCGGTGTGTGTGACAGCGGGAGACCAACAATCAATGATCTACCAGCGCCGCACAGTACACGCTGGGAGCAGGTAACCAGGGTAAAAATCGCCTCTGCACTTAGTTACCCGATGTTTACCCTGGTTACCAGCGTTCTCGCTGGTCTCTGATCGCTGGTGAGTCTGCCTGTGTGACCAGAAAGTGACGTCTTAGAGACCCCGATCGTTGGTCGGGTCGCTGGACATTGCAGCATGTAAACCGGTCTTTTAGCACTCGCTCTGTCAGCCTTAAGAAAGCATTATCATTAGAGGCAGGAGTGCACAGACACAGCTGATAACACAGGATTCACCATTCAGAATAGGTGATGTTACAGCTGACCCTTCACAATGAATTATGCACATGCTCATTAGATGGATAATACAAAAGACAGGGTCAGAGTCAGTCTATTGCTGCTAATGTACATGTGAATTTTCTGAAAAAAACAGACATGTAGATATTTGTGCATATTCACTAAAAAAGAAAAACTGAAATATCACATGGTGATAAGTATTCAGCCCCTTTGCTCAGACACTCATATTTAAGCCTCATGCTGTCCATTTCCTTGTGATACTATTTGAGATGGTTCTTATTCCTTCATTGGAGTCCAGCTGTGTTTAATTAAACTGATAGTACTTGATTTGGAAAGGCGTACACCTGTCTATATAAGACCTCACAGCTCACAGTGCATGTCAGACCAAATGAGACTCATGAGGTCAAAGGAACTGCCAAAGGAGCTCAGAGATAGAATTGTGGCAAGGCACAGATATGACCAAGGTTACAAAAGAATTACAATGATTTAGTTCTGCCCCACACAGGACACTGTGCAGCTGCTGTAACTCTGGAGACAGAGCAGCAGAGTCACAACATAAGGCCACGTGCACACGTTCAGTATTTGGTGGGTTTTTTACCTCAGGATCTGTAAACAAAACCAGGAGTGGAGCAATCAGAGGAGAAGTATAATAGAAACACCTGCACCACTTCTGTATTTAATTATCCACTCCTGGTTTTGGCTACAAATTCTGAGTGCACGAGGCCTAAGAGGAGCAGAGCCCTGGCGTGAAGTAGCCCCACCGCCCCCACAAAAGGCACCATGATCCAGGGCTGCTGAGCAGAGAGGGCCCTGTCTGTGCGCGCACACAGGACCTCTAAAAGGCCTCCCGCTTGCAGCCACCACATGGCTAATTTGCATCATGCAAATTAGCCATGTGGACTGTTGGCGCGCATCGGATCCGAATTAGCCCCCCATCTTCTCCAATGGGGATCGGATCGGATTTGCACTTAATGGCATCCGATCCGCCGGCTCCACACATAAGGACAGGATATGAGCTATTGCAGAGCGCACAGGAGACGCGGTTTGCAGCAGTTTCCTGTGCGCTCTGCAATAGCTCATATCCTGTCCTTATGTGTGGAGCCGGCGGCTGCGAGAACCATCAGGTATCCAGTGATGAATAGGCAGACGGCGTATAGCGTTACATGCCGTTAGTTTTCCTCATATAAAGATTTGCGGCAATTTTACCACTAAACTTGGGTTTATAACTGCATATAATTTTTATTTTAATTAGTCAAATCACACAGACTTTTAAAACTATCTCCTAAAACAACCCCAAGACAGTGTGGTTACAGCTTTATGATTCAATTACAGGCTTAGATACCTCCTGACGAAGCGGTGAGCGAAACATTGAGGTGCTGAACACATCGTGAGTACAGGGCGGTGGCGATAACGCAGCATTTTCCCATGGGTTCGGATAGGTCCAGAGGTGTCCAACACGCAGAGCCTCCGGATAGTGTGCACACACCCTTAGACTAGAGCTTATGTACGACTCAACCACTTATCCGTTCATTCCCTCAGTGACTCTCACCCCTGCACTTGGCTTTTTCAGGCCGCCCCAAATGGAATGAATGGAGCCGAAGTCACGTCATTACCGGCCGCTGCATTTCATAATGGGGATATAAGTCCCACATTCTTCTGATGGTGCGGCTCCACTGGTCGGATTCCACCAATAAATAGGTGATCACCTACTGAACCTGTGGATCACTGATAACTTGTTTTCACCAAAGAAATCTTTTAATGTACAGTACAGTAATAGTACATTGCACTTGTGGTGAGCGCACAGTGATGTGCAGGAGCCACCACTATAATGGGTATAACGGCTTAGGGCCCTTTCACATCAATACACCGACAGCAGCTTGGTGCCCTACTACCTGAAACTTAAGGTACCGTCACACAGGGACATATTGCCGGGGATCGCGGGAGCGCGCATCCCTGACAACATCGCCGGTGAGCTGTCAGACGGAGCAACTTACCGGCGATGTCGCCGGCTAGTTGCCGCGGCTATCGCTCGCTGGGTTGCCCAGCAACAAAGCGAGCGATAACTCGCAATGTTGTACATAGGCGGAATCGCCCGTAACATTGCGGGTCGCCACGTTTCACAGGGCGATCAGGCAGGATCGCCTGAGCAACAACATTGTTGGGAAACCTGGCGATGTGACTCAGGCGATTCATCGCCTGATTATCGCCCTGTCACACGCGGCAACTCGCCGCAACCTGGCCACGCCCCTCAGTTGCCGGCAACATCGCCGGCGATATCTCCCCGTGTGACGGTACCTTAAGAGTTATGTAATATCTTCTGAAATGTTGACTAGTACAATTTGATACATTTAATATCAATTGTACATAATGGGTTAATTCTGATTACCTTGTTCTTATCTACATTTCCCCTCCCCCTCTACTTCTTGTGGTTTTTTTTTTTCTTTTTTCTTAATATTATATATATTATATTTGACTCAATTTGTTTCCTTACATTTTGTCTATAATTGTATTCACAATTACATTTATTCTTTTTGCTTCTGAATCTATTTTACTTATTGAAATATTTCTGTATTTTGTAGGTACACGTCATTTTACATCAATGTTTTTTTTTCTTGACTTTAATGTTATAAGATGTTCTTCATATAATGTATGTTGTCTTCCCAGCAATTTTATATCGTCTATTGTACCTCTGTTTACCTGATTTGATTTGTTTTCAATAAAAAATACTTGAACATAAACTGAGAGCGGCTCCCGCTGTGACAAGGGGGTGGGGCTAAACTGAGAGCGGCTCCCGGTGTGACAAGGGGGTGGGGCTAAACTGAGAGCAGCTCCCAGTGTGACAAGGGGGTGGGGCTAAACTGAGAGCGGCTCCCGCTGTGACAACGGGGTGGGGCTAAACTGAGAGCAGCTCCCAGTGTGACAAGGGGGTGGGGCTAAACTGAGAGCGGCTCCCGCTGTGACAACGGGGTGGGGCTAAACTGAGAGCAGCTCCCAGTGTGACAAGGGGGTGGGGCTAAACTGAGAGCGGCTCCCGCTGTGACAAGGGGGTGGGGCTAAACTGAGAGCAGCTCCCAGTGTGACAAGAAGGGGCTAAACTGACAGCGGCTCTGGTGTGACAAGGGGGAGGGGCTAAACTGACAGCGGCTCCCACTGTGACAAGGGGATGGGGCTAAACTGAGAGCGGCATTGGGTGTGACAAGAAGAAGGGGCTAAACTGACAGCGGCTCGGGTGTGACAAGGGGGAGGGGCTAAACTGACAGCAGCTCCAGTGTGACAAGGGGGAGGGGCTAAACTGACAGCAGCTCCAGTGTGACAAGGGGGAGGGGCTAAACTGACCGGCTCCTGGTCACTGGAGAAGACACAAGATGGCTCGATGTCATGAAGATTGTGGAGATTATTTGTGACTTTCAGTTATCAGTTCTTAATAGATTACAGGGGGCTCCGGTCACATCCATTTCTATTGTTTTGCAGCTTCTCACTTTATGGCTGCAGATGCTCATGTCACCAGTGAAGGGATTTCTACTGTTTAGCGATGAGTGAATCTGATCGGCCGCTCGATCTCTTGCTGGTGAGGTTGTTATAAACAGCACAAACGTGTCCGGATTATTTACCAGGATCATTCCTGTGCCCCCTCCCTGTATTACAGGGGGGACAGCTGCTCCTATAGGAGTCAGGGGTCTATTCTTCATTCTCTCATTTATTAACCTGTTGTTCCCCGTGTTCTCCTGTTCTTTCTCTTTTATTGATTGTAGTCCGGGTTTTGTGGTTTCCAGATGACTTTTATTAAGTTGCTCCATTGTGCTGACGTCCTCCCCTTTTACACGTCTAAAACATTCGCACCATTTGTTTTTGTGTCACTTTTGTTGCTAAAAAGTTAAAAGACCAAAATAAAGGCAGCGATTCCTCATTTGTATCTTATTAAAGTCATTTCTTCTTTGTCTTCTGCTGTTTGTTGACGACTTTTGCGCCAAATTCTTAAAAATGGCAAAATAAAAAAAAATCTTTTCAAACATTTTTGTGTAAAGTCACTTAGAGGAGAGGACTGGAGACCAAGGGCACAAATGTGGAGACTGTTGTTGCTAAAAAGTCCACAAAAGTTAAATGGTTATGACTAAAGGCCCCGTCACACAGGACGACATCGCCACCAATTACATCGGCGATGTAGGGGCGTGGCCTATCGACGGCGACAACGCCCCTACGTCGCCTCATCTGGGGTGACGTGCACACATCGCCCCATGTAACCGGCCGCCGGCGACCTGTCAGGCGATGGGAGCCATAGGCTCCCATTGTCCTGCATCGCCGCTGGGGTTTTCAGACACCCCGGCGGCGATGCCGCCTGTCAGCTTGCCGGCACGGCGCTGGAGATGTCGCCCCATGTAAATGGGGACGGTGACGCTGGTGGGGCGCCAAAGACGTGCGCGCACACGCTAGTCGCCGACGACGTCTCCAGCGCCGTCGCCTGGTGTGACGGGGCCTTAAGGGTACCTTTACACGTCGCAACATTGCATGCAATTTCACTGGCAATTTGCTGGTTGCAGTGAAATCATGGACACATTGTTCCATTTGTACACAGCAACAAGATAGAACAATGTGTCCATGATTTCACTGCAACCAGCAAATTGCCTAGCAAAATTGCTGTGTGTGAAGGTACCTATAGAGACACTGCAAAAACACTCGTGCATGCCCTCATCATCTCCCACCTCGATTACTGTAACCTCCTACTCTCCGGCCTCCCCTCTAACACTCCTCCAATCCATCCTAAACTCTGCGGCCCGACTCATACACCAGTCTCCCTGCTATTCCCCAGTCTCTGCGCTCTGCCTATCTTCACAACCTGTCCCCTCCATACATCTCTGCCATGGTCTACCCTCACGTAACCTGCTCTCCTCTCAAGATCTCCTCCCTCTCCTCCCATCTCTTCTTCCCACAACTGCATACAAGATTTCTCCCGTGCTTCCCCCGTACTCTGGAACTCTCTGCCCCAACACATCACGCTCACACTTACACAAGAAACCTGATGTCTCACTTCTTCCAACACAGTGAGACTCGGTCCACCACACCACCACAGGACCCACCATACCCTCTCCCATTGTATCTCTCTCCCGCCCCCTCGTAGATCGTGAGCCCTCCTTGTGTACCTGTGCTTCATATGGTCATTGTTCTTCGTACTTGTCTATGTATACCCTTTCTACATGTAAAGCACTGTGAAATTAATGGCTCTATAATAATAATTATAATAATTTCCGTCTCTTTAAAGTCATTTCTTCTTCGTCTTGTGCTGTTTGTTGACGATTTTTGCACCAAATTGTTAAAAATGGCGCTCACCAATCTGTGCAAAATAAAACCTCTTGTAAAGCATTTTTTAGTGCTCCGGAGGGGGAGGACCGGAGAACAAGGGCAATCATTATTTTAGATGCTTTAAGAAGTCGCCAAGTGATGAATCAGCCGTAAATATGTGAAAAACAAACATCGAAGTCAATATAAAATCGGGCAGAAAACCTCAAAAAAGGCAAAAATGAATGGCTTTATTGATATAGCGCCAACATATACTGCAGCATGAAGTTATCACTGTCTGAGCTTGAGCTTTTCATATGTAATGAATCAGAGAAGTTTTTCATTTGCACAAAATTAATGACAATTTTGAAGCAAAAAGACGTGAAATGAATAACACAAAACAAAGAAAAGGAACGTGATGATAAAAAACAAAAAGAAGAGAAAACTTCCGGCTCTGAATAAAAAAAGGTTTTTCAATTTAATTCCATGATGCACAAAGAAAAGGGACAAATCTACAGAGAATATGGGTGTAACAGGGTCTCGCCGCAGACTAGGGAGCGTCCGTGATAGCGGAGCACGGACCAACGATGTCCGGCGAACTACACACAACAAGTGGAGAAACACCAGGGGGGGGAGAAAAATACAATGGATGGCCCTGCTCATAGGGAATGGGGGAGAGGTGATCTCCTGCACTCACCTGTGGCTGTGCCCTGATCTCCCTACCCTCCCTATACGGGTTGTTTCAACCTGTCTCTGAGCAGGATACTTAGTCCCTCGCTGGCCCTGATGCTAACCGTCAATACGGAAGTAGCCGGAGCACTAGTCTGAATCACTGCAATAATAACAACAAGAGGTAAGGTGTTCAGGTGAACTGGTTTTCTTGTTTTGATAAAAATTACAATAAAATATAGAAAGGAGGCCTGAGCCGGAACATAATTCATACAGCTCAAGGATGTACATTGTGGAGATTGAGCAGAAGATTGTGAAAGACAAATACGTAAGAAATCCTGGTAGAAGTGTCCGCGGAATCACTGGGATCAGGCAGATCTCCTTGTGTGTTATTCAGCTCCTCGTCCACCAGATGGCACTGTTGTTACATGAGTGGATTTCATATTCAAAGAAGTTTTATACACATCAGTTTTGCCAAAGCAAATGGACATTAGGGAATAGGGACTGTGGGATAATGGATAGGGGCGGAGCGATGGATGGGGGCAGATCCTCTGGGGACTGGATCTCCTGACTTCTAAAGAAGCAGCTGTCCTCAGGGGTGTAACTACAGCATGTGCAGGGGCTGGAATCACACCCGGGCCCTGGAGCCTGGGGGGCCCCAAAAGTCCATTTGGCCTATAGAAAAAGACTATTGCTGTTAAAGATTTGTAATAATTGGGGGCCCCACTGGAGCTTTCACATCGGGGCCCCTGAGCTTCATATTACACCCCTGATCCAAAGAGGGCAAAATGTAAGAATCAATGATTTATCAAAGTCTTGGAATGTTCGTGCAGTCAGTTGCCATGGTGACGATGTGATAATGAAGCCGTCGCCCCTAGCAACCAAAATAATACGTTGGATTCCTAAGCCAAATGTAACAACCAATCAGGTCGCTTCATTCATCTCATAAAAATGAGAGCTACAATCTGATTTAACCTAAGAGCCAATCAGATCGCTTCATTCATTTCAATCTGCAATGGGAACATGACAACAGTAACCTGATAGGGTAATTTATTTTAAGAACCAATCAGATCGCTTCATTCATCTCAACCTGCTCTAGGTGAATGAGAACAGCAATCTGATTGGAAATGAGATCTGTAATCTGATTGGCTGGTGACGTCACTAGTCTGTTCCTGGGTATGAAGATGTTTGAGTCACCGCAGGTTCAGCACCAATAACCAGCGATGGCGCTGAAGGAGTTAATCGTTTTTTAAACAGAGCAAGCGTTGCATGCCGGGTAATGTAGTTTTCTCGCTCTTACTTTCGGTCTGCTCCCTCTACTGGGTGACGTATAGGAACTACATCTCCCAGAGTGCAGCGCGGCCGGGACGTGTGGATGGCGGTGAGTGGCCGGCCAGGAGAAGGGAACATCATCAGATCCCGACTGGAGAGAAGCTCGGAGCGGCTGTCAGGTCTGTCATACTATATGCGGGGAGGCAAAACTACAACTCCCAGCATGCACTGGTGTATGTAGCGCGGCCAGTGACCATTCCTGATTCTGTCAATAAAGTTTATTGACACTATCATGAATCCATCAATCAGATCGCTGATTTCACTTTCTCACCTACCATATAAACTGGAATCTGATTGGTTGTTAGGAACTGCAGAGCGCTCTACTGTAGCTATACAAGTGAGCTGCTGATTGGTTGCTAGGGACTTTATGGTTATAAGTGGGCGGCTGATTGGTTGCTGGGGACTACAAGGCTATAAGTGGGCGGGCCTAGAGTATTTTGTCCAATGGGTGTAAAGGAAGAGATGGTTGTGTGTCCCCCCTCCAATGAGCTTGTTGGCCATAGCAACCAATCAGATTCAAGCTTATAAAATGAGGACAGGATTCTGATTGGTTGCCATGGGCAACAGGTGTATCTAATGCATGTTGTTTTTCAATAAACTTTATTTATAATTTACGTTCTGGTGCCATTGGCTTCATATAACTCTATAATAGTGATTACACTGTGGAGTTTATAACTGGCTGTATCTGTTCTCCTCCAGAGATCATCGTGTGCTGCCGGGGCCCCGGGCACAATGGCGGCTGTCACCCTCCTCTACCTCCTGCTCCAGGGCATGGCAGCGCTGTCAATGGATGGTCAGGAGTGTGACGGCGGCGGATGGTGGGTCCGAGTCATGACCCAGACACATTCATCAATATGGGGCATAACTGGCGCATTGTATATTCAATAAGCATCAGAATGGCGCCTGTCAGGCCCCGGCTCCTGCAGAACAAGTGACGTCTACTTTTGCTTTTGTCTCCAGGCAATGGAACAATTACTCTCCGATGCAGGAGGAGGAGCGCTGCACCGTGGAGAGGAGGGACGCCTCCATTACATACTCCGAATTCATCCAGCAGTGAGTGATCGATTGTGTGCTCCCGCCATGTCTCCATCATCACCGCCACACATGTATCGAGCCCCCTGCAACCACACAGTGCACATACCGAGCCCCCTGCAACCACACAGTGCGCATACCGATCCCCCTGCAACCACACAGTGCGCATACCGATCCCCCTGCAACCACACAGTGCACATACCGATCCCCCTGCAACAACACAGTGCACATACCGAGCCCCCTGCAACAACACAGTGTGCATATCGATCCCCCTGCAACCACACAGTGTGCATACCGAGCCCCCTGCAACTACATAGTGCGCATACCGAGCCCCCTGCAACCACGCAGTGCACATACCGATCCCCCTGCAACTACAGTGCACATACCGAGCCACCTGCAACCATGCAGTGCGCATACTGAGCCCCCTGCAACTATAGTGCGCATATTGAGACCCCTGCACCCACACAGTACTCGTACCGATCCATCTGCAACCACACAGTGTGCATACTGAGCCCCCTGCAACCACACAGTGGACATACCAAGCCCCCTGCTATCACATCATGCGCAAACATACCCCTCTGCTGCCCCACAGTTTGCATACAGAGTACGCTGCAACCACACAGTGCACATACTGCGCCCCCTGCTACCACACAGTGCACATACCGCGCCCCCTGCTACCACACAGTGCACATACTGCGCCCCCTGCTACCACACAGTGCATATTCTGCGCCCCATGCAACCATACAGTGCACATACCGAGCCCCCTGCAACTACAGTGCACATACAAAGCCTCCTGCAACCACACAGTGCACATACTGAGACCCCTACACCCACACAGTGCGCACACCGATCCATCTGAACCACACAATGCGCATACTGAGCCCCCTGCAACCACACAGTGCACATACCAAGCCCCCTGCAATCACACAGTGCACATACCAAGCCCCCTGCAATCACACAGTGTGCATACTGAGCCCCCTGCAATCACACAGTGCACATACCGAGGCCCCTTCAACCACAGTGTGCATACCAAGCCCCCTGGTCCACCCCCTACTCTTGTTTTTTGCAGGTATGCGTACAAGAGGCCGGTCATTATTCAGGGAATCACAGATAATTCGGTGAGTTTGTCTTTGAGATCCGTCCGATCTGTGCAGGTGTTGTGCGGTTCTCATGTGTTGTTTCTGTCAGGAGTTTCGGTCGCTGTGCAGGAAAGAGCGGCTGCTCCAAACGTACGGAGATCGCAACGTCCGGCTGAGCACCGCAAACACGTATTCCTACGAGAAAGGTGAGGGGCAGATCACAGGTGATACCGCCGACTCCATTATATAAGAGGGAGATGGGGAGTGCAGGGTACAGGATACATTAAAGGAGGGGGGCCGCAGTGTACAGGATACAATAGGGGAGGGGGCCACAGTGTACAGGATACAATAGAGGAGGGGGCCGCATTGTACAGGATACAATAGAGGAGAGGGCTGCAGTGTACAGGATACAATAGAGGAGGGGGCCACAGTGTACAGGATACAATAGGGGAGGGGGCTGCAGTGTACAGGATACAATAGAGGAGGGGGCCGCAGTGTACAGGATACAATAGAGGAGGGGGCCGCAGTGTACAGGATACAATAGAGGAGGGGGCCGCAGTGTACAGGATACAATAGGGAGGGGGCCACAGTGTACAGGATACAATAGGGGAGGGGGCCGCAGTGTACAGGATACAATAGAGGAGGGACCCACAGTGTACAGGATACAATAGAGGAGAGGGCCGCAGTGTACAGGATACAATAGAGGAGGGGGCCGCAGTTTACAGGATACAATAGAGGAGGGGGCCGCATTGTACAGGATACAATAGAGGAGAGGGCTGCAGTGTACAGGATACAATAGAGGAGGGGGCCGCAGTGTACAGGATACAATAGAGGAGGGGGCCACAGTGTACAGGATACAATAGAGGAGAGGCCGCAGTGTACAGGATACAATAGGGGAGGGGGCCGCAGTGTCCAGGATACAATAGGGGAGGGGGCCGCAGTGTACAGGATACAATAGGGGAGGGGGCCACAGTGTACAGGATACAATAGAGGAGGGGGCCACAGTGTACAGGATACAATAGAGGAGAGGGCCGCAGTGTACAGGATACAATAGAGGAGGGGGCCGCAGTGTACAGGATACAATAGAGGAGGGGGCCGCAGTGTACAGGATACAATAGAGGAGGGGGCCGCATTGTACAGGATACAATAGAGGAGGGGGCCGTAGTGTACAGGATACAATAGAGGAGGGGGCCGCAGTGTACAGGATACAATAGAGGAGGGGGCCGCAGTGTACAGGATACAATAGAGGAGGGCCGCAGTGTACAGGATACAATAGGGGAGGGGGCCGCAGTGTACAGGATACAATAGGGGAGGGGGCCGCAGTGTACAGGATACAATAGAGGAGAGGGCCGCAGTGTACAGGATACAATAGAGGAGGGGGCCGCAGTGTACAGGATACAATAGAGGGGGGCCGCAGTGTACAGGATACAATAGAGGAGGGGGCCGCAGTGTACAGGATACAATAGAGGGGGGCCGCAGTGTACAGGATACAATAGAGGGGGGCCGCAGTGTACAGGATACAATAGAGGAGGGGGCTGCAGTGTACAGGATACAATAGAGAGGGACCGCAGTGTACAGGATACAATAGAGGGGGGCCGCAGTGTACAGGATACAATAGAGGGGGGCCGCAGTGTACAGGATACAATAGAGGGGGGCCGCAGTGTACAGGATACAATAGAGAGGGGGCCGCAGTGTACAGGATACAATAGAGGAGGGGGCCGCAGTGTACAGGATACAATAGAGGAGGGGGCCGCAGTGTACAGGATACAATAGAGGAGGGGGCCGCAGTGTACAGGATACAATAGAGGAGGGGGCCGCAGTGTACAGGATACATTGGGGGAGGAGTCCTTCTCGGGGGTCTCCGCTCTGTTTACATCACTTGTCTCCCTTCTTGGTAGTTGACATCCCTTTCCAGGATTACATCTCTCACCTCCTCGGCCCCCAGGACCTGGACTCTCTGGGAGTGGGTGAGTTATACACCTACCGGTGATGTTGCGGCAGTATGATGAGGGAGCAAACCGTCCAGGCGCCACTAAAAAACCCTCTTTTAACCTGCAGATACTTTGTATTTCTTCGGTGATAATAACTTCACAGAATGGGGGTCTCTGTTTCAGAAATACTCTCCTCCCCCATTCACCCTGCCGGGCACAGCCGGGGCCTACAGCTTCGGGATAGCCGGTAAGTGACACGATTAAATGTGGGGTCTCCAGAATCTGGCTGCGGGTAGACCTCAGGAGGTGGTGGCCCCCAGAGTTTGGCAGCAGGGAGACCCCGGGAGGTGGTGGTACACATAAATGACCCCCAGCTTCTCTGCCCTCCCATAGGGTCGGGCACTGGCGTGCCCTTCCACTGGCACGGGCCGGGCTACTCCGAGGTGATCTACGGCAGGAAGGTGAGTCCCCCTCACACCATCGCTCCTCTCACTTCTGACCACCTGACTATTCACATATCCTTCTCCTCCCCAGCGCTGGTTCCTGTATCCGCCTGAGAAGACCCCCGAGTTTAACCCTAATAGGACCACACTGTCCTGGATGATGGAGACGTACCCACTACTGCCGGACACAGAGCGTCCTATAGAGTGCACCATCCGACCCGGAGAGGTGAGGACCAGAGGGAGGGGGTGGGGTAAAGAGAGCGATCGGGGTGATGTCAGGACGTGGGGTCATAGATCAAGTGGAATGATGGCTGGATGGGGAGTTATAGAGAGAGTAGGATGATATGAGGGTGGGGGGTCATGGAGAGCGAGCGAGGTGATGTCAGGATGGGGGGTCATAGACCAAGTGGGATGATGTCAGTGTGGGGAGTTATAGAGAGAGTAGGATGATGTCAGGATGTGTGGGTCATAGAAAATGAGCGAGGTGATGTTAGGATGGGGGGTCACAGAGAGCGAGCGAGGTGATGTCAGGATGGGGGTGTCATAGGGAGCGAGCGAGGTGATGTCAGGATGGGGAGTCATAGAGAGAGAGAGCGAGGTGATGTCAGGATGGGGAGTCATAGAGAGCGAGCGAGGTGATGTCAGGATGGGGAGTCATAGAGAGCGAGCGAGGTGATGTCAGGATGGGGAGTCATAGAGAGCGAGCGAGGTGATGTCAGGATGGGGGGTCATAGAGAGAGAGCGAGGTGATGTCAGGATGGGGGGTCATAGAGAGCGAGCGAGGTGATGTCAGGATGGGGAGTCATAGAGAGCGAGGTGATGTCAGGATGGGGAGTCATAGAGAGAGAGCGAGGTGATGTCAGGATGGGGGGTCATAAGAGAGCGAGCGAGGTGATGTCAGGATGGGGGGGTCATAGGGAGCGAGCGAGGTGATGTCAGGATGGGGGGTCATAGAGAGAGAGCGAGGTGATGTCAGGATGGGGGGGTCATAGAGAGCGAGCGAGGTGATGTCAGGATGGGGGGTCATAAGAGAGCGAGCGAGGTGATGTCAGGATGGGGAGTCATAGAGGAGAGCGAGGTGATGTCAGGATGGGGGGTCATAGGAGAGGAGCGAGGTGGTGTCAAGGGATGGGGGTATAGGAGGGAGGCGAAGCAGAGGTGATGTCAGGATGGGGTCATAAGAGAGCGAGCGAGGTGATGTCAGGATGGGGGAGTCATAAGAGGGGAGCGAGGTGATGTCAGGATGGGGAGTCATAGAGAGAGAGCGAGGTGATGTCAGGATGGGGAGTCATAGGAGGAGGGAGGGAGGGAGGTGATGTCAGGATGGGGGGTCATAGAGAGAGAGCGAGGTGATGTCAGGATGGGGAGTCATAGAGAGAGCGAGGACGAGGTGATGTCAGGATGGGGGAGGTCATGAGAGGAGCGAGGGTGATGTCAGGATGGGGAGTCATAGAGAGAGAGCGAGGTGATGTCAGGATGGGGGCATAGAGAGGAGCGAGGTGATGTCAGGATGGGGGGTCATAAGAGGAGCGAGGTGATGTCAGATGGGGGTCATAGAGAGGAGGAGTGATGTCGATGGGTATAGAGAGGCGAGGTGATCAGGTGGGGTCATAGAGAGGGCGAGTGTGTCGGATGGGTCAAAGAGGAGGAGTGATGTCAGGAGGGTCATAGAGAGAGGAGGTGATGTCAGGAGGGGTCAAGGAGAGCGGGTGAGTCAGGAGGGTATAGAGAGACGTAGTCAGTGGGGTCATAGAGAGAGCGGTGATGTCAGATGGGTCAGGAGGAGGAGGTGATGTCGATGGGTATAGAGAGAGGAGTGATTCATGGGTCTAGAGAGCGAGGTGAGTAGATGGGTAAGAGAGGAGAGGATGTCGTGGGTCATAGAGAGCGAGGTGCGGATGGGTAAGAGAGGAGCAGTGTTCGGTGGGTCATAGAGGAGAGTGATGTCGATGGGATAAGAGGGAGCGAGTGATGCAGGATGGGGTAAGAGAAGCGAGTGATGTCAGGATGGGTCTAGAGGAGGAGTGTGGGGGTAAGAGAGGAGGTGATGTCAGATGGGTCTAAGAGCGAGTGTGTGGATGGGAAGAAGCGAGGGTAGATGGGTAGAGAGGAGCGGTGATCGATGGGGTCATAGAGAGGAGAGGTGATGCAATGGGGTCAAAGAGGGCGAGTGATGTCAGGATGGGGTCATAGAGAGGAGCGAGGTGTGTCAGTGGGTCATAGAGAGGAGCGAGGTGATGTCAGGATGGGGGGTCATAGAGAAGCGAGGTGTGTCAGGATGGGGGTCATAGAGAGGGCGAGGTGATGTCAGGATGGGGTCATAGAGAGAGCGAGGTGATGTCGGTGGGTCATAGAGAGGAGCGAGTGATTCAGGATGGGGTCATGAGAGCGAGCGAGGTGAGTCAGTGGGGTCATGAGAGAGAGAGGTGATGTCAGGATGGGTCATAAGAGGAGCGGGTGATGTCAGGATGGGGTCATAGAGAGGGCAGTGATGTCGGATGGGTCAAAGAGGACGGTGATGTCAGATGGGTCATAGAGAAGCGAGGTGATGTCAGGATGGGGTCATAGAGAGGAGCGAGGTGATGTCAGGATGGGTCATAGAGAGAGCGAGTGATGTCAGGATGGGGGTCATAGAGAGGAGCGAGGTGATGTCAGGATGGGGGTCATAGAGAGGAGCGAGGTGATGTCGGATGGGAGTCATAGAGAGAGAGCGAGGTGATGTCAGGATGGGTCTAGAGGGAGCGAGGTGATGTCAGGATGGGGGTCATAGAGAGAGAGCGAGGTGATGTAGGATGGGGTAGGAGGTAGAGGTGGGGCGAGGGGATGATGTCAGGATGGGGTCATAGAGAGGAGCGAGTGAGTCAGGATGGGTCTAGAGAGGAGCGAGGTGATGTCAGGAGGGGTCAAGAGAGGAGCGAGTGATGTCAGGATGGGGGGTCATAGAAGGAGCGAGGTGATGTCAGGTGGGGGTCATAGAGAGAGGAGTGATGTCAGATGGGGTTAAGAGAGAGCAGGTGTGTCAGGATGGGGTCATAGAGAAGCAGGTATGTCAGGATGGGTCTAGGAGGAGCGGGTGATGTAGGATGGGGTATGGAGGAGCGATGATGGGATGGGGATAGAGGACGGTGTTCGGTGGGGTCTAGAGGGCGTATGTCAGGATGGGTCTAGGACACAGGTATTCAGGATGGGCTGAAGAACAGGTATTCAGATTTGGAGAGACAGGTGTCAGGAGGGTCATAGAGAGAGCGAGTGAGTCAGATGGTATAGGAGACGGAGCAGGTGGGCATGGAGGAGCTGATTCGATGTCAAGAGCGGATTATGTGAGAACAGTATTAATGTAAAGAGGAGGTGTGTCAGATGGGTCAGAGAGGCGGTGAGCAGGATGGGGGTATGGAGAGGGGTGATGCAGAGGGGGGCGAGTGATTCGAGGGGGTTAGAGAGCGAGGAGTGTGTCGGATGGGGGATCTAGAGAAGAGGAGTATGTCAGGATGGGGGGCATAGAGGAGCGAGGTGATGTAGGATGGGTCTGAGAGGGAGCGAGTGATGTAGGATGGGGTCTAGAGAGGGCGGGTGATGCGGATGGGTCAAGGAGCGGCGTATGTCAGATGGGGGTCATAGAAGGCAGGTGAGTCAGATGGGGCATAGAGAGGAGCGAGGTGATGTCAGGATGGGGTCATAGGAGAGCGGGTGATGTCAGATGGGGGCATAGAAGGACATATGTAGGATGGGTTAGAGAGAGAGCGAGTGATGTCAGGATGGGGGTCTAAAGAGGAGCGAGGGATGCAGGATGGGGGGCAAGAGAGGGAGTGATTCAGATGGGTCATGAGAGAAGCGAGGTGATGCAGATGGGTCATAGAGAGGAGCGAGGTATGTCAGGTGGGGGGTCATAGAGAGGAGCGAGGTGATGTCGGATGGGTTAGAGAGAGCGGTGATGAGATGGGGTCATAGAGAGAGGCGGTGATGTCGTGGGTTAGAGAGGAGCGAGGTGATGTCAGATGGGGGTCATAGAGAAGAGGGGTGATGTCGAGGGGGAAGAGGGAGCGGGTGATGTAGGATGGGTTGGAGGGCGAGTGATGTCGGATGGGTTAGAGAGGACGAGGTGATGCGAGGGGTATAGAGACGGGAGGTTCGTGAGAGAGAGCGAGGTGGTCAGGTGGGGGCATAGAGAGGAGGATTCGGTGGTCAGGAGGTGCTGGGGTCTAGAGGAGGCGAGGTGATGTCAGGATGGGGAGTCATAGAGAGAGAGCGAGGTGATGTCAGGATGGGGAGTCATAGAGAGAGAGAGCGAGGTGATGTCAGGATGGGGAGTCATAGAGAGGAGCGAGGTGATGTCAGGATGGGGGGTCATAAGAGAGAGCGAGGTGTGTCAGGATGGGGGGTCATAGAGAGCACGAGGTGATGTCAGGATGGGGGTCATAGAGTCGAGCGAGGTGATGTCAGGATGGGGGTCATAGAGAGAGACGAGTGTGTCAGGATGGGGAGTCATAGAGAGAGAGCGAGGTGATGTCAGGATGGGGTCATAGAGAGCGAGCGAGGTGATTGTCAGGATGGGGGAGTCATAGAGAGAGAGCGAGGTGGATGTCAGGATGGGAGTCATAGAGAGGAGGAGTGATGTCAGGATGGGGGTCATAAGAGAGCGAGCGAGGTGATGTAAGGAGGGGGATCAGAGAGAGAGCGAGGTGATTCAGGATGGGGAGTCAAGGAGCGAGCGAGGTGATTCAGGATGGTCATAAGAGCGAGCGAGGTGATGTCAGGATGGGTCATAGAGAGCGAGCGAGGTGATGTCAGGATGGGGGGTCATAAGAAGCGAGCGAGGTGATGTCAGGATGGGGAGTCATAGAGAGAGAGCGAGGTGATTCAGGATGGGGAGTCATAGAGAGAGAGCGGGTGATGTCAAAAAAAAAAAAAAAAAAAAAAAAAAAAAAAAAAAAAAAAAAAAAAAAAAAAAAAAAAAAAAAAAAAAAAAAAAAAAAAAAAAAAAAAAAAAAAAAAAAAAAAAAAAAAAAAAAAAAAAAAAAAAAAAAAAAAAAAAAAAAAAAAAAAAAAAAAAAAAAAAAAAAAAAAAAAAAAAAAAAAAAAAAAAAAAAAAAAAAAAAAAAAAAAAAAAAAAAAAAAAAAAAAAAAAAAAAAAAAAAAAAAAAAAAAGGGGGGGGGGGGGGGGGGGGGGGGGGGGGGGGGGGGGGGGGGGGGGGGGGGGGGGGGGGGGGGGGGGGGGGGGGGGGGGGGGGGGGGGGGGGGGGGGGGGGGGGGGGGGGGGGGGGGGGGGGGGGGGGGGGGGGGGGGGGGGGGGGGGGGGGGGGGGGGGGGGGGGGGGGGGGGGGGGGGGGGGGGGGGGGGGGGGGGGGGGGGGGGGGGGGGGGGGGGGGGGGGGGGGGGGGGGGGGGGGGGGGGGGGGGGGGGGGGGGGGGGGGGGGGGGGGGGGGGGGGGGGGGGGGGGGGGGGGGGGGGGGGGGGGGGGGGGGGGGGGGGGGGGGGGGGGGGGGGGGGGGGGGGGGGGGGGGGGGGGGGGGGGGGGGGGGGGGGGGGGGGGGGGGGGGGGGGGGGGGGGGGGGGCAGTGGGGGGTCATAGAGAGGAGCGAGGTGATGTCAGGATGGGGGTCATAGAGAGCGAGCGAGGTGATGTCAGGATGGGGGGTCATAGAGAGAGAGCGAGGTGATGTCAGGATGGGGGGTCATAGAGAGATAGTGAGGTGATGTCAGGATGGGTGGTTAAGAGAGAGCTAATGGGATGGTGTCAGGATGGGGGATCATAGAGCAAGCAGGATAATGTCAGGATGGGGGACCAGAGGGTGAGCGGGATGATGTCAGGATGGGGGGTTGTGGAGATGACGGCCATGCTGGATGATGGCGGACAATGTAGGGCAATCTGAGGTCCTAGCAGAGACCCTCGGGGGTCCGGCTCGCTGGGAACCCTCTAGAATCCGGTCTTGTATTTGTCCAGTGATCTCGGCTCTCGTCCTTCCCTCAGGTCCTCTACTTCCCGGATCGCTGGTGGCACGCCACCCTGAACCTGGACACCAGCGTCTTCATCTCCACCTTCCTGGGGTAGAGACTCCACCATTGTGCTGTACGACAACCAGAGACCTCATAGCGCAGGCTGACAACTGCCGGAAGGGCAGCAGCATCCAGAATCATCGTCCAACCACTGAGGCTCCGCGGACGGACCGCGGGGGGATGGGAACACTGGATCTGGCGGACGCCTCTGCACTTATTAACTCTTGATTTTTCTATTTTAATTTATGATGATTTTTATTGATGACGGAATTTTATTCTATAATAAAATTAATTTAAAAAAAGTCATGGCGTGAAAGTGGTTCTGTTCACCAACAGCCGTCCGACTCCGCAAGAGAGCGCCGGGGCCGAGCCCAAGAGAGTGGATGTGGAGTTTATGCCAACTTTTTGGGAAGTGGGTGGAGCTAAGCAGAGGGGTGTGGCCAAAGGACTTGTCATGATTGGACAGCCCCTTTAAGTGAAAGAACGTCGAGGTCCAGATTCTTGACATCGATGTTGTTAACCCTTTGGCACACAGACATAACTGTGCACTGTCCGGATGGAGCAAGGAGCCGAACTTCCTCCAATCGCTGAGGCTTAGATGCCGCTGTCAGTTGTCAACCGCAGCACTTAACTGGTCCAGCAGCTGTAATCAACCAATCAGTGACATTATGGTAGGGGTGGTTGCCATCTTGGTACTCCTGTGCATTCCAGACATTGCTGGGCCCCACAGAACACATAGTTTACACTATATGAATGGATGTAAAGGGTTTACACGCCCATTTAAATGTTGGGACGTGACAAAACCTTTTTCTCGCATTATTGAGAAGTCGTGATCCATAAACAGCTGACAACACAGCAAAGGGATCTCATCATGGAAAGTTATGAGTCAGGAGAAGGGGACAAATAGCATTTCCAAAGTAATAATAGATATAATCTGGCACTTCTCCACCAATTTATTAATTAAGCTTTAATGAGAAAGCAGCATGGACCAGCTGAAAGGAGACGTTTCAGTCTGACACGAGTCCTTCCTCAGGTCACCGGAGTGCAGGCGTCGGGTGCAGAGCGGTGTCCACCACTGTCTACTGACGCGCCTGCACTCCGGTGACCTGAGGAAGGTCTCGTGTCAGACTGAAACGTCTCCTTTCAGCTGGTCCATGCTGCTTTCTCATTAAAGCCTAATTAATCAACTCGTGGAGGAGTGCGGTGTTACCTATACAAAATATATTTACAAGACGTCATCAAGAAGCGTAAATTTGACACAAAAGTGACATCACATAGAATGGGACATCTCTGAAATGTCAAGAAGAGAATTGGTCCTGGAGGCTGCAGTAAATTGTACTGTGTACAGCAAGGGACAGCTATCTCCTGTGTGTCCCATATGTCCGGCCTGTTGGGAGGGTGCAAGACGGAAGCCTTTTTTCACGTAAAAAACATCCAAGTCTGGCTATGCTTTGCCAAAAAGTCTGACAAAAGCATGAAAACATGTTCTAGTCTGATGACCGAGGTGAACGTTTTTAAGCATAATACAAAAAATGAAAACCCAACACTGCACATCACAGTGGGGTAGGGTGGAGGCAGCAATGTGCATCACTAGATCACCATCCCCACAGTGAGGCAGGGTGGAGGCAGCAATGTGCATCACTAGAAGATCACCATCCCCACAGTGAGGCAGGGTGGGGGCAGCATTGTGATCACTACAAGATCACCATCCCCACAGTGAGGCAGGGAGGAGGCAGCATTGTGCATCACTAGATCACCTTCCCCACAGTGAGGAGGGGGGAGGCAGCATTGTGCATCACTAGATCACTTTCCACACAGTGAGGAGGGGGGAGGCAGCATTGTGCATCACTAGATCACTTTCCCCACAGTGAGGCACAGTGGAGGCAGCATTGTGCATCACTAGAAGATCACCTTCCCCACAGTGAAGCAGGGTAGGGGCAGCATTGTGCATCACTAGAAGATCACTATCCACACAGTGAGGCAGGGTGGAGGCAGCATTGAGCATCACTAGAAGATCACTATCCCCACAGTGAGGCAGGGTGGAGGCAGCATTGTGCATCACTAGATCACCATCCCACAGTGAGGCAGGGTGGAGGCAGCATTGTGCATCACTAAAAGATCACCATCCCCACAGTGAGGCAGGGTGGAGGCAGCATTGAGCATCACTAGAAGATCACCATCCCCACAGTGAGGCAGGGTGGGGGCAACATTATGCATCACTAGATTACCATCCCTACAGTGAGGTAGGGAGGAGGCAGCATTGTGGTTTGCAGCTGTTTTTCAGCAGCTGGAATTTAAGCCCCTGTCACACTAAGCAAGATCACTATCGAGATCGCTGCTGACTCACAAGTTTGGTGACGCAACAGCGACCTCGCCAGCGATCTCGCTATGTTTGACACTTAACAGCGACTGGGCCCCTGATATGAGATCGCTGGTCGTGTCAGAGTCGCCTGGACCATTGTTTGATCGTTGGGGTCCCGCTGGGCAGCATGCATCAGTGTGTTTGACAGGGACAACAACCAACGACCTCAATACTACAGGTCTGAGAAACAGGGTCCCAACGACTTCCGTATCATTCCGGATCGTTGTTGCATCGCTGGTGAGATCTGACTGTTTGACATCTCACCAGCGACCACATAGAGACACTCTGGCGATCCCTACCAGGATGTATCGTTGTTGGGATCACGGGTGCGTCGCAAAGTGTGACGGTACCCTAAGGGTACCTTTACACGCAGCTACAGGTGACAGGTTTTCCACAGGTAACTTACTGGCTGCAGTGACATCATGGAGACATAGTTCTATCTTGTTGCTGTGTACAAATGGAACTATGTCTCCATGATGTCACTGCAGCCAGTAAGTTACCTGTGGAAAACCTGTTACCTGTAGCTGCGTGTAAAGGGGCCATTAGTCACACTTGGCGACGCACTAGCGATCCTGATACGATACATCCTGGTAGGGATCGCTGGTGAGATGTCAAACAGTCAGATCTCACCAGCGACGCAACAACGATCCGGATGCAATGTATCTTCAGAGACTTGGATCTCTAGAGCCACCTATTGGAAGTAGCAATCCTAAAAGTCAATATTGACCCTTTAACGAGCATTGTCACATGACTTAGGATTCACTTAGGCTCGTTAGAAAAATCAATTTTGACCTTTAGGACTGTTACTTCCAATAGGTGGCACACAGCCTAATAAGAGAGGCACATTTGATCTTTTTAACCCTTACAGCAGGGGTCTCAGATGACATAGCAAAAACCTGCTGGCAGATTCCTGTTGAGTTCATGAAGGAACGCTCTAGTGATGTTGCTTTATCCCTCCCTATCCTGTAATAGATCCAAGCACAAGTCATGGTGTCTGAATCCAGGATCACCACATCCTGGCCAAGACGATTGCTGGGATCTCTTCCCGGTTACAGTTATGTCTCAAGTGTTTTCAGATCCAGAGACTCCATCACAAATCCATCCACTGCCGACAGATCACTGAGGTGGAGGCATCTTAGTCTTCAGCTGAGTAGAGATCCCCCCTGTCTACCATGGGTGAGCCATCCCCAGCTGCACCATCCATCGGGGGCCAGATCCTATGGAAACCAGCACATCACTGACATTTGTGTTTTGGACACAGAAGTGTTTCTGATACTTTCGATTCAGACCCTTAATGGAGAAAACAGGCAAAATCCGAGGTGAGAACTGAGGAGCGACTGTGTGATCACCCGACACTTCACTACTGGGACGATCACGTGATGACTGATCACTCGGAAACCTATTTCATGTTTGGGGTTCCCGAGCTTACTGTCAGGATCCCTGAACCTACTGCCAGGGGACCCTCAACCTACTGCCGGGATCCCTGAACCTACTGCCGGGGTCCCTGAACCTACTGTCAGGGGACACTCACCGTCAGGGAACACTCAGCCTACTGCCGGGGTCCCTGAACCTACTGCCGGGGGATCCTCAGCCTACTGCGGGGGTCCCTGAACCTACTGTCGGGGGATCCTCAGCCTACTGCCGGGGTCCCTGAACCTACTGCCGGGGGATCCTCAGCCTACTGCCGGGGTCCCTGAACCTACTGCCGGGGGATCCTCAGCCTACTGCCGGGGTCCCTGAACCTACTGCCGGGGGATCCTCAGCCTACTGCAGGGGTCCCTGAACCTACTGCCGGGGAAAACTCAGCCTACTGCCGGGGAACACTCAACCTACTGCCGGGGTCCCTGAACTTACTGCCAGGGAATACTCAGCATACTGCCGGGGTCCCTGAACCTACTGCCGGGGGACCCTCAGCCTACTGCCGGGGTCCCTGAACCTACTGCCGGGGGACCCTCAGCCTACTGCCGGGATCCCTGAACCTACTGCCGGGGGACCCTCATCCTACTGCCGGGGTCCCTGAACCTACTGCCAGGGTCCCTGAACCGGGGGACCCTCAGCCTACTGCCGGGGTCACTGAGCCTGTCAGAATTCCTCAACCTAATGCCAGGGAATCCTGAGCCCATGGCCTTACTCTGCCCATGGTTGTCATGGCCAGGGGACACTCAGCCTGTCTGAATTCCTCAACCTACCGCCAGGGAATCCTGAGCCCACTGCCGGGGGACACTCAGCCCACTGCCAGGTCCCTGAACCTGTCAGGATTCCTCACCCTACTGCTAGGGTTCAGGCTTATTCGGAGGCTCCATGGTACCATGCCGGCCTTCAGATAACCTCCAAGGCTTCAGACTTCTCACCAAGGGGGTTTCTGCTGCTTATTGATCTTGGCATGTTCTTTATACACAATATTATATGTGGGAGATTATTGTTTCTACACCGCACCCTGGTCTGAGAAGATCTCCTGTGCATCAACGAGCCATTGTTCTGTATGGAGTATAGTAGAAAAAATCCCGCCGCACCTCATAGAGAACAATGAATAAGCAGGACGTCTGGAGGGAGCCCCGGTCACATTAGAGGACCCCATCCCTCTATATTTCCAGCCTGACCAGGGCCGTCTACAGAAAGTACATAGAAGGATCTTCTCCTCACCTGTTGCATCCCTCGCCACACCGGTTGTCCTCACTTTGCAGCACTTCAGCACTTTACGGCAGTCGCATCATTCGGAGTCCTCCATGCTGACTGTTTCCTCTGAGGATAACCCACCTCCAGACACATCAGGACTCTCCAGCCGGAAACCAACTGCATGACCTGTTTAATATTTGCAGTGTGCATTCACAGATGAAGCCGACCCCCCACCCCCCCAGCGTGTCCGGACCTGACAGACCGAGACATATTTACATCGCCTATATACAAGGAAGAAGCGAAGGGATGAACCGTCCTGATCACCGGTGATATATAGTGTGGGGGGAAGGGGGTTAGTGACAGCCGCGTAGTGGAACTACAATCCCCAGCATGTGTCAGTACATGTCAGGATGGCTCCTTTCTGATCTGTAAATTGTTAGTGATCTATGGCGCCATCTAGTGGCGATTTTTCTTTTTTTCATCCACAAAGCGTTTTCAGCAGGCGGCCATTTTTGCGTAGTCCTCCCGCTCCGCGTCCGATCTCTCGCTCGGATTAACTGGCGACCGGCAGCGAGGAGAGACAGACGGAGAGGACGGGCGTGAGCGACACGTAAGGCATGAAGGCAAAACAGGCACAGGCCTCCGCTGCCGGCCACCACCGTTATATAGGGAAAATAAACAATAAGTGCCGGGGCCCGGGGCCCCTAGTAGTCCTCCACCCAACCGTTCTCCAGTATGAAGGCGTCGATCACTTCTTTCATGGCGAGGTTCGGGATCAGCTGATCTTGGGTCAGGGGGCTCCGGGTCACCGGATCAAAGTGTCCCACTCTCTGCAGGAAGAGTCAGACCAATAAAAGTCAGGAAGAAGAGATCTACTTATTTTTTTAGTATTTTATATAATTTATTACATATTACACATTATTTCTATGGTGTCTTTATTCACTGACAGAGATCACGGGGGCTCAAAGTCTCAAACAAAATGACACATACAACATTCCCCACCAACCTAGAGGTTCCTCCACTAACCAATAGTGGAGGAACCCCCCCCGCCCCCCCCCCCCCCGCCAAACAGCAGGGAGGAACCCCCCCCCGCCAAACAGCAGGGAGGAACCCCCCCCCGCCAAACAGCAGGGAGGAACCCCCCCGCCCAAACAGCAGGGAGGAACCCCCCCCGCCAAACAGCAGGGAGGAACCCCCCCGCCAAACAGCAGGGAGGAACCCCCCCCGCCAAACAGCAGGGAGGAACCCCCCCCGCCAAACAGCAGGGAGGAACCCCCCCCGCCAAACAGCAGGGAGGAACCCCCCCCGCCAAACAGCAGGGAGGAACCCCCCCCCGCCAAACAGCAGGGAGGAACCCCCCCCCGCCAAACAGCAGGGAGGAACCCCCCCCGCCAAACAGCAGGGAGGAACCCCCCCGCCAAACAGCAGGGAGGAACCCCCCCCGCAAACAGCAGGGAGGAACCCCCCCCGCCAAACAGCAGGGAGGAACCCCCCCGCCAAACAGCAGGGAGGAACCCCCCCCGCCAAACAGCAGGGAGGAACCCCCCCCCGCCAAACAGCAGGGAGGAACCCCCCCCGCCAAACAGCAGGGAGGAACCCCCCCCGCCAAACAGCAGGGAGGAACCCCCCCCCCCCGCCAAACAGCAGGGAGGAACCCCCCCCCGCCAAACAGCAGGGAGGAACCCCCCCCCCCGCCAAACAGCAGGGAGGAACCCCCCCCCCCCCCCCCCCCCGCCAAACAGCAGGGAGGAAGCCCCCCCCCCCCCCCGCCAAACAGCAGGGAGGCACTCACCGCCAAACAGCAGGGAGGCACTCACCGCCAAACAGCAGGGAGGCACTCACCGCCAAACAGCAGGGAGGCACTCACCGCCAAACAGCAGGGAGGCACTCACCGCCAAACAGCAGGGAGGCACTCACCGCCAAACAGCAGGGAGGCACTCACCGCCAAACAGCAGGGAGGGTCCCCTGCCAAGCAGTAGTGAGAGTACCCCCCGAGCAGTGGGGGATGGTCCCTGCCCCACCCCTGTGGACGCCCCAGGCTTGTCCCCCGTTACCTGCAGGTGCTCCTCGATGTCCTTCCTGTCGTAGGTGATCCCGCTGGGGGTTATACACGGCTCCCGCATCAGCTCAAAGCTGATCTTCCCACATAAGTAATCCGGGATGTCTCGCTTCTATATAGGGGGGAAACAATGGGGTGAGTGACATCAGGGGGCAACCAACATGGCCGCCAGCGCCCCCACACCGCGGCCTCTCACCTTTCGCCTCTCGTCCACTTGAGAGAAGAGTTCGTCCATTTCTGCCAAATGTTTGTCCTGAGCGAGAAAGAAAAATTATTAGGAGTGAGGAGCCGAAGTGTAGAGGATGGCTGATAACAGAGGACAATAGCCTGTACTCATATACACAGGTAATAGAGAGGAGCCGCAGTGTAGAGGATGGCTGATCACAGAGGACAATAGCCTGTAATCATATATACAGGTAATAGAGAGGAGCCGCAGTGTAGAGGATGGCTGATAACAGAGGACAATAGTCTGTACTCCTATACACAGGAAATAGAGAGGAGCCGCAGTGTAGGGGATGGCTGATAACAGAGGACAATAGCCTGTACTCCTATACACAGGTAATAGAGAGGAGCCGCAGTGTAGAGGATGGCTGATAACAGAGGACAATAGCCTGTACTCATATACACAGGTAATAGAGAGGAGCCGCAGTGTAGAGGATGGCTAATAACAGAGGACAATAGCCTGTACTCCTATACACAGGTAATAGAGAGGAGCCGCAGTGCAGAGGATGGCTGATAACAGAGGACAATAGCCTGTACTCATATACACAGGTAATAGAGAAGAGCCGCAGTTTAGAGGATGGCTGATAACAGAGGACAATAGCCTGTAATCATATACACAGGTAATAGAGAGGAGCCGCAGTGTAGAGGATGGCTGATAACAGGACAATAGCCTGTAATCACATACACAAGTAATAGAGAGGAGCCGCAGTGTAGAGGATGGCTGATAACAGAGGACAATAGCCTGTACTCATATACACAGGTAATAGAGGAGCCACAGCGTAGTGGATGGCTGATAACAGAGGACAAGAGCCTGTACTCATATACACAGGTAATAGAGAGGAGCCACAGTGTAGAGGATGGCTGATAACAGAGGACAATAGCCTTGTATTCATATATACACAGGTAATAGAGGAGCTGCAGTGTAAAGAATGGCTGATAACAGAGGACAATAGCGAGGACAATAGCCTGTATTCATATATACACAGGTAATAGAGAGGAGCCGCAGTGTAGAGGATGGCTGATAACAGAGGACAATAGCCTGCACTCATATACACAGGTAATAGAGAGGAGCCGCAGTGTAGAGGATGGCTGATAACAGAGGACAATAGCCTGTACTCATATACACAGGTAATAGAGAGGAGCCGCAGTGTAGAGGATGGCTGATAACAGAGGACAATAGCCTGTACTCATATACACAGGTAATAGATGGCTGATAACAGAGGACAATAGCCTGTACTCATATACACAGGTAATAGAGAGGAGCCGCAGTGTAGAGGATGGCTGATAACAGAGGACAATAGCCTGTACTCCTATACACAGGAAATAGAGGGGAGCCGCAGTGTAGAGGATGGCTGATAACAGAGGACAATAGCCTGTACTCCTATACACAGGTAATAGAGAGGAGCCGCAGTGCAGAGGATGGCTGATAACAGAGGACAATAGCCTGTACTCATATACACAGGTAATAGAGAAGAGCCGCAGTTTAGAGGATGGCTGATAACAGAGGACAATAGCCTGTAATCATATACACAGGTAATAGAGAGGAGCCGCAGTGTAGAGGATGGCTGATAACAGGACAATAGCCTGTAATCACATACACAGGTAATAGAGAGGAGCCGCAGTGTAGAGGATGGCTGATAACAGAGGACAATAGCCTGTACTCATATACACAGGTAATAGAGGAGCCACAGCGTAGTGGATGGCTGATAACAGAGGACAAGAGCCTGTACTCATATACACAGGTAATAGAGAGGAGCCACAGTGTAGAGGATGGCTGATAACAGAGGACAATAGCCTTGTATTCATATATACACAGGTAATAGAGGAGCTGCAGTGTAAAGAATGGCTGATAACAGAGGACAATAGCGAGGACAATAGCCTGTATTCATATATACACAGGTAATAGAGAGGAGCCGCAGTGTAGAGGATGGCTGATAACAGAGGACAATAGCCTGCACTCATATACACAGGTAATAGAGAGGAGCCGCAGTGTAGAGGATGGCTGATAACAGAGGACAATAGCTTATTGATGATCTTGCCCGTGTCGCCTCGTACCTGGAAAACATAGTTCTTTCCTCTGACCTTCATTAATGTTTAACCCTGACCCATATAATCAGGTCATTATCCTCCACAGGAGGGGGAGGGCTCAGACATTAAAGAAGTAAGTACACCCAGTACCTGTACGGAACTTACATGCTTGGTGGCCACTCCGGACAGCTGGGCTCGGCCCCGGTTCTCCTCCACGTTCTCCTCCTCGTGTTTCCTCTTCGCCTCTTCCAGCTCCCTGTGAAGTGGAAACAGGAGAGAGGGTTAAAGGGGCGGGAGACCCCTGGAGGGCCAAAGGGGCGGGAGACCCTGGAGGGCCAAAGGGGCGGGAGACCCCTGGAGGGCCAAAGGGGCGGGAGACCCCTGGAGGGCCAAAGGGGCGGGAGACCCCTGGAGGGCCAAAGGGGGGACGGGAGACCCCTGGAGGGCCAAAGGGGCGGGAGACCCCTGGAGGGCCAAAGGGGCGGGAGACCCCTGGAGGGCCAAAGGGGCGGGAGACCCCTGGAGGGCCAAAGGGGCGGGAGACCCCTGGAGGGCCAAAGGGGCGGGAGACCCCTGGAGGGCCACAGGGGCGGGAGACCCCTGGAGGGCCACAGGGGCGGGAGACCCTGGAGGGCCACAGGGGCGGGGAGACCCTGGAGGGCCACAGGGGCGGGAGAACCCTGGAGGGCCACAGGGGCGGGAGAACCCTGGAGGGCCACAGGGGCGGGAGACCCCTGGAGGGCCACAGGGGCGGGAGACCCCTGGAGGGCCACAGGGGCGGGAGAGACCCTGGAGGGCCACAGGGGCGGGAGAACCCTGGAGGGCCACAGGGGCGGGAGAACCCTGGAGGGCCACAGGGGCGGACTGGAGAACCCTGGAGGGCCACAGGGGCGGGAGAACCCTGGAGGGCCACAGGGGCGGGAGAAACCCTGGAGGGCCACAGGGGCGGGAGAACCCTGGAGGGCCACAGGGGCGGGAGAACCCTGGAGGGCCACAGGGGCGGGAGAACCCTGGAGGGCCACAGGGGCGGGAGAACCCTGGAGGGCCACAGGGGCGGGAGAACCCTGGAGGGCCACAGGGGCGGGAGAACCCTGGAGGGCCACAGGGGCGGGAGAACCCTGGAGGGCCACAGGGGCGGGAGAACCCTGGAGGGCCACAGGGGCGGGAGAACCCTGGAGGGCCACAGGGGCGGGAGAACCCTGGAGGGCCACAGGGGCGGGAGAACCCTGGAGGGCCACAGGGGCGGGAGAACCCTGGAGGGCCACAGGGGCGGGAGAAACCCTGGAGGGCCACAGGGGCGGGAGAAACCCTGGAGGGCCACAGGGGCGGGAGAACCCTGGAGGGCCACAGGGGCGGGAGAACCCTGGAGGGCCACAGGGGCGGGAGAACCCTGGAGGGCCACAGGGGCGGGAGAACCCTGGAGGGCCACAGGGGCGGGAGAACCCTGGAGGGCCACAGGGGCGGGAGAACCCTGGAGGGCCACAGGGGCGGGAGAACCCTGGAGGGCCACAGGGGCGGGAGAACCCTGGAGGGCCACAGGGGCGGGAGAACCCTGGAGGGCCACAGGGGCGGGAGAACCCTGGAGGGCCAAGGGGCGGGAGAACCCTGGAGGGCCAAAGGGGCGGGAGAACCCTGGAGGGCCAAGGGGGCGGAGGAGAGAACCCTGGAGGGCCAAAGGGGCGGGAGAACCCTGGAGGGCCAAAGGGGCGGGAGAACCCTGGAGGGCCAAAGGGCGGAGAACCCTGGAGGCAAGGGGCGGGAGAACCCTGGAGGGCCAACAGGGGCGGGAGAACCCTGGAGGGCCAAAGGGGCGGGAGAACCCTGGAGGGCCAAAGGGGCGGGAGACCCCTGGAGGGCCAAAGGGGCGGAGACCCCTGGAGGGCCAAAGGGGCGGGAGACCCCTGGAGGGCCAAAGGGGCGGGAGACCCCTGGAGGGCCAAAGGGGCGGGAGACCCCTGGAGGGCCAAAGGGGCGGGAGACCCCTGGAGGGCCAAAGGGGCGGGAGACCCCTGGAGGGCCAAAGGGGCGGGAGACCCCTGGAGGGCCAAAGGGGCGGGAGACCCCTGGAGGGCCAAAGGGGCGGGAGACCCCTGGAGGGCCAAAGGGGCGGGAGACCCCTGGAGGGCCAAAGGGGCGGGAGACCCCTGGAGGGCCAAAGGGGCGGGAGACCCCTGGAGGGCCAAAGGGGCGGGAGACCCCTGGAGGGCCAAGGGGGCGGGAGACCCCTGGAGGGCCAAAGGGGCGGGAGACCCCTGGAGGGCCAAAGGGGCGGGAGACCCCTGGAGGGCCAAAGGGGCGGGAGACCCCTGGAGGGCCAAAGGGGCGGGAGACCCCTGGAGGGCCAAAGGGGCGGGAGACCCCTGGAGGGCCAAAGGGGCGGGAGACCCCTGGAGGGCCAAAGGGGCGGGAGACCCCTGGAGGGCCAAAGGGGCGGGAGACCCCTGGAGGGCCAAAGGGGGCGGGAGACCCCTGGAGGGCCAAAGGGGCGGGAGACCCCTGGAGGGCCAAAGGGGCGGGGAGAACCCTGTGCATGAGCCTCTTAATGATGAGGACACTTGTCCCGCTTGATGGAGTGTGGGGGTGGCTGTGATACCCCTGCCTGGCCCCGGGGGTGCTGCTGTTCTCTGGTGGTGGAGTGTCAGGACAGCTGTGTCACCTCTGTCCGGCCCCCGGGGGGCGCTGCCTGCTCCTCACCTCTCCTTCTCCACCAGGATGAGTTTGGTGAGATAGGCGTGCAGCTCGTTCTCCTGGCTGATCCTCCGCTCCTCGATGCTGTTCCAGCGCTTCTTTTTGGCGATCCGCAGGGCGCTGGGGATGTCGTCCCCGAAGTTCAGCCGCTGCTCTTTGGCCAGATTGTACGCTGTGGAAAACAGAACACAATGCGGGGGGTCAACACCCAAATACCCAGAGCGTTCCTGTCCTATCTCCAGTGTGGAGACCATCAGCGAGCAGAGACAGACGAAGGCTTCTGTGCTGTAGGAAGGACGCAAGCAGCCGCTGATCGGCAGCACAGTATGCGAGCTGTCAGCCTTCTCGGCAGCACAGCACGCCAGCTGTCAGCCTTCTCGGCAGCACAGCACGCCAGCTGTCAGCCTTCTCGGCAGCACAGCACGCCAGCTGTCAGCCTTCTCGGCAGCACAGCATGCCAGCTGTCAGCCTTCTCGGCAGCACAGCATGCCAGCTGTCAGCCTTCTCGGCAGCACAGCACGCCAGCTGTCAGCCTTCTCGGCAGCACAGCACGCCAGCTGTCAGCCTTCTCGGCAGCACAGCACGCAGCTGTCAGCCTTCTCGGCAGCACAGTACTGCGAGCTGTCAGCCTTCTCGGCAGCACAGTACGTCGAGCTGTCAGCCTTCTGGCAGCACAGTACGCAAGCTGTCAGCCTTCTCGGCAGCACAGTACGCCAGCTGTCAGCCTTCTCGGCAGCACAGTACGTTAGCTGTCAGCCTTCTCGGCAGCACAGTATGTGACCCTGTCAGACTTCTCGGCAGCACAATATGTGAGTTGTCAGCCTTCTCGGCAGCACAGTACGTTAGCTGTCAGCCTTCTCGGCAGCACAGTACGTTAGCTGTCAGCCTTCTCGGCAGCACAGTATGTGACCTGTCAGACTTCTCGGCAGCACAGTATGTGTTGTCGCCTTCTCGGCAGCACAGTATGTGAGCTGTCAGCCTTCTCGGCAGCACAGTATGTGAGCTGTCAGCCTTCTCGGCAGCACAGTATGTGAGCGTCAGCCTTCTCGGCAGCACAGTATGTGAGCTGTCAGCCTTCTCGGCAGCACAGTATGTGAGCTGTCAGCCTTCTCGGCAGCACAGTATGTGAGCTGTCAGCCTTCTCGGCAGCACAGTAGTGACTGTCAGCCTTCTCGGCAGCACAGTATGTGAGCTGTCAGCTTCTCGGCAGCACAGTATGTGTAGCTGTCAGCCTTCTCGGCAGCACAGTATGTGAGCTGTCAGCCTTCTCGGCAGCACAGTATGTGAGCTGTCAGCTGTTGCTGATGGTTTTCCAGATTATTCTTTTTTCTACATCTACATGGAAGGTAATGGACTGGTGTTTAAAGGGACCCCACACTCTCATTAGCAGTTTTTGGATGGCGCTCACCTCTCTGCAGGTTGGCGATGGCCTCGTCGTAGTTCTCCATCTCCAGCTGGCACTGACCCAGGAAGAAGTGCGCCTTCACCGACTGGCAGTCCAGCTCCAGGGCGTGCTTACAGTCAGACAGCGCCTTGTCCAGCTGCTGCATCTTCAGGTAGCACAGGGCGCGGTTGGTGTAGTACACCGCGATGGAGGGGTTCCGGGTCTGACGGGGGAGAGAGAAAAAATCAGAACCAGGAGACATGCAGGACATGGCTGTGTGAGTTGGTAGCGGAGTCCTGAGGATCCCCAGCAGCACAGAGGGTTTCAGGAGAGGAGTATGATAGTGGAGGACAAGGCTGCATGAGATGGAAGCGGTGTCCTGAGGATCCCCAGCAGCACAGAGGGTTTCAGGAGAGGAGTATGATGGTGGAGGACAAGGCTGCATGAGATGGAAGCGGTGTCCTGAGGTCCCCAGCAGCACAGAGGGTTTCAGGAGAGGAGTATGATAGTGGAGGACAAGGCTGCATGAGATGGAAGCGGTGTCCTGAGGGTCCCCAGCAGCACAGAGGGTTTCAGGAGAGGAGTATGATGGTGGAGGACAAGGCTGCATGAGATGGAAGCGGTGTCCTGAGGATCCCAGCAGCACAGAGGGTTTTAGGAGAGGAGTATGATGGTGGAGGACAAGGCTGCATGAGATGGAAGCAGGGTCCTGAGGATCCCCAGCAGCACAGAGGGTTTCAGGAGAGGTGTATGATGTGGAGGACAAGGCTGCATGAGATGGAAGGGTTTCAGGGGAGATGGAAGCGGGATCCTAAGGGTCCCCAGCAGCGCAGACGGTTTCAGGAGTTGGAGGACAAGGCTGTATGAGATGGAAGTGGTGTCCTCAGGGTCCCCAGCAGCACAGAGGGTTTCAGGAGGGTGTCTGACAATATATAGGCCGGACAGGATGGTGTGATGATATGAGAAGGGGATGTCAGCAGTCACATACGCAGGTCTCACATAGCACAGAGTGAGGACAGTGTATTGAGATGGGAAGCGGTCTGTGTGTGTAAATCGGCTCAGCAGCACAGAGGATTTCAGGGACTGTGTACTGACAATTATAGGCCGGACAGGATGGTGTGATGATATGAGAAGGGGATGTCAGCAGTCACATCACAGGTCTCACAGCAGCACAGAGGATTTCAGGGACTGTGTACTGACAATGTATAGGCCGGACTGTTCACATGTGGCGCTGAGGACAGGATGGTGTGATGATATGAGAAGGGGATGTCAGCAGTCACATACACAGGTCTCACAGCAGCACAGAGGATTTTAGAAGAGGTGTATGATATGGAGGATGGGAGTGGTGTCCTGATGGTCCCCAGCAGCACAGAGGATTTCAGGGACTGTATACTGACAATATATAGGCCGGACTGTTCACATGTGGCGATGAGGACAGGATGGTGTGATGATATGAGAAGGGGATGTCAGCAGTCACATACACAGGTCTCACAGCAGCACAGAGGATTTTCACAGTGCGGACACTTACGATGGCCTTGCTGTAGCAGGAAATGGCTTCTTGGTATTTCCGGCTACGAACAGCCTGTTACCCTGCTCCTTCAGCTCCTGGGCGCTGACACTTTTCTCTGGACTTCCCCCAATTCCTCCCGGACCACCGCTGACTCCCGAGGGGCGACCTCCACCGCTCCCGCTCTCCTCCTTCCCCTTCATCCCAGGGCCTCCAGGGGTCACCCCTCCAAACCTGGGGACGCTTGGTGCCACCCCCAATTTCACTGCTGAGACGGGACCCCTAAATCTGGAGGGGACCCCTTCTATCAGAGACGTCAAGAGGATAAAGTCTTTTCTCCTTGGGACGATTAGTGAGGAGCCGTGAGCACCATGACAGGGCGGCGGCCCCTACACCCTCATAACTACTGCCTGCGGGGGGCGAGAACTGGACAAGGAAGAGGCGCGACCCCAGAGGTCAATACAGGTACCAAATATCCAAAAATACTGTGTATTACAGGGAGGACGCTATACTTTGTATACAATAGGGCAGGACGCTAAATAGTACACTGTAGACTGAATATTAGAGGAAAGGGCACTATATAACACCCTATACTCAGTATATAAATAGGGGAGGACACTCTAGAACACCCTATACATTGTATATAGGATGTGAGGATGCTATAGACTGTATATAATGGGGGAAGACACTATAGAACACCCTATAGTCTCTATATAATGGGGGATCACATTAAAAAACACCTTATACACTGCATATAATAGGGGAGGGCACTATATAACACCCTGTAGACTGTATATAATAGGGGAGGGCACTATATAATAACACCCTGTAGACTGTATATAATAGGGGAGGGCACTATATAAACACCCTATAGACTGTATATAATTGGGGATGACACTATATAACACCCTGTAGACTGTATATAATAGGGGAGGACACTATATGAGATCCTATAGCCTGTGTATTAGAGAGCAGGCCCCTTATATCCCCTATTAGGAGCAGAGCCCTGTATAGAGGGGTCGGGCAGCCCACACTGCCCCCTGTCACTCTCGGCACTGATGACCCCTCCTGACCTCCCGCCGTCCTCAGTCACAGGACATTCCGGCCTTCCTGCCCCCCCGCCACCTTCCTATAAGACTCCTCCCGGGAGGGATCTCCAGCACTGACACAGCTCCGGCCCGGAGCCTCAGAGTCTCTGGAACCTACTACAGCAACCTCCAACCGGAGCTTCCGGCGCCTTCACAGACTGACACAGCGTATTTCATCGCATTGACACTTGTCCTCGTTTTTTCAGACTGTTTTCAATGGGTTGCGGCCATCTTGTCGTAGCCCAAAGATACTAATCTGAACGAGACATCGCAACCAATATGGCCTCTATAAATGGCGACACAAATTGTCAGCAATAAATTGACATCTAATGCTTAGACCTAGCTCGTCTTTGATTGGTCAGTTTTCTAAACAAGCAACCGAGACACCAATTAGATTTAAGTAGCTGTGGAACGCAAATGAGAGCTGGAACGCAGTCACGTGACCCGAGAAAAGTTCAGACTCAGTTGGTCCAGTGAGCAGAAGAGCTGTAGCGGCGGGTGAGAGGGGGACTGTGCTGTGTGAGAGGGGGACTGTGCTGTGCTGTGCTGAGGGGTGAGGGGGATTGTGCTGTGCTGTGCTGTGGGGTGAGGTGGGGGGGCTGTGCTGTGTGAGAGGGGGACTGTGCTGTGGGGTGAGGTGGGGGGGCTGTGCTGAGGGGGGCTGTGCTGTGTGAGAGGGGGACTGTGCTGTGGGGTGAGGTGGGGGGGCTGTGCTGAGGGGTGAGGGGGACTGTGCTGTGGGGCGAGGTGGGGGGGCTGTGCTGAGGGGTGAGGGGGACTGTGCTGTGGGGTGAGGTGGGGGGGCTGTGCTGAGGGGTGAGGGGGACTGTGCTGTGGGGCGAGGTGGGGGGGCTGTGCTGAGGGGTGAGGGGGACTGTGCTGTGGGGTGAGGTGGGGGGGCTGTGCTGAGGGGTGAGGGGGACTGTGCTGTGCTGTGCTGTGGGGTGAGGTGGGGGGGCTGTGCTGAGGGGTGAGGGGGACTGTGCTGTGCTGGGGGTGAGGGAGGGGGCTGTGCTGTGGGGTGAGGTGGGGGGGCTGTGCTGAGGGGTGAGGGGGACTGTGCTGTGCTGTGCTGGGGGTGAGGGAGGGGGCTGTGCTGCGGGTGAGGGAGGGGGCTGTGCTGCGGGTGAGGGAGGGGGCTGTGCTGGGGGTGAGGGAGGGGGCTGTGCTGAGGGGTGAGAGGGGGCCTGTGCTGAGGGGCGAGGGGGCTGTGCTGAGGGGCGAGGGGGCCTGTGCTGAGGGGCGAGGGGGCCTGTGCTGGGGGGTGAAGGGCCTGTGGTGAGGGGGGCTGTGCTGGGGGTGAGGGGCAGAAGAGCGGAGGGGGCAGTGCTGGGGGGTAGTGGCGGGTGAGAGAGGAGCTGTGCTGGGGGTGAGGGGTGTCGGGCATGATTAACCGACCGTTTCCCATAGGACGAGTTGTAGTTTTCAATGATTCCACTTATAATATGTATTCAATAATAGTATAATTATTGATTTTTATTTTCAGAGCACCGTTCATTCCATGGTGCTGTATGTACTGGGATACTTACACAATATACATAAGAAGTAAACTCTTATGGCCACTTTACACGCGGCAACAGTTTGGGGTGGGGGCACACTGTCATGCATCAAAAACAGAGCATTTTTGATGCACGACAGTGATTCAAGTGCGAGTGTGGTGCAAGTGTAACATGGGGTTTCTCGCGCGGGTGAAACACCTGACAGAGCAAAGCCCGATAGCTATATATCTACAGATAAAGCTCTGTAGATATATTAGCTATGCCAGGCTTTCTGCTGCTTTTGACAGCAGAATTTTCTGAATTTTCTTGGGATGACCTGCACATTAACCCCATTGGCAGCTTCTGGGCTGCATGTCAGCCGGGAGCTGGCAGATGCGGTTAATAAGCCGGTTATGTCGGCTTAACCCATGCTTCTGTCCTGCCAGGTTGTGTCCAGTTTTGGCCAGACTCCCTGGACACAAACTGACAGGACAGAATGTGTCTGAAGGTGTTAATTATTTAGGTAAAAGGCGGCGATTTCAGCACTTCTGTGTGGAGCTGAAATCACTGGCGGCTGCAGTTCAGGACTCGGGAGCTCTCCATGGTCCTGAAACGTTAAAGCTGAGTGCAGACCGTGGTGCTGAAGCTCCACAGCAAGCAATCTGAACAGCTTCAGCAACACTTGATAAAGGTGGTTTACCACCGAAACGTCGTGCCACTAAAGGCTCATTAACCCCTTGCCGACACAGGACGTTGTACAACGTCCTGGGCTGGTAAGGGGTGTTTGATGTGAGCTCCGGCGTGGAGCCCACATCAAAGCACCGACATCTGAGCTGATCTCATCAGCTGAGATGTCTGGGTAACGGCGCCGATCGAATCCGGGATCCGATCGGCGCTGTTAACCCCTTGGATCCCACCGTCAATCTCGGGATCCAAGGCGGCCGCAGCGGGAACGCACTGTTCCCCGCCTGCTGTGGAGATCCCGCGATAGTATCGCGGGATCTCCGGCACTCGTGACAGCCTGGGGTCTTGGCTAGACCCTGGATGCTGTCGGAGCGCAGTTTCCTGTTGTGGTTGGCAGGAGCTGCCAACCAGAACAGGTCCGTGATTCTCCCAGAAGCGATCGGACTGTGCAGCAAGGTGCCTCTCTATGGGGCAGTGTAAAAGCAAGAATCAATGAAAAAATAAAGTTTTTAAAAACCTGTATAAATAGTGAGATTATATATATATATATAATTTTTATATAATGTTCAAATCACCCCTTTTTCCCCCAATCACATTAAATGTATTAAAAAAATACACGTGTTTGGTCCAAACACCAAAAATTTTTATTTTTTTTTTTGGTCGCCGCAACATTGCTATAAAATGCAATACCGGGCGATCAAAACTGCGGATCCCCCCCAAAACTGGTATCATTAGAAACGTCAGCTTAAGATGCAAAAAATAAGCCGTCACACAGCTATAATAATATAGATTTATATATATTATATTATTATATATTATAATGTATGTGTTTTTAATTTTTGCAGACTTTCTTTAATTCATGTCCTAGAAAAAAAACAAAAAAAACCCCAAGAAAATGTCCTCCACCTCTGGCCTCTTCCACTGCGGTGATCCGAAAAAGTGGCAGCGGGTCTCCGATATATACTGGGAGGTCGTTGCCGCCAAAGCTGCAAAGCAGAAGCGGTTACTGGAGCTGGACAGATGGTGAGTGACGACGCCAGCCATATTGTGAGCGGGCGCTAGGTGATTCACCCCCTTAGATGCCACAGTCCGATATTAGATTGCCCAATTGCATTGTAATCACAGAATATAGAGTATATTTATATATCTATTGTCGTCTGTTATCTGCCGCCTGCTGTTTGCTCGCAGGTATCAGGAGGAGCTGCCGGTGCTCATGGCCGCTCGCCCACACAAGTCACTGATGCTGGAGGAGCTGGAGAAACTCATGGAGTGGAAACTAATGGTGAGTGAGGACCCATGGGCAGCATGCGTCCGTCCACACGTCTTTAAGGGCGGTCATGATTTCTTTCTCCCTCCGGGCAGAGGGGAAAGTTTCGTCCACGCCTGAAGCAGCTGGTGTCGGGTAACTCTGCAGACGCGGTGGAGAGCTGCTCCCGGAGAGCCTTCCTCCTGCTACCCGACGTATCTGCAGCGATCGAGGAGCTGAGCCAACTGAAGGGCATCGGCCCGGCCACGGCATCCGGTGAGTGCAGCCTTAGTCAGCGCTGATACCATCGTGACAACAGCCCAATAACGTAAAGAAATAAAAAGAAGGTATGCAGAAAGACAAGGCATGTTTCAAAAGTATACACTTTATTACACAGAAGTGAAACAAAGACAAAAAACTTGGTTTAAAAACAATTAAAAGGCAACGTAGCATGAGCTATAAAACAAGGGCATTTGAAATGTAATGCATTCATTGCTAAATTAGCCATGGTCCAGTCACAGTCCAGGAATTAGAATATACAAAGGGTGTGCTAGAAATGTGACCATAAGCCCTTAAAAAGGCTTGCAAGCCATGATATCTTTGTCCACAGATTGGGAATCAGAAAACGCTGATTGTGATTCATATTTCATTCTTCCTCCCCCAAGAAAGCAGAATAACGCTAGACCGGAAGTATTTTCTGTAAATTTTATCCCTTTTATATTATAAGTGTTTTGCATTTGGATCTCCTTTTGTATTTTTGTATCTTATATCTTTTTATTGTATGTATTTATAAGCTTAATGTCGAATTTCTAGCACAGCCTTTTAATTTTAATCTTATAATTCTCGGTCTGTGACTGTGCCATGGCTAATTTAGCCAAGAATACATTACATTTCAAATGCTGTTGTTTTATAGCTCTTTCTTTCCCCAGGCAGATATGGAATAGAAGACCATAATATTGGGAACTATTTGTCGATTCCTTTGAAACCTTTCAGAAGTGTGAGGGCTTTATGTTCTCAGGACCTGTGTACAGGATCACTACTGTTTCTGCTCAGATAAGCACAGATTATGACCTCTGTGTAGGGATGCAGCGTATGAACACATGTTAATGTACTGCTGTGGCCTCGCATTCCCCTAGAAATACATATGCACCTCTATACATGTTCATTGGAGCTATATTAATTATTCTGCCAGGTTCTTTGCTATAACAGACTTTTTGGATGCTCTGAGGGGCTTCTCGCATTCTTACCTGTATGGGAGTTTTGTACAATTCTGGCTTTGTTGCCTTTTAATGGTTTTTAAAGCAGGTTTTGTATGGTCTTTTGTCTCTTTGCTTCACTTCTGTGTAATGAAATGTGTCTACTCTTTGAACATGATTTAAAGGTTGTGTCCTTTTGTCTTTATACCTTCTTGTCTTTCTTTATGTTCATTTTTTATGTATGACTAGGTGACTCCTATAGAAGCATTTTATATTAGTGGTGCCCTCCACTTTTGTATAACGACCCAATATTACCATCACGTGACCGAGTATCCTCTGCCTTCCCCCAAATCCAGCGGTGCTGTCAGCCGGCGCCCCAGACATGGCGGCGTTTATGGCGGATGAAGCTGTGGAGAGCGTCCCCGGCCTGACGCCCATACAGTACAACGCCAAACACTACCGGAGGTTCCTGGAGGCCCTGCAAGTGAAGGCAGAAGCCCTGAGCAAAGGTGAGGAAGAATCATGAGTTCAGCTCTAGAGAAGTAATGTGTGTGTACACAGTGATTGCACCAGCAGAATAGTGAGTGCAGCTCTGGAGGATAATACAGGGGGTAACTCAGGATCAGTAATGTAATGTATGTACACAGTGACTGCACCAGCAGAATAGTGAGTGCAGCTCTGGAGTATAATACTGGAGGTAACTCAGGATCAGTAATGTAATGTATGTACACAGTGACTGCACCAGCAGAATAGTGAGTGCAGCTCTGGAGTATAATACGGAGGTAACTCAGGATCAGTAATGTAATGTATGTACACAGTGACTGCACCAGCAGAATAGTGAGTGCAGCTCTGGAGTATAATACAGGAGTAACTCAGGATCAGTAAAGGGTTCGGATGTTTTCGCTCAGTAACCAGTAATGACGCATTGTGTTGCAGCCTCCGAGGAGCAGTGGACCCCTCACCGGGTGGAGCTTTGTCTTTGGACCTGGAAAGTTGCCCAGAAAGTGTGTCCTAATCTTCTGGAGTTCTCGGACGATGATGAAGAAAGTCCTCCAAAGAAGCAGAAGACTAAGCGATGATGAGGACTAGAGCAGGATATGTTTTTTTTTTTTTTTCTTTCCTGCCATTTTTCATTCTTTTTGATAACGGTGGGGGGTCCTGCGTGGTGTAATAATAACACAGAAGACTTGTCACAGCCGGTGGGCAGAGGGGCCACAGGTTTTTTTTTTTGGGGGGGGGGGATTTCTGCACTTGATCGCCTCCTCTGCCACGCTGCATTGTCAGAGATGTGGTAGCAGTGAGTGACCCTGATCAGGTAAAGCGCGGACTGATAGGCGGCAGAATTATGAGCGCAGCTCTGGAGGCATCACTGAATATTACACTCATGTACAGCCGGATGATTGTATTCAATCTTGTTTGTTTTTAAGTATTGCTGTTTTCCTCTTTGCAATTAAGAACAAAATTAAAGAGGACCTGTCGCCCCCCTGGTGCTATGCAAACTGAATACAGCGTGTCTGCTGTATTCAGGGAAGGGGTCCCCCATGTTTCTAGCCGTCCTGTAAGCTGTTAAAGACTTGTGTACAGATAAGGAGTCCAGAGGGACTTACTAAGTATGGAGTCAATCGCTGTTCTCCGGTGTCCTCCCCGCCTCCTTCCTCTCTGTTCTGCCTCCTGGCATTGTCTTAAGTGACGCAGGCGCACAGCGAGCAGGTCCTGGCAGCTGAAATGCCTCCTGCCGGAGCCCGTCCGTGCCGGAGCCCGTCCTGCTCCAGATTATACTGTATTCAGACAGCGGGGCGGGCTGCAGCGCTGATGTCGCCAGCAGGAGGCGTTTCTGCTGCCGGGACCTGCTTGCGCGGCGTCTGTGTCACTTAAGACAATGAGGCGCATGAGTGGGCGAGGAGGGGAGACGCACAGAGCCAGGAGGTGGAACAGAGGGGAAGGGTGCTGGGAGGACACTGGGACATTAAAAAATTTACTTTTTGATGATCTTAATTTATTGAGGTGCACTTGTGTATTCAGTATCAAATTAATCCTCCCATATGAGATATAAGCAAAATCAAAATGAAGACATAATGAGCCTATAGGAAGATATAACGTGAAGCTTGGCACCTTAGTACAGCCAGGGCCGTATTTCCATTAGGCACTTGTAGGCACGTGCCTAGGGTGCCGGAATTCGGGGAGGGCGTTGTCAGTGTGGTTGTATTTTCCTTTTGTTTTTATTCTTTCCCCCCCCCCCCCCAACTCTGAGCCGTGGCTGGGTGCCCCCCCCCCCCCCCCCCCCCCCCCGTCAGCGTGCCCTCCCGCCCTTTGGTCATACCCACCCACCTCGCCTCACTAGTGTGCTGCATTCCATTAAGAAGAGGAGCTGGAGACCGATGGGGACTTGAAGTTCCCGCGGAGGCCCACCCGGGCAGCAAATCGCCGGCGGCGGCTCAGCTTTCGCTAGCGGTGACAGTAATTGTGTATGTTCTTCTGTAAATGCGCCATTGCGCCCGACACAGCACCGCCGGCGGTGGTGCCGTGCAGTGCATGACGCTGGCTGAGGTCCAGAGCTGTCGCTGCTGCAGACAGTCTGCAGATGGCACTGATTTATGGCAGGCGGCAGGGCGGGCGGCGGGATCATAGAGTTTAGGCTCCGCCGGCAGTACTGTGTGTTCTGAGCTTTGCACAGACAGTACAGCCAGCGGGCAGCAGTGCCAGCGTGAGAAGAGCCCAGACTGCCTCTGAGTCTCTGACTATTCTGTGACTCAGTGACTGACCGTGCACAAGAACCTGACAGTCAGTCAGACATGATGGCGGCAGCAGGAAGGGACACAGTGGGGTCTGAACTAGACCTGGGCTGCAGTGCCTGCTGAAGCCCAGTGGTCTTTTTGGGCCGCTCCCATCCCCCCACCCCCATCTGATGTGGGGCTGGGGATGATAGCGGCCCCCACACACAGACCTGGGCTGGGCATCATATGGGGGTGGGGGTATGGTAGCGGCCCACAATGACCACTGGGCTGCAGCAGGCACTGCAGCATTGCATATGGCCCCATATGCAGTGCCTGCTGCAGCTCAGCGGTCTGTGAGGGCCGCTCCCATCCCCACCCCCATATGCAATGCTGCAGATCAGCGGTCTGTGAGGGCCGCTCCCATCCCCCCACCCCTATATGATGTGGGGCTGGGGATGATAGCGGCCCCCACACACAGACCTGGGCTTGGCATCATATGGGGGTGGGGGTATGGTAGCGGCCCACAATGACTGGGCTGAAGCAGGCACTGCAGCATTGCATATGGCCCATATGCAGTGCCTGCTGCAGCTCAGCGGTCTGTGAGGGCCGCTCCCATTCCCCCCACCCCCATATGATATGGGGGTGGGAGGGATGACAGTGGCCCCCACACACAGACCTGGGCTGCAGCATTGCATATGGGGGTGATGATGGGAGTGCTGTAGCATGCTATATAGGGGAGGGCTGACCCTGGCCCATAGAGCTGCAGCATGCCAAACGGGAGTGGGGCGGCCCACAGATCTGCAGCATGGGCTGTGGAGTCAGAGTCGAAGCCAATTTTGGTGGAGTTGGAGCTGGTGTCGGTAGAAAATGGACCGACTCCTAAAATATATAACAAATTGGGTACAGTTGTTCAATGTAAAATGTGCTGAATATTATTATGTATTTTTATATTTGTAAAGATCTTGATTCTTGTATCATAATAATGATTAAAACCTGATGTTACCGTTGTTCTTCAATAAATGTATCACTTAAATATCAGCCGTGTTTGGAGCAGTTGAAGTTGAAGGAGTTGTGGTGGGAGTCTGGGAATTCAGGAGTCGGAGTCAGTGGTGTGACTTGTGCTGGTCACACTGGTGTCGGCCTTTTCGCTGACGGATCCGTGTAAAACTTAGAATTCTGCAGCCTGAGCACAAGCGTTAACGTGGTGTAACTCTGTGTTCAGGCTGCCTATATAACCGTTACTGCAAACCGCGTCTCTGTGTGCGCTCAGGAATAGCGCATATCCGGGGCTTCTGTGTGAAGCGGCCGGCTGTGCTGGGAGACCAGTAACCATAGGGATATATGGGCAGCCTGAATGCAGCGTTACACCACGTCAACACTTGCGCTCAGGCTGCAGAATGCTACGTTTTACATGGATCTGTCAGCGAAAAGGCTGACACTAGTGTGATCCTAGCCTTACCGACTCCACAGCCCTGCCTACAGCATGCTATATTGGGGGGGGGTGGAGGTTAACACAGGCCTGCAGCATGCTATAAGCTGTGGGGTTCACACAGACCTGCAGCATGCTATATGTGGGGGGAGGGATTTTCACACAGACCTGTAGCATGCTATATGCAGGGGTGGGGGGAGGCTCACACAGACTTGCAGCATGCTATATATGCAGGGGGGGGGAGGCTCACACAGGCCTGCAGCATGCTATATGCAGGGGGGGAGGCTCACACAGGCCTGCAGCATGCTATATGCAGGGGGGGGGGGGGAGAGGCTCACACAGGCCTGCAGCATGCTATATATGCAGGGGGGGGGGGGAGGCTCACACAGCCCTGCAGCATGCTATATAATGCGGGGGGGGGGAGGCTCACACAGGCCTGCAGCATGCTATATATTCAGGGGGGGGGGGGGGGGGGGAGGTTCACACAGGCCTGCAGCATGCTATATGGGGCAGGGGGGGGGAGGCTCACACAGGCCTGCAGCATGCTATATGCAGGGGGGGGTAGGCTCACACAGGCCTGCAGCATGCTATATGCAGGGGGGGGAGGCTCACACAGGCCTGCAGTATGCTATATGGGGGGGGGGGGGAGGCTCACACAGGCCTGCAGCATGCTATATGCAGGGGGGGGGAGGCTCACACAGACCTGCTATATGCAGAGGGGGGGGAGGCTCACACAGACCTGCAGCATGCTATATGCAGGGGGGGGGAGGCTCACACAGACCTGCAGCATGCTATATGCTGTGGGGGGCTCACACAGACCTGCTATATGCAAGGGGGGGGGAGGCTCACACAGACCTGCAGCATGCTATATGCAGGGGGGGGGAGCTCACACAGACCTGCAGCATGCTATATGCTGTGGGGGCTCACACAGACCTGCAGCATGCTGTTTGAAATCCTGTTGGGTTTTGCCCGCAGAGTGAGACTTCTCTGCCTCTTCTCTATGCACAGAACTGTCAAATGCAGTGTAGATCGCGCTTCTACGCCAAGTCTAACAGTTCTGTGCATAGAAGTGGTGCAGAAGTTCCACTCTGCAAGCAAAACCCGAGAGGACTTCAAACACTGCTAGTAATAAAGTAGTGGTTGTAAACCGCTCCTGCAGCCCCTCCACAGGTGCTTCAATATATACATGTGCAGAGTCACTTTTTCACACACTAAGGTCTTTTTCAGACTTTCGTGCCTCCGGCACATGTGCTGGCTCTCCCAAGACTACGATACTAACGGTACTTCCCCAGACCAGGGGTCACACACTGGGAGCTACCACATCAGGGGCGATCAGAAACATACTAAGACGATACTCCAGCATTCTGAACATTCCACATACCTATGGGTACAGCACAAAGCCTGCACAGATACACTGCCTAATAGGCCTGCAACAGAGTACTGTTCCATGGTGCAGGGGGCTCTCGTCTTACCATACAGTGCTCCATACCTGATGTTTACTCCCCTAACATCATTAGCAGTGACATGTTGAGAAAGGCCTAATTGGGGGCCGAAACGTTATTGCTGCTGTCACCTCACATCCATGTGTACTTCACAATAAATCACTTGAAACTGAACCAGATGAGTGCTTGGATTCTATTATAACTATGATAGAGATCACCAGATCCTTTCCTACATAGCACCATCAACCTCCCACCACTGAGTGCTGGTCATAAACGATATAAAGAGCTGTGCCAGGCTCATCCACAGTCCGCTGTCCAGTTCAGCCTAGCCAGGGTCTGAGGAAAGACGTTAGGGCAGACTGAGTATACCCTAAAACTCGCCCCGGAGGAGCGCAAAGACCGATACGGATCTGAATTGTGCTGACACAGAGCACAGTAAACACCGGATTAGTGAAGATTACATATCTTCACTGTACCACAGCGAAGCAACACAGCGGGGTCGGGAACATAAAGACAAGACTCAAGTTGCCTAGCAAGTTGGTGACTCGTGAGGGAAGACAGGGCCGGCAGCCTAGCTAAAGCGGTAGCAGGGCCACACAAAAGCGCAGGAGTAGGAAGCCAAGGACCCGGACAGGGTGGGAGCAACCCGGCCCCTGTACAGACTCCATGGACAGTACTCTGCTGATTACCTCTACAGTAAAGACTTGGAAAACTACAAAACTGTGAGTCTGTGTGATCCTTGCGCTCGAGCTCTACTCTCCCTCACAAACTGTTATCATCTTTACCACTACCCTGCCTGCATCATCATAGACTATCATCACTACTGCCCAGGATCCCACTCTGCCGTGGAGGGCCGATACATCACAGGCTGCCAAACATCATCCCGGAGGATCTGCTGCAGCGGTAGTATGTCAGCCCTGTCATTTCAAGTGATTTGTGAAGCACACAGAGATGAGGTACCGCTAACTTCGCCCCCAATTAGGCTTTCTCACACGTCACTGCTATGATGTTAGGGGAGTAAACATCAGTATGGGCCTGTATGGTAAGACGAGAGCCCCTGCACATGGAACAGTACGTCTGTTGCAGGCTGTTAGGCAGTGTATCTGTGCAGGCTTTGTGCTGTACCCATAGGTATGTGGAATGTTCCAGAAGCTGGAAATCGTCTTATTATGTTTTGAAGCCTGATGTGTAGCTCCCAGTGTGTGACCCTGGTCTGGGGAAGTACGTTAGTATCGTACCTAGCAGGACGGTGCGCTCCCCAAGACTACGATACTAACGGTACTTCCCGACCAGGGTCACCACTGGGAGCTCCACATCAGGCTATCAGAACATAATAAGACGATTCTCCAGCATTCTGGAACATTCCACATACCTATGGTAAGCACAAAGCCTGCACAGATACACTGCTAATAGGCCTGCAACAGATGTACTGTTCATGGTGCAGGGCTCTCGTCTTACCATACAGTGCTCCATACCTGATGTTTACTCCCTAACATCATTAGCAGTGACGTGTTGAAAAGGCCTAATTGGGGGCCGAAACGTTATTGCTGCTGTCACCTCACATCCATGTGTGCTTCACAATAATCACTTGAACTGAACCAGATGATGCTTGGATTCTATTATAACTACGATAGAGATCACGATCCTTTCCTACATAGCACATCAACCTCCCACCATGAGTGCTGGTCATAAACGATATATGCTGCAGCGGTGGTCACCCTGACCATATACCACGGTGGCTTCACAATATATCCCCTGTAAATACCATCCCAAACACTTTACTTGTGGGCTAGGGACAGGTCCGCCGGTCCGGCACCGAGTACCCTGTCCGTGGGCCCCACATTAGCATGTAGGGCCCACTTTAACCTTTTGCCCAGGGCCCCACTTTGCCTGAAACCGGCTCTGGGCATATGGCCATCTCGTCACCCTCTTACAGCAGTACCAGCCGGGTGAGAGGGTTGACAAGAAGTTTGTGCGTAAAAAAAATCATGACCCTCCGCACAGTATTCATGAGGGAGCATAATAAGGTCCAGGACTCCATGCGGTCCGGCACGGGAACTGAGTTCACTCTGGATCAGGGGCTCCCTCGACTAGTACTGTGCAGCAGGGACGTGGGCCAAACGCCATCCGCCACTCCTAAAGCCACGGCTCCGCCACAGGAGGTACGTCACATTTTGTTATTGCTATGTGGTTGCACATTGGTGGTTGTAGTCACTTGTGGTGTTTAGAAGATGACAAACATCACTGTATAGGGCTTACCACATTACCCACTATGTAGAGGTGATGACTCACACACTGTCCTGATATGTCCTCATTGGGAGTTGTCAACAGCCATGTGCATCACCATGTAGGTTACTCATGTGAGTAGAGTTCTAACTTTGTGATGGCACATATACTCCTTTCATAATCCAAGTATCCAAAATATGTGTGTGTTACAAATGCTGTTTAGCCATGTCAAGTGAACAATATTTTTGTTTATTTGCAGGACCCTCAAGACCTTTCGTCCAGCCAAGAGGCGACATCCGTTCCTGTCCCTTCCCCAACAACATCTCGGGGAGGTGAAGCCTGATCCCAGAGCAGCATCCTTGCCCCAGTGTCACCGTGCGCCGAAGACGCCCAACAACACCACCTACCACTGAGCTGGCCAGTTGGGCAAAGAGGGTGCTGCTCCACCTGGAGAACAAATCTAGCACTGGGATTGGGCAGCTTGTGAGTGAACGGGTGTCCAGGCTGGACCCAGTGAAGAGAAGGTATATCGAGAGGGTCATCCACCTTGCCCTGGACGCGGTCAAGGAAGGGACACTGACCTCCCGCACCATCTTGGCTGAACCCCCTGAGCAGCCATCAGTGTCCCAGTATCCTTGGGTGGCTATGTATGTGCCCGGTGTAACTCCTGATATGCCGAGGGAGCATACACCACCATACCCTTAATTCACAAAATTAAAATTGAGTTTAGAAAAACCTGTGTTTTGGTATACATATCGAATTAGATCAATGTAAATGTAGTAATGAAGGTGTTTGTGTTTAGGTGACCTCTTCAGGTCACATATACATACCACATGGTCAGGTATATGAATGACTTACATTAATCATTTATGGGCTAACTGTGGTTGTAAATGATATGTAGACTGCGCCTACATGGGTGTCCAAGGTGTAACCCGGGCCAGCCAAAATGTGACGTTGAGGGTGCCAGACATTGCTTCTTTGTAGGCTTCACGTTGCATTGTCATACTAATTCCAAGCACCAAATGACAAATGATATGTGCATCAACATGCATGACCTGCTGTAAACACATCTACCTGTACTCTCACAATTACACACTATTCCCAGTGTTGTATGTTGATGACCCAAACATGTTTGGTGAAACTGGGTGTGACCTGTGTTTTTTTTTAATAAGGCAATCAACAGGGCCGTATTGCCATTAGGCACTCTAGCACGTGGCTAGGCTGCGCCATTCATAGGGCGGCGTCTCGCGTGTTTCTTTACATTGTGGATTGTGGAAGTTTCATTTTCCAATCCATTTTAGGCCACTGTTGTGGTGTTTGTTTGTCTTTTGCCCTTTTTATGACTGGTCATGATTTTTTTTCTTTGGTAACATTTGTCAAATTTTGTTGGGCTTGTGGTTTTTTTTTTTTCTGGTGAGGCATCTTTTGACGTTGTCAATACAAAAAACAAACATAAAAATCAACACATACAACACAACAACAACAAAAAAAACTAAACAAAAATGGAAGGTCTTCCGCAGGTGCGCTGGAGCATGGCCTTCATGGAGCGCCATCACCTGTGTATGCGGCCACCAAGCCGGTTGAGCTGGCCCTGAGCCCATTGCAGCTCAGCCTGAGCCTGTTGGTGGACCTCCAACAAGTCCTCCAATAATGGTAGGCCTATAGTGTATAAACACAAAATCATAACAAGCACACGTGTGGGTTACAAAAATATGTTGTACAGAAATGGAACATACTGGTCGGACTCCTGTACCTACTCTCCCTTTCAGGGAAGGGCTCAAGGGTCACCCCGGAGCAGCAGCTCTTCTGCCTAAAGAAAACACAAATACAAAAATATGAGGGATTACAGCATTCTGAAATTGGTCAACAACACAATAATATTGAAAATGGAGTTTAAGTTGTTCAGACACTTACCAGAAGGTGCCCATCCACCATGCTCTGTGGGGGCCGGTGGTGACCAGTCACCAATCGGGCTGGGCCCAAGTGGCTCCAGGTTGGGTGGCGGGGTGGCCGCCACAGAAGGTGGTGAGGCCACAAGTGATTCCGGCGGTGAAACTGGTGGGCTATTTGCAGGCGAGGCAGAGGGGGTCCCGGAAGCAGAGCCAGGAGGGGAGGCTGGTGGCGAATGCTCTGGTAGTGTCTGCAGCTGAGGAGGTTCCTCGTCAGCTGTTGGGTAACACATTACAGTTGTTAGGATTTTACATGTCAAAATGACATCAACAAATGTCAATGACATGGACTTTGGGAATTACACAATGTATTGGTTGGGTCCAAGGGTGAAGAGATGTCATCTGTAAATTGTACGCAAGTAACAAAATGTATGTGGCACTAGTAGGAGTGGTGTTGGCACGCAGTCTACACCGGCTTATAGCGGTGGGCCAATAAGTTGGTGTGACGCACACAATGAAGCATAAAGCTTGCTCATCAACACCCTTTGTAAGGACATTTTGAATACCCAAAGTGACAAAATCACATCCCCACGCAGACAGGATATTTAACACCATACTGGCCCCTCATTAGCAAGAGGAACAGACAATATGTCGAACATGAGCTAACAGTGGGTGTGTGTTTTGTTGACCATGTGGCCGGCAACAGTGAAGTTATGGGGACAATACTCATGTGGCCAATAACAAGAAGGCTATGGGGTGCTATATGTAAGGCTGGAGGGCCATGTTCTCATTATGTGGGATGTGGTACATGACATCACTGACAATATGCACATGGTGCCTTCAAGCTTAATACACACCTATGTGTGTTGTGATTTAACTTTACACAACAATGTTCAGGGTATTGTGGCACCCCGCAACGAGTCGTCACAAGAGTGTATTGCAGCTCAGACTAAAGCTGTAATATGCTCTGACTAAACAGTGATATGGTTAACTAAGAGATCCATACCCTGCATGCATCACTTAGAATAGAGGACCAATCAGGGTCCTGGTGGGCGGAGTGCAAGGGTAGTGTGTAGTGGAAGTTAAAAAACACAACGAGAGAGGAGTTGGGAGAAGAAGTAACATAGGAGCGGGGGCTCTGCACTGCCGTGCAGCCCTGGGCCGTCACCGGTTGGGTGTCTTCACCTGAGGCCTAAACCACCGGGAATGGGCATCATCACACGGGTCCTCAAAGAACGCCCGTGCCCCAAATCACAGCCGGTTCACTGGTACCGAAGCTGGCAGCAGTTCACCTCTGCTACGCGAACCAGAAGCGTGGAGGAGCAGCTTCACAGGAGCACCCCACCACCAGCCAAATTCCAGTCTAACCAGTGGTGTACCCACCAAGGGACCCAAGGCTCCCCAAAACATCCATAACGTACACTTTGGATAGGGCATTGAAGCAGCCTCCCCGTAGCCAATCTGGCATTCCTGGGCGACACTGGCAACCACTTAGCTAGAATGGAGGAACACTTGCGGATCTCTGAGGGACACCTATCACTGCTGAGTCCACCCGGTCTACTACCCAACCACTGTATGCCATGTATTGCTGGCTGGTTACAGTAAAGTACCCGTTGCAGAGACTTACAGTGTCCGTGCTTCCTTGTGAACTACTTTTATCTGCATACTAAGTAACCACAGCTGCTGCAGAACATCTCGAGCAGCTCCAGCCTCCGGGGACCACCGCTCAGCCTGTGGGGAGCGTGCCATCTTGCTGCATTCCATCCCCCGGAGGCCCAGCAGCGTCGGTACAGTTACCGAACCACTCATAGGTGGCGTCACGACAAGTTAACCTCTTAATCTGTTCCCACAAGACGTCTTCAACCCTTTTTGATCTGCACTCAACCGGGCCCCACTACCGGCAGGCGTCACACATATCTATGAGAATCAGCAGCTCTGGCTCGCCCCAGGGTGCAGAATGCTGTGCGGCCGCCATCTTTATGCAGGGGAATGGAAAGCACCAAGAATGAAGGATCGGGCGTCCAATGATGTCATGACGTCACGCCGCACGGTGTTTATGCTGAGGAGACTTGGACGTCCGCAAAGGAGGCGCCCGCACATAGTGGGGAGCCTACACAGACCGCCGCGGCGTCCCACAGATGTCACATGACAACGCTCATGCGTAGGACATGGCAGACATAAACCCATGATTATTGAATTTTTTATTTAACATGTGTGTACTTTTTTCCATAAGGGCGACCCGTAGGGTCAAACATTGCAGCTACCGTCAATGACGACTTGACATGCAGACACAACCATTTTTCGCCGTACCTACAATTTTCGTTGCGACGCTAGGTTATTAGCATCGTCAACACGCGCCTAGCTAAGCGCAAATAGTAAAGGAGGGTGTGTTCAATGAGTCGCCTTGTTTACATTAATTTTATGATACTTGACAAGAACAAGAAGTCAATGAATGCACTAGTCGACGCACAGATAATCAAATATGGCGCCTTGACCACGGCCAGCCAATCGTAACACACTACTACCCACCAATCGCCGTACAGGGGCGCGGAAAACACAACGCACAGGCACGCCTACGGCCTTGGCTGTGCAACCAGTGAAATCCAAAACAACATCGTTATTGCGGTGTCACACAGCACGATCCTACAAAATCGTTTGCGCAACATCGCCAGGTTTTTTAACTCCGATCAAGCGACTTTTCGTGGTGGAATCGTCCTGTTGCACGGCACGACACACTTGCGATGTTGCCGCAACATCGCTGAACCTGTGACTTTTCAGCGATGTTGTGGGCGATATCGTGTTGTGTAACGGTACCTTTACACCCGGAATGTTGATATGGGGAACATTAAAAGAGAAGTAGAGAAATATTTTTCAAATGAATGCTGAGAGTGCGGCAACGCATGTGGTATGGGATGCGATGAAAGCCTATTTGAGAGGGATCTTTATTAGAGACATAGCTAGGTGTCAAACGAAAACCAAGAGAGCTGACCAAGGAGTAAAGGTACCTTTACACGCCGCTACAGCATGGTGGAAACAACTGGGTGCTTCACGTGCACGAGCACGCACAAACGGTTGAAAACGGTACCCGCACCGCCTTTACACGCCGCTACAAAGTGCGCTACAGATGGATTTTTCTATCCCTGGATGCACCGAGTTACCTTTTGTAGTGTAGCGTCCCTCATGTACACGCCGCTACAACAAGGTAATATGGGCGGACCTGGGGCAGCAGGGACAACACATAGGCGTGCCAGAGTTGTGGATTACGAGACGCTCGTACGGTGATTGGACACAGCAATAACATCATGATTGGCCAGCCAGCGCAGGAAGACTGCCTAATACAGAGGTCCCCAACTCCAGGCCTCCAGGGCCGCCAACAGTGCAGGATTTCAGTATTTCCTTAGTATTGCACAGGTGCTAATGTGATCATCAGCACAGGTAATGATTCCAAGCCCTGTGCAATACTATGGAAATCCTGAAAACCTGCACTGTTGGCGGCCCTCAAGGCCTGGATTTGGGGACCTCTGGCCTAATACATGACGCTATTGCAATTGTGTAGTGTGACTGGTCAGCTCCTTAAATATGCCGCCCTATGCAGGGACAACCAATCGTAACGCAGGATCTTCCACCAATGATCGCTGATGGGGCGCGGTATCCCGGAGGCTGTGTCACGCCCCTGGGAGATACCTAGGTGCCGCAAAAACCATCTTGAAGTTCATTTAGACGCCGCTACACGCCGTTACTATCGGGTAGAAATCAACCTGTTTATGAGCTCTGCTCGGAAACAGATACATGAAGTGACCGGTGGAAACAACCGGATTTACACGCTGCTACGTCGGGTTGATTTGGCGGTGCAAGATACATTTCTCTCATGTACCCGGTTGTTTCCACCATGCTGTAGCGGCGTGTAAAGGTCCCTTAAGAGATAAACTGAGTAAGGCGGAGGTGGATATGATAGTTGACCCTTCGAGGAATGCTCAGAATAGGTTGCGGGCAGCACATGAGGCAGGAAAATAATTGTGTATGCGAGGGTGGACATTTCAAAAAGTTTCATTAGGAAGGGGAGAGAGTAGGCCATTGGCTGTCGATGGTGCCGGTTGCGCAGAGGGGGTCGGCACGCGTGTATAGACTGACTAAACAAAATGGAGACGTTGTCACTGAAACGACTGACATTTTGGAAGAGTTTAGAGACTTTTATGCCGGGCTATACGCCTCTGCACCGTGGACCACTGATCAAGCAATAGAGGAGTTTTTGGAAGGGGTTCACCTGCCCAAATTAGAAGAAGGGGATAGACAGCGATTAGAGGATCTCTTCATAGTAGAAGAAGTGGAGAGGACGGTGCTCTCCATGTCTAATGACAAAGCACCAGGGCCTGATGGTATTTTAGGGGAGGTGTATAAGAAACTAGTGGATGTGCTGGCGCCAAAGTTGAAGACAGTGTTAGAGGAGGCGTTGGGGATGGGTCCATGGAGGAGGCTGTTGTGGTGGTTCTTCCAAAGGAGGTGAAGAGATCTCACTTCTGCAAAATCCTATAAACCCATCTCCCTGTTCATGACGTTAAGATCCTTGCTAAGATTTTATCGACCCACCTGACGGGTGTTATCCAGACACTTATACACACAGACCAATCCGGATTTATGCCGAATAGGTCTACAGCAATCAATTTGAGGAGCTCATTTCTTAATTTACCACTACCAGCAGGTAACAGTGGTTGATGAGTGGTGGTCTCTCTAGACGAAAGGAAAGAATTTGACAGTGTAGAATGGCAATATCTGTGGAAAGGGCTGGAGAAAATTGGCTTTGGGTGTGTTTTCCTCTCCTGCCTGAGGTTTCTGTACTCCTCTCCCAACGGCTAAGGTCAAAGTAAACGGGGCGGTATCCCAGGTATGTGCTCTCTACAGGGGCACAAGGCAAGGGTGCCCGCTGTTCCCGCTATTATTTGAGGTGGCGGAGGAGCCACTAGCAGTCAGAATCAGGACATCGGAAAGGGTCCCAGGATTTAAATATGGCGTCATAGAGGAGAAAATTGCTTTCCTTGCCGATGACATATTATTTCTAGAGAATATTGCGGAGGCACTACACAGAGTCATGGAAATTATTGGAAATGTGGGGGGCGTTGTTTGGTCATCAGATAAACTGGCATAACTCTAGTGTTTCGGTGGTGGACCTGGAGATAGGAGTAGACAAATTAGCGGAAAAGGGTAGACAACTTGAGAAAGTAACACAATTCAAGTATTTGAGAATATGGATTGCGCTTCCACTCTCAAGGATTATAGACCTTAACCCCTTCCCGACCTTTGACTTTGCACAACGTCATGAAAGTCGGTGCCTTTCCGACCCATGATGTTGTACAATGTCATGGCGGTTACTGCGGCACCGTTGCTGCGGTATCCGCCATCGGGCCCCGGTGTTCAGTGATCCTTATCACTGAACACTGGGGCTTGAGGTCAGGAAAGGTGGATTCCACACCCCGCCCCCAGGATCACGGTGATTGGCTGTTTGAACTGTCAATCACCGTGATCTTCTGCCACCTATGGAATGGTCTGTGGAGCGGCTCTGATGGGAGTGATCATCCCATCAGATCACTTCCCGCCCCCTCCAGCTCTGATTGAAGTGATCTATCACCCCCATCAGTGCCGCTCCACAGCTGTCCTGCACCAGCCGCTCTGGATCTCCCCCCGCCTTCCATACTACAGCTTCGGTCCCCTGATGGCCCCCTGTTCCCTTCCTCCTCCCCCTCCGCCCCCACACGCTTCTGAGCCCCCACTCGCCCATCTTTCTATTACCGCTGCGACCCAAAAACCCTCCATGCCGTGCCACCTCCGGTGCTGCAGTGCTGTGCCGTTGCCCGCTCTTCCTCCTTGCCTCTGCTCCTGCTCTTATAATGTCCCCTCCTCCCCCGCCGCTCCCCACCGGACTGCCAAGAGGATGAGGTGAATATGAATGGATGGGATGGATGGATGGTTGGGATGGATGGGGTGGGGTGTGGGTGGAAGGATGGATGGGGTGAGGATGGATTGGATGGATGGATGGGATGAGGTGAGGATGGATGGATTGGATGGATGGATGAATAAATAACGAGAGCCTGCATGGGTGGATGGATGCTTCTGTGTATCTGGTATAACAAGGGCACAAGTGTTCTCATGTTGTACTCTCTGGGGTCACGGTAATTTTGCACTGTATGGCAGATGATTACCATACAGTGCACCATGACTCTGACCCCAGAGACTACAGCAAGGGATCAAGTGTCCTCTTGTTGTAGTCTCTGGGGTCATGGTTATTGTGCACTGTATGGCAGATCATTGCCATACAGTGCACAATCCATGTGACACCAGAGGCTGCAGCAAGGGATCAAGCATCCACTTGTAGTCTCTGCGGTCATAGTGATGGTGCACTGTATGGCAATGATCTGTCATACCGTGCAACAGGATTCTAATAACTACAACAAGAGGACACTTGATCCCTTGCTGCAGCCTCTGGTGTCACACGGATTGTGCACTGTATGGCAATGATCTGCCATACAGTGCACAGTCACTGTGACCCCAGAGACTACAACAAGGGCACAAGCATCCTCTTGTAGTCTCTGCGGTCATAGTGATGGTGACTGTATGGTAGATAATTGCCATACAGTGCACCATCACTATGACCGGAGAGACTACAACAAAAGGATGTATCCTTGGTGTATCCAAGGGCATCAAACTTCGGACCATGATGTTTCTTAATTTGGGAGGCTGCCTGTAGCACCGCAAAGGAGGGTCTTTGAAGTTCCAAGAGGAACGTATCCATGCAATGTGAAGAGCTGCAAGACCTGTGCTCACATAGAGACCAGAGACCTGATACAGATCCCCAACACACAGCAGGATTATAAGATTCCTGGGACTTTCTCATGCTCCTCTTCCAATGTGGTATATTTTAATTATGTGCACTAATGCCCAGTGGGGGCTTTTTATGTTGGTGAGACTGGGCACGTCTAAGAGCAAGGATGAAGTCTCATCCTAACACAAATCCATTTTCCAGTAGCCAAGCATTTTTCTAGCCAGGGGCATAAGATTGAAAATATTGTTTATTTAGCTAAATGTCCAGTGCCTGTAATGTTTAATCATGTAAATGTCCAATCATTTTAGTTGTGCATGTATATATTTTGAGTTTCTTTCAATATTTTATCATACCATACCTGATGAAGAGACCTGAGACGTCTCGAAAGCTCGCCTTATAACATCACTTATTTTCGTTAGTCATTAAAAGGTATCACAACTACAAGATTCAACATTTGCAGAATTAAGAATCCACATGGCATCTACAATACACCACTGTATACAATAACTACTGTATCTTGGTTCTTGTTAGTCTGTAGGGAGAGGGAGAGGAGAAGATGTATGAGAGAGAGCTCTGGTAGCAGAGCGGAGAGAGATCTAACCCCAGAGAAGCGCTACAGAGGACGCTAGAGTCCTGGGTGAGACGGGAACTGTACGTCCCACTGATCAATTGTGGAGGACAGGAGAATCCAAGTTTCCTGGCTACACGTAGAGACGCGGCATCACAACAGCATAACGAGAGCCCGGAGCTGCAATCAATACGGCAGTGTCCGTTATAGGTTCGTGCTGTCTGCCATACGGGAGCAAGGCAAGAAGGAAGGAGGAAGATCGCAGAATAGTTCACAGGCAACTGGGACCCAAACTGAAGAAACGCAGCAGGCAGGCCTCCAAACCCACCTAGCGAAGTGGACTCCGACTGCTTTCAGGCTGACCAGACCCTGCTGGACATGGTAACCAGTGACCACGGACTTCACGCGTTTTTTTCAAGTAAAGCTAAAAGAGCTGCACCCCTGTGTGTCCTCCTGTTACTTCCCGCGCCCTCCTTGCCACCTCCTGCAACCTAACTACTACCACAATTATATCTAAAGACTCCTGCATTACACCCCAGGGGTCCGCTCCGCCTGTGGGGAGTGTCACCATCCTGGCTTCCACTACATCTATCCCCTGGGGGCTCATCAAAGCAGCGCTGATCACTCCTGACCAGGTAAAACAGGTGGCGTCACGTGAAGACTCATTATCTGCCGGAAAATAACCCCATTCTTGCATGGTCTGGGCCACCGCCACTGTTACCTCCCCTTAAGATTACCAGCCCCGTTACCGAGTACCCCAGGCCCTTGTGGCCGCTACAATACACTCCACAGATCTGTTATTGTTTTTAATTAATTCTAAATTGGAATCTACATACAGCAATTTTTTCCCATGATTTAAAACAAGTAGAGAATTAATGATCAACAAAACCAAGATAAGTTTGGATCATTCCATGCTGGAATATTATTTACCTAAAGGAGATGACTCCTAAACACCTAATATATGAGAAAATACCTACAACTATTTATTCTACCTGTATGTGGAGGACTAGAATCAGACCTTATCTGATTGTTCCGTCAATCTAATGGCCAATTTACACGCGGCAACAGAAGATAGAAACCGGCAGTGTCGGAGACAATTGTACCTTTTACCTTTAAAACACCTTTCCAGATACCTAATTACACGCAGCCACTTCAAGTGTTTTGAAGGTAAAGGTACAATTGTCTCCGACACTGCCGTTTTCTATCTTCCTGTTGCCGCGTGTAAAGTGCCATTACTGTATGTGCCTCAAAATTAAAAAGGAGGAAATCAAACTTAAGGTACCGTTACACGCCACGACGTTGAAACGATGTCGGCAATGATCTCGCGGGCGCGCGGTCGTTTCTGATATCGTTTCAGCATTGCTGGTGAGGTGTCACACGTCTAGATATCGTGGACGACTCACCAACAATGTAGTGAGCAGCAGGTATCGTTTCGCACAACCCAGCGAACGATCCCTGCTCATTGCGGTGAATGGGCGAAGTCGTAAACGACATCGTTATTGCGGTGTCACACACCACGATATACCAGGTTGGCTGATCGTTGATCGTGTGGTTTGAGGATACGTTCTTAGGCTGGCTTCGCACTGTGGGTCAGATCCGATCCGAGGCCGTCAGGATGAACCTGACAGCCCCGGATCGGATCAGCACACAGAACCGGAGGGCTCATATGCCCTCCGGTCCGGTGTGCACCCGCACGCCGCTACCCCCACTGATGAATGAAGACCGCAGCTGGTAGGGAGCTAGCCGCGGTCCTCAAACAACTGCGGCATGCAGCCACAGGGGTCCGGTTCCCGGATCCTCCCGGAACGGTGCAATCCGGCCCCATAGGCTTCCATGTTAGGGAGTGCCGGATTGCCCCAGATCCGAGAGGATCCGGGCGAATCTGGGTCAATCCGGGAATTGCCAATTAGAGGAGATATTCTCCTCTCGGACACAAAAACGCTGCAAGCAGCGTTTTTGTGTCCGTGGGAGAATACTGAATTCTCCCGGATTGTCCAGGACAGATAGAAACCGGATGGCAGAGAGCTGCCATCTGGCTTCTATCCAGCCCCATAGGCTGCGATGGGGCAAAAATCCGGTCCGGGGCTGTACGGTTTACACGGACAGCCTCAGATTGGATGTAACCCGCAGTGTGAAGCCGGCCTTAGACAAAATGGGTCAGAAGAGAGATGTGACGGCTCTGAAAGGTCCACACTTCTGAGATGTCTTGCAGAGGGAGGCAGCAGTCTGGAAATTGCCAAACTTTTGTAACGTGATCACCGAACAATCAAGTGTTTCATGGCAAATAGCCAACAGGGGCGCAAGAAGTGGGAGGGCAAAAAAGCGCAAAATAACTGCCCATGAATTGAGGAAAATCAAGCGTGAAGCTGCCAAGATGCCATTTGCCACCAATTTTGCCACCTGAGGAAGCCGGAAGCTACCACGCAAAACCGGCGAAACGCTGCATCGGGGCTTTCTCCTTCTTGGTGACCACGGGACTGAGGTCGTGAGATACAAATTATAGAATGGGTATGAGCATGTATTAATGTAATTATCTGTCACTTCTGTAACCCTGCATATGTACCTGGGGTACATTAAGGAACATATATAATCAATTGGTTTATGTCATGTTTTTTACTTTGCCAAATGGCGGAGAATATGTAAATTGATCTGCACTGGCACTTTAAATGAATGTCATTGAAGTCGTTTCCAATATGTATGTGGAATATGTTTATTCTATGCAGTACTTCATATGTAAAGATAAACACATAGGGGTAATTTATGGGACACTCTCAAAGACATTAATACATTTGTCAGATCTCTGACTATTAAGAAGCATTTCCATACAGAGGGTCCTGATGTTTCTTTAAATTTGCCATCTAATCATGATATTCCTTCCGCAGGTACTAAGGTTCCATTACATCTAGAACTAAATGAGCAGATAGCATTGTGTACTTTGTCTGAGCTAGGTAATAGTCCAATCACAGCCCCCATACCTCCAGATTTAGGTAATAGTCCCATCACAGCCCCCATACCTCCAGATTTAGGTAATAGTCCCATCACAGCCCCCATACCTCCAGATTTAGGTAATAGTCCCATCACAGCCCCCATACCTCCAGATTTAGGTAATAGTCCCATCACAGCCCCCATACCTCCAGATTTAGGTAATAGTCCCATCACAGCCCCCATACCTCCAGATTTAGGTAATAGTCCCATCACAGCCCCCATACCTCCAGATTTAGGTAATAGTCCCATCACAGCTCCCATACCTCCAGATTTAGGTAATAGTCCCATCACAGCCCCCATACCTCCAGATTTAGGTAATAGTCCCATCACAGCCCCCATACCTCCAGATTTAGGTAATAGTCCCATCACAGCCCCCATACCTCCAGATTTAGGTAATAGTCCCATCACAGCCCCCATACCTCTAGATTTAGGTAATAGTCCCATCACAGCCCCCATACCTCCAGATTTAGGTAATAGTCCCATCACAGCCCCCATACCTCCAGATTTAGGTAATAGTCCCATCACAACCCCCATACCTCCAGATTTAGGTAATAGTCCCATCACAGCCCCCATAGCTCCAGATTTAGGTAATAGTCCCATCACAGCCCCCATAGCTCCAGATTTAGGTAATAGTCCCATCACAACCCCCATACCTCCAGATTTCAGAGTGTCAAATCCTCATTTCTATCCCATTAGTTCGAGAGCACCGGCCATGGATCAATTCCAACAGGCCATGGAATTAGGCTTCCTTCACATTTGCGTATGTGAACGCAGCTTATGCCGCGTTCCCATACGCAGTCAAACGCATGCGCACTGCGTTCCTATGTTTAACATAGGAACGCATAGTGCCTGCGTTTGGCAGCGTTTGCTGCGTTCGGGTGCGGATGATATCTGCTCCTTCCGGTGTCCCGCGTCCGCACCCGGGAAGCAGCATGTCGCGTCCCTGGTGTGGGCGAGAGTGTGTGATTTGTGCGCAGGCATCCGCGTGCGCACAGATCACTAATGGCGGGCAATGAGAGCGCACGGCGGTCTGCAAGCATCTGCAGACCGCCGTGCGCTCCATTATAAACATAGGGGCCGCGGTTTGCATGCAGATGCTTGCAGATGCCTCTGCAAAACGCTGCAGATGCATCTGCAAGTCTGAAGGCAGCCTTAGAACTTAAAAATATTTTTGATTGTGACAATGACAATCGGTGCAATCTGAACAGAGATGAAAGGGGTGCTCTGAAATCATTACAATAAAACCCCAACATAGTCATCAGACAGGCAGATAAAGGGGGTTCGGTGGTGATTTTGGATCGGGGTCTATATAGCAGAGAGGTTGAAAAAATGCTCAATGATTCAGACACATATAGACCTCTTAGTAACAATCCCACCATCGACTTCCAAGGGAAACTGCACCAATTAATGGATGAGGGGGTTGCGTTGGGGGCCATTAGCAAGGATGTGGCAGATTATATGTGTGTTGATAACCCCATCATCCCGATTTTCCACGCACTACCTAAAATCCATAAACCCCAATTCCCACCCTCAATGCGACCAATAGTGTCTGGGATAGGAAGCTTAAATGAACGGCTCTCCCAATGGGTAGACAACATGCTACACAGGGGCGGAACTACACTGGTGCAGCTGGTGCAGCTGCACCAGGGCCCCGACTGGCTGGGGGCCCCTTCAAGCCTGGAGGGGGGCCCCCAGCCGACCCCCGCAAGCCGCCGCCAGAGGAGAGGAGGGTCAGGCAAGGGAAGCAGAGAGCTTCCTGCTTCCCCTGCCTGATCCCGCCCCTCCTCTCCTCTGCTCCTCCGGCTCCTAGAATACTTCCGCGCGGCTCCCAGGTAGGAGAGCATCGCACCTGCGGCTCCCTGCGGCTCAGTGCGGCTCCCAGCGGCACCCTCCCCCCCTTTCCGGGCCGCGCCGACGGCCAGCGGAACCCCTCCCCCCCGGGCCGCGCCGACGGCCAGTAGTAGCCCCCCCCCCCCCCCCGGTCCTCTCCTGCACCAGGGCCCCGGGGGTGACGGTCCGCCCCTGATGCTACAACCACTAGTGAGACAATCTGTGGGATTTATTTTGGATACAAAACAACTATTGTGCAGTTTGGATAGGATTAAATGGGTTTCCAACAGTACATGGATCACATGTGATGTGGTCTCATTGTACAATTGTATTCCACACAATCTGGCAATCAGTGCATTGGAACATTGCTTGGGACTTCATTCATCCTATACACCTGAAACAAGCTATTTTCTTATAATGAGTGTAGAATATCTTCTCAGTACTAATTTCTTTAAGTTTAATGGTCGGTACTATTTACAACTGCAGGGATGTCCAATGGGGGCGGGTTTCTCACCTTCATTAGCGAACATCTTCATGAGCTTTTGGGAACATAAATACATCCATTGTGAAGGAAACCCATTCATGAGTGAGTTGCGCTGGTGGGGAAGGTACATTGATGATGTCATAGCCATCTGGGACAGTAAGGACGGTGTACCCCCCGCCAGCGGTGTAACTAGGTTTTCTGGCACCCGGGGCAAAGATTTATTTTGGCGCTCCCCATGGAGCACAGCCCGTGTGATCACCTGAATGCGGCGCCCTCCTTGGTACCTGTCCTGGGCTCAGGGCTGCAGGTGATCCGCCTGCTGAAGAACCTATGGAGGAGAGCCATGGCGACGGCCCAGCCGCGGCTCCTAGCATGGTCTCCGGTGCCTGGTGAACACAATCCCCCGGGCAGCTGAGTGCCCTCGCCCGATGCAGCCCGCCATGGTCTTCTCTGTCCGACTTCAATGTGCGCGCGCTCACTGCATGCAGCGCGCCGGGTGACGTCAGTCGCAGCGTGACGTTACCCGGGGGTGGGAACTGCTGCCAGGTGGTGGACCAGCAGGGGTTCAATTGTGCACGCGCAGCGCCGGCCGTGCACAATTTGCAGAGCGGAGCGGAGGAGCCGGCGCGCTGGTGCCCCCTTTGAGTTGCGCCCGGGGCAAAGGATCCGGCTGCACCCCGCTAGATACACCGCTGCCCCCCGCCAGCGCATCATCTTTCTCACAGTTCATCTAATACATCAATTCAAACAACAGTACATTACCTATACTGTACCAGGATGCCACCCTGTCAACCATCTTGAATCAGGGCTTTAGATGTGTGCCTAGAAAACCCATGACATTGGGAAATCTCTTGTCTCCATCATTGTTTAAATCCAATATTGGTAAACCAGTTTGGCTATCGAGTAAGGGCAACTACCCATGCAATGGGTCCAGATGTGGGCTGTGTAAATACATGCATGTGAGTAAGGAATTTCAAGATCGCCTCACAGGAATCGTTTGTTCCGACAGCTGTGGGGATGTTTAACATATGTATAAGTGTAAAGCGTCCCAAGACTATGTGAAGTTCTATGTGTATGGGGGGGAATAGGTGAGGTCCATGTACTTACCCTCATCTGCTGTCCATATAGACTTATTTTGTAAAGTGTGAAATGTTCTTGATCTTTGTTCTGCTGCTGTAATACTGTAATTTCCTCCGGGATCAATAAAGTTTATCTTATCTTATCTTATCTTAGGACGCAACTTTACTATTCGGATGTACATGAACTGCAATTCTAGTGATGTGGTATACATGGCTTCCTGTAAGATTTGCAAGAGGGATTACAGTATGTTGGATGCACTACCCGGCCCCTCAAAAGGCGTATGGGGGAGCACCTGTCTGCGGCTAATCCTGCAAACAGGGCTAGTCGCAGGCAGATGTCGAACCTATCACGTCACTTTCTTGACGTCCATGGAGGAGATACAAGTGCATTGTTGGTAAAAGGCATTGATCGGGTCACAAGAGGTGAGAGGGGCGGACATATGGGTAGGCTGGTGTTGGGAGTCGGAGGCGCGTTGGTCACCCGAGGGGTTAAATCTATGTACGGATTTATATTATTTCTATTAATTCCCCCTGTGTTTGTATATTGTACCCGCACACTAGTCAGGGTTGTGTGGGGCAGCGCATTCAATGGGGGTCCCCAGGATGTAGTTTACATGTGCTTAAATGGACTCTTCTATAAATAATAAAGAAGAATCGTTGATCCAGACATTCCCTTGTACTGGCTTCTTTTGTTCCTTTTCTGAAGTGGCAGCCCGGACCTCGAGGTTCTGTGTCCTGGGAGCTAAATGGACTCTGCGTGATTCTATTCATTGACAATATTGGAGGCATTTCAGGGGTTAAAGAAATTTTGCATGAACTCACACTATTGCCATTAAATTCCACCTTCTTTCTCCATGTTGTGTTTACTTCCCTATTAGGACACGCTTAGTACAACGAATGTATAGGCACAACTTGGTTTAATCATGCCTTGCATTATGTAAATTGCATGTAGGGTGAGTCATCACATCCGTCTCAGATAACCCCAAGTTAACATAAAGCTTAGAAATATTGGGAGTGCCCATCCAAGTGGGGAAAAGTGGCACTTCGTATGTCTGATTCACCCTCACGTTTTACATCATATAAGGGTGAGTCATCACGATGGTCCTGGATATTTCTGAATAACATAAAGCTTGTTTCGAGTACATTCAGATAAGTGGGTTATCCGGGGTCACGTTTGTTGGTTTGTTCTCTCTCTGTGTCACACACCTTGAAGTATGCATGCAGGGTGAGTCATCATGATGGTGTTGAGCTCTTCCAATCAGTATGATACTTGGACACCCGGTGTACGTATCCAGGTGCGGGTGTCATGTTTGTTGGTTTGTTCTCTCTCTGTGTCACACACCTTGAAGTATGCATGCAGGGTGAGTCATCATGATGGTGTTGAGCACTTCTAATCGACATGATACTTGGACACCTAGTGTACGTACCCAAGTGTAGGTGTGTTCGACTCTCTTCTATGCCTCACATCTCATGGCTCATCAATAGGGTGAGTCATCATGGTTGGTCTGAGCACAAATTGGGTAACCACACATTTTGGACATTGATATAATTTGTTGGTTTGTTCTCTCTCTGTGTCACACACCTGTATATGCATGCAGGGTGAGTCATCATGATGGTGTTGAGCTCTTTAATCAGCATGATACTTTGACACTTGGTGTACGTATCCAGGTGGGGTGTCATGTTTGTTGGTTTGTTCTCTCTCTGTGTCACACACCTTGAAGTCATGCATGCAGGGTGAGTCATCATGATGGTGTTGAGCACTTCTAATCGACATGATACTTGGACACCCGGTGTACGTATCCAGGTGCGGGTGTCATGTTTGTTGGTTTGTTCTCTCTCTGTGTCACACACCTTGAAGTATGCATGCAGGGTGAGTCATCATGATGGTGTTGAGCACTTCTAATCGACATGATACTTGGACATCTAGTGTATGTACCCAAGTGTAGGTGTGTTCGACTCTCTTCTATGCCTCACATCTCATGGCTCATCAATAGGGTGAGTCATCATGGTTGGTCTGAGCACACATTGGGTAACGCACACATTTTTGGACATTGAATATAAGTTTGTTGGTTTGTTCTCTCTCTGTGTCACACACCTTGTAGTATGCATGCAGGGTGAGTCATCATGATGGTGTTGAGCTCTTTTAATCAGCATGATACTTTGACACTTGGTGTACGTATCCAGGTGCGGGTGTCATGTTTGTTGGTTTGTTCTCTCTCTGTGTCACACACCTTGAAGCATGCATGCAGGGTGAGTCATCATGATGGTGTTGAGCACTTCTAATCGACATGATACTTGGACACCCGGTGTACGTATCCAGGTGCGGGTGTCATGTTTGTTGGTTTGTTCTCTCTCTGTGTCACACACCTTGAAGTATGCATGCAGGGTGAGTCATCATGATGGTGTTGAGCACTTCTAATCGACATGATACTTGGACATCTAGTGTATGTACCCAAGTGTAGGTGTGTTCGACTCTCTTCTATGCCTCACATCTCATGGCTCATCAATAGGGTGAGTCATCATGGTTGGTCTGAGCACACATTGGGTAACGCACACATTTTTGGACCTTGAATATAAGTTTGTTGGTTTGTTCTCTCTCTGTGTCACACACCTTGTAGTATGCATGCAGGGTGAGTCATCATGATGGTGTTGAGCTCTTTTAATCAGCATGATACTTGGACATCTAGTGTATGTACCCAAGTGTAGGTGTGTTCGACTCTCTTCTATGCCTCACATCTCATGGCTCATCAATAGGGTGAGTCATCATGGTTGGTCTGAGCACAAATTGGGTAACGCACACAATTTTGGACATTGAATGTAAGTGCCCGGTTAAGTGTCCTGTTCCAGCATTATGTATCCGAGTGTAGGTGTCACGTTTGTTGGTTTGTTCTCTCTCTGTGTCACACACCTTGAAGCATGCATGCAGGGTGAGTCATCATGATGGTGTTGAGCTCTTTTAATCAGCATGATACTTTGACACTTGGTGTACGTATCCAGGTGTAGGTGTCACGTTTGTTGGTTTTGTTCTCTCTCTGTGTCACACACCTTGTAGTATGCATGCAGGGTGAGTCATCATGATGGTGTTGAGCACTTCTAATCGGCGAGATACTTGGACACCTGGGTGTACGTACCCAAGTGTAGCTGTGTTCGACTCTCTTCTATGCCTCACATCTCATGACTCATCAATAGGGTGAGTCATCATGGTTGGTCTGAGCACGCATTGGGTAATGCACACATTTTTGTACATTGAATATAAGTGCCCGGTTAAGTGTCCTGTTCCAGCATTATATATCCAAGTGTAGGTGTCACGTTTGTTGGTTTGTTCTCTCTCTGTGTCACACACCTTGAAGTATGCATGCAGGGTGAGTCATCATGATGGTGTTAAGCACTTCTAATCAGCATGATACTTGAACACCTGGTGTACGTACCCAAGTGTAGGTGTGTTCGACTCTCTTCTATGTCTCACATCTCATGGCCCATCAATAGGGTGAGTCATCATGGTTGGTCTGAGCACACATTGGGCAACGCACACACCTTGGACATTGAATGTATGTGCCCGGTCAAGTGTCCTGTTCCAGCATTATGTTTGCTTCCATTAGTAGAACATAATGTGATACACAGGGGAGGTAAGAAAAAGAGAGAAAAATGAGAAAAACCCTCACAGTGGCCGTAATCCACACCTGCCTTGATTATTGCAACTCTCTATTAAGTGGCCTCCCCTCTCTAAACTTTCACCTCTCCAGTCCATCCTTAATACAGCAGCCAGGATCACCCATCTGGCCAATCGTTACTCAGATGCCTCCGCTCTGTGCCAGTCATTGCACTGGCTGTCCATACACTACAGGATAAAGTTCAAATTGCTTGTTCTCACCCACAAAGCTCTTCACAATGCAGCACCCCCCTACCTCTCCTCCCTCATCTCTGTCTATCAATCTACCCGTTCTTTACGTTCTACAAATGACATTCGACTAACATCTGCACTAATCCGATCCTCCCACTCCCGCCTCCAAGACTTCTCCCGAGCTGCACCAATTCTCTGGAATGCTCTACCCCAAGAAATCAGGACCATCCACAACTTGCATGGCTTCAGACGCTCACTAAAAACACATATTTTCAAGGCGGCCTATCATGCTCCCTAACAAAATACCTTTGTACTGTACATAGCCCATTCACTATCTCTCTCGACTTATCTCTTCTTCAAACTCCACCAAACCCAAAAGGTCTACACAGATTGTCTGGTGAGCATTCATCAGGGGCGTAACTACAACGGGTGCAGGGCTTGCGATCGCACCCGGGCCCCGGAGCCTAGGGGGGCCCCAAAAGTCCCTTTGACCCATAGAAAAAGACTAATACTATTAAAGATTTGCAATAATTGGGGGCCCCAGTGGAGCTTTCGCATTGGGGCCCCAGGGCCTGAAGTTACGCCACTGCCATTCATGTAACTTTATTTCTATCCCCCATTTCCTCAAGATGCCTAGACCATCAGTGTAATAAGCCCCTGTACTTTGTGTAACCCCTATCTCGTTGTAGATTGTAAGCTCTTGAGCACGGTCACCTATTGTTTTTTGCTACATTGATTCTATGGTCATTGTATTGTTTCCAACTATTGTATTCTTTCTCTACTGGAATTACTGTACTATATTGTGTACTTTCTTACTGTATTATACTGTGTATTTTTGTCTATTACCCACTGTATTGTAAAGCGCTGCGGAATATGTTGGCGCTATATAAATAAAGATTTATTATTATTATTATTATTATTATTATTATGTCACGATGGTCTCCCTTTCCTAGGAGACTTGTGACTGCTTTGGACTTAAAGGCCCCGTTACACGTTTCAACATCGTTCCCGACATCGTTCAAAAGTGACGTCAGGAATGATGATGAAACGACATCGTTGTTGCGTCGTTGCGTGTAAACCCACGATTCACGATTCAACAACGATAGTTGTTCAAGTCGGAGTTGACAGCATGCAGGAAAACCTGTAAATTTCAACTTAAACAACCGGCGGCATCGTTCTGTGTGACACCGCAATAGTGATGTCGTGGACGACTTCGCCCATTCACAGCAGTGAGCAGAGATCGTTCACGGTGTTTGCTCACAACATCATTGGTGAGTTGTCCACGATATCTGGACGTGTGACAGCTCACCAGCGATGTTGCACAAATCAGCGCGCTCACGAGATCGCTGATGACATCGGTGCTAAGTTGTGCCGTGTAACGGTACCTAAAGTCTCATGTCTGAATTGAGACTTCATATTAATCATGTCCTTTTCCTTTGGCACTGGAGGAGTTAATGTTAGTCTCTGTTGCCAGCACGCTAGCTGGGCCTTGTCCAGGTGTGGCCACTCTGTGATCACCTCTGCCTTTATAGGATCACAGGGATCCAGCAGGCTTTGCTGGAGATTGAGCTTCATTCATGGCCAAGTGCCTGAGGTGTAAGGTGTAATGGTGGGTTTACACGCTGCGATATCGGCGTCCAACTCCGACAAAAAGTCACGTGGTTCGCGAGTTGGACCCGATATCGTTCGCGCTTTGTACGGTTTGAGCGTACAACGCAATCCTGGAACGATGCCAAAACGATATCGGGGTTGAATGAGCGTGCTATTCAACTCCCCGATATCGCATGGCCGTTGTAGCAGGATCGTTGCATGTAAACATCCAACTCCGATGCGTACTCGCACCTCACCCATTAACTCCCATGTTAAATGGTCGTTACTGGGTTGGTGGGCGTACACATCGGAGGGACGTTGTTTCCCGATATCGCAGCGTGTAAACCGCCGATGCGATATCGGGAAAAGTGCTCCAAAAATGCGTGCTCCCGCGCCGTTGCCTCCGATATCGGGACGTGTAAACCCACCATGATAAGGAGAACCCCTTGCTGTCAAGCCATCTGCTGACTGTTGAAGCGTCAGCAGGCATGAAGTAGCTGTCCTGTTGTCCTTTGTCTGTCATCCCCTTCCCTCATGTCTCTTTATTCTAGTGGATGGGACTAGTGCTCCCGCTTGGCAACGAGGTGAAAGAGCTCGTATAGGGATGGTAGGGAGATCAGGGCACAGTCGCAGGTGAGTGCAGGCGGTCACCTCTCCCCCGTTCCCTATAAGTAAGACCCTTTATTGTATTTATGTATTTGTGTTTCCCTGTCTGTTGTTTTTTCGTTGTTGCGCACCGGACATTGTATACCCAGGTGTCCAAAGATGGCGGCCTCCTGAGTAGGTGCGCATGCACGCCAGGTATATGCATGTGCACTTACCCAGGCGGTGGTATATCATCATCAGCGGGTTGCACTCTCTGTGGCCCCATGTGCGCTCTCTGTGGCCCCATGTGCGCTCTCTGTGGCCCCATGTGCGCTCTCTGTGGCCCCATGTGCGCGCTCATTGCCCCCCCTGTATGCTCTGTGTCCCTTTGAGTGCATTTTGTATCCCGTTGTTTGCTCTATTTTCCCTTGTGCACTTGCCCCTCCCCCTGTGCACTTTCTCTGTCCCCAGTCTGCTGTCACTACCCCCCTGGGCGTTTGCCCACTTTGCTTTGCCTCTCTCCCCTTGTGCGCTCTCACTCCGTGGTGTCCAAAGAGGGCAGCAGCATGAGAAAGTACGCATGCGCATGCTGGGTTGCCCCACAGCCATTTTTGTATACCTAGATTTACAAAAATAGCGGCTGTCTAAGTGCACAAATCCCTGGGGATATGCATGTCGACTTTTTCAGATGAATGTAGTGTCAGCGGTGGCTGCTTTGAGTGGTGGAGGTTTTTGGTGGTGGCCATAGCTGGTGGGTGGGTGCTGCACCTCACTGTGGTTTAAAAAGATGGCAGTGACATAACTGCGCATGTGCACTTTGGGTCATGCTGTCGCCATCTTTGCATACCCAGGTGTCCAAAAATGGCGGCCGCCTGAGTAAGTGCGCACACGTGTCAGGAATATACATGCACAGCACACTTACTCAGGTGGTGTCATCCGTGGCGATGGCGGTTTCAGGTGGTGGTACTGCATAATGGCCTACTATCACTGGTGGGCGCCATATTTGCACACCCATAACTTGAGTGCGCAAATATGGTTGCCACGGGTGCGTAATACGGGACAACTGGATGGAAGTGTATGCTGGACAGGACCAGGTAAGGTCCCTTTCACGTCAGGGTTTCTGTCTGGATCGGACAGCACTCTATGTTGCACATCTTGCCTTGCTTTATTGGCCCATATGAACTGAACGTTTCGGTTCCTCAAGAACCTTCTTCCAGCAGTGTACAACTCATATGGTGGGTTTACACGTCGCGATATCGTTGCGATATCGCAATACAATGGCGCGGGAGCGCGCAGTTTAGTGCACGTTTCTCCCGCATCGCATCGGAGGTTTACACGTTGCGATATCTGGATACAACGTCCGTGCGATGTCTACGCCCCCCCCAACCCAGGAACGACCATTTAACATGGGAGTGAATGGGTGACGTAGAACTTCACATCGGAGTTGGGCTGTCACACAGGCACGATCCGACTCCAACCGGCATCTGATATCGGGCTCATCCGATCCCCGATATCGGAGTGCCATCGTTCCTGCATCGTATTGGACGTTCACACCGTACAACGCAGGAACGATATCGGCTCCAACGCCCGAACCACGTGACTTTTGATCGGGATTGGACGCCGATATCGCAACGTGTAAACCCACCAATAGACTGTGCCAAAGTTATATAGTGTGACAGTCATCAGTGTCATTACATCCAATTATCCATAAAGTGCCATATTACAGTGATTTAAGCTTCATTTGTCCATTCCAGACCATCACATTATATTTATTCAGGAGATAAAGTATCTGATGGTCTGGAATGGACAAATGAAGCTTAAATCACTGTAATATGGCACTTTATGGATAATTGGATGTAATGACACTGATGACTGTCACACTATATAACTTTAGCACAATCTATGAGTTGTACACTGCTGGAAGAAGGTTCTTGAGGAACCGAAACGTTCAGTTCATATGGGCCAATAAAGCAAGGCAAGATGTGCAACATGGAGTGCTGTCCGATTTTTTTGTAACAGGAAAAATACATATATGCATACATTTTATAATAATTTTATATAATCAGGAGGGATTGGGTTGAGCACTGCTCTACGCTCCGCTCCATGTGCGTCCTCAAGAACTCCCAGATTCAGACTTGCTCATTTAGCGAGCTGTGGGGCCCGGGCTGTGTGGGGGTGTGCAGTGTGCTCCTAGTTGCAGGGCCCAGGCTGTGTGGGGTGTGCAGCGTGCTCCTAGTTGCAGGGCCCAGGCTGTGTGGGGTGTGCAGCGTGCTCCTTGCTGCGGCGCCCGTGGTGTGCAGTGTGCTCCTAGTTGCGGGGCCTAGGCTGTGTGGGGTGTGCAGCGTGCTTCTGGCTGCGGTGACCGGCTGTGTGGGGTGTGCAGTGTGCTTCTGGCTGCGGTGACCGGCTGTGTGGGGTGTGCAGTGTGCTCCAGGCTGTGGGGACTGGGCTGTGTGGGGTGTGCAGCGTGCTCCTGGCTGCGGTGACTGGGCTGTGTGGGGTGTGCAGTGTACTCCTGGCTGCTGTGACCGTGCTGTGCAGCGTGCTCCTGGCTGCGGTGACCGGGCTGTGTGGGGTGTGCAGCGTGCTCCTGGCTGTGGGGCCGTGTGGGGTGTGCAGCGTGCTCCTGGCTGTGGGCCGTGTGGGGTGTGCAGCGTGCTCCTGGCTGCGGTGACCGGGCTGTGTGGGGTGTGCAGCGTGCTCCTGGCTGCGGTGACCGGGCTGTGTGGGGTGTGCAGCGTGCTCCTGGCTGCGGTGACCGGGCTGTGTGGGGTGTGCAGCGTGCTCCTGGCTGCGGTGACCAGGCTGTGTGGGGTGTGCAGCGTGCTCCTGGCTGTGGTGACCGGGCTGTGTGGGGTGTGCAGCGTGCTCCTGGCTGCGGTGACTGGGCTGTGTGGGGTGTGCAGCGTGCTCCTGGCTGCGGTGACCGGGCTGTGTGGGGTGTGCAGCGTGCTCCTGGCTGTGGTGATCAGGCTGTGTGGGTGTGCAGTGTGCTCCTGGCTGTGGTGATCAGGCTGTGTGGGGTGTGCAGTGTGCTCCTGGCTGCGGGGTCGGGGCTGTGTGGGGTGTGCAGCGTGCTCCTGGCTGCGGGGTCGGGGCTGTGTGGGGTGTGCAGTGTGCTCCTGGCTGCAGGGCCCGGCTATGCAGCATGCTCCTGGCTGCGGGGCCCGGCTGCGTGAGGTGTGCAGTGGGCTCCTGAATGTGGTGACCGGGCCATTTGGGGTGTGCAGTGTGCTCCTGGCTGTGGGGCCGTGTGGGTGTGCAGTGTGATCCTGGCTGTGGGGCCCGGGCTGTGTGGGGGTGTGCAGCGTGCTCCTGGCTGCTGTGACCGGGCTGTGTGGGGGTGTGCAGTGTACTCCTGGCTGCTGTGACCGGGCTGTGTGGGGGTGTGCAGTGTACTCCTGGCTGTTGTGACCGGGCTGTGGGGCTGTGCGCTCCTGGCTGTTGTGACCGTGGCTGTGCGCTCCTGGCTGTTGTGACCGGGCTGTGGGGCTGTGCGCTCCTGGCTGTTTTGACCGGGCTGTGGCGCTGTGCGCTCCTGGCTGTTTTGACCGGGCTGTGGGGCTGTGCGCTCCTGGCTGTTGTGACCGGGCTGTGGGGCTGTGCGCTCCCGGCTGTTGTGACCGGGCTGTGGGGCTGTGCGCTCCCGGCTGTTGTGACCGGGCTGTGGGGCTGTGCGCTCCCGGCTGTTGTGACCGGGCTGTGGGGCTGTGCGCTCCCGGCTGTTGTGACCGGGCTGTGGGGCTGTGCGCTCCCGGCTGTTGTGACCGGGCTGTGGGGCTGTGCGCTCCCGGCTGTTGTGACCGGGCTGTGGGGCTGTGCGCTCCCGGCTGTTGTGACCGGGCTGTGGGGCTGTGCGCTCCCGGCTGTTGTGACCGGGCTGTGGGGCTGTGCGCTCCCGGCTGTTGTGACCGGGCTGTGGGGCTGTGCGCTCCCGGCTGTTGTGACCGGGCTGTGGGGCTGTGCGCTCCCGGCTGTTGTGACCGGTGCGGTTGTGCTGTGCGCCCCTGGCTGTTGTGACCGGGCGGTGTGCTGTGCGCCCCCTGGCTGTGGTGACCGGGCGGTGTGCTGTGCGCCCCTGGCTGTGGTGACCGGGCGGTGTGCTGTGCGCCCCTGGCTGTTGTGACCGGGCGGTGTGCTGTGCGCTCCTGGCTGTGGTGACCGGGCGGTGTGCTGTGCGCCCCTGGCTGTGGTGACCGGGCGGTGTGCTGTGCGCTCCTGGCTGTGGTGACCGGGCGTGGTGCTGTGCGCCCCTGGCTGTGGTGACCGGGCGGTGTGCTGTGCGCTCCTGGCTGTTGTGACCGGGCTGTGCTGTGCGCTCCTGGCTGTGGTGACCGGGCGGTGTGCTGTGCGCCCCTGGCTGTGGTGACCGGGCTGTGGGGCTGTGCGCTCCTGGCTGTGGTGACCGGGCGGTGTGCTGTGCGCCCCTGGCTGTGGTGACCGGGCTGTGGTGGCTGTGTCGCTCCTGGCTGTGGTGACCGGGCTGTGTGTGTGCTCCTGGCTGTGTGACCGGGCTGTGTGCTGTGGCTCCTGGCTGTGGTGACCGGGCGGTGTGGCTGGTGTGCTCCTGGCTGTTGTGACCGGGCGGTGTGGTGTGGCTCCTGGCTGTTGTGACCGGGCGGTGTGCCTGGCTTTGTGACGGGCGGTGTGCTCCTGGCTGTGGTGACCGGGCGGTGTGGTGTGCCCTGGCTGTGTGACCGGGCGTGGCTCCTGGCTGTGTGTGACCGGGCTGTGGGCTGTGCGCTCCTGGCTGTGTGTGACCGGGCGGTGTGCTGTGCGCTCCTGGCTGTTGTGACCGGGCGGTGTGCTGTGCGCTCCTGGCTGCGGGGAGCATAATTCCTATCCTAGAAGTGAATTGTGCTGTAATGTGTCCCCTCACTGCAGTGACTCCATTGTACCCTGCTCTGTAGTGAGGGGACAGTGCAGTTACTATGAGGAGAAGCCTGGAGTCACCTGAGTCACTTGTAGTCACTGGAGTACTAGTCACCTGGAGTCACAGCCATTTAACTGAGATCCTGGACATCAGCAGCTTCACTCACTGCCCGCACACACAGCTCAGCTGCTGTAGCCTGTAGGAGGGCGGGCCTACAAACATCAACCACGCCCCCTCAGTGATTGACTAATGCTCAGCCAGGACTGTGCTTACATCGGTCGCCAAGCGTCAAGCCACGCCCCCTAACAGTGATTGACTGATACTCAGCACAGGGCGTCAAGCCACGCCCCCTAAAGTGATTGGCTTATACTCAGTAGAGGGCGTTGTTTATTCCTTCTCCTCAAGCGTGAAGCCACGCCCCTGACAGTGATTGGGTAATACTCGGCACAGGGCGTACCTTCTTCCTCTTCAACTTCAGTCTTCGGCAGTAAGACCCGCCCCCTTATCGGTGATTGGCTGTCACTCGGCAAAGGGTTTTTCTTCTTTCTCAGCTCCGTAGACTAAAACAGTAAGGCCCGCCCCCTCCCCGCGGTGATTGGCTGACGCTCGGCACAGTGAGGTGGACAGAACTTATAAATAGCAGACAAGCTGCCGCGCCATTTTATCCTGAGGGAGCAGTGCAGTCACATCGTACAGGCTGCGTGCGAGCTGTGTATATCGCTGTGCGGCCTGTGCCTGCTCATACACTCTCTGCTCTCACTGCTAATAACCACAGATTACTATAGATGAGGAGATTAGGGCAGCGGTGATTGCATAATAAGGGTAGATTAGACAGTGGTGATAATTAGAGGTATAAGATTAGGACAGCTTTAATACTATATAAGTGATAGATTAGGACAGTGGTGATAATAGGGTAATAAGAGGATAGATTAGGAAGCTTTAATACTATAATAAGTGATAGATTAGGACAGTGTGATAATTAGGGTAATAATAGATTAGGACAGCTTTAATACTATAATAAGTGATAGATTAGGACAGTGTTAATTAGCGTAATAAGAGGATAGATTAGGACAGCTTTAATACTATAATAAGGATAGATTAGGACAGTGTGTAATTAGATAATAGAGGATAGATGAGGACAGTGGTGATAATTAGGTAGTAAGGATAGATTAGGACAGCTTTAATACTATAATAAGTGATAGATTAGGACAGCGTGATTAATTACGATAATAAGAGGATAGATTGAGGACAGTGTGATACTATAGGTAGTGAAGATTAGGACAGCTTTAATACTGTAATAAGAGGATAGATTAGGACAGGGTGATAATTAGGGTAATAAGGATAGATTAGGACAGGTTAGTTAGGGTTAAAAATAGCGACAGCGTCGGTCGGACTGTCAGGGGTGACAGCCTGGACGAGTTTGCTGCATAAATATATCGGGCTGCAAGGAGTGGATCGCGCGTGGTGCAATTTTCTGCTAAACCGCTGTATCTGCAGGATGAATCTGAGTGTGGGATTGTCGCGACTCAAAAACAGTGCATGCAACTTTATGGAGTGGCAGACAATCCCCACTTCTGCAGGATTCAATACGGGAGATAGCAGCTCTGCAGATAATTGCCACGATAGGACAGTGGTGATAATTAGATAATAAGAGGATAGATTAGGACAGCTTTAATACATAATAAGGATAGATTAGACAGCTTTAATACTATAATAAGGATAGATTAGGACAGCTTTAAATTAGTAATAAGGATAGATTAGGACAGCTTTAATACTATAATAAGGATAGATTAGGACAGTGGTGATAATTAGGTAATAAGGATAGATGAGGACAGCTTTAATACTGTAATAAGGATAGATGAGGACAGCGGTGATAATTAGGGTAATAAGGATTAGGACAGCTTTAATACTGTAATAAGTATAGATTAGGACAGTTTTAATACTATAATAAAGATAGATTAGGACAGTGGTGATAATTGGGATAATAAAAGGATAGATTAGGACATCTTTAATACTATAATAAGGATAGATTAGGACAGCGGTGATAATTAGGCTAATAAGGATAGATTAGGACAGTGGTGATAATTAGGATAATAAGAGGATAGATTAGGACAGCTTTAATACTATAATAAGGATAGATTAGGACAGCTTTAATACTATAATAAGGATAGATTAGGACAGCTTTAATACTATAATAAGGATAGATTAGGACAGCTTTAATACTATAATAAGGATAGATTAGGACAGCTTTAATACTATAATAAGGATAGATTAGGACAGTGGTGATAATTCGGGTAATAAGGATAGATTAGGGCAGCGGTGATGCCATAATAAATATAGATGAGGACAGCGGTGATAATTAGGGTAATAAGGATAGATTAGGACAGTGGTGATAATTAGGATAATAAGAGGATAGATGAGGACAGCTGTAAAAAAATCCTTCCTGACTGCACATATTGCAATCAGAGTAGTTCCTTGGTTCGGTGCCCTATCAAAGAACTAGCATATATAATCTAAAATATTATATTTTACAAGGGAAGCATCCAGGCCCTTCTTAGAGGGAACCTGTCACCCCCTCTGGGCATTTTAAACTGTGCCCACCAACTTGCACATAATGTAAATAGGGTTCTTAAAACCCCTCTATGTGCCCGGACGTTCCCCTCATACCTGAGATATGGACTTATATTTTGCCCAGCTCTGCCTCCTATTGAGTCCCAGGGAGGTATGCTATATAGTCCAGATGTATAATGTCCTCGCCGACCCCTGGCGGCAAAACCCACCCTACTATCTGAAAATGCCTGTCCTCTGGCTGGTGCAGTGAGTGACAGGAGCACTAGCGCCAGACATAGAGGAAGCCCCCTTGTCCCCATCTCAGGCCTAGGTGTATAAAGATCATTAGGAAGGTCTCTATACTGTCCCCTCGTATATTTATACATTGTAATAAGATTGCCCCTAAGCCTTTCTTTTCATAAGCTAAATAACCCCCAAGTTTAATAATCTATACGAATAGATGAAGACAGCGCTCCACAAAGCTGGTTATATAGCAAATAGTCCTTTATTCCACCATCCCCAGTGCAACATTTTGATCTTTCACAAACCAGATCTTCTTTACGTATACATAAGTCAAATAACCCCTCTTTTATAATACACAATTGAAGAAACACAACCCCCAATTAAAACCGACCTATCAAATCACAATATAATGTGAATGAACATCAAAGCACACTCATCAGCTATACTAATATATATCCAGGTGCAACAAGAAAGAACAGAGGGCCAATCACCAGGGCGTTTCCTGTGCGGCTGGTAGTCCACGTCATCAAGGATTGCCCCGTTAGTGTACGTCATCTATCGTGAGATAGCGCAAAGCGTCCCTGAATACTAGGACTTGTAGCAGCTTTATCTGTCAAGTCTTATTATAACCTACAATTGGGACTTACAGGTCCTACTGGATCATAAACTATATAAACCTATAATTACCCGAGATTACACCAACCCAGAATCAGGAAGTAGCAAAACTGGACATGAATGATCCAGATAGATGTCTCCCCATAGGTGATCATAATAATAGATATCCAACATACATCCACCCCACCAGTTAGATTGTTATATAGTCTATAAAATCAACCCCTTAAGACAATAACACTAAATACTACATACTGCATATTACTATTCCCAAACGTCAAAATCATTACAGATATTTCACTTATCTATCTCATCCAAGACTACTGCCATATTTAATGTGCTATAGTAAGAAATGTGAGGTAAAGATCTTATTTTATGTTCATGCTCCCAGAAACTGATAGAGCCATACACTGAGAGCTGGAATTTACAAATCCTTACAGACTCCTCAACATACATCAAACTTGTACATAGCTAATGACATGTATTAACTGAAATATAGCCATTATCATTAGATATAATCCATATATCCCTACAGTTTAATCAAAATCCAACAATAGCATTAGAATGTTACAACAGACTTGTATAACACATGTGGAACAGATCAACATTATCCCAAAATAATGGTATCATGTGGCAGATAGCCAAATCTCTGTAATTGTGACAATTTCTTCAAGGGTCCACATACTTCATCTTGTGTATCATAACATCACCGCCAGATATCTCCATTGAATGCAGGATGAGAACCGGGCAAATCGACCGATATCATACATTATGAATCTGGGGACAAAAAACAGGGTATTAAAAACAAATAAAACAGTGACACCAAACCACTAAAAAGGGAAGTCATAGACTACCCAAGTCTCATAAAAAGGATTGAAAGCTAACCATTTCATTAAGGCCAAGAGGAGTCACTGTATTCAAGAGAGTGATCCACTTGGTCTCTTTCTGTAAAAGAACCTTTTTAACGTCTCCTCCACGAGAGCCCATGTATGTCCTATCTATACCCCTAATGGCCACTTTACACACGGCAGCAGGAAGATAGAAACCGGCAGGTGTGGGAGACAATTGTACCTTTTGCCTTCAAAACACCTTAAAGTGGCTGCGTGTAATTCAGGTATCTGCAAGGTGTTTTGAAGGTAAAAGGTACAATTGTCTCCAACACCTGCCGGTTTCTATCTTCCTGTTGCCGCGTGTAAAGTGGCCATAAAGGATAACCCCCTAGGGTTACAGTCGTGTTTATCCCTAAAATGTTTAATGATGGTCTTAAGCTTCTCAAGTTGTCCTGTATCAGTGATCTCGGCCGCTCCACTAATATCTCTCAGATGTTCTTGAACTCGTACCTTAAAAGCTCTCGTCGTCATTCCTATGTAAATAAGATTACAAGGGCATATAGCATGGTATACCACTGCCTCAATGTTACAGGTAAAGTGGTGCGCTATTTTGAAATTCTTAATGCCACTTGAATCGCAGAAATCGAAGGTCTTCGGTATGTGATTACAGACGGAGCAATTGCCACATGGGTATGATCCCCATAAGGGACCCTTGCTGTTAAAAATGAATCTACTCCGGGGAGGCACATAATGGCTTTTAGTTAGAAGGTCTCTCAAGTTCGGCGATCTACGCCACGTTATCGATGGAGTTTTAAGGAGTGACTCTGAAAGATGACTGTCTGATAATAGAACGCCCCAGTGTTTATCATAGGATGCACGAATGGCCTTCCATTGTGAATTAAAGGTGGTAATAAACCTCACGGTGTTCTCAGCTGTCTTTACCCCAACGTACGTCATCTATCATGTGAGATTGCATAAAGCGTCCCTGAATACTAGGACTTGTGGCAGCTTTATCTGTCAAGTCAGGCCGTCCTCACAAAGATCACAGCACTGCACACTCTCCCATAGTGTGTGTCCGATCTCCCAACCACAACGGCATCATATAGGGCAGAGAGCTTTCATTCAAGCAAACTAAAGAGATGTTCTACTAAGCTGGATCAATAATCATGCATCAGATCCACTATATGAGCAATTGATCAATCAGTACAGGAGTACATGTGTATATACATGAAGCATGGGGATATACACATAAACCAAAAGATAATGTGTACCACTGTATTTTATTCATGATCCGTAGTCCAGCATTCATTAATATACTGTCATGATTCATAGCTTTAATACAAACATTATAATCCCATCCAGGACCAGATAAATACTTGTAGCAAAGGACTCCAATACTGCATGTACTTCTATGGAGTCTCCATCCCCTCATGTACATAATAATTTATTATTATTATTAATTCATCTATTCCCCAAAAATACCATTAAAGAAAAACTACTCGCAAAGTTTAATAACCTAAAAAAACTGGACTCTAGGTCCAATTGGATCCAGAAATCTGAAAACCTAAACAAACCAAAATCCCAACCACCACATCAATCAGGGGGTAAATGAGACTATGATAAAAAGATCCAAGAGAAGAGGAATTTATGCAGTGTGCACGATCTTTATTGTGAAAATTCATATAAATATTACACCATATCGTGGCAAACAAGATTGGCAGATCTAAACAGAGGAGTATGAAATACCAGACAATGGTGTGTAGCTGATAAATATATTAGGTGTTTATTAAGACAGGGCGACTGTTTAACGTTTTAACACAATACTGTTAACACTGAATCGAAAACAAGGGGGTCAAACCAGAAAGTGTCAGCAACATATGTCCTAAACAACAGAAATATCTGGTATTTTGATATAAAGTGTGCCAATATAGTCCTGAAAGAAACTATAAGTCTCTAGAAAGGCACCTATTGCCCCCAATTGCTACAATAGTGCCCTGTACTAGCCTATCAAAGAAACACCATATGGTCAAATAAGAGCCTAGACAATATCATCAACATAGGTAGGTTACTAAGGAGGAATTCTACATAGGGTAGTATCAAAAACCATAACCATAACCAATGTATGTGTGTGTGATAGATAATATATATATATTTATCTATCCTTATTGGTGGCTGAAGCTTCGTATCGATCAGTACATCTTCTTCTTTATAGTCTCCCGATTCACCAGATGTCTATCCCAAGGAGTCTACGTCTATCCTATATAAAATTATATAAGGAAACAACATTTCTACATCAAATAATAAAAACCATAAAATATAAAAGCCCATTAGTCATCCTAATCCCTAGCTGATTATCCTACACTAACCTTATAAAAATGCGGCAAATCCTGGGCTCTCGTTCAACCCATAAGGAGCCATAGTGCCCAACCTATACATCCAGCGACTTTCGATCTGCGCCAAACCATCACTCAGATCACACTTTCTTGTTCCCAAATCCAACTGATCAATCACTTTTAACTTTAAGTAAACTGGGGTTACACTGATGAAACAGTTTAAAATGTCTTGGGAGAGTTTTAAGTTTGGACATCATTTTCTTTCTTTGCTTTTTCAATGTCCATTTAATGCTCTCTAATTCGAATCTTCGCTTCTCTAATCGTCATTCCCACGTATACTTTTTTTTACATGGGCACTCCCCTACATAAGTAATTCCTCTGGAGGAGCAAGTTAGATGTTTCAAAATTTTAAAACTCCTAGTTCCTTCTAGATTTCACACAATTGGTACAGGCTTTACATAGTCCACATGGGTAGAAACCTTGTAAACCTTTAAGTGCAGAGAATTCATCCTTCTTATTTTTTCCGGGCTGATAGTGACTATGTACTAGGACATCTTTCAGATTCCTAGATTGTCTACCTACCATGGAGGGATTTTTTGGAAGAACCTGTTTTTGACCAGTGTTTATACAAAATGTGCTTTAAATCATTCCACTTGTTGTTAAATGTGGTAATATATCGTACCTTCATATTATCCTTGTTATCCTTTTTCTTGGGGTATAGTAGTTCATTGTTTGATGCTTCTCTGATCATAGCCTCACGCTTCAAATCTGTTTCTTAATTCTTGGGATTGACGTTGGAAGGACTCTTCACTGGAGCATATTCTTCTGATCCTTGGGTATTGGCTTACTGGAATCCCTTTTATCATGGATGTTGGATGGGAGGAATCTGCATACAGAAAAGAATTGGTGGAAGTTGGTTTCCTAAAAACATCTGTTGTTCTACCATCTGGAAGTGCATCTATTATAACATCAAGAAAGTCCACTTTTCTGCCATATTTATAGGTCAGCTTTTTGTTCAGATTGTTTTGGTTCAATCTGGTCATTAGTGCCTCAAGTTCAATTACACTACCTTCCCATATAATCATCACGTCGTCAATGTAACGAATCCAGTGATGTACCTTCCCAATGCCTATGATTTCACCATTCAAGAAAATCTCCCTTTCCCATAGGCCTAAGAAAAGGTTAGCGTAACTTGGTGCACAAGCCGCCACCATAGCCACTCCTTGTTGTTGTAAAAAGGTTTTACCACCAAACATAAAGAAATTATGCTTCAAAACAAATTCAAGGAGGGCCAGTAATAGTCTAATCATTTCTGGTTCCAAACCAGTAGACTGAAGGAACCATCTCACGGCCTGTATACCATCTGTATGACGTATTGACATGTATAATGATTCTATATCAGCCATTACAAATATCATATCCTCCAGATGTAATTGGTCTAATTTTTGAGGCACACTAGTTGTGTCCTTCACAAATGATGGCAAATCATTGACCAGAGGTTTTAAAAAATGATCCAAGATTAGACATATTGGTTCACCTAGGCTTTGATTATTGGAAACAATGGGCCTACTGGGAGGGTCCTTGATGTTCTTGTGCACCTTTGGAACCAGGTAAAAGGTTGCAATTCTTGGTTCATACTTCTTCAGGTAGTCCTACAGTTTCTTAGAGATGATATCTTTATTCACCGCTTCTTCTATGATACCCAAAAGTTCTTTTTTTGAAGATGGATAGAGGGTCGCCATATAGCCTACGATAACAAGTTTGATCATTAAGCAGTTTAAAGGCTTGTTCTTCGTATTGTTTACATGGCCATATAACGATATTTCCCCCTTTATCAGCCTGTTTGAACACAACATCATCCCATTTTTTTTCAGTTCTTCAATAGCCTTAATCTCCCCCTCAGTTATATTCCGTTTGCCTTTAAAGCGATCTAAACTCTCTATATCCTTTGTTACCAGTTTGGTGAACACCTCTACTGCAGGACATAGGCTAATGGCTAGAAATTTTTTTGAACTACCACATAGCCTGTCCGGAATGTTTCCTACCTTTTTGATGTTGGATTCCTCCACCGTTAGTTGTTCCTCCTCCAAAGCTTGCAAGGCCTCCATCGCCTCAAGTTCTTCTATCGATAGGGTGGCTCCTGTTGTTTCTTTTTTGGCATGAATCTTTTTTTAGGATGATCCTACGTGCAAATAAATGTAGGTCTTTTATTGACGTGAACGGGTCTAAATTACAAGTAGGAGAGAATGTTAGTCCTTTAGCCAAGACCCTCAGTTGGTCTTAAGTTAGTACATGATCAGATAAATTTATTACCCTTCTTGGCTCCTCTATGGGACCATCATTCCTATCCATATTGATCTTTCTTTTGCGACCAAAAGTTCTTCTAAATCTGGGTTGTCTCACATCCCTTTCCACGTCCGTGTCAATGGTAGTTGATGAACTCACTGATACACTTCTCACTGGATGACCATTCTGCTGCATAGTATTCCGATTCTGCCACCTGTATACTCTATTATTTTCATAATCCGAGACATCCCTTTTGAACTTGCGTTGTTTTCCCAGGCTAATGTCCTGCTCCCATTTCTGTATGTCCTTGTCCATATCCTCCAGCCATTTTTTTTAGGTTCTCTGGTGAAGTATCTTTTTTAATTTGATCAATCACTTTGTCGAGTTGTTCATCTAACTCAATCAAGATCTTTCTATTTTTCTTAATAATAATCTTAATAAACTCTATTGAGCATTCAGATGCAGTTGTCATCTATCTTTTCACCAGATCATCCTCCTCCATTTCAAATATTGGAAAGATGTTTACTCTTAAGCCTCTAGGTATGATCTTTTTCTCAACATAATTCTCCAGTGAAATTTTAGTCCACCAGATTCTTGTTTTCTTTGTACAGATTATTTTTGTACTGGCGCATTAACTTCTTAGTCGTCGCAGCAGTATCAGCTGATAGACCCGAGGTGTCAACCCAGAATAAATCCATGGGTAATTAAGTAAATGTAACTTCGCCAGATCCAAAGGCACCAGCACACCCAGATATTTAAAGGGGACTGTATGGCAACAAAAATGGAAAATAAGGGGGTAAGTTTGTACCAGGGTTTGTTAAAAACGAGGGAATCTGAGGGGAAAATGACTGGTTGGGACACCACAATAGATTATTACTTTTCAAAAAGGGTAAACTTTAAATATAACTCTTAATAGATGAAATATAAAATTGGAATGATATGTCGTAACAACAAGCAGAGATACAGAAAGGAGGAGAGGGGAACAAGATTTTCCCTGTGCCCTCCCTTTTTCAACACCCGGCCTAACAGCGGGGATTTTTTGCACCCTAAAAATGTGTTCAATGATGGTGCCCCCCTTTCCTCGACGGCTAATCCTATGTATCCCTCTCTAAGAAGGTTGGTAAGAGGGATAAGGCAGCCATCCAAAGAAAAAATATGCCCTCACTGGGGACTGCTCCTAAAATATGAAAATTGCCACAGTGAGACTTTAGCGTCTGTTCCTTAATGCTCAGAATGCAGGAATAGTCAAAAAATAAGTTAGTCCAAATAATCTTCTACTCAAATCAATATGTATCAGTTATATGCAAGCACCCTATGAGGGAGAAAGAATACTCGACCATCTCACACACTGTCACAATGCAAGAATCTAGGGATTCAATGCCAATTACTCAAGTGACAAGTTATCATTTTCTTTGTAAGTGACCTATACAGGAAAGGGCAGGTTACTTAGAATGATACAGTTCTCAATGATATACTTTTCATGTTTCACTCTGCATGTTTCCCCCTCTCCGGGTTCATCAGGAGTGAGTCTCAGAATACAAGGTAGATCAATGCTAGGCCATGTGACGTCATGGGGATTTACCATGTTCCCTTCCTCCCAATGGATGTCTGCGCCATGTGCCCAATATTGCCGCTACCTTTAAATAGATTACACCCCATCAAAGTGCTGGAAGTGTAATGCTGGAGTGCGGGTTCAATCCCTGCCGTCCCGCGCATGCGCTCTTCCCCCTATATGTTCAATTACATTCGGTGGAACTAGGATTCCAGTGCAACTTTTTCAGGAACCCCCCCCCCCCCCTTTCCTTGAGTAGAGCTCCTACTCAAATTTGTTCCGCCAAATCGGAAGTACCATACGTCCGCTGTTTCTCTATGTGTAATAGGCACACATAGTGAAGTCTCATACATCACAATGTTCCGTGGCCCCACCTATGTAAATGTATTCACAGACCATGTCCTTAAATCGTCAATGGGCTAAGGCTGGGTAAACTGATAGTGAGAAAAAAAAATATCAGTTACACTATTAGTTCTGAAGGGGATATTACCGGGTAGTGCTTGTCTAATCTACATAAGGGCAGTCATATAATTCTCAAGATCCCTTTATCAATGATGTCAGCAAAAATCTATTTCTTGCACAGTCTCGGATGATATTTATAGCAATAACCTCAAAGTGCAGGATTTGATATATCAATCATATAAGTGGTTTGTGCTAGTAAAGATGTGTACAGTCATATGATGATGAATAATATATGACCCCATGATCCTCTGTCATATTTAATAGGGATTACTCAGTCAGGTCTTCAAATCAATCGACATCCATTAAAAACCAGTTACAGAAGAAGGCCCGGCAGAACTAGGAAGCATCGCATACAATGGGGTTCTCCTGAACAGATATGCGGTCATGAGTTATTCACAGGGAGAATGTAAATGTAAATTCAAACCATCTGGTACAGTCGACCCCATCCTAGACATCCATTCGGTGTCCTTGTGCCCAATTGCCCCCCCCCCCAAGCACCGAGGAAAAGCTCCTCATGTCCCCCCATGGGCTTCTCCCACATGACAAGACATCGATGTGTCCTTGGCATTCCTTATGTCGTCCAAATGGGCACCGATTCCCCTCATTAGCTATATATGAGCGAGCGGTATGCTCTCTCAAAACCTTTAACCTATAGTGATGGTAATTTACCCCCGTGTATGTCCCTGAAATGTGGTGATAAACCTGACATTCCATTCTGGAATATATTCTGGCACACTCCTATGATAAGGGTAAAAATAAACTTAAGTACGGAGTCTTGAATAAGTTCTCAAAAATTATATTTATTGATTGTAGCCTTCAATGACAGACAAGAGAATCTATATACTCGACGTTTCGGCTGCATTAGCCTTGTTCACGGATTCTTTTCATAATTGACATATTTTCAGAAATATAATAAACTCATAAAGTGAGATGGTTATACAATAGTTGCAACTTATTATGACATCCGAACAAAGAAACATAAATTCATCAATGAATATATTTAACATAAATGAGAAAATTATTTGTTTAACAATAGTGTGTCTCAAATCTATCTCAGATGAGTCTCATTCAAAGAACTTTCTTATATGGTTTACCTCTAAATGGTTAAGTGCACAATTTGGAGGCAGGAAGAAAAAGATTCAGGTTTCTTATCATGGTCATAGTGGCTGTGGAGAAAATTAGCATGTATCAAGAAAATGGGAAATCCTAGGTTCCAGCTTGTATAGGACAGTACAATAGGATTACTGAGTCAGATATGTTTAAGCCATCCTTATGGGTGAATATAATTAAATGTATCAAGTAATCTAAGTGTCACGTTAATTAGTAAAAAGAGCACAATAGGCTCTAAGTGTTAATTACATGGAAATGAACCATGCATATCAAATGTAGATGACACTTATTGTCCCAATACGGCTGAGAATAGATCCTATCTTACCATAAATAGTTAAGCCATACGCCACGGTGTGAACCTGAATCAAAATGGTGAATTACTACACAAAAGTAAAAACACCTAAGTGCTATTAGGCCATAGTGCTTAAAAGCCGCGGTGAACCCGATCACATTACCTTAAAAGTGAAGTGTGGAGCGCTCGTGAACTGTGCGAACGGTGGCGCCGCCATCTTTATATCATGTGGCCTCATTGCGTGTGACGCAAACGCGTGCGGGCGCATGCGCACTGTGAATGGAGGCGGGCGTCCGGACAGAGCCGGAGATTCCCGATCTCAGGCGAGTCAGGGAGTGACGTCAGGGCCCTGGACAGAACCAGAAGCCTAGAAGACGATGTATTAGGTGGTGGACTGCGGTGGTTCAAGACTCTGGAATCTAAAAATAAAGATAATCACAAGTCAATATGTGAATATAATCTTAATCACATAATAGAACCCTAAGAAATAGGGTTAATATAAGTGACATAATCAATTGAACACAATGACCATAAAATATTATAGATTAATGACCAGGTATGCCACCAGATCCCCCTGGGAAAAAAAAGATCATACATAGACATATCAAATATGAATGATTGTTGGAGTTGCAAGGGATGAAAACAAAGGAATAAATCACATGGAAAATGGTGTACAAATTAATATGTGACCTCATATTCCTGTTGAGACCCCTTGGCTCAAGGGTATCTAATGGATCCAGTAACTCTCGGTTCTTTCAGTCGCTTGACCCTGTCTCCCCCCCCGTCTAGGGGTACATGGTCAATGACCTGAAACTTCAATTGAGACACGCTGTGGCCACACGAATTAAAATGAGCAGGTATAGGAAGTAGGTTTCTTGACACCTTATAGTAGACTTATGTTGGCTGATGCAGTCCCGGACATGCTGGGTAGTCTCCCCAACATATCCGAGACCACACGGGCATTTAATAAAGTAGACAACATAAGAAGATTTGCATGTGTGGAAGCTACGTATCTTAAATCTTTTACCTGAGCGAGGGTGATAAAAATATTCTCCCCTCACTACATTGGAACATTGGGTACAATTTAGACAAGGAAAGGTGCCTTTTCTAGAAGTGCCCAATGAACCTTGTACTAGTTTAGGAAGTTTTGAGCCAAGATCGGCTTTAACCAAATGATCCCGTAGGTTTTTGGGTCTCTTATGACATAAGAGTGTGGGTGAATTGAACTCTGCTATGTGAGGATATGCACGGCTCAAGATGTCCCAATGTTTGCGAACACATGAATTGATTAAATTACTGAAAGGGTGATATGTTTGTACAAACGCTAGTCTATTAGTACGCAAACTGCGTGGATGTGTGGATGTTTCTCTATCTAAGACACGCAAAGGATTAACCCCTGTTTGTGAATTTTTGTTTCATCTCGTTTATTCTTGTTTAGTAACTGAGTCAGTAACGATCCTATCAACCCTTACCAACTGTGAACGAGGAAGAGATTCTTTCAAATGTTTTGGATGGCAGCTACTGAACAATAACAATGAGTTTTTGTCAGTCGCTTTCCTATATAGATCAGTAATCAATGTACCTTCATCTGTACGTGTGACTTGGGTGTCAAGAAAACTTACAGATACTTTATCTGCATGGAGAGTGAAGGTTAGGCCCGGAGTGGAATGATTAAGGTCATGGAAAAACATCTGTAGCTCTTGTTCACTACCCTCCCAGATCAGAAATATGTCGTCTATAAATCTTACCCATAATTTAACATGTGTTTACATACAATGGATGTGTATATACATGTTTGCTCTCAAATTCTGACATGAAGATATTAGCATACGGAGGTGCTACATGTGAGCCCATTGCGGTCCCTCTCTTCTGCAAATAAAATGTATCTTCAAACAAAAAGAAGTTGTTATTCAAAATAAGGTCTAATGCATCAATACAAAATTGTCTAGCGGAGACCGATAGATTAGTCTTAGATATAAGAAAAGATTGTATCGCTGGAATACCGCCTGTGTGTGGAATAGAAGTATGCAGACTATTTACATCCATAGTCACAAGTAGAGTGTTATCTGAAAGGGAATTGATGTTCTTGATTTTGTTTAAGAAATCAGTAGTATCCTTTATATATGATTTGATCGTCGGAAGTAATGGTGTAAGGACATTCCAGTCCGCGGTGATTTGAATTAGGATCTCACAGTAGATATATGTTCCGCTAATCTTTTTTGAAGTACGAATCATACAATCTACATAATATTTCTTGCACACCCGCACGTTGCCATATAGACACCATGCATGGTGTTGCAATTAATGTATGAACGAATGGGGGATTTTTTATTTATGTTGTTCTGAAAAAACGTTCCCAGATCCATGTAACCACATAGATTGCATTTTTTTGTTGCCACAATTGTATGATCTGTTACCAGTTAACCACACCGTTTTTTTTTTCGGGGACTCACTAGTAAATTTCCTGGGAGAAATCATACTACCTATAGGGTTTTTAGCCGCAGTTCTCCAGCCCGCAGATAACATTTTTTTGCAAAACTTCATTCTGATCCAAGATGGGAATGTTTTTATTTCATAGTGCTGCCATAGCATTATTCTAAATATTGGGGAATTGATCCCTGATGGGATATATCAAAGTGATCCTATGTCATGAATCTATGAAATTGGTTCCTGGCATTGCTAGGTGCAGGAGGTAGATTTTGGCGGGCAACGTTTTACAGGAAGAAGTGGAGGACGGGGAGGACTTTTCTGTTCATCTGAAATGTTTGATCATGACAGATGAGGGAGATTTTTTAAAAATGCAATTTACTTTATTGTTAACTTGATCATTGTTATCCATTTAATAGCAGCGATCATGTGACCTGGGACAAGAAAAATAGGTCTGTCTCGTGATCTCCAGAGTCTCATGTACCCCTGGTAGCGGTAACCCCAGAGATATTTAGTCTCTTGGGGGTCGCTATACCTTTATTCCTGAGCGCCGTTAAAATAGGAGCTAAGGAATACGGCCCCCTTAACTGCGCTGTTGACAAACGTATCGGTGGTTGCTAAGACCCTAGGGGTTAAAATTTGAAACGAGGGACGCCTTGCTTATCCTTTATAAATTTGTAGCTACAAGTACGGACATCTCCTGTGGGATCCACACCTGGTTCATTGTAATGACTGTGAGCTTGGCCACATTGGGTGTGGACAGGTGGTTGCGCTTGTCTGTGATCTCACCCCCTGTCGTGATAAACTCCGGTCTGGCAGTACACTTGCTGCAGGGCCGGCCAGATACATTCATAGTAACATAAGTAATGGGAAGTTATGCGGTATTTACCAAAGCGGGTGATATAAAGGCCTGGGTGTGATTGACACATGGGGCAATAATACCATGCTTAGTAAAAAACCCGTAGAGAGTAATTCATGATGATAAAATAGTGTTTATGTTCCATAAATATTAAAATTACACCTAGAAAATTAAAACCCTGCTGACAAGTGCAAGACATCAGAACAATCACAGAGAAAAATCCACAGGAATTCAATCTCATTCTGTGTGTGTATGTATTATCTTATCTCAATTATCCTAATGCACAACATGCACTTTTACATATAGAGTAAGCTGGCATATATACCAGTGTTACCCCAGACCCTGGCCACAGCTACTACCTATTCAGCTTAAGGTGCATATAGTTGACCAACAAAGGTACAGGTGTATAGCAGTATAATGGTAGAAGAGTAGTCTAGCATATATTATCCTTCTTTGTGCCAGTGCGCATGCGAGTGGTAGCAGGTCCGGCGGATCTCTGTCACCGCGGCAATTTCCTGGTCCTCATGCGCAGGCGCTGTCTCCATGACAACGTCCTCACATGTGTTCCACGAGCCGCGGTCCAGACTTCCGAGATTCCAGTGACCGTGCCGCACGCATGCGCCGAGTAATGGTGCGATTTATAAATGGGCATTTCTTGGATTAGGTACACTTCTCCTTACACCCGGGGAGATTACTATTGTCTGATTACACATTTATATGGATGCTCCCCCGTCCCTCAGACCACGGTGCCTGAAGACTTACTGAAACGTGTGGCGAGGCAGTGGGGACATCTAGGACAGGATCCACTGACATTAGTGTACGTGTAAGGGCCATTCCTATGTACTCACTATATACTGATTTGTTAGGCCGCTGCTACGTTACATCGGCTACTTTTCTACCATTATACTGCTATTCACCTGTACCTTTGTTGATTGGTCATATGCACTGTAAGCTAATAGTATAGGCAGTAGCTGTGGCCGGGGTCTGGGCTAACACTGTTATATATGACAGCTTACTGTATATATACAAGTGCATGTTATGCAGTACAATAAGAATTGAGACTTGTAAGGTGGATATATAGATTTATATACTGAATGAGATTGATCTCCTGTGGCCTTTTTCCTCTCTGTTCTGATGTCCCTGCTCTTTGTCAGCTGTTTTTTTTTTTTTTTTAATTATTTTATGTGTAATTTTAATATTTATGGATAAATTAACACTATTTTAATGTGTAAATTACTCTCTACTTCTTGTGAGAATATTGAATTAAGTTTGTATGTAACTATTTACTATGGAAAGATCAATATATTAGTACAAACCCGGCATCTTTTCTGGGGACGATTTTGGGGGCAGTAGCAGGGACAGTGTTTTGTGGTTGTGGCAGGGACGGGGTGAATAAAACGTCGCTCTAAAAGCTTCCAGACATCTTAAGACTAGAAGACGCCTCTGTGGCTTCGAGTCACATAGGAGACACTTGACAATCTCCTCCTGGAACTGGAGAGAAGTTAGTGCTCCTTGTGACTTCTTACACAGGATAAAGCTGTTGTAGGTACAAATAAGCAATCTACTTCATCCAGTTTGTTCTTCTACCAGGCCCTGGTCTTTCACTGCACCAGATATGGTGGAAGAGCCCGGTCTGACAGGTCAATCATAGTCTGTTACACAGACTGGTGTCTGCTTGTTCCTGGTGGAGCCCCTGTCTCAGTGGTGTATTCAAGAGTTTGCAAGGATAGATGACATATTCCCTATTTATATCTGAACACTAAAGTAAAATACTCTAAAGTAAAATAATTTTTATTCAATAACTTCATTAAAAACAAACAAACAGTATTATGAGAAAAACGTGGACACGGACAACCCCCTCACCCAACCCCCACAGAAAACACAGATATATACGGTGAGATTGCCCACCAGTCTTAGTCCCAGTGGTGTCTACATGCAGCGTGGTCTTTTATTCTACTTCACTGTAAGAAGTTGGTCACTTAACGTGAGAATGACGCCTCCTTCTCCAAACGTCTGGACACCCAACTGTGAAGGAAACCGTACTTGTTTTTCTCTAGTATTTGCATTGAGAGATTTATATAGTAGGATACTTGTATAGTATTTAAAAGTGTACATGTGTTACCCTTTTTTTTCTTTGTTTTTTAAAATCAATTGGTTTTTATTACAGTTATAAGCAAGTATTACAAACATAATCCGGGAAGATACCCCGAACAGATATTACAATAGACATTAAAACAAAGAGGGAGGGGTGAAGTATAGGTGAAATGGGGAGGTCCATCATGAATAGACATTGAACAACAAAGGTCATTAGCATACTTTAAAGAGGTCATAGCAGTAATAATAAAAAATCAGTAGATTGTCAATATTATCAATGACCAAAATACAATAATGCGAAGAGTTCCACAAACCCCTGTATAGGCGCACAAATCAGTCGGAGTCGGGACCATATAGGGAAGACAACCAGGGGCCCCACCATTCTAATCTCCTGGTTTTAACGGCAAGATCATGAACCAAGATGGTTTCATGCTGCAAATTTAGTCTAATCTGTGACATCAATTCCGCTTTGGAAGGTGTGGTGGGAAGCTTCCAGTGTGTAGACAAGCACAGTGTAGCTGCTATTAGGATATTGGTCACAATAGGGCGAGCCATCCTGGGGACATCCTCCAGGCCAAGGCCCAGCAGCCACGTGTTACTCTTGATACCCAGGATGTCAATTGTCTGGGGGCAGTTTTGTGGATTTGGCGGTTCCTACCTTTATATATTAGAAAGGTGCAGGTGTACCCTGTTGTGCTCTCGCACATTTTATATAACTTGACAGTGTTTCTAGCACTTGGAAAGAAAGAAGGAAGACACCCTTGAAACCTACAAACAACTGGCCCACCTGATCACCCCCTTAAAATATGGAGCAAGGGCCGCTTAGTATAACCCTTTAAAATGTTTGAGCGAGGGTCACCTGTTTATTCTCCTAAAGTGTAGAGTGAAGGCCACAAGCTGCGGTAACTCTGGCAGAGAATGATTTCATCAGTGGGATGCTGGTATAAAATGTATCAACATACAGGTGATAACCCTTATCCAACAAAATGTAGGAACCGAATGGTTAGATTAAGATACAGCGGCCCAAGGCAAACACGGAGCCAGTTTTATGTTTTACACTGACAAGGCATCAGGGATTGGGAGTTAATGCAAAAAAAATCTTCCACCCATTCCTCCTCAATTCAGATACGTGTATATGCACACACATTTGAACAGTGGGATGCTGGTATAAAATGTATCAAAATACAGGCGATTCAATTGGGATACAGCAGTCACAGGCAAACGTGGAGCTGGTTTTATGTTTTACACTGAAAGTTTACTCAAACGGCATCAAGGAAAGGGAGTTAATGCAAAAAACCTATTTCCCCCACTCTTCACCAATTCAGAAATCTGTGTAGGCACACACAGAACGGGACCAGTGTGCTGTGCCAAGGACGCCTTTACATGTAACACAATCCGCAGGAACACTTTTACCTGACACAGAATAACTCCAGCAACAGAACGTCTACACACTTAAAGGACAATGGAAGCTGATACATTTAAAACAGAGCAAGACTCTGAGATGGCACTATAAATTACAAACCTAATTCAGCTACTTTACCCCCAACACATATACACACCTACTCATTTATAGACATACTGTATAAACCAACACCTATATACCCTCAACTCCTACTTGTGTATATACTAAGTGGTAAGGGCTGCTTAGTGTGACCTTTTTAAAGTTTTGAGCGAGTGTCATGTGTTTAGAGTGAAGGCCGCAAGCTGCGGTAGCTCTGGCAGAAAAGCATTTGAATAGCGGGATGCTGGTATAACCTTATTCTACATATAAGTGATAACCCTTATGGCGCACCAAATCCCACAGTTTTCCCACTCACCCCCAGAGCCAGCGAGGGCGTTCAGGGTTGATCTTGGTGTGTCTTTTCCTTCATAAACTCTAAACCTGTGAGTGTTCTCTGAGGTTGTCTCGCAAAGTTTATAGAGTTTAATGTTACCTGGCCCTCTGACTAGGCAGCTACTACAAGAATTTCAGCCCCCTTTGAAGTGGATAAGGGACTCTTCCATGGAGATTTATCTTTTGGGAATGTACACTAGAGCAAACTTGTTGCTGAAGTGATCAATGTCCGGACAAACGTTGAAAAGTCTGTCAAAACTTGGGACATCCCGGGGAGGACATTCTATATTGTCACTGAAATTAAAAAAATTGTGCTTGGCTTCAAACGTTTGCGGATCATAACCATGCGGAATATTGGGAGTGTTATATATGAACTTTCCAGTAGTTCATCAGGGTCAAAGGGTTGTCGTTCTTTCTTCAATAAGTTGTTGTGGAGCACAACACAGGCTTTGACTACTTCATCCACAGTCTGTTTTTAAATTAATGGGTGTTCCCAAAACTCGACAGTTAGCATTTAATCCAAAGGCACACTCCACAGTTCTTCTGGCCCTAGTGAGTCTATAATTGAATGTGTATATTGTTGCACTCAATTCCCGACTAGAGTTTGGCTTCAACAGGCTATTATACATTTGAAAAGCTTTATCATCAAATAAAGCCATAGGCAATGGATGGTCCTTCAGTGTCAAAAAGTGGTCTTGGGAGGGGTGACAAAAGTCATTGCCATAAACCCAATGTCTCATGCTTGAAAGATTGAACACATACATGTAAGTCATTAAAGTGTCCATAGGTGCCAATGTTCATGGCTACAAAACGGTACTCTGCATCTGCTATAGCCATCAAAACAATGGAGAACTGCTTCATATAATTAAAATATTCAGATCCCTTTTCTCCAGGTTTCAGAATCTGAATCTGAACATGAAACCTGAAAAAATGTAGTAAAACCATTTACAAACCTAAATGTCACCATGAGACGCTCTTCCGGAGAAACCGCCCTGTGTACGGCCCTGTCCTCTCTGATTATATATCCTCGGACACGTTCCACCAACTCATCGAAGCTATCAACAGTCATTCGCCCATAATCGTGAAACTTTTCCTCGTCTCAGAGTCGCTTCAGAGTCAATGTGGACAAAACTCAGTGTCTCTCTTTGAGAAGTTAAAGGGTGTAACCAGGATCAATGCAGCAGATGGTCTTCTCCATGCTTTATCACAGGCAACTGCTACCAAACGTGTGTGTTTATAGGAGGCATCCACATACTGACAGAACGCTTCATGTGACATAGCCAATTTACTGCTTTAGGTGAAGAAAAATGCATCTGGGTATTGAAGTCCAGCACTCTATATATACAGTTTACATAAGACAAACCAACCGGGGGCGTTTAACATAAAAAATTTCCATGGATCCTTGTGAAAACGCACACAACCAGATGCAACTGGATGGTCATTCATTGGTATTATGCCGGATCAGTGACAATACCGGTGCGGGAGCATCCATTTGAATCCGATTTTATTCAAATCTTGGGGTATCCATGGGGATGCAGGTTTTTCCAGCATTACTCTGGGTTCCAAGGAATGAATGTGTGAAACCATCCTTAGACCTTTCAACAACTCTTCTGCAATGAGCGGTTTATCACTTAAAGATATCCGTTTCAGCACTGACTGTTGCCTCTTCAGCGATGCAGTACTGCTGTACCTCCAGGTTGGGAAGTGTAATTCAGATGACGATGGAAGAGGGGGTGCAGGAACTGGTGTCAGAGGAAGGGGAAGCCTTAAAGAAACTTGTCCTCACAATTCTAGACATCGGTAGGACATGTGGTGTCTCAGGGTCTGACTCTGTCCCAGTCTCCACCAGGTTCACCCAGTGTGCCGACAGGGAAATGTAGCGTCCCTCTCCTTAAGCACTTGCTAAATGTATGTGGTTAATTGAACCTTTCTAGGAACTGTATTGGTCAGGGCATGGGTGATGCTGGACACACGCTTGGGTAAGGAAGGGGCCGCCTGTTTAACCCTCTTAAGGTTTGACGATTTCTTATTTGCATGAATATTTTCCCAAATTTATTGACTATCGCCAGGTGATTGAAATCCAGTGAGCAGAGGACCACCTGCAGGACGAGCACAAATCATAAGACACCACAGTCATATACGTTGTCTGAGGGAGGATCTGTCCTCTTCAATGAGATGGTGGCCATGACGGTCTGTGCATATCTATAATCACACAGTGTATGCAGGACATGGAGATGGTGGCCACGACCATCAATTCACATAATTAACCTTGCTGGCAGAGTGATTGGCTGTGGAGTCTATGTTTCCTGATGATCAAAATCATGAAGGGTCCCGAATAAATCTTTAAAGTCCGGATTGTGAACCTGCTTGAAAGATGCGCTGTCGTCTGGAGAGTAGCTATAGGTGAGGTGGCCGTCCATGGTGGTGGCATCTCCTCTGCCCCGGGCTGCCGTCCTCTCACCTGTAATGTACAGGACGCTGCTCAGATTTCTGTAGAGTTAACTGACGGTGTGTTGGTCTGGGCCGGTGGACTCTTTCCGCAGGGTCATCGAGGTGTTAACAGACATCTTGTTTTGCCATATTTGATGTGCAGTGTTACAGGCATGATGTCATAGTGGAGAACTATGTATGACATCACAGCCGGGGGTTTTGCCATATTTGATGTGCAGTGTTACAGGCATGATGTCATAGTAGAGAACCAATAGCCAACTACTGCCTCACATAAATCCCCCAATCCCATACCTTTCCTATTAACTCCCTACCTCCCAGAAAGTCATGGGGTCTGTACGCCTTATGGGCTCCCAGACCTTTCTATACAACTGACAGCTTTCCCACACAATGATAAAATAATTGCACAATCACCATAATATACACTAAGGCATTTCTGCACCACCAAAATATATTAAATGGAGAATATATATCTAATGGTTACCTCATTACTGGTCTCTTCAGGAGGAAAGCTTACAGGGTGTTTCTGTATAGCTCTTAAACCTAATTTGTATGTAGTTATTCGGAGTCCAGATTATGTGATAAATACCTACAAATGAGAAGAAAACATGAAAATCAGTCATTTTAAGTAGCACTACACTGGGTTTTGTATATGTAATTGTGCTCAGAATAGGCTACTAAAGGGAATCTGAAAGCAGGTTTTTGCTTGATAATATGAGAGCAGCATAATGTAGGTCGAGAGACCCTGATTTCTGGGATGTATCACCTATGGGGCTGCTGACTGCCGTTTTGATAAAATATCTATTTGCTTTTCTTCATATCTCCCAGTTCTCTGAATACTTAATAACCCACCCATACCACTGACTGGTCTACAGCTCGGTGCCTGAATGCCATTAGGCTGCTTTCACATTGCGATTTTTCTCCTGTCCGTGGGGATCCTATTTTTTGCTTTGCTGTTACTACTCCATTCATGCCCTAAGGAGTTCTGTGGTGCCCAACAGGGTGACAGGGTGCCACATTCCCCCTTAGTTAACCTCAGTTCTCCCGTCTGAGCAAAAAGTTCTTTTTTTACAACTTAACACTATACATTTTATAAACATTTATAATTACAGAGTCTTAAAGAAAAATACAAAAATCACTAAAAAGGAAGTGAAAAATATGAAAAAGGTGACAAGCAGTCCATACGGCACTAGTCCATCTGCCGCAGTCTGGAAAAGGTAAAGTTTTAGGTCACACAAGTCCTGTGACAATTGTCCAAAGTTTATGAAAAGGGTAAAGTCCACACATTTTTAAACTTTATACATTCCCTACGGTGTCTCTGCTTGGGAGGCCGGTACTAACCTTCTTTACCTTACCATGCGCTTTCTGTCCCCAACTTAATATACTTGGGACAGGGCCTAGTTCCTCCACCCTTCTGTACACTACTTTTTACAGGTTTTGAAAACGGTTACTATTTACAAACACTTACAGGTAATATGGTTCCACTAAATTTTAAACCCATTCTCCAAGTTTATAACACAGATGAGTCCTGCACACAGAGAACAGGTCTGTAGGAGCCTGTTCACACCGCCAGCATAATTGGAAACAAAAAGCTATTGCGACAAAAAACAACAGTACACTGCAGTAAAAATATTAAAATGCAAGTGCAGTATAAAAATGGTATAACAAATACAGGGTACTTAGTTAATCCGTTTTTTTGCGCAGAAAAAGTTATTTTAAGCCACGTCACTATCTTCAAAGTGTACCCATCTCAGACGCGGTCCTAACTGTTGTATTAAAAACCTGACTGGTGTGAATACTTACCAGTAAACAGGAGCCAGCATGACCAGTGTCTGAAGTGGAATGAAGGCGACGGGGCTCTATGTGTGCAGGGCCCAGAGAGGGGCGGGAACTCCATCTCTTGCATGGCAAGAGGCAATTAATTATAACACAGATGAGTCCTGCACACAGAGAACAGGTCTGTAGGAGCCTGTTCACACCGCCAGCATAATTGGAAACAAAAAGCTATTGCGACAAAAAACAACAGTACACTGCAGTAAAAATATTAAAATGCAAGTGCAGTATAAAAATGGTATAACAAATACAGGGTACTTAGTTAATCCGTTTTTTTTGCGCAGAAAAAGTTATTTTAAGCCATTCTCCAAGTTTGTTTGGGGGTTGTCCAAACGTACTACGTGTGGATCTGCGTAGTGTGGATGTTTCCAAAGCTGTTGGTGTAGTGTACAAAGTGGTTCTTGTTCTACTTTGTGTAAGACCATAGTAAGTACGTAGTCTGTCTACTGGACTATCCTCTGAAGGTAGTTGTGTAGGAGTTTCTCTTACTGTGGGACTAGCAGGTTCACCGATTACAGGAATCTCAGGTTCCAATATAACAGGCTGCATATCTTGCATTTGAACTTGTTCTTGTTGAACTTGTGGAATTGGTTGAGTTTCTACAGGTTGGTAGAAATGCATAACTGGTATGATGTATGCTCCATCTCATTGTGGCCAGTCAGCTGGTAAATATCCAATGTCTGTAAGGACTAGGTTTTCTTTAGTTTCTTCTTCTGTAGTTACTGCAGGGTAACTGGTTACTTGTGGGATTAAGTGTGCTAGACATTTCTTCAAATGATCTCTTGATACAGTTGCAAAAGTTTTCCCAATGTCTTTGCTGATAACACAAGTTTTTGCATTGTCATACTGTTATGGCATAACGGAAAAACCATTTACAAACCTCAATGTCACCATGAGACGCTCTTCCGGAGAAACCGCTCAGTGTACAGCCGTGTCCTCTCTGATTATATATCCTCGGACACAATCCACCAACTCATCGAAGTTATCAATAGTCATTCGCCCATAATCGTGAAACTTTTCCTCGTCTCAGAGTAGCTTCAGAGTCAATGTGGACAAAACTCAGTGTCTCTCTCTGAGAAGTTAAAGGGTGTAACCAGGATCAATGCAGCAGATGGTCTTCTCCATGCTTTATTACAGGCAACTGCTACCAAACGTGCGTGTTCATAGGAGGCATCCACATACTGACAGAACGCTTCATGTGACATAGCCAATTTACTGCTGTAAGTGAAGAAAAATAGATCTGGGTATTGGAGTCCAGCACTCTATATATACAGTTTACATAAGACAAACCAACCGGGGGCGTTTAACATAAAAAATTTCCATGGATCCTTGTGAAAACGCACACAACCAGATGCAACTGGATGGTCATTCATTGGTATTATGCCGGATCAGTGACAATACCGGTGCGGGAGCATCCATTTGAATCCGATTTTATTCAAATCTTGGGGTATCCATGGGGATGCAGGTTTTTCCAGCATTACTCTGGGTTCCAAGGAATGGATGTGTGAAACCATCCTTAGACCTTTCAACAACTCTTCTGCAATGAGCGGTATATCACTTAAAGATATCAGTTTCAGCACTGACTGTTGCCTCTTCAGCGATGCAGTACTGCTGTACCTCCAGGTTGGGAAGTGTAATTCAGATGACGATGGAAGAGGGGGTGCAGGAACTGGTGTCAGAGGAAGGGGAAACCTTAAAGAAACCTTAAAGAAACTTGGCCTCACAATTCTAGACATCGGTAGGACATGTGGTGTCTCAGGGTCTGACTCTGTCCCAGTCTCCACCAGGTTCACCCAGTGTGCCGACAGGGAAATGTAGCGTCCCTCTCCTTAAGCACTTGTCTAAATGTGTGTGGTTAATTGAACCTTTCTAGGAACTGTATTGGTCAGGGCATGGGTGATGCTGGACACACGCTTGGGTAAGGAAGGGGCCGCCTGTTTAACCCTCTTAAGATTTGATGATTACTTCCTTGCATGAATATTTTCCCAAATTTATTGACTATCGCCAGGTGATTGAGATCCAGTGAGCAGAGGACCACCTGCAGGACGGGCACAAATCATAAGACACCACAGTCATATACGTTGTCTGAGGGAGGATCTGTCCTCTTCAATGAGATGGTGGCCATGACGGTCTGTGCATATCTATAATCACACAGTGTATGCAGGACATGGAGATGGTGGCCACAACCATCAATTCACATAATTAACCTTGCTGGCAGAGTGATTGGCTGTGGAGTCCACGTTTCCTGATGATCAAAATCATGAAGGGTCCCGAATAAATCTTTAAAGTCCGGATTGTGAACCTCCTTAAAAGATGCGCTGTCGTCTGGAGAGTAGCTGTAGGTGAGGTGGCCGTCCATGGTGGTGGCATCTCATCTGCCCCGGGCTGCCGTCCTCTCACCTGTAATGTACAGGACGCTGCTCAGATTTCTGTACAGTTAACTGACGGTGCGTTGGTCTGGGCCGGTGGACACTTTCCGCAGGGTCATCGACGTGTTAACAGACATCTTGTTTTGCCATATTTGATGTGCAGTGTTACAGGCATGATGTCATAGTAGAGAACTATGACATCACAGCCGGGGGTTTTGCCATATTTGATGTGCAGTGTTACAGGCATGATGTCACAGTAGAGAACTATGTATGACATCACAGCCGGGGGTTTTGCCATATTTGATGTGCAGTGTTACAGGCATGATGTCACAGTAGAGAACTATGTATGACATCACAGCCGGGGGTTTTGTCATATTTGATGTGCAGTGTTACAGGCATGATGTCATAGTAGAGAACTATGTATGACATCACAGCCGGGGGTTTTGCCATATTTGATGTGCAGTGTTACAGGCATGATGTCATAGTGGAGAACTATGTATGACATCACAGCCGGGTGTTTTGCCATATTTGATGTGCAGTGTTACAGGCATGATGTCACAGTAGAGAACTATGTATGACATCACAGCCGGGGGTTTTGCCATATTTGATGTACAGTGTTACAGGCATGATGTCATAGTAGAGAACTATGTATGACATCACAGCCGGGGACCAAACTGGCAGATCTTGTGGGTGACTACACCGCCAGATCTTGTGGGGTGACTACACCTCTTTTTTATAGGTGTAGTACCCCTTTTGTGGCACCTACATAGTGGGGGCGCCACATTTATCCTGACCTGTCAAAGGAAAGTTATTACTTATTTCATCTTCTGTCAAGAGACATCTTGTTTTGCCATATTTGATGTGCAGTGTTACAGGCATGATGTCATAATAGAGAACTTTGTATGACATCACAGCCGGGGACCAAACTGGCAGATTTTGTGGGGTGACTACACCGCTTTTTTATAGGTGTAGTACCCCTTTTGTGGCACCTACATAGTGGGGGCGCCACATTTACACTGACCTGTCAAAGGAAAGTTATTACTTATTTCATCTTCTGTTAGGAGACATCTTGTTTTGCTATATTTGATGTGCAGTGTTACAGGCATGATGTCATAGTAGAGAACTATGTATGACATCACAGCCGGGGGTTTTGTCATATTTGATGTGCAGTGTTACAGGCATGATGTCATAGTAGAGAACTATGTATGACATCACAGCCGGGACCAAACTGGCAGATCTTGTGGGGTGACTACACCGCTTTTTTATAGGTGTAGTACCCCTTTTGTGGCACCTACATAGTGGGGGCGCCACATTTGTTTTGCCATATTTGATGTGCAGTGTTACAGGCATGATGTCATAGTAGAGAACTATGTATGACATCACAGCCGGGGGTTTTGCCGAATTTGATGTGCAGTGTTACAGGCATGATGTCATAGTAGAGAACTATGTATGACATCACAGCCGGGGACCAAACTGGCAGATCTTGTGGGGTGACTACACCGTCAGATCTTGTGGGGTGACTACACCGCTTTTTTATAGGTGTAGTACCCCTTTTATGGCACCTACATAGTGGGGGCGCCACATTTACACTGACCTGTCAAAGGAAAGTTATTAGTTCTCATTTTATCTTCTGTTAAGAGACATCTTGTTTTGCCATATTTGATGTACAGTGTTACAGGCATGATGTCATAGTAGAGAACTATGTATGACATCACAGCCGGGGGTTTTGCCGAATTTGATGTGCAGTGTTACAGGCATGATGTCATAGTAGAGAACTATGTATGACATCACAGCCGGGGGTTTTGCCATATTTGATGTGCAGTGTTACAGACATGATGTCATAGTAGAGAACTATGTATGACATCACAGCCGGGGGTTTTGCCGAATTTGATGTGCAGTGTTACAGGCATGATGTCATAGTAGAGAACTATGTATGACATCACAGCCGGGGGTTTTGCCGAATTTGATGTGCAGTGTTACAGGCATGATGTCACAGTAGAGAACTATGTATGACATCACAGCTGGGGATTTTGCCATATTTGATGTACAGTGTTACAGGCATGATGTCATAGTAGAGAACTATGACATCACAGCCGGGGGTTTTGCCATATTTGATGTGCAGTGTTACAGGCATGATGTCATAATAGAGAACTATGTATGACATCACAGCCGGGACCAAACTGGCAGATGTTGTGGGGTGACTACACCGCTTTTTTATAGGTGTAGTACCCCATTTGTGGCACCTGCATAGTGGGGCGCCACATTTACACTGACCTGTCAAAGGAAAGTTATTACTTATTTCATCTTCTGTTAACCTCCCTGGCGGTCTGTTTAGTTCTGGAAATTGTTGCTAAAAGCGGGCTACCCGCGTTCGCGGTAGATGCGGTTAAAAAACCGCATCTGCCGCACTTGCCGCATAGCTGCCGCACTTGTGCCGCACTTGCGCCGCACTTGCGGCGCTGTTGCGGCGCGGTTGCGGTAATCTGCATAGGAACCAACCACCTCTGATGACCCTCATACATTGTTAATATGTTCCCCTGCACCCTAGTAAACCATTAGCAGCACTGTTGTTGTGTGCTAAGTGGCTGCAGTACAAGTGCGATAATGATTTGAGTAACTTACATGCCAGCGTACATGAGGCCGTCTCCCTGTGTGTTGCTGGGACTTGTTGTGCTGTCCTCGTCATGTCTGCTCGCCCCCTCCCTTATGCACGCCCCCTCTCAGCCTGCTATAGTGCTGTGAGGCTGATTGCGTCATAAAGGGGCGGGGCTACCGTTATGCCGCGATTTAGCCCCGCCCCTTTATGACGAGATCAGCCTCACATCACTATAGCAGGCTGAGAGGGGGCGTGCATAAGGGAGGGGGCGAGCAGACATGATGAGCACCGCACAACAAGTCCCATCACACACAGGGAGACGGCCTCATGTACGCTGGCATGTAAGTTTCTCAAATCATTATCGCACTTGTACTGCAGCCACTTAGCACACAACAACAGTGCTGCTAATGGTTTACTAGGGTGCAGGGGCACATATTAACAATGTATGAGGGTCATCAGAGGTGGTTGGTTCCTATGCAGATTACCGCAACAGCGCCGCAACAGCGCCGCAAGTGCGGCACAAGTGCGGTAGATGCGGCAGATGCGGTTTTCTCACCGCATCTGCCGCGAACGCGGGTAAGCCCGAGCCTGACTCGGGGTTAACGCTTCTGGTAGTGAATGTTAACCCCGAGTCAGGCTCGGGAATAACGCTAGGAAGGTTAAGAGACATCTTGTTTTGCCATATTTGATGTGCAGTGTTACAGGCATGATGTCATAGTAGAGAACTATGTATGACATCACAGCTGGGGATTTTGCCATATTTGATGTGCAGTGTTACAGGCATGATGTCATAGTAGAGAACTATATATGACATCACAGCCGGGAGTTTTGCCAAATTTGATGTGCAGTGTTACAGACATGATGTCATAGTAGAGAACTATGTATGACATCACAGCCGGGACCAAACTGGCAGATCTTGTGGGGTGACTACACCGATTTTTTATAGGTGTAGTACCCTTTTGTGGCACCTACATAGTGGGGGCGCCACATTTACACTGACCTGTCAGAGGAAAGTTATTACTTATTTCATCTTCTGTTAAGAGACATCTTGTTTTGCCATATTTGATGTGCAGTGTTACAGGCATGATGTCACAGTAGAGAACTATGTATGACATCACAGCCGGGGGTTTTGCCATATTTGATGTGCAGTGTTACAGGCATGATGTCACAGTAGAGAACTATGTATGACATCACAGCCGGGGGTTTTGCCATATTTGATGTGCAGTGTTACAGGCATGATGTCATAGTAGAGAACTATGTATGACATCACAGCTGGGGATTTTGCCATATTTGATGTGCAGTGTTACAGGCATGATGTCATAGTAGAGAACTATGTATGACATCACAGCCGGGGACCAAACTGGCAGATCTTGTGGGGTGACTACACCGCCAGATCTTGTGGGGTGACTACACCGCTTTTTTATAGGTGTAGTACCCCTTTTGTGGCACCTACATAGTGGGGGCGCCACATTTATCCTGACCTGTCAAAGGAAAGTTATTACTTATTTCATCTTCTGTCAAGAGATATCTTGTTTTGCCATATTTGATGTGCAGTGTTACAGGCATGATGTCATAGTAGAGAACTATGTATGACATCACAGCCGGGGGTTTTGCCATATTTGATGTGCAGTGTTACAGGCATGATGTCATAGTAGAGAACTATGTATGACATCACAACCGGGGGTTTTGCCATATTTGATGTGCAGTGTTACAGGCATGATGTCATAGTAGAGAACTATGTATGACATCACAGCCGGGACCAAACTGGCAGATCGTGTGGGGTGACTACACCGCTATTTTATAGGTGTAGTACCCCTTTTGTGGCACCTACATAGTGGGGGCGCCACATTTACACTGACCTGTTAAAGGATGATATTAGAAAAAATAACTTTCCTTTGTTAACAGACATCTTGTTTTGCCATATTTGATGTGCAGTATTACAGGCATGATGTCATAGTAGAGAACTATGTATGACATCACAGCTGGGGGTTTGCCATATTTGATGTGCAGTATTACAGACATGATGTCATAGTAGAGAACTATGTATGACATCACAGCCGGGACCAAACTGGCAGATTTTGTGGGGTGACTACACCGCTTTTTTATAGGTGTAGTACCCCTTTTGTGGCACCTACATAGTGGGGGCGCCACATTTGTTTTGCCATATTTGATGTGCAGTGTTACAGGCATGATGTCATAGTAGAGAACTATGTATGACATCACAGCCGGGGGTTTTGCCGAATTTGATGTGCAGTGTTACAGGCATGATGTCATAGTAGAGAACTATGTATGACATCACAGCCGGGGACCAAACTGGCAGATCTTGTGGGGTGACTACACCGTCAGATCTTGTGGGGTGACTACACCGCTTTTTTATAGGTGTAGTACCCTTTTATGGCACCTACATAGTGGGGGCGCCACATTTACACTGACCTGTCAAAGGAAAGTTATTAGTTCTCATTTCGTCTTCTGTTAACAGACATCTTGTTTTGCCATATTTGATGTGCAGTGTTACAGACATGATGTCATAGTAGAGAACTATGTATGACATCACAGCCGGGGGTTTTGCCGAATTTGATGTGCAGTGTTACAGGCATGATGTCATAGTAGAGAACTATGTATGACATCACAGCCGGGGACCAAACTTGCAGATCTTGTGGGGTGACTACACCGCTTTTTTATAGGTGTAGTACCCCTTTTGTGGCACCTACATAGTGGGGGCGCCACATTTACACTGACCTGTCAAAGGAAAGATATTAGTTCTTATTTCATCTTCTGTTAAGAGACATCTTGTTTTGCCATATTTGATGTGCAGTGTTACAGGCATGATGTCATAGTGGAGAACTATGTATGACATCACAGCTGGGGATTTTGCCATATTTGATGTACAGTGTTACTGGCATGATGTCATAGTGGAGAACTATGTATGACATCACAGCCGGGTGTTTTGCCATATTTGATGTGCAGTGTTACAGGCATGATGTCATAGTAGAGAACTATGTATGACATCACAGCCGGGACCAAACTGGCGGGGTGACTACACCGCTTTTTTATAGGTGTAGTACCCCTTTTGTGGCACCTACATAGTGGGGGCGCCACATTTACACTGACCTGTCAAAGGAAAGTTATTAGTTCTCATTTCATCTTCTGTTAAGAGACATCTTGTTTTGCCATATTTGATGTGCAGTGTTACAGGCATGATGTCATAGTGGAGAACTATGTATGACATCACAGCCGGGACCAAACTGGCAGATCTTGTGGGGTGACTACACCGCCAGATCGTGTAGGGTGACAACACCGCTTTTTTTATAGGTGTAGTACCCCTTTTGTGGCACCTACATAGTGGGGGCGCCACATTTGTTTTGCCATATTTGATGTGCAGTGTTACAGGCATGATGTCATAGTAGAGAACTATGTATGACATCACAGCTGGGGATTTTGCCATATTTGATGTACAGTGTTACAGGCATGATGTCATAGTAGAGAACTATGTATGACATCACAGCCGGGGGTTTTGCCATATTTGATGTGCAGTGTTACAGGCATGATGTCATAGTGGAGAACTATGTATGACATCACAGCCGGGGGTTTTGCCATATTTGATGTGCAGTGTTACAGGCATGATGTCATAGTGGAGAACTATGTATGACATCACAGCCGGGGGTTTTTGCCATATTTGATGTGCAGTGTTACAGGCATGATGTCATAGTAGAGAACTATGACATCACAGCCGGGGGTTTTGCCATATGTGATGTGCAGTGTTACAGGCATGATGTCATAGTAGAGAACTATGACATCACAGCCGGGGGTTTTGCCATATGTGATGTGCAGTGTTACAGGCATGATGTCATAGTAGAGAACTATGTATGACATCACAGCCGGGACCAAACTGGCAGATGTTGTGGGGTGACTACACCGCTTTTTTTATAGGTGTAGTACCCCATTTGTGGCACCTACATAGTGGGGGCGCCACATTTACACTGACCTGTCAAAGGAAAGTTATTACTTATTTCATCTTCTGTTAAGAGACATCTTGTTTTGCCATATTTGATGTGCAGTGTTACAGGCATGATGTCATAGTAGAGAACTATGTATGACATCACAGCCGGGAGTTTTGCCATATTTGATGTGCAGTGTTACAGGCATGATGTCATAGTAGAGAACTATGTATGACATCACAGCCGGGGGTTTTGCCATATTTGTGCAGTGTTACAGGCATGATGTCATAGTAGAGAACTATGTATGACATCACAGCCGGGGGTTTTGCCATATTTGTGCAGTGTTACAGGCATGATGTCATAGTAGAGAACTATATATGACATCACAGCCGGGACCAAACTGGCAGATCTTGTGAGGTGACTACACCGCTTTTATAGGTGTAGTACCCCTTTTGTGGCACCTACATAGTGGGGGCGCCACATTTACACTGACCTGTCAAAGGAAAGTTATTCTTTCTAATATCATCCTTTGTTAACAGACATCTTGTTTTGCCATATTTGATGTGCAGTGTTACAGGCATGATGTCATAGTAGAGAACTATGTATGACATCACAGCCGGGACCAAACTGGCAGATCTTGTGGGGTGACTACACAGCGTTTATAGGTGTAGTACCCCTTTTGTGGCACCTACATAGTGCAGTATTAGTTCCAGACTCTGAACTCCCAGCTTATATGTCTGTACTTACATGGCTGAATAGTTGTAAGCAGTGAAGCTTTTTTAGCAGGTGGTAACGCTGCTCTGAATAAACTGGCACCTCGATGACCTCCACTCCTTCTAGACATTGCCGATTTAGAATTTTCCAGCATCTACAAAGTACACACAAATAGCGTCAGAGAATGTAAAAAGCCCGATGTATTCATGATATGTGGCTCCTCGTCCTCTAGTTCCTGAGTGACAGCATCCTGTCTATTCCTGAACATGCATCCCATTGCAGTATATAGTGTCACCCATCGAGCGCAGCCTAAGGCTGATCTTTACAGGAGGACCAAGATGTAAACGATAGGGGTCTTCAGCAGACCTACGGCTATCATAGTAACCAATGCTCTACCCTTCCCTCCCCTTGTCATGTCATCGAGGGCCAATATGTTTGAGCACCGCTGTACAAGCCATATAAATGCCAATATCGAAGACTGACAGAAGCATTAAAATGGTTAAGAGCCACAGCCGCAACACGGTGCCAGAGACATGTGCTGGATATATAATATGGCCGGTATCTGCCACCTGTGGAGGGAGTTGAGCTCCTGAGCCCCATCTATATGTGAGGACCCAGGACGCGAGTAACAAGTCCATTTACAGAAGAGGTTGAAGACTTGTCACGTCTGTTTTAGTAAATACTTGTATTATCCTTTAGATAACAAATCTGGAGAATCTGCTCTCCCTACTCTTCTGTTTTTCAAGGAGATTTATGAATAATTTGACAATTAAGTGTTACCATTAGAGATGAGCGAACCCCTGGAGGTTCAGGTATGGGCTGATATTTGGGATCCGAACATGACCCCATACGTCATCCCTGGTCGGCTCTCTGCTCACATTCAGCCAGCAATAAGCAAAACTCTTCCAAAGATGGGAAGAAGGGGATTTTTTTTTTAAATTTTACATAAAACATTATGGTGAATTACTGTATTTAGGGCCAATGTGAGCTATTCAAACACAGCAAGCAGATTGCACTGACCCGAACACCCAGCGATCCAGGCTCCAGCAGTATGACGATGAGAATCCCCCAAACGCCAGCCCTGAACAGGTTCACTCATCTCTAGTTACCATTCCCTCATCAGAAGAGTGCGTCCCTATGTCAGCACTGGTTGTGTGTACAGGGACACCACCGCTAACATCCAGATGGTAATTTATTCAGAAAGGTCCATGAGGAATAACAGAGGAAAGTGCACAACACAAATGCTCCAGAACCGTGATGTAGTAAAACAGACGAGTTAGGAGAGGGGACAGGTCACATACAGTCAGGGCCGTATTTGCCCGTAGACACTTGAGGGCACGTGCCAAGGGCGCCGGAATTCGGGGGAATTCCCCCCCAAACACACACCGAGCCACCGGGCAGCCCTCTCGCCAACCCACCTCAGCCTGCTGCAACTCTAATCCAGGCATCTGGTAGCCGCTGAAGGGACGAGCCCGTTGAGGAGGAGACTTGAAGTTCGCCCGGGGGCCCGGACAGCACATCGCCGGCGGCAGCCATCGTCGGGTTACAGACGCCCATCCCCGCCCACAGACGCCCATCCCCGCCCACCAACTCACCAGAACAAGGTGAGGCCGGAAGTTGTGGTGGTGGTGGATAGAGGATGCCATTACCCCCCGGCGGCCACAGACAGAGCAGTGCCCAGCTGAGCTCCACTCCACCTCACCAGCCCCAGGCAGCATGGAGGATGCCGCTGCTGGTCCAGGAGGAGAGGCTCAGGTACAGGGGCAGATGAGAGTCTTCAGGAGCCCCTCGCTCTGTCAGGCTCCAGACTATGGGGGCCGGGATAAGGCCGGGTTTCCAACACCGCGCTGACCAAGGAAAGAAGATTCTGAGCAGACTATTTTTTAATCCACTTTAATGTAACAAGCCTACGCATTTCGTTGCTAGTCCAGCAACTTCATCAGGGCATCAAGAATGTATATGATAGCACAGCATACATACACACAGTTAGTAGTACATTATACTACTAATTCACAGGTCTACTAGATGTGCTCCATGGTTGCAGAATAAGTTTTTGCAAATTAATTTTCGCAATCTGGAAAAGAAATAAAAATGAAATAGTGCGGAGGGGCAGACGCTGCACAGGTGACAGAGATACAGAGTGCGGAGGGGCAGACGCTGCACAGGTGACAGAGGGATACAGAGTGCGGAGGGGCAGACACTGCACAGGTGACAGAGGGATACAGAGTGCGGAGGGGCAGACACTGCACAGGTGACAGAGGGATACAGAGTGCGGAGGGGCAGACGCTGCACAGGTGACAGAGATACAGAGTGCGGAGGGGCAGACGCTGCACAGGTGACAGAGGGATACAGAGTGCGGAGGGGCAGACACTGCACAGGTGACAGAGGGATACAGAGTGCGGAGGGGCAGACACTGCACAGGTGACAGAGGGATACAGAGTGCGGAGGGGCAGACACTGCACAGGTGACAGAGGGATACAGAGTGCAGAGGGGCAGACGCTGCACAGGTGACAGAGGGATACAGAGTGCGGAGGGGCAGACACTGCACAGGTGACAGAGGGATACAGAGTGCAGAGGGGCAGACGCTGCACAGGTGACAGAGGGATACAGAGTGCGGAGGGGCAGACACTGCACAGGTGACAGAGGGATACAGAGTGCGGAGGGGCAGACACTGCACAGGTGACAGAGGGATACAGAGTGCGGAGGGGCAGACACTGCACAGGTGACAGAGGGATACAGAGTGCAGAGGGGCAGACGCTGCACAGGTGACAGGGGGATACAGAGTGCGGAGGGGCAGATGCTGCACAGGTGACAGAGGGATACAGAGTGCAGAGGGGCAGATGCTGCACAGGTGACAGAGGGATACAGAATGCGGAGGGGCAGATGCTGCACAGGTGACAGGGATACAGAGTGCGGAGGGGCAGACTCTGCACAGGTGACAGAGGGATACAGAGTGCGGAGGGGCAGACGCTGCACAGGTGACAGAGGGATACAGAGTGCGGAGGGACAGACGCTGCACAGGTGACAGAGGGATACAGAGTGCGGAGGGGCAGATGCTGCACAGGTGACAGAGGGATACAGAGTGCGGAGGACAGACGCTGCACAGGTGACAGAGGGATACAGAGTGCGGAGGGGCAGATGCTGCACAGGTGACAGAGGGATACAGAGTGCGGAGGGGCAGACGCTGCACAGGTGACAGGAACTGAAAACACACTCACGTGTTCTGGCCCATGCTCAATAAAATATTGAGCTAAATGAAGAGCTTCTGTGGCATCCTCTGTTGGATTATGTCCCGAATCTTCCTCTTCCCTCTGTATTTCCCTCCTGCAATAACAACATAGTATCGATCATATTACCTTGTTCTTGCCACTTGGTACAAAAAGTCCCATATTGCAGATAAAAATGTGAAAAATAAATATAAAGAATTCTTCGATGTGTGTCCCATTCTCAAAGCTGAAATCAGACTCGTGTTTACTGTAAGGCGACTGACCCCAGCAGTAGATCTCTGCCACTGCTTGGACCACCCAAAAAAAAATTAGCCCTTACCCAAGTCCTCTTCAAGCTGAAAATGGCAGCATTGGGTTAGGAAGGGGCCGCCTGTTTACCCTTTTAAAATATAGAGCAAGGTCTGCCTGATGACCCTCTTAAAAATATAGTGTGAGGTCCGCCTGTTTACTCTCTAAAAAGTTTGAGCTGCTGTCAACTGTTTACCTTCTTAAAACTTGGAGCGTGGGCCGCCTGTTTACCCTCTTAAAATTAGGAGCAAGGTCCGCCTGATGACCCTCTTAATATAACAGCTGCTATTTCTCAGTATCTGTGCCCAGCAGAGGGATCTTCTTAAGTTCATTGCTGGGGGAAGACAATCCTTAAATGGCGCCATTCATTCGTGTGGCAGATGTCCATGCAGTAACATTGTCTGGAGTTCTGCTCAGGGTCAAGGACCTCTCGAGGATGTACAGATTCGTGCGGTGCATGGCTTGTCTTGTATGGTCACAGATGAACTGCACAAAATGGCAGGAAAAGGGGATTGTACATTGGTGATATCAAGGAAACCACAGTATTATGTACTGAGTGCTGCCGGAAGCATGGTGGTACCAGGTGTAGCCAAGGAAACAACCAAACCAAGGTGCTTCCCTTTTTCAGCTGCTATCATCCGCCATTATCTTATTTGTTTCCCACCAAAATGAGTTGTGCGTTGTCCCAGGAGTAGGTCTTTATCTGGGTAGCCCAGTCCTGCACAGCACTGTAGGACTTATCATTGGTGATATCATTCATCAGGATTGAGCCTCATTCTTCCTCTGTAATACGCTGTGGTGATGGTCCGATATGTTTCTGAGCTGCATATTCTTATTAATTCCTATTTTGTAACAATTTCCGTACATTTACTTCCTATTTCCCTAAACTAACGGGGCACAGCAGTCACAGGCACTCAGTCTATTACTGGAATGCCTCTCAAGCCTTTCACCTGGGTCTTTCTTGTGTTCTCACTTCTCTGTCTTCACTTGGGGTTCATGTTTGTACTTGGTTCGCTCTTCCTGACCAACCTGTAATCTGCAGACCAGTTCCATCAACTCTTTAGCTTAGTCCTTGGAGAGATATCTCTGGAAGCTGAGTGTGTAAGGCGTATCCCACATCCGATATATTAGTGAGAATCAGCTCAGCCTAAGATGATTTTAATAATTCCAGTGCAACATTAAAAACTGCACTTATTCCCTCGCACAGGAGCAAGTCGTAGATACGGAAGACCATGTGGAGCGGGAACTTGCAGAAGAGGGTCCAAAACCACAAACAGACGACACCTCAGTTAGAGGGAATATAGTTAATACCTTCTGGAAGTGGGGAGTAGAGATCTGGAATATGTCCCTTCATCAGTCTGTCTAGCTGATAAGTCTTGCAGTGACGATCTACACAGTCCTGTTTGAACATTTCCCTGACTCCGTAATGATACATGATTTTCACCATGACACTGACAGTTTCTTCTTCAGACATATGTAGCAGGAGAACTGCGGCGATGACGGACTGCCCTCCGCAATACCCGACCTCTTCATCATACAGGGAGGAGGCCTTGCCGATGTTGTAAAGTGACTTCTTGGATGTGTCCTCGGGTTCTGGATTGTAGCTGGCAAGGAGGGATTTTCCAAATCCAGTATTAAAGAAATGTTTCTTCTCTTTAGCTATCGGATAAATCTATTGATATCCTTGATAGATTGTAACAAATCCCCACGGTTATTAGGTGCACATATTGTGCCTTTCTTGTGGAACAGACACCACATAGATCTGATTATGTTTCATTATCACAATAAATAGAAATACAAAATATATATATATTTTCTGTGACAATTATATGATATCAGTACACCTATAACTGTATTATAATGATCATAAGCATACTCAGACTCAGTGCAGACATCATATATTATAACACTGTCACAAAGGAAGAAAGGGGAAGGGAATTATACTGCTATAATAATTCTATTGAGTATGTATGTGAAACAATATAACCTGTATGAGTCCATATTAACAATATGATTATAATGCAACTTGACAGGTTGCATAAATGTCTACAACAAGAAAAACAATACACTTGTATTTATATCACAGGGTGTTAGTTTTTCAGACTGTTATTTATGCATTAATAACACCAACCAAAAATCACCGGCATCATACTATGGGTGTTGTAAAATCGTATCTAATCTATATTTAACCCCTTTGGTGTTCTAGTGTCTAATTTTAGTATCCAACAAATCTCTCTATTAAGGAGTTTCTGCCTAAAGTCTCCTCCCCTTCGAGACCTCCTCACTTTCTCCATCGCGACAAACCGCGATACACTGGAAGAACCGGGGCTTCCTGTTATTCCCATTGACTCAGCGCTTGGCGGGATCTCTCAGCAGTAGTGCTATGATGTTCTTAATGCTGAAGCTTGTCTCATTAAAGAGTCTTAGATCGTATTCACACTCACGGGTAATCATTTTATTCAAGATTACCCCAAATACCAGTCCACTCCGGCATTATACTCCTCGGCAGGCATCTGCCATAATACAGACAGCTGTTAAGGTGCTGAACATAATTGATACCCCTATATCCCTGCTATATTCTATTCTGGAGGCCACATTGCTATTTTTTCTTACCTCTTCCCACATTTTATTACATAATCACATCAGTAAACAGCAGGTAAATTCTGTTTCTCGCTTCAGGGCAATGTAGCCTTCAGTCCCAGCGTATTCAGGGGCTGTTCAGTCTCCAAACATGTTGATAATCGAAAGACTAAAATCAGTGATTTTTATTTACATGGCCGAGATAAGGATCTTGTCGAGGTCCCTGTGGATGATGGAGTTGAGAATCTGAACAGAGACAATAATAATGACTGTAATATCCACAGAGCACAGAATACACCTGATTACATTGTGTCAGTATCTTATATCAGTATCAATGGATTGGATCATATATGTGCTATGGCATCTGCGGGGCTTCCTCATTCATTTTTATAACATATTATTGTATCTATTCTAGGGGCTCAGCTTGTTGTGTGGCCCTCTCCTCGGGGCTCAGCTTGTTGTGTGGCCCTCTCCTCGGGGCTCAGCTTGTTGTGTGGCCCTCTCCTCCGGACTCTGGGCTCCTGGTTTTCAGTTCCTGGTGGTATTATAAAGAACCTTTCATGTAAGGTCCAGGCAGTCAGTGTGATGGGAGGCTGTAAAAGACAGCGGGGCTCTATTGATTAGGCTCAGGTCGTCTTCTAAACCATAGAAATAAGAAGAAGATATACAATCACTCCTGAATGTTCAGAGCAAAAAAGTGTTTTTACTTCAGGCTGATCCAATGCTTAAATCAAAAGTTTTGGTCTCACAGGTCCTTCATCAGTTACTGGAAATAAAATAATAATATGCAAAGTGCTGTAAATGTGTACAATGAAATACATATCTGGAAGGTGTTAACAGATCATACTGTATAGCAAGATATAACGTGAAGCTTCGCACCTTAACACTGCATGAGCCAGGAATTTAAACTTAAATGTCATCCCTCGTCCTCTTGGATATAGTATAGCCGTGTCTATTATATATGGGTGAATCATCTGAAGTGCTCTCAGATCATTGTGTAAGGCATGGCCCACCAATATCGCGTCTGGAGGGAGAATATTTTTAATTTTTGACTGGACGAAGAGCAAAAGGGGGTGCAGGAACTGGTGTAGAAGGAGGGCGAAACCCTCATGAATCATGGACTTGTGATTCTAGGTGTCAGTAGGACGTGTGGTGTCCCAGGGTCTGACTCTGTCCCGGTCTCCACCAGGTTCTCCCAGTGTGCTGTCAGGGAAATGTAGCATCCTTCTCTGTACGCACTTGTCCTTGTGTCTGTGGTGAAGGGGACCTTTCCAGTAACTGCATTGGTCACATCCTGGATGTTGAACACGTGCTTGGGTTAGGAAGGGGCCGCCTGTTTACCCTTTTAAAATATAGAGCAAGGTCTGCCTGATGACCCTCTTAAAAATATAGTGTGAGGTCCGCCTGTTTACACTCTAAAAAGTTTGAGCTGCTGTCAACTGTTCACCTTCTTAAAACTTGGAGCGTGGGCCGCCTGTTTACCCTCTTAAAATTAGGAGCAAGGTCCGCCTGATGACCCTCTTACTATAACAGCTGCTATTTCTCAGTATCTGTGCCCAGCAGAGGGATCTTCTTAAGTTCATTGCTGGGGAAGACAATCCTTAAATGGCGCCATTCATTCGTGTGGCAGATGTCCATGCAGTAACATTGTCTGGAGTTCTGCTCAGGGTCAAGCACCTCTCAAGGATGTACAGATTCGTGCGGTGCATGGCTTGTCTCGTATGGTCACAGGTGAACTGAACAAAATGGCAGGAAAAGGGGATTGTACCCAGTGTTATCAAGGAAACCACAGTATTATGTACTGAGTGCTGCCGGAAGCATGGTGGTACCATGTGTAGCCAAGCAAACAACCAAACCAAGGTGCTTCCCTTTTTCAGCCGCTATCATCCGCCATTATCTTACTTGTTTCCCACCAAAATGACTTGTGCGTTGTCCCAGGAGTAGGTCTTTATCTGGGTAGCCCAGTCCGGCACAGCACTGTAGGACTTATCATTGGTGATATCATTCATCAGGATTGAGCCTCATTCTTCCTCTGTAATACGCTGTGGTGATGGTCCGATATGTTTCTGAGCTGCATATTCTTATTAATTCCTATTTTGTAACAATTTCCGTACATTTACTTCCTATTTCCCTAAACCAACGGGGCACAGCAGTCACGGGCTCTCAGTCTATTACTGGAATGCCTCTCAAGCCTTTCACCTGGGTCTTTCTTCTCTTCTCACTTCTCTGTCTTCACTTGGGGTTCATGTTTGTACTTGGTTCGCTCTTCCTGACCGACCTGTAATCTGCAGACCAGTTCCATCAACTCTTTAGCTTTGTCCTTGGAGAGATATCTCTGGAAGCTGAGTGTGTAAGGCGTATCCCACATCCGATATATTAGTGAGAATCCGCTCAGCCTAAGATGATTTTAATAATTCCAGTGCAACATTACAAACTGCACTTATTCCCTCGCACAGGAGCAAGTTGTAGATATGGAAGACCATGTGGAGCGGGAACTTGGAGAAGAGCGTCCAAAACCACAAACAGACGACACCTCAGTTAGAGGGAATATAGTTAATACCTTCTGGAAGTGGGGAGTAGAGATCTGGAATATGTCCCTTCATCAGTCTGTCTAGCTGATAAGTCTTGGAGCGACGATCTACACAGTCCTGTTTGAACATTTCCCTGACTCTGTAATGATACATGATTTTCACCATGACACTGACAGTTTCTTCTTCAGGCATATGTAGCAGGAGAACTGCGGCGATGACGGACTGCCCTCCGCAATACCCGACCTCTTCATCATACAGGGAGGAGGCCTTGCCGATGTTGTAAAGTGACTTCTTGGATGTGTCCTCAGGTTCTGGATTGTAGCTGGCAAGGAGGGATTTTCCAAATCCGGTATTAAAGAAATGTTTCTTCTCTTTAGCTATCGGATAAATCTATTGATATCCTTGATAGATTGTAACAAATCCCCACGGTTATTAGGTGCACATATTGTGCCTTTCTTGTGGAACAGTCATCACATAGATCTGATTATGTTTCATTGTCACAATAAATAGCAATACAAAATATATATATATTTTCTGTGACAATTATATGACATCAGTACACCCATATCTGTATTATAATGATCATAAGCATATTAGGATTCAGACTCAGTGCACATATCATATATTATAACACTGGTACAAAGGAAGAAAGGGGAAGGGAATTATACTGCTCTAATAATTCTATTGAGTATGTATGTGAAACAATATAACCTGTATGAGTCCATATTAACAATATGATTATAATGCAACTTGACAGGCTGCATAAATGTCTACAACAAGAAACACAATACATTGTATTTATATCACAGGGTGTTAGTTTGTCAGATTGTTATTTATGCATTAATAACACCAACCAAAAATCACCGGCATCATACTATGGGTGTTGTAACATCGTATCTAATCTATGTTTAACCCCTTCGGTGTTCTAGTGTCTAATTTTAGTATCCAAAAAAATCTCTCCATTAAGGAGTTTCTGCCTAACGTCTCCTCCCCTTGGAGACCTCCTCACTTTCTCAATCGCGTAAAACCGCAGTGAAGAGATGTCACCTGAATGCACAGATGCAAAGTGTTTAGTTCGTTGTAAATGCTGAACTGACATCAGAGATACGGCACCTAATTCTGACCTTCAATTCATTGATGGTACAACCAACATACTGTACTTCACATGAAACACACTCCATTAAATAAATGACACCACTGCAATTCATGAAATGATTCATTGTTTACACTTGTCCTGTTGAAATAGAGCTAAATTGCTGGGTTTTATTTCCATAAGCACATGACATGCAGATATTGTGGCTGCAGTTATGAAATCCAGTGGTAGATAACCAAGTGTTCCTGTTGCATGGTCGTGGACATGAAGTTATAAAGTGGGGGCTCTCTAGGTGGCAAACCTCATTAGATTTCTTGATAATAGTATCCATTCTATCATCCTGTCTAACAATGGGGCGATGTCTTTTGATTCTTTTTACGATGTCCTAATACTGAACAATATAAGATGTAGTGAAAGTAATGGTTGTGTCTGCAGAACCCTCTGCCACTTCTCACCCTGTCTTTCTATAAGTCTGCACCTTCAATTTGATCCACAATTCTCCTCGCTCTCTGCAAGCTCCAAAGTGGACAGCCACGTGTCCGCAGCTGATCAGAAACATTATGTAATTCCACATTCAAAGCTAAAGGGTCCGAACAATTCCCCTTAGTTCTGATCATCTCCCCGACAGGAATATTTATCAAGCCATGCGGAGTGTGACAAGATGTAGCTTGTAGGTCACTATTCACTTTCATAGGTTTTCTATATGCAGTGATTGTTACATATGTATCCTTGACGCCCTCCAATGTTATGTGTAGAAAATGAATAATTTTGGGGTGACTGCAGTGTGTGAATTTAAGATAGAAACAATTGTTGTTCTTACTGTATATGTGATGAATCTTGTTATATCACCTGCACTGCCCCTCCATACCAACAAGCAGTCATCAAAATATCTTCCCATCCACTGTATTGCATTAACAAATGGATTTGTGTCAGAAAATACGTACATTTGCTCCCAGTAAGACATTACAATATTCGCTAAGAATAGGAAAAATATCCCCCCCATACTTTACACCCTGTACCTGTACCTCCCATACTTACACCCTGTACCTCCCATACTTACACCCTGTACCTGTACCTCCCATACTTTACACCCAGTACATGGGGAATCGGTGACCGTTGGCAACCGTTAAAAACGTGCACGCACACGTACGGTTGCTACCGATTGCCAGTGATAGTGGCGCCGTGTAAAGGTACCTTATTGGTACCTTTACACGCCGCGACGGCAGGCTGGATACATCGCGCTACAAGCTACAATTGTAGCTTGTAGCGTCCATATCGCCTGTAGTAGCGGCGTCTGAAGAGGCGACGCTACAGCCGGCGACAGATACATCTGTTTATGGGCTCTGCTCATAAACTTAAGGCAACATCGCCGATTGTAGCGAGCTGTATCGGCGTGTAAAGAGGCAACGGAAGGCAACTCTGGACACCCGGCGATGTGGCTGCCATGTATCTAAGGCGTGACACAGTCGCCATGTTACCGCGCCCCATCTGCGATCATTGGAGGTCGCTCCTGCTTTATGATTGGTAGTCGCAGCATAGGGCGGGATATTTAAGGAGCTGACCAGTCACACTACACAATTACTCGAGCGTGCTGTATTAATCAGCCTCCTGCGATGCCTGGCCAATCCTGATGATATTGCGCTGTCCTATCATCGTACGGACGGCTCGTAATCCAAGATTGTTGCACGCCTATGTGCTATCCCTGCTGCACCGGGCCCGCCCATAGTAGCTTGTTGGAGCGGTGTGTAAACATGGTACGCTACGCTACAGATGGCTACTTCCGCCACCCGGCGATGTAGCCAGCTATAGATGTAGCGTAGCGCACCTTGTGGCGGCGTGTAAAGAGGGTGCGTTTACCGTTTGTAGCCGTTCGGTCGTGCTCGTGCACGCGAAGTAGCGCGATGTATCCAGCCTGCCGTCGCGGCGTGTAAAGGTACCATAAGAGATGTCCACTGGCACCAGCCATAGCGATTCTGGGAACGTCGAACCCCTCCACCATTATGGTACCCGTGGAACCTGCTGCATCGGAACAAAGGGAGATGTCACTCCCCAACACCTTGGGAGCCTGGAAAAGGGTGCTACCATTGTAATCTGATAGGAAGTCTTATCACAGAATTCTGTTGATGTGTTACTTAAAGGATGACCCCGAGGTATGGAGGACTTTCCTAACGCCTCTTGTCGCTAAGCTAAGGCGATGCAAGAAAACCCTGCCCATTGGCCTGACCCTGCAAAGATTAACAGGCCCAGTAATGTCTGCAGCTGGGACAGAGTTACTTTGTCGGAAGAGCCAAAAACATCGATTAGGGAGGTAAGCTTGTCAATCTTATCGGGTGGAATCCTAAAAACCATGTCCTCAAAATCTATCTCGATTCCAAAAAAGACAAATTCGTACCGGACCGACAGTCTTTGCGGTGGATAAAGAAATCCCGAAAACCTCGAACAACGGTTGAAAACTACCTAGGATCCTGTAACAAGAGTCGGAACCAGCTGGGCCGATAAACAAAGAGTCATCGAGGAAGAGAGTGACAACTCACACCCGTGTCAAAACGCACTGTCCATTCGAAAAATGAGCTAAAAAGCTCTAAATAGTGGCAAGATATCGAACATCCCATCGGGAGGCATGTGTCATAACACTCCCTATCCAAATAGCAACCCAGTAAATGATGACATTCGGGTTGTACCAGGAGCGAGCGAAAAGCTGATTCAATATCCAACTTTGCCATTAGGGCCCCTGGGCCCCCGCCTACAGAACCAGTGCGACAGCTCTGTCAAATGACACATACGACACTGATGCATCCTCTTGGGGAATAACGTCAATGACAGAAGACCCTGTAGGGTATGACAGGTGGTGTATCAGACAATAATCACCAGGTTCCTTCTTGGGGAATACACCTAGCGGGGAGACCCTTAAATTGCTGAATGGCAGGAACTCAAAAGGGCCACACACCGGGCCTAAGGACTCAGCACCACCTCTGCATCTCCAGGCAGAAATAAAACGCATATTGAAAAAAAGAAGAACTGAGTTTTTACATATCCCACTATTTTTTTCCAGCTAAAGTAAAACTTTCAAAAGATGGCCTGGTAAGGAAATGGGGTGTAGTCTCATGATTTAGAATGACTGAGATCCTCCACCATTATCCTGGAGCTGTGGGAAGGAGATGGGGGTAGTCTCATGATGTAGAGCGGCTGAGATCCTCCACCATTATACCGGAGCTGTGGGAAGGAGATGGGTCGTAGTCTCATGATGTAGAGCGGCTGAGATCCTCCACCATTATACTGGAGCTGTGGGAAGGAGATGGGGTGTAGTCTCATGATGTAGAGTGGCTGAGATCCTCCACCATAATACTGGAGCTGTGGGAAGGAGATGGGGTGTAGTGTCATGATGTAGAGCGGCTGAGATCCTCCACCATTATACCGGAGCTGTGGGAAGGAGATGGGGCGTAGTCTCATGATGTAGAGCGGATGAGATCCTCCACCATTATACTGGAGCTGTGGGGAGGAGATGGGGCGTAGTCTCATGATGTAGAGCGGCTGAGATCCTCCACCATTACACTGGAGCTGTGGGAAGGAGATGGGGTGTAGTCTCATGATGTAGAGCGGCTGAGATCCTCCACCATTATACTGGAGCTGTGGGAAGGAGATGGGGGTAGTCTGAGATCCTCCACCATTGTACTGGAGCTGTGGGAAGGAGATGGGGCGTAATCTCGTGATGTAGAGCGGCTGAGATCCTTCACCATTATACTGGAGCTGTGGGAAGGAGATGGGGTGTAGTCTGATGATGTAGAGCGGCTGAGATCCTCCACCATTATACTGGAGCTGTGGGAAGGAGATGGGCGTAGTCTCATGATGTAGAGCGGCTGAGATCCTCCACCTTTATACTGGAGCTGTGGGGAGGAGATGGGCGTAGTCTCATGATGTAGAGCGGCTGAGATCCTCCACCATTATACTGGAGCTGTGGGAAGGAGATGGGTCATAGCCTCATTATGTAGAGTGGCTGAGATCCTCCACCATTATACTGGAGCTGTGGGAAGGAGATGGGGCGTAGTCTCATGATGTAGAGCGGCTGAGATCCTCCACCATTATACTGGAGCTGTGGGAAGGAGATGGGGGTAGTCTCATTATGTAGAGCGGCTGAGATCCTCCACCATTATACTGGAGCTGTGGGAAGGAGATGGGGGTAGTCTCATGATGTAGAGCGGCTGAGATCCTCCACCATTATACTGGAGCTGTGGGAAGGAGATGGGGTGTAGTGTCATGATGTAGAGCGGCTGAGATCCTCCACCATTATACTGGAGCTGTGGGAAGGAGATGGGGTGTAGTGTCATGATGTAGAGCGGCTGAGATCCTCCACCATTATACTGGAGCTGTGGGAAGGAGATGGTGCGTAGTCTCATGATGTAGAGCGGCTGAGATCCTCCACCATTATACTGGAGCTGTGGGGAGGAGATGGGTCATAGCCTCATGATGTAAAGCGGCTGAGATCCTCCACCATTGTACTGGAGCTGTGGGAAGGAGATGGGGCGTAGTCTCATGATGTAGAGCGGCTGAGATCCTCCACCATTATACTGGAGCTGTGGGAAGGAGATGGGCGTAATCTCATGATGTAGAGCGGCTGAGATCCTCCACCAATATACTGGAGCTGTGGGAAGGAGATGGGGTGTAGTCTCATGATGTAGAGCGGCTGAGATCCTCCACCATTATACTGGAGCTGTGGGAAGGAGATGGGGGTAGTCTCATGATGTAGAGCGGCTGAGATCCTCCACCATTATACTGGAGCTGTGGGAAGGAGATGGGGTATCTCATGATGTAGAGCGGCTGAGATCCTCCACCATTATACTGGAGCTGTGGGAAGGAGATGGGCGTAAGTCTCATGATGTAGAGCGGCTGAGATCCTCCACCATTATACTGGAGCTGTGGGAAGGAGATGGGGTGTAGTCTCATGATGTAGAGCGGCTGAGATCCTCCACCATTATACTGGAGCTGTGGGAAGGAGATGGGGTAGTCTCGATGATGTAGAGCGGCTGAGATCCTCCACCATATACTGGAGCTGTGGGAAGGAGATGGGGGTAGTCTCATAATGTAGAGCGGCTGAGATCCTCCACCATTATACTGGAGCTGTGGGAGGAGATGGGGGTAAGTCTCATGATGTAGAGCGGCTGAGATCCTCCACCATTATACTGGAGCTGTGGGAAGGAGATGGGCGTAAGCTCATGATGTAGAGCGGCTGAGATCCTCCCCATTATACTGGAGCTGTGGGAAGGAGATGGGGCGTAGTCTCATGATGTAGAGTGGCTTCTTTTTAACCTTTCATCCTCCATACTTTATTTTTCTGAGATAATAAACCTTTGGGCTTTCATCAACATAATCAGAACATTAAGAGAAATAAACACATGAAATAGGTCACTCTGTAATGCTCTATAATATATGGGTTACACTTTTGTATTGAGTTACTGAATAAATAAACTTTTTGATGATATTCTATATGAGATGCACTTGTATCTCGGCATAGATAGATTTCATTACAAGTTCAACGGCTCCCTCAAGTTGACAAACTGGAAACTGCATCCACCTCACAGGCCTAAAAAGGATTGGATGGTTCATTGTCTCCCTCATGTGGCCAAAGGTAAAATGCAGCCACAAAAGAATAATTAAGAGCGTTGTCTCCCTCCAATGGACAAACTATGAACTGCAGTTGTTTCTTAATTATATCATCAATTAAATAAATATATATACAGTACAGACCAAAAGCTTGGACACACCTTCTGATTCAGAGAGTTTTCTTTATTTTCATGACTATGAAAATTGTAGAGTTCACACTGAAGGCATCAAAACTATGAAAACACATGTGGAATTAAATACTTAACAAAAAATGTGAAAGAACTGAAAATGTCTTATATTCTAGGTTCTTCAAAGTAGCCACCTTTTGCTTTGATTACTGCTTTGCACACTCTTGGCATTCTCTTGATGAGCTTCAAGAGGTATCACCGGAAATGGTCTTCCAACAGTCTTGAAGGAGTTCCCAGAGATGCTTAGCACTTGTTGGCCCTTTTGCCTTCACTCTGCGGTCCAGCTCACCCAAACCATCTCGATTGGGTTCAGGTCTGGTGACTGTGGAGGCCAGGTCATCTGGCGTAGCACCCCATCACTCTCCTTCTGGAACAGCATGCTGCTGCAAGATGCTGTGGTAGCCATGCTGGTTCAGTATGCCTTCAATTTTGAATAAATCCCCAACAGTGTCACAGCAAAGCCCCCCACACCATCACACCTCCTCCTCTATGCTTCACGTGGGATCCAGGCATGTAGAGTTCATCCGTTCACCTTTTCTGCGTCACACAAAGACACGGTTGTTGGAACCAAAATCTCAAATTCAGACTCATCAGACCAAAGCACAGATTCCCACTGGTCTAATGTCCATTCCTTGTGTTCTTTAGCCCTTAAACAAGTCTCTTCTGTTTGTTGCCTGTCCTTAGCAGTGATTTCCTAGCAGCTATTTTACCATGAAGGCCTGCTGCACAAAGTCTCCTCTTACAGTTGTTGTAGAGATGTGTCTGCTGCTAGACCTCTGTGTGGCATTGACCTGGTCTCTAATCTGAGATGCTGTTAACCTGCTTTTCTGAGCTGGTGACTCGGATGAACTTAATCCTCCGCAGCAGAGGTGACTCTTAGAGTGAGGAATCCCTGGGGAGAGGTGGGATTGACGGGAGCGTGGAGCGATCAGTATGTATTAGGCAGCTTTCTCACTGCCACACATTTTGATCTGTGTGGATCCACCACAAACAGGATGCCCGCTGATCCTATTTCGGCCCCATTGTCTTTCAATGGGGACACAAAAAAAAACCCACCTCTGGTGGGCATCCTGGTGTCAACGTTTTGCCGCGGTTCCTTTTGGATCCGCAGCAAAACATAGTTTTATTCTTCGCAAAAATTAACGTTATGCTGCGGATCCGCGACACCACATGAAACACTAGAACGGTGATTATGTGCATGGATAGCCACGGACAGTACGGTTCAGGCGGATCTGTATTTTCTATGTGGCATGAACTGCGCAGGATGCACCCCCTAGCCGTCGTATCATTCTGCTTGCAACATCCAGTTTCCTGTTGTGTGGGAATATGTCCACAGATTCCAAAAGTGACAGTGTGAAAGCAGCCTTATGGTGCCTTTACACGCTAGGATATCGTTAGCAATATCCTTGAAACGATCACGTGACCGTGATCGTTCCGACATCGTTAGTGCGCTTTCACACACAAGGATATCATTAACGATATCCTATGCGGCAGCGCAACAGTTAAATTGGAGAGGAAGCCAGTGAACGATTTCTTAAAGCGGTAGGAATAGGAGCTTTTTAAACGATATTCTTCATAAAGGTGTCACACTGAACGATGTAGTTTCCTGAAGCTGCTCTAATTGGACGATGAACGATAGATTTGAGGTCAGGATCTCAAATCTTTCATGAAGGATCTAACGATTTTTCCTTCCTATATCGCTGGCTTACACGCATGGACGCCCAAACGATATCTTTTGAACGATCACAAATCCATGACGTTTCAAGGATATCGTTCAAGATATCCTAGTGTGTGACGGCACCTTTACATTCATGTATAGTACAGCTCGCAGGAATATAATGTAAGGTGTGACTGCCATCCTTTGGTGAACGGGAGCTACTGCAGGTTTAAAAAGGCTTGATTTTTAGAACATTCTAAGCAGCTGATGGCAGAGGTGTACCTAGGTTTCCTGGCACCTGGGAAGAATTCAGTCTGGCGCGGGATCATAAGGTGTTGCTGTGTTGTCATGACAGTGAGGGGTCAGATGAGGACGTCTGTCGCTGTTATGACTCTCTTCCTATAGATGCCCGACGATCGCCTGCATCCACAGAAAGTGATGATTTGAGCTGTGCAGAGCTGCGGATCATCATGGCTATGAACAGGAGAAGTAATCACACTGTGCAGTGCTGCGGTGCCCTAAGGGGCCATGAAAGATAATGGAAAAGTGAAAAACTATTTTAAAAAAATCTAAAAAAGTTTAAAAAAAAATAAAAGCTCAAATCCCCCCGCTGAAAGTAAAACTATTACAAAAATACACATATTTGGTATTGCCACATTCAGAAATTACCGATCAATCAAGATATGAAATCAAATAATCTGATCTGTAAACTGCAAAACGGAAAAAGAGAATCCTTGTAATATAATTCAATAAGAGGTATCTACGAACTCTAATGGCCCCGTTACACGCAGCTACAGGTAACAGGTTTTCCACAGGTAACTTACTGGCTGCAGTGAAATCATGGAGACATGGTTCTATCTTGTTGCTGTGTACAAATGGAACTATGTCTCCAAGATTTCACTGCAACCAGTAAGTTACCTGTGGAAAACCTGTCACCTGTAGCTGCGTGTAAAGTGGCCATTACCGTCCGAGGCATCATACTGACACATCAGTGTTACCATATAGTACTGACCTGAGGCATCATACTGACATGTCAGTGTTTCCATATAGTACTGACCCCAGACATTATACCGACACGTCAGTGTTACCATATAGTACTGACCCAAAGCATCATACGACACTCAGTGTTACCATATAGTACTGACCCCAGACATCATACCGACACTCAGTGTTACCATATAGTACTGACCCCAAAGCATCATACCGACACGTCAGTGTTACCATATAGTACTGACCCAGACATCATACCGACACGTCAGTGTTACCATATAGTACTGACCCAAAGCATCATACCGACACGTCAGTGTTACAAATAGTACTGACCCCAGACATCATACCGACACCTCAGTGTTACCATATAGTCTGACCTGAAGAGATCATACCGACACCTCAGTGTTACCATATAGTACTGACCTGAGCATCATACCGACACCTCAGTGTTACCATATAGTACTGACCCAGACATCATACTGACACTCAGTGTTACCTAATAGTAATGACCCAGACATCATACCAACACCTCAGTGTTACCATATAGTACTGACCCGAGAATTATACCGACACGTCAGTGTTACCATATAGTCTGACCTGAGGATCATACCGACCCTCAGTGTTACCATATAGTACTGACCTGGGGCATCATACCGACACCTCAGTGTTACCATATAGTACTGACCCCAGACATCATACCAACACCTCAGTGTTACCATATAGTCTGACCTGAGGGATCATACCGACACTCAGTGTTACCATATAGTACTGACCTGAGGGCATCATACCGACACGTCAGTGTTACCATAGAGTACTGACCCCAGACATATACTGACACGTCAGTGTTACCATATAGTACTGACCCCAGCATCATACCAATACGTCAGTGTTACCATATAGTACTGACCCCGACATCATACCGACACCTCAGTGTTACCATATAGTACTGATCCCGGACATCATACCGACACGTCAGTGTTACCATATAGTACTGACCCCAGACATCATACCGACATGTCAGTGTTACCATATAGTACTGACCCCAGACATCATACCGACACGTCAGTGTTACCATATAGTACTGACCCCAGACATCATACCGACACCTCAGTGTTACCATATAGTACTGACCCCGGACATCATACCGACACGTCAGTGTTACCATATAGTACTGACCCCAGACATCATACCGACATGTCAGTGTTACCATATAGTACTGACCCCAGACACATACCGACACCTCAGTGTACCATATAGTAAATATATAGGGATGCAGCTGTGTCTATTGTGTATTTTGTATTGTGTACAGCCAGCAGCACTCTCTATTGTGTACGACCAGCAGCAGTCTCTATTGTGTATTTTCTATTGTGTATTTTCTATTGTGTGTATAGCCAGCAGCAATCTCCATTGTTTATACAGCCCGCAGCCAGCTGTCTCTATTCTATATGCAGCTATTGTGTATTCACCCACAGCAGTCTCAAGTGTGTAATATATAATAGAGAGAGAGAGTGTAAAAAAAGGAAAAACAGCCCAAAAAATTGAAAAAAGTGGACTTTATTTCCCAATAACATGGCCACGCATTGGGCCATAAAGTCCACTTTTTTCAATTTTTTTTGTGCCTTTTTTCCCTTTTTTACTCTATTGTAAGGAACCATCTGTATTGCTAGTTGGGGAAGCTTTGCACATAAACTGAGAATTTTTGGTGCGTTTCCAATTTTTTACTATAAATATAATGTATGCTTAGGTGGAGGCGGAGCTAGGGTGGAAGGGAGAGCCTGGGTGGAGGTGGAGCTGGGGTGTAGGCTGGGCGGAGTCTTGGGGGGGCCCCAAAATGTTGGCAGTAAGGGGCCCTGAAATTCCTAGTGGCAGCCCTGCCTCCAGGCTCCCAGGCTCTCGGTTAAGTGGTTGGCACCACTGCTGAAGATCATGAATTTAAAGGATCCGGAGCCACTTGTCCATAATAAGAGGTCGACTTTATTCAAAAATTAAAATCATAATAACGCCACATTGTCTCTGAAGAACAATATATTTGTGAGAAAAATTATATTATACATATATATATAGAGAGCAAAAGGTTATTTGAAGCATAAACTAATTTTATGGAACAATTAAAGCTAAAAATATCCCATTACTCCTCCTTGAATATCGAGGTAAAATACGATGAATGGATTATTTTTTTTTTTTTATGAAGATGTATGTATATATACATGTATATGTTCATAGTAGTATGTATATATATGTATGTGGGTGAGGGATATGTGTATGCGTGTTATATATATATATATCTCCCTGATTAAATTTAAAACAAAAGTGCATTACATATTATAATGAAGGAGTATAAGGGAGTAACATGGATTGAGAATGTAAACCCTTTGCTCTCCAGACCCTACAGCTAAGGCCAGCTTCACATTGTGGATTGGATCCAATCCGAGGCTGTCCGTGTAAACCGGACAGCCCCGGACCGGTTTTTGGCCCCATAGTGGCCTATGGGGCTGGATAGAAGCTGGGTGGCAGCTCTCAGCCATCCGGTTTCTATCTGTCCGGGACAATCCGGGAGAATTCAGTATTCTCTCACGGACACAAAAACACGGCTTGCAGCGTTTTTGTGTCCAAGAGGAGAATATCTCCTCTAATTGGCAATTCCCGGATTGCCCCTGATTCGCCCGGATCCTCCTGGATCCGGGGCAATCGGGCACTCCTTAGCTTGGGAGCCTATGGTGCCAGATTGCACTAGTCCGGGAGGATCCGGGAAACGGACACCTGCGGCTGCATGCCACAGTTGTTTCAGGTCTGCAGCTAGCTCCCTGCCAGCCGCGGTCCTGATTCATCAGTGGTGGAAGCTGCGTGCGGGTGCACACCGGACATATGAGCCCTCCGGTTCTGTGTGCTGATCTGATCCGGGGCTGTCAGGCTCACCCTGACAGCCTCGGATCGGATCTGACCCGCAATATGAAGCCAGCCTAATGGGTGTAACTTACCTGGATTAATTGGAGGAAACACCTGATTAGCTAATTGTAACACCAGACCAAGAGATTTCTCTATTTATACTGCATATCTTTTATTGTACCTATACCTGAAGAAGGCTATTTTTAATTGTTTTAGCCAAAACACGTTGTTTTAAGTTTTGTTAATAAATTTTGCCCTTTTTGGATCATGGGTGTAATGTGAAGCTCAGGGGCCCCGATGTGAAAGCTCCAGTGGGGCCCCCAATTATTACAAATCTTTAACAGCAATAGTCTTTTTCTATAGGGCAAATTGGACTTTTGGGGCCCCCCAGGCTCCAGGGCCTGGGTGTGATTCCAACCCCTGCACCTGCTGTAGTGACACCCCTGAGGACAGCTGCTTCTTTAGAAGTCAGGAGATCCAGTCCTCAGAGGATCTGCCCCCATCCATCGCTCTGACCGCCCCTATCCATTATCCACACAGTCCCTATTCCCTAATGTACAATTGCTTTGGCAAAACTAATGTGTATTTAGTCCTGACAATAAAACTTCTTTGAATATGAAATCCACTCATGTAACAACATCGCCATCTGGTGGACGAGTAGGAGAATAACACACAAGGAGATCTACCTGATCCCGGTGATTCGCGGACACTTCTACCAGGATTTCTTATATATTTTTCTTTCACAATCTCCTGCTCAATCTCCAAAATCTACATCCTTGAGCTGTATGAAGTATGTGTCACTCAGGCCTCCTTTCTATATTTTATTGTCATTTTTATCAAAACAAGAAAACCAGCTCACCTGAACCCCTTACCTCGTTATTATTGCAGTGGTTCGGACTAGTGCTCCGGCCGGCCATTTCCGTATTGAAGGTTAACGTCAGGGTCAGCGAGGGACTAGGTATCCTGCTCAGAGACAGGTTGAAACAACCCGTATATGGAGGGTAGGGAGATCAGGACACAGCCACAGGTGAGTGCAGGAGGTCACCTCTCCCCCCGTTCCCTATGAGCAGGGCCCTCCGCTGTATTTGTCTCCCCCCCCCCCCCCGGTGTTTCTCCATCTGTTGTGTGTAGTTCGCCGGACACCGTTGTCCATGCTCCGCTGTCACGCACCGTATCCGGACGCTCCCTAGTCTGCGACGAGACCCTGTTACATTCATATTCTCTTTGTAGATTTGTCCCTTTTCTTTTTGCATCATGGAATAAAATTGAAAACCTTTTTTTATTCAGAGCCGGAAGTTTTCTCTTTTTGTTTTTCATTATCACGTTCCTTTTCTTTGTTTTGTGTTTTTTCATTCACGTCTTTTTGCTTCAAAATTTTTATTTTGCACAGATTGGTGTCGTGGACCGAGTCTCACTGTAGGTTGTAGCTTGTTGGAAGAAGTGAGACCTCAGGGTTCTAGAGTAGGTGTGAGCGTGATATGTTGGGGCAGAGAGTTCCAGAGTATGGGGGAAGCACGGGAGAAATCTTGTATGCGGTTGTGGGAAAACGAGATGGGAGGAGAGGAGGAGATCTTGAGAGAAGCGCAGGTTATGTGACGGTAGACCATGGCAGAGATGTATGGAGGGGACAGGTTGTGGACTGGGGAATAGCGAAGAGACGGGTGGATGAGTCGGGCCGCAGAGTTTAGGATGGATTGGAGGAGTGTTAGAGGGGAGGACAGAGAGTAGGAGGTTACAGTAATCGAGGCGGGAGATGATGAGGGCATGCACAAGTGTTTTTGCAGTGTTGAGGCTGAGGAATGAATGGATCCAGGAAATATTTTTGAGTTTGAGGCGGCAAGGGCTTGGATATGTGGCTTGAAGGACAGGGCAGAGTCAAGGGTTACGCCAAGGCACCAAACATACGGGACCGGGGAGAGCGAGCAGCCGTTGACCAGTCTCCACATTTGTGCGCTTGGTCTCCAGTCCTCTCCTCTAAGTGACTTTACACAAAAATGTTTGAAAAGATTTTTTTTTATTTTGCAATTTTTTAATAATTTGGTGCAAAAGTCGTCAACAGAAGACAAAGAAGAAATGACTTTAAAAAGATGCAAATGAGGAATCGCTGCCTTTATTTTGGTCTTTTAACTTTTTAGCAACAAAAGTGACACAAAAACAAATTGTGCAAATGTTTTAGACGTGTAAAAGGGGAGGACGTCAGCACAATGGAGCAACTTAATAAAAGTCATCTGGAAACCACAAAACCTGGACTACAATCAATAAAAGAAGAGAAAGAGCAGGAGAACACGGGGAACAACAGGTTAATGAATGAGAGAATGAAGAATAGACCCCCTGACTCCTATAGAAGCAGCTGTCCCCCCTGTAATACAGGGAGGGGGCACAGGAATGATCCTGGTAAATAACCCGGACGTGTTTGTGCTGTTTATAACGACCTCACCAGCAAGAGATCGAGCGGCCGATCAGATTCACTCATCACTAAACAGTAGAAATCCCTTCACTGGTGACATGAGCATCTGCAGCCATAAAGTGAGAAGCTGCAAAACAATAGAAATGGATGTGACCGGAGCCCCCCTGTAATCTATTAAGAACTGATAACTGAAAGTCACAAATAATCTCCACAATCTTCATGACATCGAGCCATCTTGTGTCTTCTCCAGTCACCAGGAGCCGCTGTCAGTTTAGTCCCTCCCCCTTGTCACACCAGAGCCGCTGTCAGTTTAGCCCCTCCCCCTGTCACACCGGAGCCGCTCTCAGTTTAGCCCCACCCCTTGTCACAGCAGGAGCCGCTGTCGGTTTAGCCCCACCCCTTGTCACAGCAGGAGCCGCTGTTGGTTTAGCCCCTCCCCCTTGTCACAGTGGGAGCCACTGTCAGTTTAGCCCCTCCCCCTTGTCACACTGGGAGCCGCTGTCAGTTTAGCCCCTCCCCCTTGTCACACTGGGAGCCGCTGTCAGTTTCGCCCCACTCCCTTGTCACAGTGGGAGCCGCTGTCAGTTTATCCCCACTCCCTTGTCACACCCGGAGCTGCTGTCAGAGCCGCTGTCAGTTTAGCCCCACTCCCTTGTCACACCGGAACTGCTGTCTGTTTAGCCCCTCCCCCTTGTCACACCGGAGCCGCTCTCAGTTTAGCCCCTCCCCTTGTCACACCGGAGCCGCTCTCAGTTTAGTCACACCCCCTTGTCACAGCAGGAGCCGCTGTCAATTTAGCCCCACCCCTTGTCACAGCGGGAGCCGCTGTCAGTTTAGCCCCACAACCTTGTCACACCCCGAGCTGCTGTCAGTTTAGCCCCTCCCCCTCGTCACACCGGAGCCACTCTCAGTTTAGCCCCACCCCCTTGTCACAGCGGGAGCCGCTGTTAGTTTAGTCACACACCCTTGTCACAGCGGGAGCCACTCTCAGTTTAGCCCCACTCCCTTGTCACACCCAAAGCCACTGTCAGTTTTGCCCCACCCCTTGTCAGTCATACTTAGAGCTCCTGTAAGTTTAGTCACACACCCTTGTCACAGCGGGAGCCGCTGTCAGTTTAGCCCCTCCCCCTTGTCACACCGGGAGCTGATGTCAGTTTAGCCCCACTCCCTTGTCACACCGGTAGCCACCCTCAGTTTAGCCCCACCCCCTTGTCACAGCGGGAGCCGCTGTCAGTTTAGCCCCACAACCTTGTCACACCCCGAGCTGCTGTCAGTTTAGCCCCTCCCCCTTGTCACACCGGAGCCACTCTCAGTTTAGCCCACCCCCTTGTCACAGCGGGAGCCACTCTCAGTTTAGCCCCACTCCCTTGTCACACCCAAAGCCACTGTCAGTTTTGCCCCACCCCCTTGTCAGTCATACTTAGAGCTCCTGTAAGTTTAGTCACACACCCTTGTCACAGCGGGAGCCGCTGTCAGTTTAGCCCCTCCCCCTTGTCACACCGGGAGCTGATGTCAGTTTAGCCCCACTCCCTTGTCACACCGGTAGCCACCCTCAGTTTAGCCCCACCCCCTTGTCACAGCGGGAGCCGCTGTCAGTTTAGCCCCACCCCCTTGTCACATCTGGAGCTGCTGTCAGTTTAGCCCCACCCCCTTGTCAAAGCCACTGTCAGTTTAGCTCCACCCCTTTGTCAGTCACACTCAGAGCTCCTGTAAGTTTAGTCCCACTCCCTTGTCACACCCAAAGCCGCTGTCAGTTTAGCCCCATTCCCTTGTCACACACCGGAGCTGCTGTCAGTTAGCCCCTCCCCCTTGTCACACCGGAGTCGCTCTCAGTTTAGCCCCACTCCCTTGTCACACCCGGAGCCGCTGTCAGTTTAGCCCCACTCCCTTGTCACACCCGGAGCTGCTCAGTTTAGCCCCTCCCCCTTGTCACACCGGAGCCGCTCTCAGTTTAGCCCCACCCCCTTGTCACAGCGGGAGCCGCTCTAAGATTAGCCCCACCCCTTGTCACAGCGGGAGCTGCTCTAAGATTAGCCCCACCCCCTTGTCACAGCGGGAGCCGCTGTCAGTTTAGCCCCACTCCCTTGTCACACCCAAAGCCGCTGTCAGTTTAGCCCCACCCTCTTGTCAGTCACACTCAGAGCTCCTGTAAGTTTAGTCACACCCCCCTGTCACAGCGGGAGCCGCTATCAGTTAAGCCCCACCCCCTTGTCACAGCGGGAGCCGCTGTCAGTTTAGCCCCACCCCCTTGTCAGAAATGTGACGGCATGACTGTACCCACAATGCACTGCTCTGTGGTTATCAGAAAACAGGAAAAGATACAAAATCACTCAGTGAATTTTTAGAAATTTTTTTACTTAAATGCACATTTTTGGCCATAAAATACTTTTAGATTTGGGTTTTATTAGTGTCTATTGTTGGATGTAGAATGAGGAAACCGAGAGTCCATCAGCGAGCTCAGAGATCCTTCAGGTGATATCTGATCATGTGGTGATAAATGGTGCGAGTGCTGACCGTGACGTAGGAGCTCTCCACACCTGAACTCATCACACTCACAAGCCTCATGGAGGCCGTCCAGGTCAGGAGACTTAGGATGATGAAAGGCAGATGTGTGAGAGCGGTCTGACCTCCATCGTGGAGGAGCTCACTGACTGACCCCCAGTTACCTCATTCCACAGCAGCAATAGACAGTGCAGCACAGCGGCACTAAACGGTGCCACATTATAACTGACATCCCAATGCCGATATCATGTCCCCAAAATTCATGGATTTAAGAGATAAAAAATCTAAATATATAAATATTGCTCCGAACTGAGGTTTTGTCTCATTTTTATAAAAAAGAAATCTGGCACACCAAAAGACAATTAGTCCAATGTATGTTGTTGATGGTTTTATTCGTGAAATCAATTCAATATTTCTTTTTTGTGTTAGTTTCAGTCATTCGTATAAACGTTTTCGGCTTTCGCCTTCTTCAGACACAAATAACTGATGATCAAAGCAGAAAAATACAATGAATAGCATGAAAAGTTATAGATGACACTTAATAAGTCTTTACAGAAATTATTCAAAAAAAAAACCAAGCAACCTCTAGAGGGAGCTATATACCAAAAAGGGATACAGAAAAGAAAAAGGGGAGGGGGAGAAATAAGTTTATATTACAGAACAATATAGTTCAGCACAGTTCAGAATTCCATCATAGTGAAATTTTTCTTTTCGAAAAACGTATATACCTGTATATCACTTTTTTTCGTATGCAATATCTCTTCAAATTAACAAAAAATCCTTTGCACAATGTGTCTATAGAGGAAAAAACACAAATGTCTCATAAGAGATAAAATAAAAGATAAATAAAAATATACTCATACCCTGAGGGAGCTAAACACTACTGGAACCTCCAGAGAATACTCCTTGAATCTGACCTTATTGGTCATTGGTATATTATACATATACCGTAGGTAACATATGGAAACCATATTACCATAATGAAGAAAAAAACACTAATTTACATGCACTAAAAAGGAAATAGTACGTAAACAACCCAAAAACGAAACACGGTGCGTGTGCGATGTGTGGTGGAAAATCACTTTACCTTATGCTTATAATTGTGCAGTTCAATATTGAAATTAATCGTCATATAGAAAAACAGACCCTTTGGGAATATTCTAGATAAAAAGAAATAATTTGTGAATTACTTTACTGTAATCAATATAACACCATATAGTCACCTGATCAAATCCATACCTTTTATGTCGATTAACTGAGATAACACTACCACAACATAATGTAATGGGAATCAATCATGAAGTAAATACTGAAAATAAAGATACCAGTGCCATCAGGTCCAATCCGCATTATAACAGCAATCTAAGTACTCAGCTTAATGGCATACCTTAAAGTACAGCCCAAGAACTAAAGGATAGCCAGGAACCTGGCAAAATAGCATAAAGTCCATCAAAAAGCAGTCAAAACAAGTATAAAGGCAATTATATCGCTCCTAGCTACTACCTGGTGCTGTTCATTGCAGGGCCATGGCAGGAATGCACCAAACTACAGGAAAAACCGGCTTATATAGTGCATGAGCGGTCAGATACTTCCTATTTCCGGTATTTGAACCGCAAAACGTGCTGTGGAACGCATACACAACCGGAAGTGACGTCACCGGAAGTGACGTCGCGTCACTTGTAAACATGCATTAAGACAGAGAAAAAAACAGGAAACGGCAGTCATGGTAGTGTTTTCCTGTTAGAAGCACTACTGTTGTCAGGGAAACACTTTTAAGCCTAAGTAAGAGAAAATAGGGGGAAATAATAAGTAAATAAGATTATATTAGATGCAATAAACGCTAAAGGTACCTTTACACGCCGCTACAACAGGATGGATACAACCAGCTACACGCTACAAATGTAGCTTGCATCGGCAATATACCCCCTAGTAGCGGCGTGTGAAGACGGTAGGAGGCAGCCGGCAGCAGATACATCTGTTTCCGAGCACTGCTCTGAAACAGGTGGCTACACAGGCGATTGTAGCGAGCTGTATCGGCGTGTAAAGAAGGAACAGAAGGGATGTGTGGACACCAGGCTATGTAGCTGGTATGTAGCTAGGGCGTGACACAGACTCCGGGATACGCCCCCCTTCAGCGATCATTGGTGGAAGCTCCTGCATGACATTGGTAGTTGCTGCATAGGGCGGCATATTTAAGGAGCTGACCAGTCACACTACACAGTTGCTCGAGCGTCATGTATTAATCAGCCTCCTGTGCTGGCTGCCCAATCATGATGTTCATGCTTTGTCGTATCAGCGTACGGACGTCTCGTAATCCACAATTGTGGCAGGCCTATGTGCTGTCCCTGCTGCACCAGGTCCGCCCATATTAGCTTGTTGTAGCGGTGTGTAAATGAGGTAAGGTAAGCTACAGATGGCTACTTGTGGCACCCGGCGGTGTATCCAGCTATAGATGTCACGTAGCGTAGCGCACCTTGTGGCGGCGTGTAAACGTGGTGCGTTTACCGTCTGTAACCGTTTGTGCGTGCTCGTGCACGTGAAGTAGCTGGTTGTATCCATCCTGTTGTAGCGGCGTGTAACGGTACCTTAAAGGTACCTTTACACACCGCTACGACAGGATGGATACAACACGCTACAGGCTACAAATGTAGCTTGTATCGTCAATATCGCCCGTAGTAGCGGCATGTGAAGACGGTAGGAGGCAGCCGGCAACAGATACATCTGTTTCCGAGCACTGCTCTGAAACAGATGGCTACAAAGCCGATTGCAGCGAGCTGTATCGGCGTGTAAAGAAGCTACAGAAGGTATGTGTGGACACCAGGCTATGTAGCTGGTATGTAGCTAGAGCGTGACACAGGCTCCGGGTTACCGCGCCCCTTCAGCGATCATTGGAGGAAGCTCCTGCATGACAATTGGTAGTCGCTGCATAGGGAGGCATATTTAAGGAGCTGACCAGTCACACTACACAATTGCTCGAGCGTCATGTATTAATCAGCCTCCTGCGATGCCTGCCCAATCATGATGTTATTGCGTTGTCCTATCATCGTACGGACGTCTCGTAATCCACAATTGTGGCACGCCTATGTGCTGTCCCTGCTGCACCAGGTCCGCCCATATTAGCTTGTTGTAGCGGTGGTGTAAATGAGGTAAGGTAAGCTACAGATGGCTACGTGTGGCACCCGGCGATGTATCCAGCTATAGATGTAGCGTAGCGCACCTTGTGGCGGCGTGTAAAGGTGGTGCGTTTACCGTTTGTAACCGTTTGTGCGTGCTCGTGCACGTGAAGTAGCGGGTTGTATCCATCCTGTTGTAGCGGCGTGTAAAGGTACCCTAAGGGTACCTTTACACACGGCTACATTTGTAGCTTGTCACCAGGTAACTTACTGGTTGCAGTGAAATCATGGATACATGGTTCTATCTTGTTGCTGTGTACAAATGGAATCATGTATCCATGATTTCACTGCAACCAGTAAGTTACCTGGTGACAAGCTACAAATATAGCCGTGTGTAAAGGTACCCTAAGAGTGTACTGGTAACTATATATGTCAAAAATGTATATAAATGATGCTTAATGAAAGGAAGTAAGTATACATATATTAGTCTGGTTATATCCTGTATTAAAGGAACAGCATGACAATTGAATATTAGAGCAACCCCAATGGGTCCACAAATAAACTACCATTAGTAATTTAATGGAGAGGATTAGAATCAAATATAACTGAAATTGAGGAAAAGATCATGTCACGACACCTCGTATTCCCTGTTAAGACCCAAAGGAGATAAAGTCTGGAGACGGTGTATCCAAAATGATTCCCTATCTTTTAGGCGTTTGATCCTATCACCTCCTCGTCTAGCTAGGGGCACTTATTCCAGGACTTGAAAGCGAAGTTGAGAAATTCCATGTCCCCTATCAATAAAGTGGCTCGGTACCGGAAGCAAAGTATTGCCACACCTAATGGTGGATTTGTGTTTACTAATGCGGTCTCGGATACGCTGGGTGGTCTCCCCAACGTACCCGAGACCGCACGGACACTTCAAAAGATACACCACATAAGACGAATCACAGGTAAAATACCCGTGAATCGTGAAGACCTTCCCAGATCTAGGATGCGTAAAAGTTGTCTCATTTTTAGGCCACAGATAAATGTGAACATAACGTAACAAAATGTCCAAACTGTAAAGACTTCTTATATCCCGAACTGCTGCAAAACCACCCCGAATCTGTGACCCGGACTGTGGCACAATCCCCTCCGCATCCCTCTCTGACACCAAAACTAAGGAAAGACAAAATAAAGGGGCCACGATATTAATCAGGTCATCGATAATAAGAAAAGCTTCTAAAAACAGCGCCACCCCGATCCACAGGTCAGGTCTGGTACTGCAACTCGGTCTGATTTACATATATGCAGTTGAGCTGCAATACCAGACATGACCTGGGACCGGGGGTGGTGCTGTTTTAGGAAGCAGTCATGTTTTTCTAATTTTCGGTCGCAGATTTAATTACCCAGGGATCAGGACATTTTCTTCTCCCTCGAAGTGACTTTACTAAAACTGTTAAAGGGATATTCCGCTCATAGTAAGTGATTGGAGGAGTGGGGAAGAGGTTCGAGCGATCAGTACCAGGCAGGAATATCTCTTCACGTAGCTCAGTCCATGTGTTTAAGGGTTAATCTTGAGCGAGCCGCTGACCACATAGAATGCAGGGTGGAGAGGCTCGGTGAAGCTGGTGTAGAAGGTGTAGAGATGTATGACGGAGATGCCGACCCCGTAGAAGGAGAGACGTCCGGCCTTGTAGTCCAGGTACACCGCCACGTACTCCAGGTTCATCCTCCCGACCGCGACCTCCCTGCGTTGTGAATTGTGGCAGACCTCCGAGTACTCGGGACACCAGGTAAAGCACCAGGACTTCCGGTTATATCCTAAATACCCCCCCTGGACCTCTCTTCTCCATGGAGGGGTACGCCACCCCGATGCTCTTAATGCCGCCAACACTACCACACACTTCCCAGTAATGTTTTCCCGAAGAAAAGGCCACATCGGCGAGAACGTTGCAGGCACTGAAGCTCCACGGGCTCGGCTCATCTTCAGACAAGAAATAGAGGACGTCTTTGCCGGTGGGCATTACTAAGAGGCAGCTGCCCGCTGAGCCGCTGTCCAGCACAAAGTTCGCTTTATACTTCAGGTGGGGGCAATGCGGGGTCAACAACGTAGGGACTAATTGTTCAAAATGTTTAAAACTCTCTCTAAGTTTCAGGTAGTTGAGCACCAAGCTGCTGTCGGTGTATTGGAGCGGAGGTGGTCCGGTCTGGGGTCCACTATTCTCCTGCACCTTGAAGCGCTTTCTGTCCTGCTTGAAGGCCACAGGATCCACCTGATCACACAGATCCTCCACACGTTTAATCTCCTGAGATAAGACCTTTCTCCTCTTCTTCACAGTAAGTATCTCATTCACTATTTCCTCACACACCTTGTCCTCCTGAAGGTCATTCTTGGTCTCCATATATATGGCGGATTCTCGCACGTAGCCGAGGAGTCTGTGGCATAAGGTCTTCACGTTGCCTTTTGTGGAGCCCCTCAGGACGGGGTACTCGGTGCCGGACCGGTGTACTACTGGGGGATGTCACGGCGGTCCTGGTCCGGACCGTGTCCCGGGCCCGCACAATAAAATGGGGGTTATTTACAGGGGATTTGTCACTCGTGACGCCACCCACATTGTGTGGTCAATAATGGGGACCACCGCTGCTGCAGAACCTCCGGGGATGATGTGGATAGCAGCTTGGATAGAATAGTTCCTGTGGGCAGAACTGGGTTCCCCGGGGCAGTGGTAGAAGTAGTAGTTGTTAAAGTCTATGATGGTAATTGTAGGCTTTGTAGGACAAGGGGATGATGTGGAGATGGCTCCTGACGGGGCTAGATGGAGAACTGACAGCTTTTCATACCTGAAATCAGACACAGACAACGTAGCAGGGTTCACCCGGGTTTACTGTTCTTATTCTTCTGTCAAACAGGCACGGTACAATACAATTCTTTACAGCTCTGCTAGATTGAATCCGGTATACTGAACCCACTGCAGCCAGGTTATCTTTCCTAGACTCCTCAGTCTTTCTACGTGTCCTTTCAGGCTATTTCTCTGTGTTCCTTCTCCTCAAAGTGGACTGCGGAGCAGCAGCTCGGTCCCTTTCGGCGGCTTCCCCCTTTTCTTCTTTGGGCGGTAAGCCGGGTCCTATCTATGCTGCTGTGCTCCCCAATCTTATGGTGGGAATATAGATCTGGAGTCTGTATTCCCCGTCAGGTTGTCTGGGGCACCGGGTAAATCTTCAGTCCCCTTCAGAGCTGACACTCTGCTTTCAGCCAAACCACAGTTATCCCTGTCTCTCAAGAGATTACCGGGTCCCTTTCCTTTCTGTGTAACTTCTTGGTATAATCAGGGAAACTTTCTTATCAGTCAGTTGCTGGTCTTCACTACCTTTCTGGACCTGATGGTACTGGTCTTGTCTTGACTGCTCGGCACCTGCCTACTGGCTAACCGCTTCCTGTCACTCCCTTATATACCCATCCGTTACCATGGCTACGCTCCATCCACTCATATCTAGCCCACTACCCCTTGTCTGCCTAGAGTCCCAGACTCAGGGTTAGGTCCCCATGCAGTGGATATGTGTGTGAGGTGTTTGTTAAACAAACTGTCTACCCTCCTGCCTGGCTGCAGTACTACCTGTGGCCACCCTGGACGTAGGGGCGCCACACTTTCACCTTTTCTACTTTTTCTTTGTTTTTCTTCATCACCTTCTGCAGAGCAGTGGCTTTTCCCTTTAGTCTGTGGATCTCTTTGCTCCTGGTATCTGCAGCCCTCAGTGGCTGGTGACAGGGGGCGTTCGCCGGGTCGCTCCGATCGTCTCCGCAGCGCTGCTCCCCCGGCTCTGGAGAGCAGATGATCTGATTCTTAAGGAACGTGAACGCCATCATCTTCAAGAATATCGAGAGCGGTGGTCAACCCCCGCTCCTCCTCTGCCCCCCGTTTTTTGCCGGAGCAGTCATAGGGAGACGGGGGACTCAGAAGATGAAGGAAAAAACCTTGAGGTATTTGGTGTGGACAGAGAGGAATCATTCCTCTCAGGTGTCGAGAAACTGACACGGTTTCCCCTTATTGGTGTTTTCTTTAAGATGGACTTCGGCTTGTTAGGGGTAAATCTCTTCCACATATAGACTGTACCCTCATCATAGTCCTTACAGTCTCTCATGAATTTTTTGCTTTTAATTTCCGTGATGGATGTTTCCACATCATTCACCTTCTGTACAAGTTGTTGATTATTGCAGTTTATTGAACTGATTCAGCGACGTTTCCGTTTCTTTTATGGAATCCTCCAAACTCTTTAACTTCTCAGTTTCCTCCTCAATAATGAGCTGCATTAACCCGGTGGATGCCTCTGTGAGCACTGATTGCCACTTTTGTTAATGTTAAAAAAAAACTGTACAATTGCACAAGTTGTTGTTTGTGAATATTATCATTGTTATTGCTATTATAATGTAGCATTGGTATTTATTGTCACCTTATTGTTGCCTTTGGCATATAAAACAATTAAAACCATTAAAAAATCATTATTTTTAGTATTTATATCAAGGCTGTCTGTCTGCAGGATTTTACCCCTACAAATCTTGCTACATGGAATGTCGGGGGGAGAAGCTACATGAAACTTGGAGGGGGAAGCGGCGACTGCTGACAGTGCCTAGGGCAGCAGGTGCAATAAATACGGCCCTGCATACAGTATAATAAAACCAGAAAACTAAAGGTCAAAGAATACCGCACCTGGGATCAGCCGCACTGCTACATTCTCCTATTGACGCATATGTTAACAATGCCTGGAGTTGATGGTGTTGAATCTCTGTATGGAAGAGTTCTAATGTGGGGGACTTCTGACGCATATGTTAACAATGCCTGGAGTTGATGGTGTTGAATTTCTGTAGACAATAGTTCTAATGTGGGGGACTTCTGACTTTATGTTAACAATGCCTGGAGTTGATGGTGGTGAATCTCTGTATGGCGGCCGTCACACGCTGAGATATCCTTAGCGATATTGTAAGCGATCACGTGCACGCGCAATCGCTTACAATATCGCTCACATCGCTGGTGAGATGTCACACAGACAGACTCACCAGCGATGCGGAGCCGCGATCTCGCTCGTTACTATGGTACACATCGGGTAACTAGGCGCCGCGCGTCGCTTAGTTACCCGACGTGTACCATAGTTACCATCTCCCAGCATAGGCTCTGCGCTGGGAGATCGTTCATCGTGATGTTATACACCACGATGAGGCAGATCGTCAAATCGTTCATCGCTAGATCTGAGAACCGGAGCTCAGATCAGCGATGTCACGATCAAGCGATTTACCATCGTAAATCGCTTGATTACATGCAACGATTTCTTGCCCGATATCGCTTAAGCGATCAAAAAGGAGATCGCTTAAACGATATCGGCAAGAAATCTCAGCGTGTGACGGCCCCCTATGGAAGAGTTCTAATGTGGGGACTTCTGACGCAGTATTAACAATGCCTGGAGTTGATGGTGTTGAATTTCTGTAGACAATAGTTCTAATGTGGGGACTTCTGACCTATGTTAACAATGCCTGGAGTTATGGTGTTGAATTTCTGTAGACAATAGTTCTAATGTGGGGGACTTCTGACGCTATGTTAACAATGCTGGAGTTGATGGTGTGATTCTGTAGAAAGTTCTAATTGGGATTGAGCGGGTACTGTAACAATGCTGGTGAAAGTAGTTCATGGTGTTGAATTTCTGTAGACAATAGTTCTAATGTGGGGGACTTCTGACTATGTTAACAATGCCTGAGTTATGTGTGAATTCTGTAGAAGTTCTAATGTGGGACTTCTGACTTTTATGTTAACAATGCTGATTGATGTGTGAATTCGTAGAATAGTTCTAATGTGGGGGACTTCTGACGCTATGTTAACAATGCCTGGAGTTGATGGTGTTGAATTTCTGTAGACAATAGTTCTAATGTGGGGGACTTCTGACTTTTATGTTAACAATGCCTGGATTGATGGTGTTGAATTTCTGTAGACAATAGTTCTAATGTGGGACTTCTGACGATATGTTAACAATGCCTGGAGTTGATGGTGTGAATTTCTGTAGGACAATAGTTCTAATGTGGGGGACTTCTGACGCTGTATGTTAACAATGCTGGAGTTGATGGTGTTGAATTTCTGTAGACAATAGTTCTAATGTGGGGGACTTCTGACTTTTATGTTAACAATGCCTGGAGTTCATGGTGTTGAATTTCTGTAGACAATAGTTCTAATGTGGGGGACTTCTGACGCATATGTTAACAATGCCTGGAGTTGATGGTGGTTGAATCTTCTGTATGGACAGAAGTTCTAATGTGGGGGACTTCTGACGCATGTTAACATGCCTGAGTTGATGGTGTTGAATTCTGTAGAACAGTTCTAATGTGGGGGACCTCTGACAGCATATGATTTAACAATACTGGATTGATTTGGTGTTTGAATTTCTGTAGACAATAGTTCTAATGTGGGGGACTTCTGACTTTTATGTTAACAATGCCTGGAGTTGATGGTGGTGAATCTCTGTATGGAAGAGTTCTAATGTGGGGGACTTCTGACGCATATGTTAACAATGCCTGGAGTTGATGGTGGTGAATCTCTGTATGGAAGAGTTCTAATGTGGGGGACTTCTGACGCGTATGTTAACAATGCCTGGAGTTGATGGTGTTGAATTTCTGTAGAGAACAGTTCTAATGTGGGGGACCTCTGACCTATGTTAACAATGCCTGGAGTTGATGGTGTTGAATTTCTGTAGACAATAGTTCTAATGTGGGGACTTCTGACTTTATGTTAACAATGCCTGGAGTTGATGGTGGTGAATCTCTGTATGGAAGAGTTCTAATGTGGGGGACTTCTGACGCTATGTTAACAATGCTGGAGTTGATGGTGTGAATCTCTGTATGGACAGTTCTAATGTGGGGGACTTCTGACTTTATGTTAACAATGCCTGGAGTTGATAGTGTTGAATTTCTGTACAGAACAGTTCTAATGTGGGGGACCTCTGACGCATATGTTAACAATGCCTGGAGTTGATGGCGTTGAATTTCTGTAGACAATAGTTCTAATGTGGGGACTTCTGACTTTTATGTTAACAATGCCTGGAGTTGATGGTGGTGAATCTCTGTATGGAAGAGTTCTAATGTGGGGGACTTCTGACGCGTATGTTAACAATGCCTGGAGTTGATGGTGGTGAATCTCTGTATGGAAGAGTTCTAATGTGGGGGACTTCTGTAAAGAAACACAAATTAATTAGTCACAGTTATGTAAATTTCATACAATCTCTGAAGACTCCTTTACAGTTTGGATTTCTAACAGTTTTTGAAAAAATAAACAGCACAATGTGATTTCTTATAGTCAGGCTGGCTTCACACCATGTTCTGTTCCTGTCCATGGAGATCCTGTTTTTTGCAGGACCCCAGAAATCATGGGGGACTGAAAGTTATAGCCATAGACCATATTCCTGAGAACACCGCTAATAGATTGGGTGCTCTCAATAAGAGAGAGAAATACTGGATATATAAGATGAACACACTGGCTCCTAGAGGATTAAATATTATCTCAGAAATTATCTCCTAAAAACCCTGGTTTTAATATATGTTTATAGATTTTTCTCCTTTTGTTGGCTCATCTCACAGAAACCCAATTCAGATAGGCCTGTTCTTATGGTCCTGTGAATATATAATCATGTTTTCACTAAAGTACTGCTATATTTATATTTTATTATTATTATATTTCTCAAATACTTATAAGTCTAGGCAAAACTGTATATTTTACACTTATATTTATATTTCTATATATATTCTGAAGTTCCCAATTTTTATCTCACTATATATAATTTTTATCTCACTATATATAATTTTTATCTCACTATATATAATTTTTATCTCACTATATATATAATTTTTATCTCACTATATATATAATTTTTATCTCACTATATATAATTTTTATCTCACTATATATATAATTTTTATCTCACTATATATATAATTTTTATCTCACTATATATATAATTTTTATCTATATATAGTTTTTATCTCACTATATATATAATTTTTATCTCACTATATATATATAATTTTTATCTCACTATATATAATTTTTATCTCACTTTATATATAATTTTTATGTCACTATATATATAATTTTTATCTCACTATATATAATTTTTATCTCACTATATATATATAATTTTTATCTCACTATAAATATATAGTTTTTATCTCACTATTTCACTATTACAGAATCTTCTTCTCCTTCCCTATTTACCCTGATGGAGTTTTATAAATGCTCCCCACTCACTAAACATTTCTTCTTCACCCATTCTACCTTCACAACTTAGGCCGGCTTCACACTGCGTGTGTGATCCGATCCGTGGCTGCCCGGTTGAGGCAGACAGCCGCGGACCGAATCTGCACACAGGACTGGGGGGCTATTATGCCCTCCGATCCTGTGTGCAGCGCACGCAGTTCCTGCTGCTGATAGGTGAGGACCGCGGGCGCCGTGGTCCTGACCTGTCAGCTGCTGCGTGCGCTGCACACCGGACCGGAGGGCATAATAGCCCCCAGTCCTGTGTGCAGATTCGGTCCGCGGCTGTCTGCCTCAACCGGGCAGCCACAGGTCGGATCACACACGCAGTGTGAAGCCGGCCTTAGTTTTCAACATATAGATTGAAGACACGCGCACTAATGGGCAAAGTAGCAACATTGTACTGAACGTTTAATCTCAGGCACACTCCCGCCACGCTCCTAATTAATTTACGACACTTTTGGTGGGTTTACATGTCGCGATATCGGTCCAATATCGTATCCAACGACGCGGGAGCGCGCTTTTCCCTGCATCGCATCGCCGGGTTACACGTCCCGATATCGGGATACAACGTCCCGACAATGTGTACGCCCCCCGACCCAGCAACGACCATTTAACATGGGAGTTAATGGGTGACGTTGCAGTACACATTGGAGTTGGGCTGTCACACGGGACAATCCTGCTCCAACCGGCATCCGATATCGGGCGGTTGAATAGCACGCTCATTCGACCCCCGATATCGGTTTGCCATCGTTCCTGCATCGCATTGTACGTTCAAACAGTACAACGCAAGAACGATATCGGCTCCAACGCCCGAACCACGTGACTTTTGGTCGGAGTTGGGTGGAAGTTGGACGCCGATATCGCAACGTGTAAACCCACCTTGAGAGTCAGAACCACATAGGTTCTGTTCCTCATGATTACATAGAGTGTAATTCTATTGATCTTGTTAATAAAAGGAGGAAGGGAAAGGCACACGACACACACTTATTCTCTCAATCAGTGTTATAACTTGCAACATTGTATCAAGCTCTAAAGCTAAGGCACGCTGAACTCAGACAACCCTCTGGTGCAATCTACTGCCTTTTTTAGGGATATCGCCTCTACTTCAAAGATATATAAATTCACACATTCTTTAGATATGTTTATATACCATTTTTAATCATATCACAATAGATATTTTTCTATACTTTTTTACCCCTCATTTTTAATCTCTTTTTTACTTTTTTTTTAACATATTAAAGGCTATTTTTAAATAAGATATTTTAACAAGGCAGTTTTTACTAACTATATATATATATATATATATATATTTTTTTTTTTTTTTCCTACATTCCCTTTGGGCACATTTTTGACCATTCTTAGTTTTTGTAAAAAGCAACTGAAATGATTTTTTAGAGCTTTTAAACATATATATGTATAGCATTATTAATATATTTTTATATATATGGATTATTTATGAGATTCTTACATTTATATATATTTTTTCCACTAGATCAATTTATATAACCACACAAGAGAATATTCCATAGAACCCTCTCATATATATATATATATATATATATATATATTCTTTATTAGATCTTTCCTCACATTTATCAACACATCTTTATAATGAAATTTCTCTCTTTGCAAACATACAATTTGATGGAGATTTCCACCAGACTATATAGCACAACTAGCTAAATATACTACACTGTAAGTCAGAACAACATATATATATTTTTGAAACACAGTTCACTCCCTCTTTTTTTCTTTTTCTTCTTTTTCTTAATTCATTCTTCTATTTGGGAAATTTAATAAGCGATCTCACTGACTTGAAAAGAAATAGCAAATCTACTTTGTGAACAACTGTATGAAACTTATTGTGGATTCTGACAGTTTCTACGATGTATTTACAAACATTGTGATGTCACTCTCTGATCCTCCCTGTTGCTGACGCCACATCACAGGGGCTGTCACTGATTTTTGGCGCTTTTTTGTGTTTATATAAGATTGTTTCCATTGTGCTCTTGATGTTCCCTGAGGAAGGAGCTCAGATAGAGGCTCTGAAACGCGTAGGTTAGAATAAAAGAAAAATCTGCCCTGTTAACTCCTTGTTTCCTGGTGATTCCTGGTGGCAGCGCGGGCATTCCGGCATTTTGTCCCATTACAGCAGTCCCTACAGAACAGTAGTTGCGTGGTGAGTGACGATCTTGCTTGTCCTCTGACCCTATGTAGCCCCTTGAGCCTGGGGAGGGTCCACAAAGTGAGTCACTGTACCTGAAGCCAAGAGACCTCCAGGTTCACAGTTGGCGATAGAGTATCCCAAACCAAATGGGGGCTGTTACCCCTGCTGCAGCAAGCTCCTCTACCCAGCTTCAACAGCTGGCAGCAGATTCATGTCCTCAGGCCCTCGGTCTAGCACTTCACTCCAGGCTCCGTGCTATCTCTCAAGCTGCCTGTCTAGATCTCACTAGAGCTCTTCTCCTCCTGCCACCCATTCCTAACCTAACGCCTTACCTAACTCCTCTCTCCAGCAAGTAGGTGGGACTGCCCTGAATATGAGTTTCTTCCACCAAGCACCTCCCTGGCCTGGAGTTCAGATGTGTTGGGTGTATTTGAGGGTCTAAGCAAAGCTTCCTCTTCTTATCTCTAGGTATGATACCACACATATTAAATACATGCAATACCATTAGTGACGGCCTGGCCGCAGGGGCACCACATCCCTCCCCCCCATTGAACTCCGCAGATCTGCTGGCTGCAATGAAAGTGCAAAAGTGTTAGGCAGAACACAATTTTTTTTCTTTTTATAACACTGATCAACACAAAAAAATCATCAGCAAAAGTAATATGTCTGTTTTATGGAGTTTGATGTGCCGATCCATCCCAAAAATATGCTTAGTTTTGCTCTATCATGTAAAGTTTCTGAGATTAAAGTATTTTTGTTATTACCTTATTTCTACATTTACAATGTATGTGGTTCTTCCTATGTTATTCCTATTTTTTTCTTGTCTTACTTAATTGTGAATTTTCTTGTAGGGACAACATCAGTAAAGGTTTTAGAGAGATTTTTATGGGATGGAGTATTGACAGTGCAGTCAATCAATGACTGCTTCTCGGAAAGTCACAGGTTATGGGGAGGAGCTAACTGTATGAGGAGGTAAGATTTGAGTCAGTCAGAAAAGGATGGCGATGGCAGCAAGGACTAGTATGTGAGACTCTAACAGGAGACTCTACAGGGATCTGAGCCCTGCCACAGGAAGATAGAAGGGAGATAGGCCTCTACAGGGACCTGAGCCCTGTCACAAGGAGATAGAAGGGAGACAGGCCTCTACAGGGATCTGAGCCTTGCCACAGGAAGATAGAAGGGAGATAGGCCTCAACAGGGACCTGAGCCTTGCCACAAGGAGATAGAAGGGAGACAGGCCTCTACAGGCATCTGAGCCCTGCCACAGGGTGATAGAAGGGAGACGGGCCTCTACAGGCATCTGAGCCCTGCCACAGGGAGATAGAAGGGATACAGGCCTCTACAGGGATTTGAGCCCTGCCACAGGGAGATAGAAGGGAGACAGGCCTCTACAGGCATCTGAGCCCTGCCACGGGGATATATAAGGGAGACAGGCCTCTACAGGTATCTGAGTCCTTACACTGGGTGATAGAAGGGAGACAGGCCTCTACAGGGAGCTGAGCCCTGCCACGGGGAGATGGAAGTGTGGAGGCCACTGGGACGGGGTACTCGGTGCCGAACCGGGGTACTGCCGGGGATGTCACGGCGGTCTTGGTCCAGACCGTGTCCCGGGTTCCGCAATAAATGGGATATTTACAGGGGAGTTTGTCGTGACACCACCCACGGGTTGTGGTCAGTGAGGGGACCACCGATGCTGCAGAACCTCTGGGGATGATGTTTGGCAGTTGGAGATGTAATGGCTCTCCGCGGGTAGAGCTTCATTCCCCGAGGCAGTGGTAGTAATAGTCTATAGATGGTGCTATGGATATTGTAGGATAGAGGTAGTAGTAGAGATGATGATAGGTGGTGAGGGAGAGTAGGACTTGAGTGAAAGGATCACCCAGACTCACGGTTTTCTAGTTTTACAAGGCTTTACTGCAGATGATATTTGGCAGAGTACTGTCCACGGAGTCTGTTCCAGGGCCGGGTCGCTCCCACCCTGTCCGGGTCCTCAGCTTCCTACTCCTGCACCTTGTGTGTGGCCCTACTGCTGCTTTAGCTGAGCTGCTGGCCCTGTCTCTCCTCACAGGTACCTCCTTTGCTAGGCAACTTGACTCTTTCCTCTGTATTTCTGACCCCGCCGTATTGCATCGCTGAGGTACAGTCTAGATATACAACCTCCAATAGTCATGTGTTTACTGTGCTGCGCAGGGCCGCCGTTACGGCCTTACTGGTCTTAATGATTATGGGGCCCGCCGGGTTTTAGAGGGGGCGTGGCCATTTCAACAGGGGCAGGGGGGCCCGGGTGTGCTGGCGGGGGCGTGGCTGTTTGGAGCGGGCCCCGCCCCCTCTTGTTTTGTTGCACAGGCGGCGGGCCCCCCTCATCTGTGAGGAATCGCCGCTGCCTGGCCCCGCCTCCTGACTTCTCTCCTACGCACCCGGCGGGCCAGGCCAATGCAGGGGGGTGTCGGAGCGGCAGCAGTGTCCCAGGATTTATTGAATGCTGCTGGGACACTGCCGCTGCATTTACCCCCCTGCATGCTGGAACTTCCGGGATCAGTGATTGAACTCAGCATGGATATCAGAGCAGCTGAGCTCCTCCTGACCCGGAAGCGCTGATGCTGCGGAGATGCCGGCTGCATGAAGACCGTCTGGGAGCAGGACAAGGTAAGCGCCAATGAGCTGAAGAGAGCCGGGATGGGGGAACAGGGGCCACATAAAAGGGGCCACAAGAGGAAGAAGCAGGGTGAATAGAGGGGGCCACAATAGGGGAGATGCAGGGTGAATGGGGGGTCACAATTAGAGGGGAGAAACAAGGAGAATGGGGGACCACAAGAGGGGAGAAGCAGGGATTATGGGGGGGCCACAAGAGGGAAGAAGCAGGGTGAATAGGGGGCCATAAGAGAGGAGAAACAGGGAGAATGGGGGCCACAAGAGGGGAGAAGTGGGGTTTATAGGGGGGCCACAAGAGAGAAGAAGCAGGGTGAATGGGGGCCAAAAGAGGGGAGAAGCAGGGTAAATGTGGGGGGGAAGCACAAGTCTGAGTCCCTGCCTGTAAGTCCTCCATCCATATCTAGCCCGTATGTCCCTGGCTGGGTGTGCATGTGTGTGTGTCTGACTGAGTGTAGATATGTGTCCATGTGTGTGTGTGTGCGTGCCTGGCTTAGTGTGCATGTGTGTGTACCTGCCTGAGTGTGCATGTGTGTGTGCATATGAGTGTGTGCTTGGCTGGGTGTGCGTGCCTGGCTGGGTGTGCTTGTGTGTGTGCCTGGCTGAGTGTGCATGTGTGTGTGCCTGGCTGGGTGTGCATGTGTTCGTGTGCCTGGCTGGGGGTGCATGTGTGTGTGTGTGTGCCTGGCTGGGTGTGCATATGTGTGTGTGCCTGGCTGGGTGTGCATGTGTGTGTGTACCTGGCTGAGTGTGCGTGTGCATGCCTGGCTGAGTGTGCATTGTGTGTGCATGCGTGTGCATGCCTGGCTGGGTGTGCATATGTGTGTGTGTGCCTGGCTGGGTGTGCATGTGTGTGTGTTTGACTGAGTGTGTATGTGTGCCTGGCTGAGGGTGCATGTGTGTGTTTGCCTGGCTGACTGTGCATGTGTGTGTGCCTGGCTGAGGGTGCATGTGTGTGTGTGTGCCTGGCTGGGTGTGCGTGTCTGTGTGCGTGCCTGGCTGGGTGTGCATGTGTGTGTGTGCTTGGCTGAGTGTGCATATGTCTATGTGTGCCTGGCTGGGTGTGCATGTGTGTGTGCTTGGCTAAGTGTGCATGTGTGTGTGCCTAGCTGAGTGTGAGTGTGCATGTGTGCCTGGCTGTGTGTGCATGTGTGTGTGCCTGGCTGGGTGTGCATGTGTGTGTGTACCTGGCTGAGTGTACATGTATGTGTACCTGGCTGAGTGGGCTTATGTTTGCCTGGCTGAGTGTGCGTGTGTGTGTGTGTGCCTGGCTGAGTGTGCATGTCTGTGTGTGTGTGTGCCTGGCTGGGTGTGCATGTGTGTGTGTGTACCTGGCTGAGTGTGCATGTGTGTGTGCCTGGCTGAAAGTGCTTATGTTTGCCTGGCTGAGTGTGCATGTATGTGTGTGCCTGACTGAGTGTGCATGTGTGTGTGTGTGTCTGGCTGGATGTGCGTGTCTGTGTGTGCACCTGGCTGGGTGTGCATGTGTGTGTGTGCCTGGCTGGGTGTGCATGTGTGTGTGTGCCTGGCTGGGTGTGCATGTGTGTGTGTGTCTGGCTGGATGTGCGTGTCTGTGTGTGCACCTGGCTGGGTGTGCATGTGTGTGTGTACCTGGCTGGGTGTGCATGTGTGTGTGTGTGCCTGGCTGGGTGTGCATGTGGTGTGTGCCTGGCTGGGTGTGCATGTGTGTATGCCTGGCTGGGTGTGCATGTGTGTGTGTGTACCTGGCTGAGTGTACATGTGTGTGTGCCTGGCTGAGTGGGCTTATGTTTGCCTGGCTGAGTGTGCGTGTGTTTGTGTGTGCCTGGCTGAGTGTGCGTGTGTGTGTGCCTGGCTGGGTGTGCATGTGTGTGTGTACCTGGCTGAAGTGTCTTATGTTTTGCCTGGCTGAGTGTGCATGTGTGTGTGTGTGCCTGACTGAGTGTGCATGTGTGTGGGTCTGGCTGGGTGTGCGTGTCTGTGTGTGCTTGGCTGAGTGTGCATGTGTTCCTGGCTGGGTGTGCATGTGTGTGTGTGCCTGGCTGGGTGTGCATGTGTGTGTGTGCCTGGCTGGGTGTGCATGTGTGTGTGCTTGGTTAACTGTGCATGTGTGTGTGTGTGTGTGTGCCTGGCTGAGTGTGCATGTGTGTGTGCCTGGCTGAGTGTGCATGTGTGTGTGCCTGGCTGAGTGTGCTTATGTTTGCCTGGCTGAGTGTGCATGTGTGTGTGTGCTTGGCTGGGTGTGCGTGTCTGTGTGCGTGCCTGGCTGGGTGTACATGTGTGTGCTTGGCTGATTGTGCATGTGTGTGTGTGCCTGGCTGGGTGTGCATGTATGTGTGTGTGCTGGGCTGGGTGTGCTATTGTGTGTGTGCCTGGCTGGGTGTGTGTGTGTGTGCCTGGCTGGTGTGCATGTGTGTGTGCTGATGTGTGTGCCTGGCTGAGTGTGCATGTGGTGTGTGCCTGGCTGAGTGTGCTGTTGTGTGTGTGCCTGGCTGAGTGTGATGTGTGTGTGTGTGCTGGCTGGGTGTGCGTGTCTGTTGTGCGTGCCTGGCTGGGTGTGCATGTGTGTGCTTGGCTGGGTGTGCATGTGTGTGTGTGTCTGGCTGGGTGTGCATGTATGTGTGTGCCTGGCTGGGTGTGCATGTGTGTGTGCCTGGCTGGGTGTGCATGTACCTGGCTGGTGTGTGCATGTGTGCGTGTCTGGCTGAGTGTGCTTATGTTTGCCTGGCTGGGTTGTGCATGTGTGTGTGTGCTTGGCTGGGTGTGCGTGTCTGTGTGCGTGCCTGGCTGGGTGTGTGGTGTGTGTGCTTGGCTGATTGTGCATGTGTGTGTGCCTGGCTGGGTGTGCATGTAGTGTGTGTGCCTGGCTGGGTGTGCATATGTGTGTGTGCCTGGCTGGGTGTGCATGTGTGTGTGTGCCTGGCTGGGTGTGCATGTGTGTGTGCCTGGCTGAGTGTGCATGTGTGTGTGCCTGGCTGAGTGTGCATGTGAGTGTGCTTATGTTTGACTGGCTGAGTGTGCATGTGTGTGTGTGCCTGGCTGGGTGTGCGTGTCTGTGTGCGTGCCTGGCTGGGTGTGCATGTGTGTGTGTGCCTGGCTGGGTGTGCATGTATGTGTGTGCCTGGCTGGTGTGCATGTGTGTGTGTGCCTGGCTGGGTGTGCATGTGTGTGTGTGCCTGGCTGGGTGTGCGTGTACCTGGCTGGGTGTGCATGTGTGTGTGTTCCTGGCTGGTGTGCATGTGTGTACCTGGCTGAGTGGGAAAACTTCCCAAACTCTGATCAGTGGGCTGGGCACAAATATCCTTTTTAGGGTTGTGACAGACACTGCTTGGAGGGAGGGCTTAGTTGTAGTGATGAGTAGGGAGAAGTGGCAACAGGAGTCACTTAGAGTCAGACGGTGAGAGAAAGTGAGTCTGCTGACAGCCTTCTGGCTGTGCACAGTGTCCAATGTGTATACATCCCGCAGCAGTCATTAATGTGTATACAACACGCAACAGCATTTAAGGTGCATACGTCTCCCAGCTGTCTCCAATGTTCATTTGTCCTACACCTGTCTCCATTGTGCATTTGTCCCGCAGCCGTCTCCATTGTGCATTTGTCCCGCAGCCATCTCCATTGTGTATACGGGCAGCAGCAGTCTCTTGTGTGTATAGCCCGCAGCCATCTCCATTGTCCATATGGCCAAAAGCCATCTCCATTGTCTATACGGCCCGCAGTCATCTCTATTGTGTATACAGCTAGCAGCCGTCTCTATTGTGTATTCTCAATTGTGTATAAAGTTATCGTGTATTCAGCCCACAGGAGTCTCAAGTGTGTAGGTGTGTAATATATAATAGAGAGAGAGAGAGCGTGTAAAAAAAAAAAAGGAAGAACAGCACAAAAATATAGCTAAAAGTGGACTTTATTGCCCAATGGCATGGCCACACATTTGGCAATAAGGTCCATCTTTTTCTATTTTTTTGTGCTGTTTTTCCTTTTTTTAACCTATTATAAGGAACTATCTGAATTGCTGGTTGGGAAAGCTTTCCACATAAATTGAGGTAATTTTTGGTGCTGTTCCAATTTTTCACTATAAAGATAATGTATGTTTGGGTGGAGGGCGGAGCATGGGTGGAGGGGGGAGTCTCAGGGGGGCCCCAAAATTTTGGCAGTAAGGGGCCCCGAAATACCTAGTGGCAGCCCTGGTGCTGCGTGTGTCAGTCACAGTTTCGGATCCAGTATCCGGTCTGTGCGCTCCTCCGGGGCGAGTTATGGGGTAACTCAGTCTCCCAGATGTGTTCTCCTGTTTCTTTTTCTCCTTCCCTCAGACCCTGGCTAGGCCTGGAAGTGGGTACAGGCTGTGGAGAGGCCTAAGGCAGCCCATTTACACCACCAGTTAAACAGGAATGGTTTCCACGGTCCGCGCTGCTGCTTTAATCAATGGACTCCAAAAGGGTTGTTACCTTCATCACATTCTTTATTCCACCATAAACCAACGCTTTTCGGTCTTATCCTCACACCTTCCTCAGGGTACATTACATGGTACATACAAAGATCCTTTTATATGTATTACAAGGCGGATGTTGATTCCAGAAAGACAAAAAAAATGTTCTACAAACGTCATCAATGACGTCACGAATGGGGGAACCTCCCTTTTACACTATAGCGATTTTATACATTTTCATTGGAGTTATAAGTGTATAAGGCACTTGATACCATTCAAGATGTATTGGAACAAAAAAATAAAACCATTGCAATATATAATGTGTAAAAAATAAAATACATCTTATTCAGTTCAAACCAATAGCATGGTCCCTATTTTTCTGTGGATACATATAAGGTCTTTGCACCCTGAAAAAATAACATATATAAAAAAATATATATAATCATATTGTACTTGAATGTGGAATAGAATATGGTATATTAAAAGATCATAAAAATAACTTTAATTTCATAAAAAACATGTGATTCACTCTAAAAACATTAAAATACCTCCCAGCCTCTATAGCTCAAAGGGCTCAATGGTCCATAAGAACCAAACCAAGATATGCTATCAAGGTTACTGGTTCAATCTCACCAGCAGGGGCGTAACTACAATAGGTGCAGGGGTTGCTATTGCACCTGGGCCCTGCAGCCCAGCGGGGCCCCAGTAGTCCCTTTGGCCTATGGAAAAAGACTAATAATATTAAAGATTTGCAATAATTGGGGGCCCCGTTGGAGCTTTCGTATCAGGGCCCATGGGCCTGAAGTTACGCCACTGCCCACCAGACACTGGTATTTAACCCCTTCCCGACATAGGACGTTGTACAACGTCCTGGCAGATTTGAGCTGCTGCAGCTCCTGTGAGTGGGGTCGCTCAGGTGTCACAGATGCTGCTGCTCTGTGACAGCCTGTAGTTGACCCCACAGGGGGTGGATTAACCCCCCCATGCCCAGGACCCCTCCGATCAACAGTTTAAAAGTGAAACTGCCGATCGGAGGGAATCATAGGGATTCACCCCTCCAGATCTGATTGGAGCTCTCCAATCAGATCTGGAGAGGCGGATCAGCAAGTGCCCACCCCTCCTCAGCCCCCCCCAGCTCCATGACTGTCCAGGGGCCTCCCCCCGTCCCTCCCAGCCCGCCCACGCCCCTCTATTATAATGTATATGCCGGCGGGCTGCACCCGCGTGTGCCCGCCGGCAACACTGCCTGGTCCCCTGCTCTAGTGCAACCCCCCAGGCTGCCCCCACCTCCGGGCCCTGTGCCTGGCCCCCCCCCCCCTCACCTCCTGCGGCGGGCTGCACACTTCAGTGCACCCGCCGCTGCGGCCACCGCCGCTGCTGCTGCGCCTCCTCTGCCCGCCGGTCTGTGGCCCCTCCTCCTCTCCCAGCCTCCTCCTGCTCATCGGTGGAATGAGGGAGGTAAGTATGTATGTATGTATGAATGAATTGATGGATGGATGATGGATGGATGGGTGAATGGATAGATGGATGGGGGTGCATGCGTGGACATGGACGTGAGCGTACATGAGTGCATAGACGTGTGCGTGCGTAGACGTGTGGACGTGTGCGTGTGTGGACGTGTGCGTGCATAGATGTGTGTGGATAGACGTGTGCGTGCATGGATGTGTGCATAGATGGATGTGTGCGTGGATGTCAGCGTGCGTGTGTGGATGTGTGCATGCGTGGATGTCAACGTGCGTGCGTGGATGTCAGCGTGCGTGTGTGGATGTCAGTGTGCGTGCGCGGATGTCAGCGTGCGTGCGTGAATGTCAGCGTGCTTGAATGTCAGCGTGCGTGGATGCCAGCGTGCGTGGATGTCAGCGTGCATGGATGTGCGTGCGTGATTATCAGCGTTCGTGAATGTCAGCGTGTGTGGATGTGTGCATGCGTGGATGTCAGCGTGCGTGCGTGGATATCAGCGTGCGTGGATGGCAGCGTGCGTGTGTGGATGTGTGCGTGCGTGGATGTCAGCGTGCATGCGTGGATGTCGGCGTGCTTGAATGTCAACAAGCGTGCTTAGATGTGGATGTCAGCGTGCGTGCGTGAATGTGGGTGCGTGGTTGTGTGCGTGCGTGGATGATGGGTGCATAGGTGGATGGATGGGTGCAATAAGGGATCAAGTGTCCTCTTGTTGTAGTCTCTGGGATCATAGTCATGGTGCACTGTATGACAGGTCATTGTCATACAGTGCACCATAACTCTGACCCCAGAGACTGTAGGAAGAGGACACTTCATCCCTTTCTGCAGTCTCTGGATTGACCAGAGGCGATCGAGCGTTGTGGGACCTTCATTGTGGACTACGTCGGAGGCGATCGAGCGTCGTGGGACCTTCGTTGTGGACTACGTCGGATCTTTATAATAAAGATGGAGTCCGAATTTTGTTTGTGTTATTTTTTTCAAATAAAAAGATTTTTCTCTGTGTGTATTTTCTGACTATTTACCAGAGATTCCTAATGGCGGGTCTAACATTGGCCCTATATTATGAATCTAGGGCTTAGTGCCAGCTGCCAATAAAAAGCTGGCATTAACCCCTTTATTACCCAGTTTGCCACCGGCACCAGGGCAACTGGAAGAGTCTGGGTACAGCTCCAGAAAATGGCGCTTCAATGAATGCGCCATTTTCTGGAGCGGCTGCGGGCTGCAATTCGCAGCATGGGGGGCCCAGAACGCTTGGGCCTCTCCATGCTGCGGATTCCAGCCCCCAGCTGCCTAGTTGTACCTGGCTGGACCAAAAATATGGCGGAGCCCCATGTCATTTTTTTTCTAGAATTAGTTCTAGAAGAAAAAAAAAGGGCTTTGCTATATTTTTGGTGGCCAGCCAGGTACAACGAGGCAGCTGGGGGTACTGGCAGTCCGTAGCTGCCGAGTTGTACCTGGCTGTACCAAAAATATGGCGAAGCCCTACGCCATTTTTTTTCTAGAATTAGTCCTAGAAAAAAAATAAAAATGGGCTTCGCTGTATTTAGGATGCATAGTGAACACTTTGAACCCCCAGATGCTTCACAAATTGATCCGTAAAAATGAAAAAAGAAAATTTGTGTGAAAACAAATGTACTTTTTCCTTATTACGAATCAATTTGTGAAGCACCTGGGGGTTCAAAGTGCTCACTATGCATCCATACACGACATGGTGTCCGCTAACGATTCCAATAGTTAGCGGACACAATGTCGCGTATGGAGAGCCCCTGTGTGCCTAAACATTGGAGCTCCCCCACAAGTGACTCCATTTTGGAAACTAGACCCCCCAAGGAACATATCTAGATGCATAGTGAGCACTTTGAACCCCCAGGTGCTTCACAAATTGATCCGTAAAAATGAAAAAAGAAAATTTATGTGAAAACAAATGTACTTTTTCCTTCTTACGGATCAATTTGTGAAGCACCTGGGGGTTCAAAGTGCTCACTATGCATCTAGATGTATTCCTTGGGGGTCTAGTTTCCAAAATGAGGTCACTTGTGGGGTAGCTCCAATGTTTAGGTACACATGGGCTCTCCATACGCGACATGTGTCCGCTAACAATTGGAGCTAATTTTTCAAATTGTTAGCGGACACCAAGTCGCGTTTGGAGAGCCCCTGTGTGCCTAAACCTTGGAGCTCCCTCACAAGTGACCCCATTTTGAAAACTAGAGCCCCCATGGAACTAATCTAGATGGGTGGTGAGCATTTTGAACCCCCAGGTGCTTCACAAATTCATCCGTAAAAATGAAAAAAAAAAACACTTTTTTTCCATAAAAATTTTCTTTTTTCATTTTTACAGATTAATTTGTGAAGCACTGGGCATTCAGAATGCTCACCACCCATCTAGATAAGTTCCCTGGGGGGTCTAGTTTCCAAAATGGGATCACTTGTGGGGGAGATCCAATGTTTAGGCACACAGGGGCTCTCCAAACGCGACATGGTGTCCGCTAACAATTGGAGCCAATTTTTCAAATTGTTAGCGGACACCATGTCGCGTTTGGAGAGCCTCTGTGTGCCTACACATTGGAGCTCCCCCACAAGTGACCCCATTTTGGAAACTAGACCCCCCAGGGAACTTATCTAGATGGGTGGTGAGCATTTTGAACCCCCAGGTGCTTCACAAATTCATCCGTAAAAATGAAAAAAACAACTTTTTTTGCCATAAAAATTTTCATTTTTACAGATTAATTTGTGAAGCACTGGGGTGTTCAAAATGCTCACCACCCATCTAGATAAGTTCCCTGGGGGGGTCTAGTTTCCAAAATGGGGTCACTTGTGGGGGAGCTCCAATGTTTAGGCACACAGGGGCTCTCCAAATGCAACATGGTGTCCGCTAACAATTTGACTCAAAATCAGCTCAAATTGTTAGCGGACACCAAGTCGCGTTTGGAGAGCCCCTGTGTGCCTACACATTGGAGCTCCCCCATAAGTGACCCCATTTTGGTCAACTAGACCCCCCAGGGAATTTATCTAGATGGGTGGTGAGCATTTTGAACCCCCAGGTGCTTCACAAATTCATCCGTAAAAATAAAAAAAAACACTTTTTTTTCCATAAAAATTTCTTTTTCATTTTTACAGATTAATTTGTGAAGCACTGGGGCATTCAAAATGCTCACCACCCATCTAGATAAGTTACCTGGGGGGTCTAGTTTCCAAAATGGGGTCACTTGTGGGGGAGCTCCAATGTTTAGGCACACAGGGGCTCTCCAAACGCGACATGGTGTCCGCTAACAATTGGAGCTAATTTTTCAAATTGTTAGCGGACACCAAGTCGCGTTTGGAGAGCCCCTGTGTGCCTAAACCTTGGAGCTCCCTCACAAGTGACCCCATTTTGAAAACTAGAGCCCCCATGGAACTTATCTAGATGGGTGGTGAGCATTTTGAACCCCCAGGTGCTTCACAAATTCATCCGTAAAAATGAAAAAAACACTTTTTTTGCCATAAAAATTTTCTTTTTTCATTTTTACAGATTAATTTGTGAAGCACTGGGGTGTTCAAAATGCTCACCACCCATCTAGATAAGTTCCCTGGGGGGTCTAGTTTCCAAAATGGGGTCACTTGTGGGGGAGCTCCAATGTTTAGGCACACAGGGGCTCTCCAAATGCAACATGGTGTCCGCTAACAATTTGACTCAAAAATCAGCTCAAATTGTTAGCAGACACCAAGTCGCGTTTGGAGAGCCCCTGTGTGCCTACACATTGGAGCTCCCCCATAAGTGACCCCATTTTGGTCAACTAGACCCCCCAGGGAATTTATCTAGATGGGTGGTGAGCATTTTGAACCCCCAGGTGCTTTACAAATTCATCCGTAAAAATGAAAAAGTACTTTTTTTTCTACAAAAATTTTCTTTTAGCCTAAATTTTTTAATTTTCACATGGGGAATAGGATAAAATGGATCCTAAAAATTGTTGGGCAATTTCTCCTGAGTACACCGATACCTCATATGTGGTCATAAACCACTGTTTGGGCACACAGCAGGGCTCAGAAGGGAAGGAGCGCAATTTGACTTTTTGAATGGAAAATTAGCTCCAAAAGTCAGTAACTCCTTCCTTATACAGTGTGGAGTCATTCAGGAGGACACACATCTTTCAGGATAAACCATCTCTTCCTTTGCACCTAAGGGACACAATACTGTAGGCCCGCCTACTTCTAGCTCTGTAGTCCCCAGCAACCAATCAGATTCCAGTTGATATGGCAGGTTAGAAAATGAAAGCAGTAATGTGATAGGTGGATTTATGATAGTGTCAATAAACTTTATTGACAAAATTAGGAATGGTCACTGGTCGCGCTATATATACCAGGGCATGCTGGGAGTTGTAGTTTTGCCTGCCCCGCAGATAGTTTGACAGAGCTGACATCCGCTCCGGGTTCTAGTTCTCTCAGTGTTCGCTCTCCAGCCGGATTCTGATGATGTGTAAGGCTAGGCCCACATTAGCATTGTGGGATCCATCTGGCCGCAGCAAGTGGCGTTCAGCTGTCCGCTGGAAAAGTGCGAGATTTCAAGCGCAGGCACTTTTGTGGCTACGTTCGCATGCGCCGGGGATCTGTTCACCCATATTACTCTGTGGCAGCGTTAAGGCGTTACACTGCGTTAATGCTGCTCTATGGCGGATCCGTCCAGGCAGACCCCACAACGCTATTGTGGACCTAGACTTACATTTGGCTTAGAAATTACTTTTCTCATTTATTAACCTGTTGTTCCCCGTATTCTCCTGTGTTTTCTCTTTTATTGATTGTAGTCCGGGTTTTGTGGTTTCTAGATGACTTATTAAGTTGCTCCATTATGCTGACATCCTCCCCGTCCCTCAGTGGTTTTACACGTCTAAAACATTTGCACAATTTGTTTTTTTGTTACTTTTGTTGCTAAAAAGTCACAAAAAGTTAAAAGACCAAAATAAAGGCAGCGATTCCTCATTTGCATCTTTTTAAAGTCATTTCTACTTTTTCTTGTTTTGTTTCTTGACGACTTTTGCACCAAATTCTTAAAAATGGCAAAATAAAAAATATCTTTTCTAACATTTTTGTGTAAAGTCACTTAGAGGAGAGGACTGGAGACCAAGGGCACAAATGCGGAAACTTTTTAAGAAGTCACCACATGATCAATCAGCCATAAGGGGCCTCAGATTGAGCACTGTGGTTGCAGGGGGCTCGGTATGCGCACTGTGCGATTGCAGGGGGCTCGGTATGCGCACTGTGTGGTTGCAGGGGGCTCAGATTGAGCACTGCGGTTACAGGGGGCTCGGTATGCTCACCATGTGGTTGCAGGGGACTTGGTAAGAGCACTGTGTGCCTGCAGGGGGCTCGGGATGCACACTGTGTGGTTGCAGGGGGCTTGGAATGTGCACTGCGTGGTTGCAGGGGCCTCAAATTGAGCACTGTGGTTGCAGTGGGCTCAATATGTGCACTGTGTGCTTGCAGGGGGATCAGTATGCGCAGTGTATTTGGAGGGGGCTCGGTATGCGCACTGTGTGGTTGCAGGAGGTTCAGTATGTGCACGGTTTGGATGGAGGGGGCTCTGTATGCACAATGTGTGGTTGGAGGGGGATCGGTATGCGCACTGTGTGGTTGGAGGGGGATTGGTATGCACACTGCACGGTTGGAAGGGGATCGGTATGCACACTGCGTGGTTGGAGGGGAATCGGTATGTGCAGTGCGTGGTTGCAGGGGACAATTTTGAAGCCAATGATGTCAATGGATACCAGAAGGAAAAAAAAAAGGTACATGACGATAAAAACTAAATAGAAGAGAAAACTTCCAACTCTGATAAAGGCCCCTTTCACATCAGCGTTTCTATCCGGATCCAGCAGATCCAGCCAGAAAACCGCATCTGCGGTACACTTGAAGCAAGCCCCATGCATTCTCTAAGGGCCTTACGGCAAGTGCGGTGTTACCGCGATCCGGCACTTCCGGCAGTTACGGCCGCAAAAAAAACACGGTCAGCTGCGGGTTTTTTTCGCAGCCGCAACTGCCGCAAGTGCAGGATCGCGGTAATACCGCACTTGCCGCAAGGCCCCTAGAGAATGCATGGAACGCAATTGCAGCCGTTATGCGGCAGATGCAGTTTTCTGTCCGGATCTGCCGGATCCGGACAGAAACACTAATGTGAAAGCGTCTTACAAAAGTTTTTTAAGTTTTATTCCATGATACAAAAAGAAAAGGGACAAATCCACAAGGCGAATATGGGTTTAACACAACGCATTTCGGCTCATGGCTTTTTTGGGTTTTGATAATGGATACTTGCCTGAAGCCGAAATGTGTTGTGTTAATCCCATATTCGCCTTGTGGATTTGTCCCTTTTCTTTTTGTATCATGGAATAAAATTGAAAAAACCTTTTCAATAAGAGCCGGAAGTTTTCCTTTTCTTGGTTCTGATTAGTCACGTGGAGTCACATGGCAGCCTCCTCTCCAGTCACAGGAGATCCGCTGTACAGTGATCACAGACACAGGAGATCCGCTGTACTGTGATCCCAGACACGGAGGTCCAATGTTCCAGTCACAGGAGATCCACTGTACTGTGATTCCAGACACAGGAGATCTACTGTACTGTGATTCCAGACCCAGGAAATCTACTGTACTGTGATCCCAGACAAAGGAGATTTACTGTACTGTGATCCCAGACACAGAAGATCCGATGTACTGTGATCCCAAACAGGAGATCCACTGTACTGTAATCACAGACACAAGAGATCTGTACTGTGATCCCAGACACAGGCGATCTACTGTACTGTGATTCCAGACCCAGGAAATCTACTGTACTGTGATTCCAGACCCAGGAGATCCACTGTACTGTGATCCCAGACACATGATCAGGGATCCCCCGCCCCCATCCTCTGTGATTGTGGATGCCCCCGGCCCCATCCTCTGTGATTGTGGATCCCCCCAGCCCCATCCTCTGTGATCGGTGATCTCCTCTCATACCCCGCACTCCGCTGTCACTCACCGCCTGCAGAAGATCCGGGACAGACTGTGCCGTTCCCGCCGAAGAAGAGCAGCAGTTAAACCCGCCAGCCAATCAGCAGCGGCCTCCACCAAAGCAACCAATCAGGACTGCACTCTCCTTCCCACTCTCAGCTCTGGTGGCAACAGGTTAGGTGTGTCACCTTTAGGTTGTGCTGATGGGGATTTTGGTGCCAGAAACAACCGATGTCTCCTCACAGGTAAATGGAGGCTCCGACCTTTGGCAGAGAAAGAAGCCTGGTGGAGGCTGGAGACAGAGTATACCCCTGACAGGAGGGAGGATGGAGACAGCTGCGGCTGCGCTGGTGGTGATGGGGAGGCTGCAGCACCGCTGGTGGGGGTAGGCTGCGGCACCGCTGGTGGTAGTGGGCATGCTGTGGGCTCTGCTGGTGGTGGTGCTGGGGGTGAAAGGCTGCGGCTCATTGGTGGTGGTGAGGGGGTTGCGGAGGCTGTAAATTGTCTTTTAGCCAAGTCATTAGTAGTTTTGGTGGAATGGTGGGGGCAGAAGCCGGATTGTAGGTTAGATGACAGATGGAAGGAAAACACAATGGGCTGGAAACCCAAAAGAAATCCAAGTGCGACTAAATCCACTCTTCCTCCATTGTTTGTCTAATTTTGTTTTGCAACATTAATATAATTTTATACATCTATATATATATAAATATATATTTTAGCAGCTGAGGAAATGTATAATATTCGGAAAATAATAATAATAATTTGTCACCAGTTTCTGAGATTTCTGATGTTCTTATTTATTCTTTATGGTGCGGTGCGAGGACTTATTGTCTACTGTGCCGAACGTTGCTGAACTTTAGTGTGTAATTATACTATTTTGGGGTAAATATGATGCTTTGGTCAACCGTTTTTTATTTTTTTCAAGGACAAATTATTTTTTTCTGTCAATTTAAAAGAAATGTGTGTGGATATGTATGTACACTGTGTACGTTTTACAACGGACAGCCATGGATCCCAAAAAATCGCTATGTGAAAGCACCCTTAGTGCTGCTGAAGGTGGCTCTCTTATCTTCATAGGCCCTGGGGGAGGGCAATAGGGCCCCTTAAAGGACGTCATGATTTCTTTCTTCCTCCGGGCAGAGGGGAAGTTTCGTCCATGCCTAAAGCAGCTGGTGTTGTGTAACTCTGAGAATGCGGTGGAGCACTGCTCCTGCAGAGCCTTCCTCCTGCTGCCCGGCGTGTCTAAATTATCCATGGTCCTGGCACAGTCCGGGAATTAGAATATTCAAAGGGTGTGCTAGAAATTCGACGTTAGGCTTGAAACACCCTATCCTACTTACTCAGATTAGACTCAGATCAGTCATCCTGAACAGCCTCCCCGATGTCAAGATGGGAGTGTCAGCTGCTTGTATTTTTGTGCAGCATCACACTCCCATCCAGAGAGAGAGAGAGGCCGCTCAGGGTGATTGATCAGAGTCTCGTCTGAGAGACTCACATGTAAGTGGGATAGTGTGTTTCCAACCTTAAGCTTATAAAAAGGCTTGCATGCCATGAGGTCTTTATCCACAGATTGGGAATCAGACATATTCTGCTTTCCTGGGGGAGGAAAAATGAAATAACACTAGACTGGAAGTTAAGTAATTTTATCCCTTTTATTTTATAACTGTTTTGCATCTGCATTTCCTGTTAAGATAAAAAAATATAATATTTTCATCTTATAAGTTCCTTACAATAAAAAGATATAAGCTTATAAGGTAGAATTTCAAGCACAGCCTTTTAATTTTCTAATTCTCGGTCTGCGACTGGGCCATGGCTAATTTAGCAATGAATACATTGCATTTCAAATGCCCTTGTTTTATAGCTTTCTTTCCCTAGGCAATTATAGAATGTATGACCATAATATCGGGGACTATTTGTCGATTCCTTTAAAGGGTATGTCACACGCGTCGATATCGCTGTCAATGTCGCTCCTACGTCACGGATTTTCAGTCGCTCAAGCGACATAAAAGTGACGTAGGAGCGACATTGAAGCATGTGACCAAGCGATACAACCAGCGATATGTCGCTGATCGCAGGTTTCACTGCCAGACGTAAAACCTGTCGCTCATCGCTCAGTAGACCTTGTGCATCGCTGCGTGTGACACTAAACTCAGCGACATATTTTCTATTATGACAGCGTACAAGCGACTAAATAAAATCGCTCGCAAGATGGCAACATCACCGCATCGCTGGGTCATATTGACGCGTGTGACATCTTACCTGCGATAATTCCACATCGCTCAGGCGATTAATAATTTGTGACGCATGAGTGATATCGCGGGCGACATTGACACGTGTGACAGGCCCTTAAGACCTTCCAGAGGTGTGAGGCCTTTATGTTCTCAGGAAGACCACCTGTAGTCTCAGGTCCTGTGTACAGGATCACTACTGTTCCTGCTCAGATAAGCACAGATTATGACCTCTGGGTAGGAATGCAGCCTGTGAACACATGTTACTTTACTGCTGTAGCCTCACATTCCCCTAGAAATATATAGAGGTGAATATGTATGTTCATTGGAGCTATATTAACTATTCTGCCAGGTTCTTTGCTATAATAGACTTTTTGGATGCTCTAAGGGGCTTCTCCCATTCTTACCTGTATGGGAGTTTTGTACAATTCTGGCTTTGTTGCCTTTTAATTGTTTTGTAAAGCAGGTTTTGTATGGTTTTTGTCTCTTTGCTACACTTCTGTGTCATAAAAAGTGTATACTTTTTTAACATGATTATAGGTTGTGTCCTTTTGTCTTTATACCTTCTTTTTCTTTCTTTATGTTCATTTTTTGGGTATGATTCCTATAGAAGCATCTTATATTAGTGGTGCCCTCCACTTTTCTATAACAGCCCACTATTACCATTACGTGACAGAGTATCCTCTGCCTTCCCCCAAATCCAGCGATGCTGGCAGCCGACGCCCCAGACATGGTGGCGTTCATGTCAGATGAAGCTGTGGAGAATGTCCCTGTCTTGACACCCATACAGTACAACGCCAAACACTACCGGTGGTTCCTGGAGGCCCTGCAGTTGAAGGCAGAAGCCCTGAGCAAAGGTGAGGAAGAATCATGAGAAATAATATGTGTAAACAGTGACTGCACCAGCAGAAAAGGGAGTGCAGCTCTGGAGTATAATACAGGAGGTAACTCAGGATCAGTAATGTAATGTATGTACACAGTGACTGCACCAGCAGAATAGTGAGTGCAGCTCTGGAGTATAATACAGGATCAGTAATGTAATGTATGTACACAGTGACTGCACCAGCAGAATAGTGAGTGCAGCTCTGGAGTATAATACAGGAGGGAACTCAGGATCAGTACAGGGTTAGGATGTTTTCTCTCAGTACCAGTAATGTGACACATTGTGTTGCAGCCTCCGAGGAGCAGTGGACCCCTCACCGTGTGGAGCTTTGTCTTTGGACCTGGAAAGTCGCCCAGAAAGTGTGTCCTACTCTTCTGGAGTTCTCGGACGATTATGAAGAAAGTTCTCCCAAGAAGATAAAGCGATGATGAGGACTAGAGCAGGATACAGTGCCTACAAGTAGTATTCAACCCCCTGCAGATTTAGGTGGTTTGATAAGATGCAAATAAGTTAGAGCCTTCAAACTGCAAACGAGAGTAGGATTTATTAACAGAAGCATAAATCTTACAAACCAAAACGTTATGTTGCTCAGTTGAATTTTAATACATTTTAAACATAAAAGTGTGGGTCAATTATTATTCAACCCCTCAAACCACCAGCATTCTGTTTGGTCCCCCTAAAGTATTAAGAAGTAGTTCAGGCACAAATAACAATGCGCTTCACATGTGTGGATTAATTATCTCTTTTGCCAGCCTTTTCTGACTATTTAAGACCCTCCCCAAACTTGTGAACAGCACTCATACATGGTCAACATGGGAAAGACAAAGGAGCATTCCAAGGCCATCAGAGACAATATCGTGGAGGGTCACAAGGCTGGCAAGGGGGTACAAAACCCTTTCCAAGGAGTTGGGCCTACCTGTCTCCACTGTTGGGAGCATCATCCGGAAGTGGAAGGCTTATAGAACTACTGTTAGCCTTCCACGGCCTGGACAGCCTTTGAAAGTTTCCTCCCGTGCCGAGGCCAGGCTTGTCCGAAGAGTCAAGGCTAACCCAAGGACAACAAGGAAGGAGCTCCGGGAAGATCTCATGGCAGTGGGGACATTGGTTTCAGTCAATACCATAAGTAACGTACTCCACCGCAATGGTCTCCATTCCAAACGAGCCTGTAAGGTACCTTTACTTTCAAAGCGTCATGTCAAGGCTCATCTGCAGTTTGCTCATGATCACTTGGAGGACTCTGAGACAGACTGGTTCAAGGTTCTATGGTCTGATGAGACCAAGATCGAGATCTTTGGTGCCAACCACACACGTGACGTTTGGAGACTGGATGGCACTGCATACGACCCCAAGAATACCATCCCTAAAGTCAAGCATGGTGGTGGCAGCATCATGCTGTGGGGCTGTTTCTCAGCCAAGGGGCCTGGCCATCTGGTCCGCATCCATGGGAAGATGGATAGCATGGCCTACCTGGAGATTTTGGCCAAGAACCTCTGCTCTTCCATCAAGGATCTTAAGATGGGTCGTAATTTCATCTTCCAACAAGACAACGACCCAAAGCACACAGCCAAGAAAACCAAGGCCTGGTTCAAGAGGGAAAAAATCAAGGTGTTGGAGTGGCCTAGTCAGTCTCCTGACCTTAACCCAATTGAAAACTTGTGGAAGGAGCTCAAGATTAAAGTCCACATGAGACACCCAAAGAACCTAGATAACTTGGAGAAGATCTGCATGGGGGAGTGGGCCAAGATAACTCCAGAGACCTGTGCCGGCCTGATCAGGTCTTATAAAAGACGATTATTAGCTGTAATTGCAAACAAGGGTTATTCCACAAAATATTAAACCTAGGGGTTGAATAATAATTGACCCACACTTTTATGTTTAAAATTTATTAAAATTCAACTGAGCAACATAACTTTTTGGTTTGTAAGATTTATGCTTCTGTTAATAAATTCTACTCTCGTTTGCAGTTTGAAGGCTCTAACTTATTGGCATCTTATCAAACTAGCTAAATCTGCAGGGGTTGAATACTACTTGTAGGCACTGTATATTTTTCTTTCCTGCCAATTTTAATTCTTTTTGATAATGGTGGAGGGCCCTGCGTGGTGTAATGATAACAGAAGACTTGTCACAGCCGGTGGGCCGAGGAGCCACAGTTTATTCGGGGGATTCCGCACTTGATCTCCTCCTCTGCCGCGCTGTCAGAGATGTGGTAGCAGGGAGTGACCCTGATCAGGTGAACACTGACAGGCAGCAGAATTATGAGCGCAGCTCTGGAGACATCACTGAATATTACACTCATGTACAGCAGGATGATTTTATTGTTTTCCTCTTTCCAATTAAGAACAAAATTAAACAAAAACCCCATTGTGGCACAATCTCCATCAGTAATTGTAGGAAATAATCCCTGTTCACCACATTGTGACTGAAAGTCTTCATTTCTGGCACTTCAGACATGTTCAGGGAAGGGTTAATGGGACGATTATACATCGAGGGCGTATTTATGATAATCAAATAATAAATGCATATAATTTAGTTTTAGAATCTCTCTTGCTTTTGATAAGTAAATATTCCTATTCTGAAATAAGTATTTGTTCATATTTAAAACCTAAATTTGCCTTTTTATTCCATTTTATATATATACCGTACTTCTAAAGATTGCTAAAAATACTCCAAATTAGAAAAAGTAAAGTTATGACATTTGTGACAATATATAAGGGTATTTTATTCATGGAAAAACCCCTTTAATAACACATAAGACGCTGCACCAATAAAGAAACAACACAAAGAATACGGTATTCCTTTTAAATTTATTTTTTTTCCTAATTCATTCTCTATCAACACACACACACATATATATTATTTTTTTCTAACTATTAATGTCACATTTGTATAGTTCATATACATGGGATATAAACATCAAATAAAGGGACCTCAGAAATGACAACACATTAAAATGAATCGACGTATATTGATATATTTTCTCTCTTCATTCCCCTTCATTCTCTTTCTTCTATCTTCTTCTGTTTAGTTTTATCTGTAAATATATAAGGCACATCCCAGTAAATGTATGGTATCACAATAATGTTCTACTATAACATCTTAGTGTCACTATTCTTTGGTCAACCAACGTCTAGTAAAGGGTTAAGGTATACATCACTCACAAGCTCTTCCGGATCAGGGGACGTAACCGGATCTCACTATATACACACCTTTGTTATAAATGTAATGAAAAAAAGGGGATGAAATTACTCATGAAGGAGTTTCTCTGAAATGCGTTGAATAATTCATAATTTGGATGCTAAAGAACTAAGCCATCCACACCCACTCCACAAAACTGAGTGTATGTGCATAGATCCGCCCACTCCTTATAGCTACGCTCCCGTGCCGCGATGCTGCTGCCGAAGAGGCTTACCCAGAGCTCCGGCCCGGATCCCGCTAATACCACCACCAGCCGAGCCGAGGGTCGGGATGTGCTGGGTCTCTCCCTGGCATCAAAAGAAAACCTGTCCTGGAGCGAGGAAGGATCTTCTTTGCTGCTCTCTTTAAGGTAGGGGCTGGTCAATATGGTCTACTTGGCAGAGAGAAGACACTCTGGAAGAACCATGAGTTACCCCCTCACCAAATCCGGATGGGTGTGAAACACCTGGGGACCAGGAAGGGAACATTGCTACAAGATGAGGACCAGGATGGGACATTACTACAAGAAGAGGACCAGGATGGGGACATTACTACAAGAAGAGGACCAGGATGGGGACATTACTACAAGAAGAGGACCAGGATGGGGACATTACTACAAGAAGAGGACCAGGATGGGGACATTACTACAAGAAGAGGACCAGGATGGGGACATTGCTACAAGAAGGGGAGCAAGATGGGACATTGCTACAAGAAGGGGAGCAGGATGGGGACATTGCTACAAGAAGGGGACCAGGATGAGGACATTACTACAAGAAGGGGACCAGGATGGGGACATTACTACAAGGGGACCAGGATAGGGACATTACTACAAGAAGGGGACCAGGATGAGGACATTACTACAAGGGGACCAGGATGAGGACATTACTACAAGGGGACCACGATGGGGACATTACTACAAGAAGAGGACCAGGATGGGGCATTACTACAAGAAGGGAAGTGAGATGGGGTCATTACTGCAAGAAGAGGACCAGGATGGGGACATTACTACAAGGGGACCAGGATGAAACTTTTGATAAGGGTCATTTGGATGTTTTTGTTTGTCATTATGATTTTAAAAGAGAAAACACAGTAGTTTGACAAATAAATGGCTTCACCCAACCACTAACCATGAGTGGAAAAAAAAAGTATTTGCCTTTTTTCAAAGAATAACAATGATAACAAAGAAAGCAAAAAATCTACTGGGTATGTAAACTTATGAGTACAGCTGTATGTATACTGCCATCCCGTGCACATGCTCAGAGTACAGTCTCTAATTCACTAGTTACAGTGAAATGACTCAATACATATTATGTAATGAATGGCTGATAACAGTACACATGTACATAAAGGTAGGATCAAACAAACCCCCCCCCCGGCAGACAGGACTGAAGCCTCTTCATTACTATACAACTGTCACAGCATTCCCACACAAGGAGAAAATAGTAGCACATTCACCATAATATACAGTACTGCATTTTTGCAATACCAAAATGTATTAAATGCAGAATATATACCTTCTAGTGGTTACCTCTTTCTTCTATTCATCTCTGCTGTTCTCTTCAGGAGGGTGGATTATAGGTCTTTCTTGTACAGATTTTAAACCTTCTGGGTTATAAACACTTATACAGAGTCCTGTAGAGGTGGTAATTACCTACAAATGAGAAGGAAACATGAAATATTTGGTATCCGTCATTTTAAGCAGCACTACACTGGGTTTTGTATATGTAATTGTGCTCAGATTAGGCTACTAGAGGGAATCTAAGGTTTTTGCTTCATAATATGAGAGCAGTATAATGTAGGGAAAGAGGCCCTGATTCTTGGGATGTATCACCTATGGGGCTGCTGACTGCTGTTTTGATAAAATCTCTATACCCCACTGAATAACCCCCCCCAATACCACTGACTGATAAGCTGCTGTGAACCAGTTTAAAATGCCAGAGAAAACCTGCCGTGAACACACCTCGCGCATGCGCAATAGCAGCGCAAAGTAGTCAGTACACCCAAATGGGTGTACTGACGTAGTTAAAGCCGGATACGACACGATTTTTGTCATACCGGCAATACCACCCCTGTTAGGAGAAGACGAGACTCTCAGCTCTCAAGCACGCCCATAGGAGCGTGAATAATTATCGGGAAGGCGGCGGGCAGAGGTAGAGAGGAACGCCTTTTGCGGCTTCTCAAATGCAAAGAAGCCGCAGATGTAGAGGTATATAAAGCCATTTTATAAACTTTGCCAATTACATATTTAGACACAAAGGGATGGCTCGATAGGACATAAGGTGGTGCAGGGACGTGTTTAAAGAGGCAGGTGATTAATTTTTCGAGTTCAGGTTCCCTTTAAGGCCGGGTTACACATTACGATGTGCCAGCGACCCGACCAACAATCGAGGTCGTTGGCACATCGCTATGTGATCTTTGGTGAGCTGTCACACAGGCAGACTCGCCAGCGACCAGCAACCAGTCTAAGGACCTTGACATCGTGGAAAAGAATATAAACTATTCTTTTCCATGATGTCAAGTTCCCGCTACTGTATTCAGCGGGAGAATGCTGATAACCAGGGTACACATCGGGTAACTAAGCGTGCTGTGCTTAGTAACCCGATGTGTACCCTGATTACCAGCGCGCTGTGCTTAGTGAACCGGTGTGCCCTGGTTACCAGGAAACACATCGGGTTAGAGAGGTGTCACACACGCCGATGTCTGCTGCCCAGCAGGCGAGCAACGACCAAAAAATGGTCCTGGCCATTCCGCAGCGATCATTGAGCTCATCGCCGGTTGCTGCGGAATGTCGCATGAGCGACATCGCTGCGAGGTCACTGCGGCGTCACAAAACCTGAGTAACGGATATTGGGCCCTTTAATCATCAGAACACAACTTGCTCAGCATTTTCAACCTGAATGCTTTGAACTAACCAATAGAAAAAAGGTGATCATATCCTCAAGTGTGATTGAGCAAGATTAAAAGAACCAAGATTTTTAACACCTATTTAAACATGCAACAATTTTTTTTCTATTATATCATTAAACATGTCATTTAAAGTGTTTAATAGTACTTGAAATTATTTGTAGTAATTGAAATATTTATTAATTATATTATATTTATATTATTATATATGATAATTAGTCCAAATTATTATTTTAAAACAAAACATTTTTTTCACAATTGCGCATCAAAATGTTCAATTTGATTTCTCCAAAACAAAATAGTCTTGTGACCTATGAAATGAAAGCCCGCACCGTTCTGACAAAAATGATGCCTCTCCCACCTCTTTTTAATTCTAGCTCGAGATATGATAGAAAATGTAAAGCCATACCAGGTCAAAATGTGCGCTTTTTAAAAGCTTTAAAAATCTGTAAAAATTTAACTGATTAAGATAAAAATCCAAAACTTTTAATTTGTAATTAACTAAAGTTGTACTTCATATAGAAATTAAAAAAAAAAAAAAAAAAAAAAATCTAAAAAGATCAAGAAAAAAAAAATATTCCTATTTGGATCACTTGACATGGAATGACCTGCTTTCCTTTTCTGAAGATGGCATCAGCAGCTGCTGCTGTGCTTGGCTGCAGACAGGACCGGAGGGCATATTTGTCCTCTGGTTCTGTTTCCAAACAGCGGACAGCCCCGGATCAGATAAACGATGGTGTGAAACCGGCCTAGGGCCGGTTTCATACCACGGTTTTGTGTATCCGAGTCTGTGAATATGAATACTATGGGACTGGAGGGCAGCTATCTGCCATCCAGTTTCTATATGTCCGGGAGAATCCGGCAGCATTCAGATCTTTCTCCTGGACACAAAAACGTTGCAAGTAACGTTTCCCTTCCGAATCTGGCACCCCCTGAACATGGGGGTCTATGGCACCGGATCTGACAAACTCCAGCACCCGGATCGGATGTTAACAGCGAGCGCTGCTTAACTTCAGCACCAGGAGCTGTCCCCTGCTGAGCTTTCAGGACTGCAGCTAGCTCGCTGCTAGCCGCGATCTTGAAATTTCAGCAGCTGCGGCTGCGATCAGAGGCATCCGGTTGCAAACAGGACCAGAGGGCATATTTGCCCTCCGGATCTGTTTGCAAATCGGGTCCGGGGATGTCCGATTCGCATAGGACCGGATGCACGGATAACACCGCGGTGTGAAGCCGGTCTAAGACGTAGATTAACTGGGGCATAACGAGCATTTTAAGCAGGTTTGCTCTTCCTGCTGAGCATAATAGCTTAAACTAGGTCCAGGTGATTAAAAAATCTCTTTGGGTTTCCTGAGAGGTGAGATTTAAAGGTGCACAAAAATACTTCAAACAATATATTAAATATCCAGTGAGAAAAAAGCAAGGCGGCACTCACCGTTATGTTGCCAAGATCCTTTATTTTATCCTGCCATTTCCAGGCATCAGATGGTCAAAGCGGGGAGAGGGAGTGGGAGTCAGCGGACGGCTCGCGATTTCGCGGTTGGTGCTGCTTCAACGAGCCCACTCTGGTACTTTTTTTCTCACAGTGTACATCAAATCACTGGCACACACTAGTTTCTTTAATAATAAAAAGCACACGCCGACTCTTTACGCCTATTACTGGCATGTGCCGGAATGAAACAGTCTCTACAGGCACGCGCTAGCCCTCACAACTTAATCCCTGACACGCGCTGGTACTTAAGATCAGCTACTGGCGCGTGGCGGTAGTTAATGGTGTAATTCATGAGTGTTAGGGCCACGTCACACACACAGATAATTGTGCAGATATTGTTTGCAGATCTGTGGTTGCAGTGAAATCATGGACATATTGCTCCATTTTGTGGCCATGTACAAATAAATAATGTGTCCATGATTTCACTGCAACCAGAGATCTGCGAACAATATCTGCTCAGATATCTGTGTGTGTGACGTGGCCCTTAGCTGGATTTACTGTCATTGAATACACTTTTGGCAAATTTATCACTGACAAATGCCAGAAATCAAAATCAACTATATGTACTGCTCATTGTAGACACATAATAAGTTTTTAAATAAACTAATCACAGGCACACCCTGCAGTTTGGAGATAATCACTGGCGCGCGCAAAGTCCTCACATTTTTTATTTATAGCACACGCTGACTATCAGACTCAATCACTGGCATGTGCTAGCTTTCACAATTTAACACTGACATGCGCTAATCCTTATATAGCTTAACCCCTTCACGACCCTTGGCCCACCGTTTGGGCCATGAAAAACAGTTCATTCCCGACCCATGGCCCAGGGGGTGGGCCATGGAATGATCGGGCTCCTGCAGGCCGAGTGAGGGTGTCACTGACCTGTCACTCGGCCTGCAGGTACATGGGGAGTTGTACTACACCCCAGGGGGGGTCGATTTGCCCCCACCCCCCCCCCCGGCTACAGGCGTGGTGATTGGCACTCGAAAGTGAAAATCACCGCGCCTGTAATGCTTCCCTGCGTGCCCCTGCTATCCCTACCCTCCGATCTGCTCCCCTGTCATCCTATAACTCCCCCCCCTGTCCCCCACCTCTCTTTCGTGCCCTCTTCATCTTTCTTCCCCCCCCCCTCGCTTCCTGTCCCTGCGCCAGCTTCCTCTTCCTGCCGCCCGGCTCCTCCTGACTGCCCCCGCTTCCTCCTAAGTGCCCCATCTCCTGTCAGCCCCCCATCCCCTGTCAGGCCCCCTCTTCCCCCTTCCCGCCCCCCCCGATCACCGGTGCGGCGATCGCCTCTCCCACTCACCCCTCCGGCGGCCCGCAACTGTCATCTGCGTCCCGCTCCTCCTTTTCTTCTGCGCTGCCTCCGGGATCTGACAGCTCTGTGCTGGAGCTGCCAGGTCACTTTCTACAGCTGGATCCTGAGGATCCAGCTGTAGGAAGTGATCTGACAGATCCAGCAGTGATCCACAGTGACCATTATGTGATCACTGTGCTGGATCTGTCAGATCACTTTCTACAGCTGGATCCTGAGGATCTGGCGGATCGGGCTCCAGAGTAGCGATCTGAAAGCAAAGGCGATCGAGCGTCGTGGGACCATCGTTGTGGACTACATCGGAGACAATTGAACGTTGTGGGACCTTCGTTATGGACTAAGTCAGAGCGATCGAGCGTCGTGGGACCTTCGTTGTGGACTACGTCGGATCTTTTTATAATAAAGATGGAGTCCGAATTGTGTGTGTTTTTTTCAAATAAAAAGATTTTTCTCTGTGTGTATTTATTGACTATTTACCATACTAGAGATTCCTAATGGCGGGTCTAACATTGGCCCTATATTATGAATCTCGGGCTTAGTGCCAGCTGCCAATAAAAAGCTGGCATTAACCCCTTTATTACCCAGTTAGCCTCCGCCACCAGGGCAACTGGAAGAGCGTGGGTACAGCGCCAGAAAATGGCGCTTCAATGAATGCGCCATTTTCTGGGGCGGCTGCGGGCTGCAATTCGCAGCATGGGGGGCCCAGAATGCTTGGGCCTCTCTATGCTGAGGATTCCAGTCCCCAGCTGCCTAGTTGTACCTGGCTGGACCAAAAATATGGCGGAGCCCCACGTAATTTTTTTTTCTAGAATTAGTTCTAGAAATTAAAAAAAAAAAAAAGAGCTTCGCTGTATTTTTGGTTCCAGCCAGGTATGACGAGGCAGCTGGGGGCTGGTGGCAGTCCGTAGCTGCCAAGTTGTACCTGGCTGGACCAAAAATATGGCAGAGCCCCGTGTCATTTTTTTTTTTTTTAATTCTACAAATAAAATGACATGGAGCTTTGCCGTATTTTTGGTTGCCAGCCAGGTACATCTTGGCAGCTAGGGGGCTGGAATCCTCGGCATGGAGAGACCCAAATGTTTTGGGTCCCCTATGCTGCGAATTGCAACTACTAGACTAGTATGTTTTTTCACAAAATGTTTCTTTATTCATTTATACTGCTCAATTTGTGAAGCACATGGGGGTTCAAAGTGCTCACAATGCATCTAGATAAGTTCCCTGGGGGGTCTAGTTTCCAAAATGGGGTCACTTGTGGGGGAGCCCCAATGTTTAGGCACACAGGGGCTCTCCAAATGCGACATGGTGTCCGCTAACAATTTGAGGTGATTTTCCATTCAAATTGTTAGCGGACACCATGTCGCGTTTGGAGAGCCCCTGTGTGCCTAAACTTTGGAGCTCCCCCACAAGTGTCCCCATTTTGGAAACTAGACCCCCCAGGGAACTTATCTAGATGGGTGGTGAGCATTTTGAACCCCCACATGGATAAAATTCATCCTAAAATTTAATGGGCAATTTCTCCTGAGTACACCGATGCCTCATATGTGGTCATAAACCACTGTTTTGACGCGCGGCAGGGCTCAGAAGTGAAGGAGCGTCATTTCACTTTTTGAATGGAAAATTAGCTCCAAAAGTCAAATTGCGCTCTTTCCCTTCAGAGCCCTGCCGTGCGCCCAAACCGTGGTTTATGATCACATATGAGGTATCGATATACTCAGGAGAAATTGCCCAACAAATTTTAGGATCCATTTTATCTTGTTGCCGATGTGAAAATGAAAAAATTGAGGCTAAAAGAACATTTTTGTTAGAAAAATTAAAATATCCATTTTTTTGTTTCCAATTTGCTTAGTTCCTGTGAAGCACCTGAAGAGTTAATAATCTTCTTGAATGTAGTTTTGAGTAGCTTGAGAGGTGCAGTTTTTGGAATGGTGTCACTTTTGGGTGTTTTCTGTCATGTACACCCCTCAAAGGGACTTCAAATGTGATGTGGTCACTAAAAAAATGGTTTTGTAAATTTGTGGAAAAATTAAAAATTGCTCATGAACTTTGAACCCTTATAACGCCCTAACAAAAATTTTTTTTTACAAAATTGTGCTGATGTAAAGTAGACATGTGGGAAATATTATTTCATAACCATTTTGTGTCACATAACTCTCTGGTTTACCAAAAAAAAAATTCAAAATTTGAAAATTTTCAAAATTTGCCATATTTTTGATTTTTTTCACAAATAAACGCAAAAATTATCGACCTAAATTTAATACTAACATGAAGCCCAATATGTCACGAAAAAACAACCTCAGAATCGCTAGGATCCGTTGAAGCGTTCCCGAGTTATAACCTCATAAAGGGACACTGGTCAGAATTGCAAAAAATGGCAAGGTCTTTAGGGTCAAAATAGGCTGGGTCATGAAGGGGTTAAATAATTCAATACACACATGAATTTTACAAATAAATTTATTTTAAAATGAAAGTTATTTTTAAATATTCTCGAGTTACAGCTCTCTCTATCTATACGTCTATATCTAAAACAGAAAAAAAAGTTTTTTCTATATACATCTATATCTACCTATACATCTATATCTACCTATACATCTATATCTATCTATACATCTATATCTATCTATACATCTATCTAAAAAAAATTTTGATACATTAGAATTTATGTACGAGATGTCATTGGTGACTGGTTGTCAATCCTTCTTCCACTCCATTATGTCTCAATAACGATGATGCCTACAAAAACAAATAAACAATAGTCATTGAAACTTACACTTTCTTTTAACCTTATAATTTCAGCACTGACAGTTTAGTACATATTCCACTTATTGACTTTTTATTATGAGTTCAATCCCTATTTTTCCACCTTTGTTCCATTTATCACAATAACTATCACACACTAATTCTTCTTATTTAGCTAATTTTTATTAAAAATCACATTTTTTTATAACAATTTTTTTAAGGCATTTTCTTCACCCCTCCACCCCCCCCCCCCCTTTTCTTCTATTGGAATTTGTCTCTCATTGTTCCACAAGGATAAATATGTGCACATTTAGCACAACGGATAGAACATGTTTAGATCCAGGTGGTGGATGACTGTTTTTATTTGCAGGTTCTAGCCCATTCTATGGTTGACATTAATTATTTTTTTGTTTTTCAAAAAAAAAGAAAATAAAATCAAACAATAATTAAAATAATCTTCTGCTGATAAAACTGATTTTATAAAACTGCCCTAAATAATTTGACAATCTACCAACAGTAAAGTCTCTCTAAAACAACTAAGGCATCAGCGGCCGTTTTGTTAATAATTATAACAAACTTTCTGTATAATAGGAGTTGCTTACAATGTTGGTGTCAGATTCTTTTATTCCCATTGCGCCAAATCCTGCCAGGGCCCCACTGCAGTTGGAAAGAGAGAGACGCATCACACTATGAAGGCCGGGAGGGCAGATAACTATAGGTAGACAGATACATTACAGATAGACAAATACATTATATAAATCATAGACTATGTGCCCCTCCCCCAACATTTTACACCATAACTCCAGTGTACGGCCATTTTCCCTATTCACAGAGCAGGATAACACGGTTGCCGATGAAAGGAGGTTTGCACTCAAAATCTCATCATACATGGCCCTGTTCATTCTTTCATGTACACCGATTATTTGTCCTGGTCCTTGGCAGAGAAACAGTCCCAAAGCATGATGTTGACACCCCCATGCTTCACAGTAGGAATGGAGTTCTTTGGATGTAACTCAGCATTCTTTCTCCGTCCAAAACGATGAGTTGTGTTTCTACTAAACAGTTGTACTTTTGTTTCATCTGACCATATGACATTCTCCTAATACTCTTCTGGATCATCCAAATGCTCTCTAGCAAACCTCAGACAGGCCCGAAGATGTAATGGCTTAAGCTGGGGGACACAGGATCTGAGTCCTTGGCGGCGTAGTGTGTTACTGATGGAAGCCTGTGATATGTTGGTCCCAGCTCTCTGCAGGTCAGTTACTAGGTCCCCCATGTGGTACTGGGATTTTTGCTCACCGTTCTGAGATCATTTTGACCCCACGGGGGGAGATCTTGCATGGAGCCCCAGATCAAGGGAGATTATCAGTGGTCTTGTAGGTCTTCCATTTTCTAATTATTGCTCCCACCACACCACGCTGCTTGCCTATTGCAGATTCAGTCTTCCCAGCCTGGTGCGGGGCTACAATGTTGTTTCTGTTGTCTTTTGCCAGCTCTTTGGTCTTCACTATAGTGGAGTTTGGAGTGTGACTGAGGTTGCAGACAGGTGTCTTCTATACTGATAACAAGGTCACACAGGTGCCAGAACTGCAGGTAATGAGTGGAGGACAGAGGAGCCTCTTATAGAAGTCACAGGACTGTGAGCCAGAAATCTCGCTTGTTTGTAGATGACCAAATACTTATTTTCCACCAAAATTTGAAAAAAAAATTCTTTCCAGATCAGACAATGATTTTCAGGAGTAGTTTTCTCATTTTGTCTCATAGTTGAGGTCACCTATGATGTCAATTACAGGACGAACTCATCTGAAGAACTGGGAAACTTGCACAATTGATGGCTGACTAAATACTTTTTTTTCCCACTGTAGGTGCAAGTCCTTATAGAAGTCATTCAGAAATCTTCCAGTGTACTAACAGCATGTTATGTTTATAAAGACCTTTGCTCCTCTTCTTCTCCTTCATACCTGATGCAGTGCTGAAGCAGTTCTTATCAGAATGTCTCCGGACTGAATGCACTAACCAGGGCTGAATTGAAATGCTAACACAGTTCTACAAACTATATGAATGAATGTTCTCTTCAGAATAAAATGTAGATTCAGCATAATATGATGCAATCACCCCTAAGTAATATCCATTTAAGGAGCCGTATAAAACTGGCTACTCCTCCCTTAATAAAGGTCTTCTGTCATTAAGCTCTACTTTGACTTGTTGTCAGCGTGGTTCTTACGGTGGCGTGCACACACACAGACAAAGCATCCAATTTGGCGGCCATCCTGATCCCCTTTTCTAGTGATGTCCCATCCCGATCCCCTTTAGTAGTTTTGTCCCCCATCCCGATCCCCTTTAGTAGTGATGTCCCTCATCCCGGTTCCCTTTTGTAGTGATGTCCCCATCGTGATACCCTTTTCTAATGATATCCCCCATCCTGATCTCCTTTTCTAGTAGTGATGTCCCCCATCCTGATCCCCTTTTCTAGTAATGTCTCCCATCCTGATCCCCCTTAGTAGTGATGTCCCCCATCCTGGACCCCTTTTGTAGTAAGGTCCCGCATCCTGGTCCCCTTTTGTACTGATGTCCCCTATCCTGATCTACTTTTATAATGATGCCCCATCCTGTTTTACCTTCTTTTACACACTTACATACACCCTCACACACATACCCACACTGTCATACACACACACACACACACACTTTTATACACTTATCCTCACTCACAAATGCACACCCTCACACACTAACCCTCATAGACACACCCTCACTTCTCACTTTAATGATGCATCGCTCCAGTGCAGGGGGCCGCCGTGGACCCCATTGTGCTGCCTTCCGGCCTCCGCTGTGCTATGACTTCCTCCAGCCACTGCTCAGACAAGCTCTGTTGCTCAGCAAAATCAATGTAATCTGCCAGCCAGAGGCCCGCATATGACATCATATTCCGCCATCAGCTGCGGACCTTGCATTGATCTTGCTGAGTGGCAGAGCTTGTTAGTGCCGCGGACAGAAGTCATCACACAGCGGGGACTGCAGCGGACCGCTGCACTGGAGTGATGCATCATTAAGTTGTCCAAGGTGCCGCGGGCCGCATAGTGAAGCCCCAGTGGCCGCGTGCGGCCCTCGGGCCGCGTGTTTGAGACCCCTGATCTAGACTGTGGCTTCTGTTATTACATCCCAGAATTGTATTTGCATCACGCTGGTGACTCCTGTGCAGTCTGTGGATCTATTACTATACCCAAGTCTTTCTCACACGTGCTGTTGCTTTGCTCTATTTTTCACATTCTATGTATACTTTTTTCCTTTTTCTTGCCCAGATGTAGGACTTTGCCTTTCTCCCTGTTATAAACCATTGTATTAGTTGCTCCCACTGTTCCAATTTGTTTAGATTTTTTAACTCCTCTTTCTTCTTCGTGCACAACTATAGAAGACAAAGCCGCCTTCAAGGACTTTTCTGACCTTTGAAAGTGATCCCATGTGTGTGGAATAGGAGGAAATTTCCTGGGGATGAAACAGCTGGGACCCAACCAAACCTCCTGCTTCATTCATTTGTATAGGAGTGCCGAAGACCAGCCAAAAAATGCACTCAGCTATCTGCGGAGGTGCCATCAAAATGGAGAAGAAATCCTCATGGTCGACCACCGCTCCAATCACATAGGGCTCATCTTAGCTTTGGATCTCAGGATTGGTGGGATCCGCAGCTATCAGGACGTTATACCCTATCTATTGGATAAGGGGTGCATCACACACAGCAATATCGCTAGCGATATCACTGCAACGTCACAGGTTTTGTGACGTATCAACAACCTCGCCAGCGATATCACTATGTGTGACACTTAGCAGCGACGGGGCCCCGCTGTGAGATCGCCGATCATGTCGGAATGTCCTGGACCATTTTTTGGCCATTGGGCTCCCGCTGGGCAGCATACATGGGTGTGTTTGATGCCCCTCAGCTCCGATCAGTGGTCACTACTGTATTCTGATAGGCTGCGGTAAGCGGTAGAACACTGGTAGCCAGGGTACACATCAGGTTACTAAGCACAGCTGGCTGGTAGCCAGGGTACACATCAGGTTACTAAGCACAGCACGCTGGTAGCCAGGGTACATATCAGGTTACTAAGCACAGCACGCTGGTAGCCAGGGTACGCATCAGGTTACTAAGCACAGCATGCTGGTAGCCAGGGTACACATCAGGTTACTAAGCACAGCTCGCTGGTAGCCAGGGTACGCATCAGGTTACTAAGCACAGCATGCTGGTAGCCAGGGTACACATCAGGTTACTAAGCACAGCGCACTTTGCTTAGTAAGCCGATGTGTTCCCTGGTTACCAGCATTCTCCTGCTTACCCCAGCCTATCAGAATACAGCAGCGGGACCTCGACATCGTGGAAAAAGAGAATTTTGTTTACGTACCGTAAATTCTTTTTTCTTTAATCATCAATGGGAGACCCAGACAATGGGGTTTAGGGCACTGCCCTCCGGAGGTCACACTAGGTACTACAAGTTTGTAGACACCGCCTCCTCCGCTTATAAACCCCTACCGCAGGGAACATCCTCAGTTTGGTCTACAAGCTGCGAGGAGGAAATAAACCACACCCGAAACATCGGGAAGAATGCCGTACACAAAACGGTTCAACAACCCGGCAAACACTGTCTCAACAGAGAACAGAGCAAATGCAAAACATGCAAAGGAACAACTGGGTGGGTGCTGGGTCTCCCATTGATGATTAAAGAAAAAAGAATTTACGGTACGTAAACAAAATTCTCTTTTTTCTGGTCATCATAATGGGAGACCCAGACAATGGGGATGTCCTAAAGCAATACCCCAGGGCGGGAAGAGTTCCTCAACAAGACGGAAAACACATGGTTCCCTTTAAAGGTGGGCAACCGCCGCCTGGAAAACCCGCCTGCCCAAACTCGCATTCGCAGAGGCATGGGCATGCACCATATAGTGCTTAGAAAAAGTGTGCAGGCTGGACCAAGTGGCCGCCTGACACACCTGTAGAGCAGACGCTCTATGTCGCAAGGCCCAGGAGGCACCTACAGCTCTAGTAGAGTGTGCCTTCAAACCCACCGGGAGAGGCAAACCAGAAGACCGGTAAGCCTCCTGAATGGGAGCCTTGATCCATCTGGCCAAGGTCGACTTCGAAGCCACGGACCCCTTACAGCGACCCATCGTGAGGACAAATAAGGAATCCGAACTCCTAAAGGAGGCGGTCCTGGACACATAAATGCGTACAGCCCTCACGAGATCCAGAGTATGGAGGTCGCGCTCAACCTGATGAACGGGAGCGGGGCAAAATGATGGGAGAACAATCTCCTGGTTTAGGTGAAACGTTGAAACCACCTTCGGCAAGAATTCTGGCCGTGGGCGCAACACCACCTTGTCTTGGTGAACCACCAGAAAGGGTGACTTGCACGAAAGTGCAGCCAATTCTGAGACCCTTCTCAGGGACGTAATTGCCACCAGAAAGACCACTTTCTGGGACAGACGAGAGAGAGAGATGTCTCTCAGTGGCTCAAACGGCGGTTTCTGCAGAGCCGCCAGGACCATGTTGAGGTCCCAAGGGTCCAGAGGTCGCCTGTAAGGCGGAACCACCCGAGCTACCCCCTGCAGAAATTGGCGGACCTTCGGCAGGAGCGCCAAGCGCCTGTCAAACAGCACTGAAAGTGCCGATACTTGACCTTTCAGAGAGCCAAGGGATAATCCCAACTCCAACCCCGACTGTAGGAAAGCCAACAATGTCGGGATGGACAATGGCCACGGTGAGCGTCCACCAGAGGCACACCAGGAGAAAAAGATTTTCCACGTTCTGTGGTATATCTTCCTGGAGACAGGTTTCCTAGCCCTATTCATAGTGGCAACCACTGTAGGAGAGAATCCTCTGGACGTCAGCAGCCAGGCCTCAAGAGCCATGCAGTCAATCTGAGGGCCCTGGAATTGAGGTGGAAGAATGGGCCTTGCGCGAGTAGATCTGCGCGTTCTGGAAGAGCCCACCGGTGTCCGCCTGACAGTTGCCACAGGTCCGGGTACCAGGACCTCCTGGGCCAATCTGGAGCCACTAGAATGGCTACTCTGCATTCCATCCTGATTTTCCACAGGACCCTGGGAATCAGAGCCAGAGGCGGGAACACATATGGCAGCTGGAAGCTGGACCAACTCAGGATCAGGGCATCCGCCCCCAGAGACTGAGGATCCCACGATCTTGCCATGTATTGGGGCACCTGATGATTCAGCCGTGAGGCCATCAGATCCACGTCCGGAGTGCCCCATCTGCCGCAGATGTCCCGGAAGACGTCTGGATGAAGAGACCACTCTCCGGCGTCCATGCCCTGTCGGCTCAGGTAGTCGGCCTCCCAGTTCTCGACCCCTGGGATGTGAACTGCGGAGATCAGGCAGCCGTTTTCCTCCACCCAGGCTAGAATGCGGTGGACTTCGGCGAGGGCCTGAGCACTTCTGGTCCCTCCCTGATGATTTATGTAGGCGACGGCCGTCGCATTGTCGGACTGCACCCGAATGGGGTGTCCTGACAGGAATTTCTGAAACGCCAGGAGCGCCAGATAGACCGCCTTGATCTCCAGCACGTTGATCTGCAATGCCGACTCCGACTGAGTCCAGAGGCCTTGAGCCCTGCGGTGCAAGAACACCGCACCCCAGCCCTTCAGACTGGCGTCTGTGGTCACCACTAACCATGACGGTTTTAGGAAGGACCGGCCTCGTGACAGGTGACGTGGCTGGAGCCACCACTGTAGGGAGTCCCTGGTCGGTTGTGACAGTGTCACCAGCCGATGCAGCGAGATCGTCCTCTTGTCCCATCTGTGAAGAATCTCCAGCTGGAGAGGACGGAGGCGAAACTGTGCGAACGGCACCGCCTCTATCGCCGCTACCATGCGTCCCACCAGTCTCATCAATACCCGTAGGGATGAGTGTGGTGACAGGAGGACTGCTTGTACTCCTGATTGGATCGCCATCTGTTTGACTCGTGGCAGAGACACCAGGGCTGAGGCTGTGTTGAAGTCCATGCCCAGATATGTCAAAGACTGGGTCGGAACTAGCGTTGACTTCTGAATATTGAGGAGCCAACCGAACTGTTCCAGAGACCGCATGGTCACATCCAGGCTCTCTTGACAGAGGTGTTCTGATGGCGCCCTGACCAGCAGGTCGTCTAAATAGGGAATGACGGCATGTCCCTGCATGTGCAGGAGAGCCATCATGGAAGCCATCACTTTTGTGAACACCCGCGGTGCCGAGGCTAGCCCGAATGGCAGTGCCACAAATTGGAAGTGTTCTTCCCCCACTGCGAATCGCAACCAGCGCTGATGAGCCGGTGCAATGGGTACGTGAAGGTAAGAGTCTCTGATATCTATGGACGCTAGGAAGTCCCCCTGTGACACAGCTGCGATCACGGAGCGCAGTGATTCCATACGGAACTTCCGAACCAACACGTGATGGTTGAACAGCTTCAGGTCCAGTACTGGGCGGAAGGATCCGTCCTTCTTCGGGACGATAAAGAGGTTGGAGTAAAAACCCCTGAACCTCTCTCCGGAAGGTACCGGGACCACCACTCCGTCTCTGCGGAGACCCTCCAACACCTGGTAAAAAGCCTGAGCTTTTTCTGGTGACGGGACCGACCGATGGAATCGGGATATCGGTTTTGACGTCAGCTCTATCCTGTACCCTCGCGAGATCACGTCTCGAACCCACTGATCTTGAACGTGAAGCAGCCACTTGTCCTGAAAGCGAGACAAGCGGCCCCCCACCTGTGGGGAGGCAGGATGAGAGAGCGAGTCATGTAGAGGCGGGTTTGGGGTGGCAGCTGCCGCCCCCGCCGGCTTCTTTGGACGACTCTTAGAGCGCCACTGGGAAGCGGGCTTTCCCCCTCGGTCCGTGCGAGCAGACGGTGCTGATGACTGCGAGCTGGAACGAAAGGACCACTGTTTTGGGTTCCTTTTAACGGTATAACCGTGGCTTAGGCTTATTCTGCGGTATCTTAGACTCAGCAGAATCCTTAATTAGCTTGTCCAGTTCGGTGCCAAAAAGCCTGTCACCAGCAAACGGAAGATTCTGCAAAATCTTCTTGGATGTGGCATCTGAGTCCCAAAGACGCAGCCACAACAACCTGCGGATCGCTATAGCATTGGCCGAAGCCACAGCTGAGCGAGTGGCAGTTTCCAGAGTCGCCGTCCTGGCGTAGTCCGCATAGGCCCTTGCCCTTTCGGTAAGTGCTAGGACCTCTGGACTGGATCTTGCCATGTCAGAGATACCATCCAAGCAGGTAGTAATCGCTTGTAAGGTCCAGACCGTGGCAAAATTAGGGGCAAATGAAGACCCCACAGCCTCATAGGAAGACTTGGCGAGCTGCTCGACCTGTCTATCAGTAGCATCCTTCAGTGAGGAGCTATCAGAGGCAGAGAAAAGGGAGCGTGCAGCAATCCTGGTCATGGAAGCGTCCACCTTCGGGGACTGCGACCACTCCTGAAGCACCTCCTGGGGAAGGGGAAGCGATTGTCCTTGGTTTTACGGACATAACGCCGCCCAGGATGTAACCTGGGAGCTCTAACCACCCTTCCAAAATTAGTGTGGTCCATGAAGGAGCCACTTGGTCTAGCCTCCGGCCGCAGCCATTGATAGACCTCCTTCGGGTGCACCGTCACCTCCTCAGGGGGTGTCACGAGACGTAAAGTCTCGTTGATAGAGGACACCAGATCCTCCACCCCGTCTGGTGGTTCAGATACAGACACAGACCCGAAATTTGAACCCCCATCATCTTCCTCACCATCAGAGGAACGCTCCTCCTCAGAGAGAGCCTGGAGCTCGGGTGACTCCTCACGATGAGCTCGCTTAAGGGGTCTCACAGCAGAAGAGGGAGACACCCGGGGGTAACTGGACGGAGTAGCTGGGCTATCCAGTCTCCTATTAAGTGCCTCCAGGGATTGCAACATGGAGGACAGCTGAGACAACAGATTTTCATTGATCTTATTCTGAGTCTCCCATGGCCCTGAGATCACCTGAACCTCAGGGTATAGCACCGGAGCTGCTGACTCAACAGTGCCAGCCCGGGCCTCTGGGCGTCCGCAGTTATTGCAGGACCCCTCCACCAGTGTTCCATTGCATGTAGCACAGGTAATGGTGGTCTCTGCCGCCCTAGCAGCACGCTTCCCGGCTGAGGACATCGCCACAGTAGGGGAAAATAAGCCAAAATGCAGACAACAAAACCGGGAGTCCCGGTGGCTTACCGACCGCAGTAAAGCGGTATGAGGAAGCGGTGCGTGTGTGTGACCTCCGCGACTGTTTCCGGTCTCCCCTCTTGGAGTGCAGGCGCACGCTGTATACAAATCCCAACCGGGAAGTGAGGGTAAAGATGGCCGCCGACAGTGAAACTGTGGGCGGCGCCGAAGACACGCGGGAAACACACACACACGCCCATCGATGACGTCACCGCACGGGCTGCCTCCCATCCTCCAAGCAGCCTCAGCATGAGGGAGCCGGAGCCCGCAGCGCGGGAAAAAGTGTAATAAGTTATACACAGGCTGCATGTACAAACAGACATTTGCAGCCCACGGCCTCAGCCCCTGTGACACACAGGGCGGTCAGCCAGGGTGACCCCAGCACAGGGTACACCCGCAGAACCGCGGACCCGAGGGTAACGCGCGGTCTGAGTGTCATGAAACACATGAAGTGCCAGACACTACCCCCAGGCACACAGGAGACACTGAGTGCCTCAGTGCCGGTCCGGTCTGTAAGCACCATTTAGGGAGGCCTCGGACGGGGGTTCAGCACCAGTCCGGAGTGTAAGCACCATTTAGGGAGGCCTCGGACTGGGCTGGCTCCAGTCCGGTCTGTAAGCACCATTTAGGGAGGCCTCGGACGGAGCGGAGCTGTGCAAGGCTCCCATCTCCCACTCTCCAGAGCCCCCCAGAGAGGGATGGAAAGGAGCGCAACAGCGTACCGGGAGAACACAAAGTGTCCAGGCTCTAGGCCCTCCGGTACCTCCACCAGCGTGTTCCACAAGGGTGAGCGGGGAGGCTGTCGCAGGTCCCGACTGGAACCTTTTTACCTTGTCTTCAGACGCCATCACGTAAGCTGTGAGAATGCAGTGAAGTGCAAGCAAAGCGTGATCCTCCGAGCACACTAAGTTTAAAACTGAGGATGTTTCCTGCAGTAGGGTTTATAAGCGGAGGAGGCGGTGTCTACAAACTTGTAGTACCTAGTGTGACCTCCGGAGGGCAGTGCCCTAAACCCCATTGTCTGGGTCTCCCATTATGATGACCAGAAAAAGAATATTTGATATTCTTTTCCACGATGTCGAGGTCGTTGCAGGGGTCACTGGTCGCTGAGGAGATCTGCCTGTTTGACAGCTCACCAGCGACCACACAGTGATGTTCCAGCGATCTCTACCAGGTTGGATCATTGTCAGGATCGCTGGAACATCTCTATGTGTGACGGGCGCTGAGATACAGTTCCTAGGTTGAGGCAGTACATTTTTGCTCATAAAAGTGTTTGCACCATTTAGCTTTCATGGGCTCTTTTACACTCTACCTTGCAGAGTGAGTTAACTGAGAATCTGTCAGTGAGCCCATTCTGGTGGGGACCATTTAGCTTCTTTACCTGTAAAAGAAAAATCCAGCCCAATGGAAGAAAATTAATCATTTCTATTGATCGATAAAATCCAAAACCCAAATGTGCATAAAAAGATAACAATTCCGATACTGAGGAGCTGTGACTACGGACAACACGGCAATCCCCACATCATCTTCATCTTGTAATGTAAACTTGGGCTGTGGATTTTGTCTGAATAATCAATAAATAGGATTCATAGTATTCGGTGGATCTTCCTTCCGCTCTTCATTGTGTCCTGGATTAGAGGATCCTCCGTGCTCCAGGTAATCTGGAAGATTTATTGCCATCAACTGTTTTATCTTTTTTATTAAACTTCTTTATCTGTCGCCGCTATCAAACCTCCACTGAGCCGATTGATGACCACAGTCCACATGAATGTTCAATTAAACAATGATGTAGGTCATCAACTGAGAAATAAGAGAGACAGATAAAAGGGTTCTAAACCCCAATTAGAACAAGCTCACTGACAGATTCTCAGTTTACTCATTCTGAAGGGAAATAAAAGAGTCTGTGGAAGCCATGTTTTTAATGAAACATGAAACAATTACTACATTTATTTTAGCATAAAACACATGAAAATAGAAAAAAATATTGCCCCTCCTCCTTGGTGAAGGAGCCCTCTGGAGACCGGAGGGGTCCTGGAGCACCCTGTGAATGAAGTGGTGGGGAGAAAAGAAGGGGAGAGCTCTGAGGTAATATACCTCATAGGGCACTGAGGTAATATCCCACATGTAAGCAGAATAGCCGGGCAGTTAGGGACTGGTGGGCAGGGTCCTGTCCTGTTACCTTTGTTGGCACTTCGACCCCTAGTCCTCAGGCTGTATATACTGCAGGGAAGGAGCTTCTCTGTGTTTATCAGATTATGCTTAGTGTCGCCTCCTAGTGGACTGCAGTATTACACCCACAGTCCTGTGTCCCCCAATGAGGCAAAGGAGAAAACAACCCGTCTCACACGTCCGTGGTGTGCACGGATGTGTGAAAGTGGCCTAAAGCAAATCCCTAACAAATTTTCTTTTGATAACCCCTTCCTGACATATGAGGCACATTTCCATCATATGTTGGGTCACTTTCTTTGAGGCCTGTTTCACACATCCATGACACCATGGACGTGTGAGACAAGGCTGTTTGTGGGCGGGGCATGTAGCCATGTGTCACGGACATGTGACACGTGTGCTATCCGTGGATAGCATACGGACAGCCTGTCGTCACATACTCACCTCCCTCCAGCGCCGCTGCTCCTCTCACTTCCGGTCCGCTCTTGGGCTCAGTGAAGTCAATATTTATGAGCCTAATGAGCGGCACCAGAAGTGAGAGGAGAAGGCAGCGCTGGAGTGAGGCAAGTATGAATTGTTTTGTTTTTACACTTTTCACTTTTGTCCGTGGTCCGTGCACACAGATGTCACACAAATCACATCTGTGTGCATGGATGTTTCGGGGCAAATGCGGTCTTGTGCTCCGCATAAAAAAGGACATGTCTCCATGTGGAGCACACGGACATGTGTCTGTTCCACACAGAGACACGGTCCACGAAGAATAAAGAACATGTGAGGGGGGCCATGGGTATTGTGTCCCCGTATGTCCGCGCCTCCGGCATGTGTTGGCACGGATGTGTAAGAGAGGCCTAATGGAGGCTCAGAACCTGAGTTTGCTTTACTGCTTGCAGATGATGGCTGTGTAATTTAGCCATCACCTGCATCTAAAAGCTATAGATGGAGATATGGACTTCGCCTGGTGCCGTTAACCATCTCTTACAGCAGCATTTATAGCATGCAGCCCAGGAGTGCAGCTGCTTTCCCCCACGTGACATGAAGGCATAGGGTACCTTTACACGCCGCTACGGCAGGATGGATGCATCCCGCTACAGGCTACAAATGTAGCTTGTAGCGCCAATATAGCCCGTCGTAGCGGCGTCTGAAGACGTGACGATACAGCCGGCAACAGATACATCTGTTTACGACCTCTGCTCGAAAACAGAGAGCTATAAAGCCGATGGTAGCAAGATGCATCGGCGTGTAAAGACGTTACGGAAGGGAACTCTGGACACCCTGCGATGTAGCTGCAATGTAGCTAAGGCGTGACCCTGGCTCCGTGTTACCGCGCCCCATGTGCGATCATTGGTGGAAGCTGCTGCATGACGATTGGTAGTCGCTGCATAGGGAGGCATATTTAAGGAGCTGACCAGTCACACTACACAATCGCTCGAGTGTGCTGTATTACTCAGCCTCCTGCATTGCCTGCCCAATCAGGATGTTATTGCTTTGTCCTATCAGCGTACGGACGGCTCGTAATCCACAATTGTGGCACGCCTATGTGCTGTCCCTGCTGCACCAGGTACGCCCATAGTAGCTGGTTATAGCGGTGTGTAAATGAGCTACAGATGGCTACTTGAGACACCCGGCGATGTATCTAGCTATAGATGTCACGTAGCGTAGCGCACCTTATGGCGGCGTGTAAAGGTGATGCGTTGAGCGTTTGTAACCGTTTGAGCGTGCTCGTGCACGTGAAGTAGCGGGATGCATCCATCCTGCCGTAGCGGCGTGTAAAGGTACCCATAGGGATGATCAGCCACAGGTAAATGTAACCCCCTGTAGGGTGGAAGCAGAGGATGTAATTGTACATGCTCATATACCTGAGAAGGTTGTAAGTGCAGGGTAGTTAAAGCTCCCAATTTCTCCAGCAGGAGCGGATGTTGCAGGATGTCTGGGGGCCTCCAGCAAGGGTATAGATAAAATAGGTGGACCTGCCAATGACAAAGCATGAAATAATAAGACTGAATGAGTAGAGAAAACACACTAAGGCCAGTTTCATACATTTGTGTCTCCGGCACTTATGTGGTCATGCCGACACATGCCGGAGGCATGGACATACGGGAACACATGATCCCCTATGGCCCCTTCACATGTCCGTTATTCAACACGGATCGTGTCGCCATGTGAGGTAGGTGCGTGTGCTCCACACGGCGACATGTCTGTCAGCAGAAGCACGGACCCATAGACCCATTCAGGTCAATTGATCCATGCAAAACCGTCCTGCACATGGATGTCATCCATATGACATCTGTGTGCACAGACCAGAACCAAGCTTTAAAGTTGAAAAATAAAGAATTTCGTCCTCCCCTCCCTCCAGCACTGTCTGCTCCTCTCACTTCCGATGCCACTCATTACTCTCATCTAATATTCAATGCACTGAGCCCAACAGCGGACTGGAAGTGAGAGGGACAGGAGCACTGGAGGGAGGCGAGTATGAAAAGACAGGCTGTTTATGTGCTATCCACGGATTTATAGCAACGCTATAGTATATGGCGGTACATTATAGTACATGTAGAGCAGCACTATGGTATATGGCGATACTCCGCTCTCAGCGGCCCCCCGCTCCTCCACATTAAAGTAAAAATAAAAAAATCCTCAGTGTCCTACAGGCTTTTAGGACCTGTCGTGCCTGGGAAACAGATCAGCTGATCGGTCACATGACCGCTAACTGCCGGTGGGGGGAGGGGGGGCAGGATGGAGCCGGCAGGGCGGGGGCAGGATGGAGCAAGGGGGGTGTGATGAATATTGGTATGAAATATTCCCCATATTCCATCCAGGAAGCAATTTGAAGACACATCTCACTCACAAGGAGAGAAGCCCCCACCCTTGCACTGGCAAATGGTAGAGTAATTAGTATGTAGATGAAAGCTGACTGTCCACACAGCAGGACCCATCCTTAACTTTGATATGGTAATCAGGTAGATGTATGCGGCTTCCTCTGGACTGAGGTTATGCCAAAAGGTGACACATTCAATTTAAGTCTCTTCCTTCCCAGGCAGACAAGAAGGCACCGTGACTATAACCTTAATATTTCATGAGCCGTGCGGTCTATGAACATGGCAAGCGTAGATCCATGATCGTGACGTCTAGGCGGTGACAAGCATGGTATTCACATGGATGTAGGATAACTGTAAGCCATCTAAACAGGATATTGGCTACTTGGCGGTACTCAGAGTAGGCATGTTTCCCATCCAGACGAAGATAAAATCATAACTAAAAATATGAAAGTATTATCTTCTGTCTGCGATGCCCATGGACCGGCTAGGGAACATTGTAGAATTCGGGTGTCCATATCTCCCCTCAGAGGGGTGGGAGTTGTGAGACATCCCAGAGGTGTGAGATGGGTGGAGACAGGGGCAGCCCATGATGTATAAAACTCATCTGCCCCATCTCCACCTGGTATTTCTTCTGAATGGGCATTATTCCACCAAGGCCAGAGATTACCAAGGAACAGATTGATGCCACGCCGCCCATGTGGTGCCATCAGCACTAAGGTAACTGCTCACATGTGTATGTAATTCTGTGTATTCCATTCCTCCTTTTATTGGCATATCTGACTGTAATATTTGTAACATCTAAATAATAACTGTAAATCTTAATATCTAGTGTACCATTAGGGTGATTAAATATATAAATTTAATCTTGAGTTGCTCTTTTTATCTTGATCACGATTCCCCACGTTCGTGTGCTCATATAACGCTACCTGGGTTGGTTTCTGACCCAATATAAGCCCGACCACGGACCGGACTTATATTAAACCAGAAGCAGGTGGCAACATTTGTGCTTGGGGTTATTCAGGGCCTCTGGCAGTGACGGGGTGGAGGAGATTATATGTGCTTCTAGCTGCGGGCTAGAAGGCATATACCACACTCACTGAGAGGTGCCTTAATAAACCAGCACAGGCAAGGCAGCTGCGGCCTTCTTTATCCTCAGGCAGTTCTCTGACTGACCTGGGTCTAACAGGAGGCGCTGTGGAGCTGCCAGGTTCAGGTCACGATTCACCACAGGGGGGCAGGATGGATACGGGGGGCAGGATGGAGGCGCTCCTCCTGCCCCTCCTCGCTCCCGCAGGCTCCTCCACGGTCATAATAAAAATTAAAAAAACCTCCATGAGGTATACTTACCCGTCCGCCGGCTCGCTCCACCTCTGTCTGGTTTCCAGGCAACGACAGGTCCTGTCCTGGGAGATACAAATCAGCTGATCGGTTTCCAGGCAACGATAGGTCCTCAAGCCCTGTAGAAGCTAGAAGACGGGCCCTGTCCTGGGAGCTACAAGACCGAGGTGGAGCAAGACAGTGGACTGGATAGTTTTATTTTCACTGTGGAAGAGCGGAGGAGGGGGGCCGCAGGGAGCGAGGGGGGCAGGAGGAACAGAGGGGGGCAGGAGGAAGGGGGGGGCCGCAGGGTAGCGTAGGCAGGAGGAATGGGGGTCTGAGGAGAGCCGCCCTATTGCCACGTCGGCCGGACCGTGTGTCCCAGCAACAGCAGCGCTAACTGCTGTAGCCGGACTACAAATTGTCGCGAAATTCGAACATTGAATACTCGCGCCTATTTGCATAGTCTGCACTCATTGGCGCCCGCCGGAGGCGGGCACCAATGAGCGTCTTCTGTCTGGCGCGCGATTTCTGTGACCGACAAACGCCTTAGACAATTATATAGTGGATTATCACACCATTTTAGAGCCATCATTGTTTAGTGAGAAGCAGAGCGGCCCGACATTTTAGGCCATTGGATGGTCCACAAGTAAATAAACATGACATCTATTTAAAAAAAAAAAAACTATTAAGCAGCAAAAAGATTATTAGAGAAAAACAGAATAGAGAAATTAAGTCAAGTCATTTGTTACTGCATTGTTCATCCATGATACACTGGCCCTGTGTATCCACTAATAACACCTTGGGGAGCTCATGCCCTTTCCAGTTCGAACACTGTGGACAAGAAATACTGGGGTCAGAAATCTATGAAATGTCTCTTACATCAACATGGCCGCCACAGGACATGACATCACAGCGGTGCTGCACCCCAGAAATCACACCAGGCAGGGACGGGTTAGTGACTATAAAAATATAACATTTGTTTAATTTCTACAGGTTTCAAAAAATGTTGTTTGGAAGCAACCGAAAACTTTAAATATAAATCTTTATGAACTATCATTTAGTGTCACCCTTCACATCCAGGCTTCCATTTCCTTATGAAAGAATATTTTTGTCCTCAGTAAAGTCTATAACTCATGAGGAATACAGTCTGGATGAATGTACAGAAATCCATCCACCATCATGCCTAAATCTGCATACAACAGGGTACAAGCAAATCAACAGCTCCCCAGTGTCCCTCATCACTGGCGTTCAGTATAAGGAGATAGCACCTCAGTTTTCCTCCTCCGTGTTCACACAATGCTTGGTAAAAACTGATAGCACCTCAGTGTCCCTCCTCACTATTCTCACACTGCCCAGTATGAGATGATAGCACCTCAGTGTCCCTCCTCACACCTCAGTGTCCCTCCTCACTATTCTCACACTGCCCAGTATGAGATGATAGCACCTCAGTGTCCCTCCTCACTATTCTCACACTGCCCAGTATGAGATGATAGCACCTCAGTGTCCCTCCTCACTATTCTCACACTGCCCAGTATGAGATGATAGCACCTCAGTGTCCCTCCTCACTATTCTCACACTGCCCGGTATGAGATGATAGCACCTCAGTGTCCCTCCTCACTATTCTCACACTGCCCAGTATGAGATGATAGCACCTCAGTGTCCCTCCTCACTATTCTCACACTGCCCAGTATGAGATGATAGCACCTCAGTGTCCCTCCTCACACCTCAGTGTCCCTCCTCACTATTCTCACACTGCCCAGCATGAGATGATAGCACCTCAGTGTCCCTCCTCACACCTCAGTGTCCCTCCTCACTATTCTCACACTGCCCAGTATGAGATGATAGCACCTCAGTGTCCCTCCTCACTATTCTCACACTGCCCGGTATGAGATGATAGCACCTCAGTGTCCCTCCTCACTGTTCTCACACTGCCCAGTATGAGATGATAGCACCTCAGTGTCCCTCCTCACTATTCTCACACTGCCCAGTATGAGATGATAGCACCTCAGTGTCCCTCCTCACACCTCAGTGTCCCTCCTCACTATTCTCACACTGCCCAGTATGAGATGATAGCACCTCAGTGTCCCTCCTCACTATTCTCACACTGCCCAGTATGAGATGATAGCACCTCAGTGTCCCTCCTCACACCTCAGTGTCCCTCCTCACTATTCTCACACTGCCCAGTATGAGATGATAGCACCTCAGTGTCCCTCCTCACACCTCAGTGTCCCTCCTCACTATTCTCACACTGCCCAGTATGAGATGATAGCACCTCAGTGTCCCTCCTCACACCTCAGTGTCCCTCCTCACTATTCTCACACTGCCCGGTATGAGATGATAGCACCTCAGTGTCCCTCCTCACACCTCAGTGTCCCTCCTCACTATTCTCACACTGCCCAGTATGAGATGATAGCACCTCAGTGTCCCTCCTCACACCTCAGTGTCCCTCCTCACTATTCTCACACTGCCCGGTATGAGATGATAGCACCTCAGTGTCCCTCCTCACTATTCTCACACTGCCCAGTATGAGATGATAGCACCTCAGTGTCCCTCCTCACACCTCAGTGTCCCTCCTCACTATTCTCACACTGCCCAGTATGAGATGATAGCACCTCAGTGTCCCTCCTCACACCTCAGTGTCCCTCCTCACTATTCTCACACTGCCCGGTATGAGATGATAGCACCTCAGTGTCCCTCCTCACTATTCTCACACTGCCCAGTATGAGATGATAGCACCTCAGTGTACCTCCTCACACCTCAGTGTCCCTGCTCACTATTCTCACACTGCCCAGTATGAGATGATAGCACCTCAGTGTCCCTCCTCCCTGTTCTCACACTGCCCAGTATAAGGTGATAGCTCCTGTGCCCCTTCCTCAGGACAAAACATTACACAGAGGTAGCTAGATACACTATAATATATATATATATATATATATATATATATATATATATATATATATATATATATATATATATATATTATATATATATATATCTTTATGAACAGCAATAAGGCAGTAGAGAGGAAGCCTGCGAAAACAGAGCGGAGATGCCACGTATACTGGTAGTCAGGTTTCCATTTCAATTAGGAGCGATTGCAGGCACACATTTGCCTTTAGAGTATTTCACACACTGCAACATCGCTAGCGACATAACTGAAACGTCACAGGTTTTGTGACGTAACAGCGACCTCTCCAGCGATGTCGCTATGTGTGACACGCATCAGCGACCTGGCCCCTGCTGTGAGGTCGCTGATCGCTGCAAATCGTTCAGGACCATTTTTTGGTCCCTGGTCTCCCGCTGGTCAGAATGCATCGGCGTGTGTGACAGCGAGAGACCAACGATCAACGACCTCCCAGCCAATGCCCAGCACCGTATAAAGAATGCTGGGCACTTGTAACCAGGGTAAATATCGGGAACCTAAGCAGCGCGCTCTGCGTAGTTACCTGCTGTTTACCCTGGTTACCAACATCCTCCCGCTTAGCCCAGCCTGTAAGCGGGGGGATGCTGGTAAAAAACGGGTAACTAAGCAGGGCACCCTGCTTAGCAACCCCTTATTTACCCTGGTTACCAGCGATCTCGCTGCAGACTGGTCGCTGGCGAGTCTGCCTGTTGGACAGCTCGCCAGCAACTGCATAGAGACTTTCCAGCGATCCCGGCCAGGTCGAATTGCTGGTGGGATCGCTGGAAAGTCTCAGCGTGTAAGGCTGCTTTCACATAGCGATTTTCTTTCATCCGAGGCTGTCCGATGTAAATTGGACAGCCACGGTTCTGATTTGGCCCCATGTTATCCTATGGGGGTCGGATCGGATTTGGCCTAATTGCCATAAGATTTTGTGGGATCTGATTTGTGTCCGATTTTTTTGCTGTGCCCAAAATCGGAGACTGCTCCGATTTTGGGCACAGAAAAAGAGAATTTTGTTTACGTACCGTAAATTCTTTTTTCTTTAATCATCAATGGGAGACCCAGACAATGGGGTTTAGGGCACTGCCCTCCGGAGGTCACACTAGGTACTACAAGTTTGTAGACACCGCCTCCTCCGCTTATAAACCCCTACCGCAGGGAACATCCTCAGTTTGGTCCATAAGCTGCGAGGAGAACATAAACCACACCCGAAACATCGGGAAGAATGCCGTGCACAGACGGTCAACAACCCGGCAAACACTGTCTCAACAGAGAGCAGAACAAATGCAAAACATGCAAAGGAACAACTGGGTGGGTGCTGGGTCTCCCATTGATGATTAAAGAAAAAAGAATTTACGGTACGTAAACAAAATTCTCTTTTTTCTGGTCATCATAATGGGAGACCCAGACAATGGGGATGTCCTAAAGCAATACCCCAGGGCGGGAAGAGTTCCTCAACAAGACGGATAATACATGGTTCCCTTCAAAAGGTGGGCAACCGCCGCCTGGAGAACCCGCCTGCCCAGACTTGCATCCGCAGAGGCATGGGCATGCACCATATAGTGCTTAGAGAAAGTGTGCAGGCTGGACCAAGTGGCCGCCTGACACACCTGTAGAGCAGACGCTCGATGTCGCAAGGCCCAAGAGGCACCTACAGCCCTGGTAGAGTGAGCCCTCAATCCCACCGGGAGAGGCAAACCAGAGGACCTGTAAGCCTCTTGAATGGAAGCCTTAATCCATCTGGCCAAGGTTGACTTTGAAGCCGCGGACCCCTTACAGCGACCTGTCGTAAGAACAAATAAGGAATCCGAACTCCTGAAGGAGGCGGTCCTGGACACATAAATGCGTACAGCTCTCACGAGATCCAGAGTATGGAGGTCGCGCTCCACCTGATGAACTGGAGCGGGGCAAAATGATGGGAGAACAATCTCCTGGTTCAGGTGAAAAGTTGAAACCACCTTCGGCAAGAATTCTGGCCGTGGGCGCAACACCACCTTGTCTTGGTGAACCACCAGAAAGGGTGACTTGCACGATAGTGCAGCCAATTCTGAGACCCTCCTTAGAGACGTAATCGCCACCAGAAAGGCCACTTTCTGGGACAGACGAGATAGAGAAACATCTCTCAACGGCTCAAACGGCGGTTTCTGTAATGCCGCCAGGACCATGTTAAGGTCCCAAGGGTCCAGAGGTCTCTTGTAGGGCGGAACCATCCGCGACACCCCCTGCAGAAATTGACGCACCTTCGGGAGGAGCGCCAATCGCCTGTCAAACAGCACCGAAAGTGCTGATACTTGACATTTCAAAGAGCCAAGGGATAATCCCAACTCCAAACCCGACTGTAAGAAAGCCAACAACGTCGGGATGGACAAGGGCCAAGGAGACCGTCCACCAGAGGCACACCAGGTAAAAAAGATCTTCCACGTCCGGTGGTACATCTTCCTGGAAACAGGCTTCCTAGCCCGATTCATAGTGGCCACCACTGTAGGGGAGAAACCCCTAGATGTCAGGAGCCAGGCCTCAAGATCCATGCAGTCAATCTGAGGGCCCTGGAATTGCGGTGGAAGAATGGGCCTTGTGCGAGTAAATCTGCGCGTTCTGGAAGAGCCCACCTGTGTCCGCCTGACAGTTGCCACAGGTCCGGATACCAGGACCTCCTGGGCCAATCTGGAGCCACTAGAATGGCTATCCTGCACTCCGACCTGATCTTCCACAGGACCCTGGGAATCAGAGCCAGAGGAGGGAACACATACGGCAGTTGGAAGCTGGACCAACTCAGTATCAGAGCATCCGCCCCCAGGGACTGAGGATCCCACGATCTCGCCACGTACTGGGGCACCTGATGATTTAGCCTTGAGGCCATCAGATCTACGTCCGGAGTGCCCCATCTGCTGCAGATGTCCCGGAAGACGTCTGGATGCAGGGACCACTCTCCGGCGTCCATCCCCTGCCGGCTCAGGTAGTCGGCCTCCCAGTTCTCGACCCCTGGGATGTGAACTGCGGAGATCAAGCAGTCGTGTTCCTCCACCCACGATAGGATGCGGTGGACTTCGGCGAGGGCCTGAGCGCTTCTGGTCCCTCCCTGATGATTTATGTAGGCGACGGCCGTCGCATTGTCGGACTGTACCCGAATGGGTCGTCCTGCCAGGAATTTCTGAAACGCCAGGAGCGCCAGATAGACCGCCTTGATCTCCAGGACGTTGATCTGCAACGTCGACTCCGCCTGAGTCCAGAGGCCTTGAGCCCTGTGGTGTAAGAACACCGCGCCCCAGCCCTTCAGACTGGCGTCGGTGGTCACCACTAACCAAGAAGGTTTGAGGAAGGATCTTCCCCGTGACAAGTGACGTGGCTGGAGCCACCACTGCAGGGAGTCCCTGGTCGGTTGCGACAGTGTCACCAACCGATTCAGAGAGATCGCTCTCTTGTCCCACCGGCGAAGAATCTCCAGCTGGAGAGGACGGAGACGAAACTGTGCAAATGGCACCGCCTCTATTGCCGCTACCATGCGTCCCACCAGTCTCATCAATTCCCGAAGGGATGAGTGAGGTGACAGGAGAACGAGTCGTACTCCTGAGTGGATCGCCAGCTGCTTGGCCTGAGGAAGAGACACCAGAGCTGAGTCCGTGTGAAAATCCATGCCCAGATATGTCAATGACTGGGTCGGAACCAGGGTCGACTTCTGAGTATTGAGAAGCCACCCGAACTGTTCCAGAGACCTCATGGTCGCTTCCAGGCTCACCCGACAAAGGTCTTCCGATGGCGCCCTGACCAATAGGTCGTCCAGATAGGGTATGACGGCGTGACCCTGCACATGCAGGAGAGCCATCATAGATGCCATCACCTTTGTGAATACCCTTGGCGCAGAGGCCAACCCGAAGGGTAGGGCCACAAATTGGAGATGTTCGTCCCCCACTGCGAATCGTAACCAGCGTTGATGAGCCGGCGCAATGGGCACGTGAAGGTAAGCGTCCCTGATATCGATGGACGCTAGGAAGTCCCCCTGTGACACAGCTGCGATCACGGAGCGCAGGGATTCCATGCGGAACTTCCGAACCAACACGTGACGGTTGAACAATTTTAGGTCCAGGACCGGCCGAAAGGAGCCGTCCTTCTTTGGGACAATAAACAGGTTGGAGTAAAAACCCCTGAACCTCTCTGCCGTGGGTACTGGGACCACTACTCCGTCTCTGCGGAGTCCCTCCAACACCCGGAGAAAAGCCGGAGTCTTTTCTGGGGAAGGAACAGACCGATGGAATCGGGATAATGGCTTTGACGTCAGCTCTATCCTGTAACCTCGCGAGACTACGTCTCGAACCCACTGATCTTGAACGTGAAGCAGCCACCTGTCCTTGAATTGAGACAGGCGGCCCCCCACCTGTGGGGAGGCAGGATGAGAGAGCGAGTCATGTCGAGGCGGGCTTGGGGGTGGCAGCAGCTGCCCCCGCCGGCTTCTTCTGACGACTCTTTGAGCGCCACTGAGAAGCGGGCTTGCCCCCTCGGTCCGTGCGAGCGGACGGTGCTGATGACTGTGAGCTGGACCGAAAGGACCACTGCTTCGGGTTCCTCTTAACGGTATACCGTGGCTTAGGCTTATTCTGCGGTATCTTAGACTCAGCAGAATCCTTGATCAGCTTGTCCAGCTCTGTGCCAAAGAGTCTGTCACCAGAGAATGGAAGATTCTGCAAAATCTTCTTAGATGTGGCATCTGAGTCCCAAAGACGCAGCCACAACAACCTGCGGATCGCTATCGCATTGGCCGAAGCCACAGCTGAGCGAGTGGCAGTTTCCAGAGACGCCGTCCTGGCGTAGTCCGCATAGGCCCTTGCTCTCTCAGTGAGTGCCAGGACCTCCGGACTGGACTTTGCCAGGTCAGTGATACCATCCAAGCAGGTAGTAATCGCTTGCAAGGTCCAGACCGTGGCAAAATTAGGGGCAAATGAAGACCCCACAGCCTCATAGGAAGACTTGGCGAGTTGCTCGACCTGTCTATCAGTAGCATCCTTCAGCGAGGAGCTATCAGAGGCAGAGAAAAGGGAGCGTGCAGCAATTCTAGTCATGGAAGCGTCCACCTTTGGAGACTGCGACCATTCCTGAAGCACCTCCTGGGGGAAGGGGAAGCGATTGTCCTTAGGTTTGCGGACATAGCGCCGCCCAGGATGTAACCTGGGTGCTCTAACCACCCTTCCAAAATTAGTGTGGTCCATGAAGGAGCCACTTGGTCTAGCCTCAGGCCGCAGCCATTGATAGACCTCCTTCGGGTGCACGACCACCTCTTCAGGGGGAGTCACGAGACGCAAGGTCTCATTGATGGAGGACACCAGATCCTCCACCCCGTCTGGAGGTTCAGACACAGACACAGACCCGAAGTTTGAACCCCCATCATCTTCCTCACCATCAGAGGAACGCTCCTCCTCAGAGAGAGCCTGGAGCTCGGGTGAATCCTCACGACGAGCCCGCTTAGGGGGTCTCACAGCAGAAGAGGGAGACACCCGGGGGTAACTGGAAGGAGTAGCTGGGCTTTCCAGTCTCCTATGCAGTGCCTCCAGTGACTGCGACATGGAGGACATCTGGGACAGCAAGGATTCATTGATTCTGTTCTGTGCTTCCCATGGCCCTGGGATCACCTGAACCTCAGGGTACAGCACCGGAGCTGCTGCTGCCTCAGCTGAGCCAGTCCGGGCTTCTGGGCGTCCGCAGTTATTGCAGGACCCCTCCACCAAAGTTCCCTTGCAAGTAGCACAGGTAGTGGTGTTATCCGCCGCCTTAGCAGCATGCTTCCTTACTGAGGACATAGCCACAGTAGGGGTAGTAGAGGCCAAAGCCAAACAAACAAACCGGGAATCCCGGTGGCTTACCGACACATGCTGCCGTAGAACCCAGCCGGGAAGTGAGGGAGAAGATGGCCGCCGCCAGCACAGAAGTGGGCGGCGCCGGGAACACGCGGGAGCACACGCACACGCCCCCCGGTGACGTCATCGTAAGGGCTGCTTCTCCTCCTCCAAGCAGCCTCTGTAATGGAGGTGCTGGAGCCCGCAGCGCGGGAAAAAACAGTGCGGATCATCACACACCTATACACAGACTGTCAGCACACACAAACATGCACAGTCTACGGCCTCAGCCCCTGTCACACACAGGGCGGTCAGCCAAGGTGACCCCAGCACAGGGTACACCGCCAGATCCGCGGACCCGAGGGTAACGCGCGGTCTGAGTGTCAGGACACAAAGTGACAGACACTACCCCCAGGCACACAGGAGACACAGAATGCCTCAGTGCCGGTCCGGTCTGTAAGCACCATTTAGGGAGGCCTCGGACGGGGGTTCAGCCCAGTCCGGAGTGTAAGCACCATTTAGGGAGGCCTCGGACTGGGCTGGCTCCAGTCCGGTCTGTAAGCACCATTTAGGGAGGCCTCGGACGGAGCGGAGCTGTGCAAGGCTCCCATCTCCCACTCTCCAGAGCCCCCAGAGAGGGATGGAAAGGAGCGCAACAGCGTACCGGGAGAACACAGAGTGTCCAGGCTCTAGGCCCTCCGGTACCTCCACCAGCGTGTGCCACAAAGGGTGAGCGGGGAGGCTGTCGCAGGTCCCGACTAGGACCATATTACCTTGTCTTCAGACGCCATCACGTAAGTAGTGAGAATGCAGTGAAGTGCAAGCAAAGCGTGATCCTCCGAGCACACTAAGTTAAAAACTGAGGATGTTCCCTGCGGTAGGGGTTTATAAGCGGAGGAGGCGGTGTCTACAAACTTGTAGTACCTAGTGTGACCTCCGGAGGGCAGTGCCCTAAACCCCATTGTCTGGGTCTCCCATTATGATGACCAGAAAAAAATAAATAATCGGATCCCACAAAATCAGATGGCAATTATGCCAAATCCGATCCCCGCTGTGTCCGGATCTGTGATAATCAAGGACCCGGACACAGAATAGGTCACCCCCTGTGGTGTCCTTTCCAGTCCATGGGGTCCTTCAAAAAGTAGGATCCCACGGACAGGAAAAATTACACAATGTGAACCCAGCCTAAAGGGGCCCTTACTGTCTTACCAGGTCTTGATAAGGAATCTACTCCATTGTTACTCTAAGCAGGTATTTGACCTCCTGCTTGCCTGCAAACATGAGCAGATACAGCCCCCCTACTGATCTCCTGAACAGTGGTGTGAATATGTGACATGCATATTCATCCTATGGGGAGGGGACAGCAGAGAACTAAGTGGGTCATTCACTATGAATGACAGATGGAATGAATCTCTTTTTTGAAGTTTACAGAGCATAGGAGGCAAACATAAATAAAAGAAATACATCATCAACAGAGAGCTTCACAAGAGGAATTAGAAAATTATAGCAATAACATATGGAATTTTGACTTGACAGATTCCCTTTAAGGGTTTAATTTACAACTATTCTGATGTAACCATGCCAGTATGTCTAAGGCTGGCTTCACATCACGGTTTTTGTCTTGTCAGGTTGGGTCCTGATTTTTGCCTGTCTCCCCAGACGGGCAAAAACCGTATGCAACCATCCAGGTTTTTTGACCGGTCCGGGGCGATCCAGCACCCACAGACTCCCATGTTATGTGGAGCCGGATCACACCGGATCCAGGAGCATCCGGTTTTGATCGTTTTTTGGTCCCGGGGGCAAAAAACAGAATCTGCTGGATCCTCCCAGACAGCACAAAATCAGATGGCAAAACAATGCCACCCGGCCCCATAAGGATACTATGGGTACTAAACAGGATCAGGTTCTGTCCTGTTGAAACCGGACAGAACCTGATGCACAAAACCTTGGTATGAAGCCATCCTAAATAAATTGGTAATGTAAAACATTTAACATTTTGAAAGATGGCGAGCAATGTTATTTAAAAAAGCAAAAATGTGCTAAAGGCTTTCAATATACAATTTTCATCCTATGGAACCATGATTGTTGTAATAAATCTATCCACCGGAAATACAGGGTGTACATGGGCTTCTCTAAAGAAGGATCAGTCATGTTGTATTTCAGGAAACCCGACCCTTTGTTCTATTAGGCAAAGTTTTGCCTCTTTCATATTGGGGGGTAGGGGGTAAGCTATCTTTTAGGCATGGACCAGCTTTACTTTTAGGCTTAGGCTGAGCACACATCTAATGGGGTTTGCATTTGGAACGCATTGCGCTTGCACTGCATTAGCGTATGCAAACGCATGTGCTAATGCACCCATTATATCCTATGGGCAAACGCATGCAAACGGCAATACCACACACAGATGCAAAGTGGGGTTGCATTTGAATGCATGCATTTCTCCCAGTGCACAAGAAACAATGCCAGCCACGTTTCCTGTGCGCTTGGACCAACGCATGCGTTCAAACGCAAGCCCACTTTGCACTTGTGTGTGGTATCGTGTTTGCATGAGTCTGCCCATATGATATAATGGGTGCATTAGCACGTGCGTTTGAATTGTTTGCATTGCGTTAACGCAGTGCAAGCACAATGCAGCCAAAAGCAGCCATGCAGAGATGTGAAAAGGGCCTTACGGGGGCGTGGCCTGGAAGGGAATGTGAGCGGCCGCACTTCCTAGAGCTCCCGCCGTTTAATCCAGATAAACAGCCTGTGGAGGGATCCCTGCTCCCCTGAAACCGTGACCGGAGGGTCCCTGGAGTACAGTGCAGCATCAGGAGCCGTCCGGATCAGATAATATGAACCGCCGTCGGCAGCGGGCGCGGGAGACACCGGTCTCCAAGATGGCGCTGACAAAAGAGGAGGCGGAGAAGGCTAATGCCGCTTGCCAGCGGCGCATGGCGGCTGCAGTGAAGCTTGCTCAGTTTGCGAGGAGAGAGGAGGGCTGTGCTGGAGAGGCAGAGGATGGAGGTGAGGAGGCTGGGGAGGAAGATGAATCCCCCATGAATTAGGGGGAAGAGGAGGAAGTAGAGGTGCCAGCACAGGAGAAGGGTGCTTGGGATGCTGGGAAGACCCAGGCAGAGGACAGTATGCAAACAGAGCCCACATTGAAGGATGTGTTTGCAGTGGTCTCCTACTGCAAGGAAGCTGTGAAAACGCTGACACAGCAGGTCCTAGGAGTGCAGGGAGAGATATCCACCATTAAGAAAGATATGAAGAAAGTGGACACTAGGACAGGTGCTGTGGAAGAAAGAGTGAGCACAGCAGAGGATCATATAGCCAAACTGCAGAGAGTGGAGAAAAAGTATATACAGCAAATGTCTGAGCTGGCAGCAAAAACGGACGATCTAGAGAACCGTTCCAGACGAAATAATCTGAGAATAGTGGGCATCCCGGAGAAGTCCGAGGGGAGGAACCCCACTGAGTTCATTGAAAACTGGATTAGAGAGAAATTTGGCTCTGAAACTCTGACGAGACTTTGCTTCTGTACCACCACTGCATAGGGACCCGATGCGCTCTCTCCACAGCAAAGAATGAAATTCTCCACTGTAAAGAAACGTTTAAGAGAGCTGGACGTAAAGTATTCCATGATTTTTCCAGCAAAACTGCGAGTGACGGCGTTAGAGAAGGTCTTCTTTTTCGTGGATGTGGAGGAAGCCTCGCAATGGCTGGATATTAATACTAGGAGTATCAGGGAAGCTGGAGAACGTGCGTGAACTCTGGGAATGCTGGATGAGACTTTAAGACGGTGCTGATTTTGCAGGTTGAAGTCCAGTTGCTGGACCTGCATCCGTGTTTTTGTTTTATTACAGTTTTTCTTGGAGGACAGACGGCCAGTAGGGGGGCGATTGACTTAAAAAAAGGGGAACAAAGAGAAACATTATTTTTTTTTTTTTTTTTTTTTTTGGGGTATTATTCTTATGCACCCCTGGCCTCACTGGACAAAACAGTGGGATAAGCATAGAGAGGGGAGGTACTTGAGTAATGGGAGGTTCTGGGTATGAGAAGAATAATTGACAAATATTGTTGTTTAAATATTATAAAGTTTAACTGTAATAGATAGTTGCCAGAGACTTTAACTTTAATGGTAAACAGGTTGAAGATGTTATTAAGGCGGATACGGAAGGGTGGGGGAGGGGCACACAAATGGTGGTGTGGAATGGGTATCGTTTATGCACATTGCAAGATGGGAGAAGGCAGTTATCTGGTCCTTCAGTTGTAGCGGGTCCAAGGTTCTGGGTTCCCACTCTCGATGAGAGTAATACACATACGAAAGGGGGGAGGATGGGGGGGTGGGAAAGGGGGGGGGGGGGAAGAGGGGAAATGGGAGGAGGGGGGCAGACAGCTACGCACAGGGATAGCAGCAATTCGACTACAAAACATCTTGGTTAATGGGGGAACGGAATAATATTATTTGCTGGAATGTAAGAGGGCTCTCGGATAAGTCAAAAAGAGCAGCGGTTATTCGATACGTGCTAGACCGTTTACCATCAGTGATATGCCTTCTGGAAACTCATTTGACAATTGATACAGTGGATGTTCTGAATAGAAAGTGGGCGCAGAGGACGTACCACTCCACTTTTTCTTCCTACGCCAGGGGAGTTTCGATCTTAATACATAATTCGGCACAATATGAGGAGATAGAAGTTGACAGACACTGAGGGACAATATGTGATGGTGGTTTGCAGATTGTCCGGACAATTAATGTGTATTGTGGCAATTTATATTCCTCCGCCATATTTCAGTATTAAATTACGAAGAGTAAGAGAGGGCGGAAAGGAAGGGGGTAATGCCATTTTTGTTGATAGGAGACTTTAATAATGTGATAGGCACACAGTAGGACAGGAGCGCCACATCTGGGGGGGCACGTAAGGGGACTCTGACCCCATTTGGTTCACTAATACAAGAAATGGGGTTGACGGATCTTTGGAGGGTTAGGAATGTAGAGGAGAGATGTTTCTCTTGCATTTCGACATCATATGACACACTTTCCCGTATTGACATGGCCCTGGGAAATAGTCTACTGGATGGGCTAGTTGGGGAGGTGGAATATCTAGCCAGAGTTCTCGGATCATAGCCCGATTTTTGTTCCTATTAGACGGCCGGGTTCACCGGGGAATGTGGTTAGAGACTGGAAAATACACCCAGTGTGGCTGCGCACTATTGATACGACTAAAATTGGAATGGAAATTGAGGAATTTTATAATTTGAATAATGGTAGTGCTGACCCACTGATAGTTTGGGAGACCATGAAAGCATACTTAAGGGGGATTCTGTTTCGGGATATCTGCAGGTGTAAATCACAGAATAAACAGATGGAAATAGATAGTATACAGAAATTGGAGAGAGCAGAGTGGGAGGCGGCGAGGCAGAGTGATACACATTCTAGGAAAAAATTACGAGAGGCACAGAAGGAGGTGAATAGAGTCCTTATGGAAAGGAAATAAGAAATTGGCTTTCCAGAAAATGAGATTCTTTGAAGAAGGAGAGAAGATGGGTCATTTACTGTCCATCATAGCGGCGGCGCAGAAGGGGAATCAGTTTGTCCATTGTTTAGTGGGAGAGGGTGGAGAACGAGTCACGGATACAAAGAACATTATGGAGATCTTTGTGAAGTTTTACGGGGATTTATACACGTCACAAGAAGGGTTGGATGAAAGGGAGGTGGAGGACTTCTTGGCAGCTGCATCGTTACCCACTCTATCGATGGAGGATAGGGACGCTTTGGAGGCACCTATAACAGTAGATGAACTGGGGGAGGCATTGCGTGGCATGGCCAATGAAAAGGCCCCGGGGTCAGACGGTCTCCCGGCGGAGGTTTATAAACGGTTGGAAGAAACTCTGTTCCCCAAATTATTGGAGGTCTATATGGAAGCTAAGAAACAGGGGGTATTACCAACATCCATGAGAGAGGCGACTATAGTTGTGATCCCTAAGGAGGGTAAAGACCTTAAAAACCCAGAGTCATACCGGTGTATTTCATGGTTGACGGCAGATGTGAAAATCCTTGCAAAAGTACTGTCAAGCCGTTTAACAACGGTGATCTCAAATTTAATACACTCAGATCAGTCCAGCTTTATGCCAAATAGATCTACTGCGACCAACTTAAGGAGATTATTTTTGAATCTGCAGCTGCCGTCAGACAATATGGGCCGAAGGGCTATAGCATCGCTGGACGCTCGTAAGGCCTTTGATAGTGTGGAGCGGAGGTACCTATGGTGGGCAACTATGGAAGGTGTTACAGTGTATGGGATTTGGACCGCAATTTGTGTCATGGATACAACTCTTGTATGCCCAACCTACTGCCAAAGGTAGAGTCAATGGGGTCGTCTCTAGAAGGATAGACCAACGGAGGGGTACCAGACAGGGCTGCCCGCTGTCGCCCCTGTTTGCTTTGGCGGTGGAGCCTTTAGCTGCTACCATAAGAAAATCCAAGGACATCAAGGGATTTAAATACGGGGAGAATGAGGAAAAAGTCGCGCTATACGCGGATGACATTCTGCTGTTTCTGGAGGATAGTGGGGCTTCGTTGGGCCATGCCATGCGGATCATTGAGGGTTTTGGGGTGCTTTCGGGCCTTACTATACATTGGAATAAGTCAAGTTTATTTAAAGTAGACAAGGAGGAGAATGACACAGAAGAGGAGGTTGAATCGGGAAGATTGAGTAGGGTGGAACAATTTAAGTATCTGGGCATTTGGGTGACTTTACCCATCACGGACTATTTGCAGTTGAACCTTACTCCGTTACTGGCTGTACTGAGGCGTAAAGTTATTGCCTGGAATAAATTGTGTTTATCCGTGTTGGGGAGAGTTAACCTGATCAAAATGATCTGGATGCCCACATTACTATACATAATGCACAACTCGCCCTTATGCATCCCTCAGCGTAGGCTCAAGCCTATTAATGCCATATTCCGGGAACTGATTTGGGGGAAGAGACAGCCTAGGATTCGGCTAGAGACACTGCAGAGGCCAAAAGACGACGGGGGACTGGCACTGCCCCACCCTGGGATTTATTTTTTGGCGGCTCAAAGTCAGCATTTGCGGGGGTGGGCCTGTAAATCAGAGAATAGTCACAATACGAAAATATTGGAAAAAATAGTTGGTAGATCCCCTCTGACAGATGGACTTGAGGACAGGTCTGTGGGATTGCTGGGAAACACATACCCAACACTTGACCTTACACATAAATTATGGACAAAACTTAAACAATTGAGAGGGGTGACAAATTTGACGAAATACATTCCCATATGGAATAATGGGAATCTCCCTGAATAAAAATGGGACGACTTACGGAATGGGAAAACAGGGGTATTGTGTATATGCATCAAATTATGAATAGACAGGAATTAAAGACCTTTCAACAATTAAGATTGGAATTTGGACTGCCGGAATCGGGTTGGTTCCAGTATTTACAGATACAACATGCAGTTGGTGTAAAGAGTGGGACTGGTGCCTTGCAAATACAAGACGATATTGTCCTTGACTATATTTGCCATAAGGGACTCTCGACTGGAGTGATATCGTGCATATACAGAGACTTACTACATACATTCCTCCTTTCATTCCCTATAAAAGCACGTTCGAAATGGGAGGAGGAAGTGGGACACATGCCGGATGATAGATGGACTAGTATCCTGGAATATATACCCAAATTGTCTATGTGTTAATCGGCTAGGCTGTCGCATCTATATGTGTTACACAGAGTGTATCGGTCGCCAATGGTTATGTACCGTGCAGGTTTGATGACTGATTCTGAATGTCCGAGATGCAGAGGGGATGATGCGGGCATTTTCCACATGATGTGGTCCTGCCCAAGATTGACCACATACTGGACGGCGGTTATTAACCGGATAGATAGAGTGTATGGGTGTGAAGTGCCTAGAGAACCGGTGGTCTGCCTGCTGGGCTATGTAGAGGAAGTGGATATTGAAAATGCATTAAAGATAGCGATTGCAAAATTGCTCTTTGTGGCAAGGAAACTAATCGCAAAATATTGGATTCGGGATCTTCCCCAAGCAGAGAGGAATTTGTGAAACAGGTGGATAACCTACTTTATATGGAAAAGGGTATTTATGGGAAAAAGAGAGAAAATTGCAATATTCGAGAAAATATGGTTGCCCTGGATAAATTATAGATGAGAAGAGGAAGTATGACTTAAAACTGATGTGTAAATTGCTCTGAAGTATTGCATAATTGATGTACCTTATTAACGATTACTTAACTAAATGACACTATGAGCTGTTGTGAAATGAGCTGGCTGTCGGGTGGGGGGGGGGGGGGGGAGAAGGGAGGGTGGGGATTGGGATTGTATTCTAAATATTCATGAGAAAAAAGGGACGCATCTGTGTAATCCTGTTTGGAAACTGTTTAATTAATAAAAATTTATCTGGATTTAAAAAAAAAAAAGAAAAGGGCCTTACACTCTCGTATACGAACCATCTCACAATCCACGCCAAACAGAGGGCTGTGGGCTGTCGGCTCCTCTGAGTGATTTGTTTGTGTACAGTGTTCCCATTTAGGAGAGCCTGCAAATAATAAAAGGTAAAAAAAACATTTAATTATGTCCTGTAATATAATATTAAAAAAGGTTAGAAGAATTTAAAAAAAATAGGTTAAAAAACAGTGTATATATATTCTTGTTATGCCAACCAAAACTAAATAACAAAATAAGATTAACCGTAAAAAACAGTGTAAAAAAAAAAAAGATAAAATGGCGTGTACACCGGCCGCTACAAGGTAACAGAACAAACTGATGGATCCCCAAAGTAAGTAAAATGAAACACATTTATTGCAAGATTGCATTACACGTTTCGGGGTTGGATGGTCCCTTTCATCAGATGCACTAATGAAGCATCTAATGAAGGGGGCAATCCACCCAAAAACAACATAAAGCTATCTTGCAATAAATATATCTCATTCTACTTACTTTGAGGATCCGTCAGTTCGTTCTGCTAGCCTGTAGCGGCTGTTGTACACGCCATATTTTCATTCTCTGTCTGTCACCGAGTGTAGGGGAGAAGGGGTCAGAGCTGCAGGACCATTATTCTCCTTATCACGTGACCCCGCTGGACACACACGGCTGCAGGATCTTCCATTCCAATGCTAAGTGCTTTCCTGCTGTTTGACCTTGGAGGGTCACTCGAGCTCATACCAGGCTTGTGCAGGGCTGCACAACTGCCATAGGCGACTGCGGTTCACTGCTTGCATTCTGCATTGGTCCATAACTTCTCATAGGAGCGCTCCCTCCTTTCTCTGCACAGAAAGGCATTTTTAAAGAGATTTTCCATGTTCTGAGCAATATTACCCATAGAAAATCTTCCTGATTGAATTTAGTGGAATCACAACCTTCATTGGGGGACACTGGAACCACGGGTGTACTCTGCTGCCATGAGGACGACACTAAGGGTTCACTCACATCTGCGTATTTATACGAGACGTGCAATCCAATAAAAAAAAAAAAAAAAAAATCAGATTGCACTTACACCAATGTTATTCAGTCAGTGCTGATCTGCAATCTTTTTCCTCAGCTGTTTTTTGCCTGAGGAAAAACAAAATCGCATCGTTCTGTGTGTGGTTGTGTAACATGGTCGAGACTCATCAATGCAAGTCAATGAATGTGAGAGGAAAAGAGACGGACACGGACCATCATATGGCGTCCGATTTTTACAGTTATATTACCATTCTGTAGCATGGGACACTGTAAAGTCAATGTGAATCCTGAAGTCTTCTGCCAACAATCAGGTTTTTTTCTTTGCAGGTTTTGGTGCAGATTAAAAAAAAAAAAACACATCAATTCTTAGTGTTTTTTCCTGAGTTTTTAATAGACTTAATGCACAAAAATCGCTGAAAAAAAAAAACATTTTTGCAGCAGTTTTTCCTGCCAGAAGATGTAGATTTGGTGGGATCCAGATTTGTTTCTCCTTATGGCTTTTCTGCTGTTTTTTTCTTTTCCTATTTTTTCTCTTGTATTTTAGGTTGGGAAAGAGAAGGCAGAAGGGCGTAGGACTTCAAGATGGCCACAGAGCTGTGAGGTTGTGCGGACCTGTGCTCCTCACAATCTGCGAACATCCAAGCACACAGACATCCCCTAACCTCGAGGACCATCACAACAGCTCCTGCTCCTCATAAGCTATCTAACCATCTGTTCAGTGGAGGATGCTGGGGTGCTGCCATCTACCCCTTACCTGAACTGTGAGTACTGCCGGATTGCTGGGACATGGCCTGGAGGCCTATCCCAGGTGGAACCGCTCACATCAGCTGCTGCCTCCTTATCCAAAAGGCTATCACAGTAACCTCCAGGATTCCATCCCAGGAGAGTCTTCACTCCTCACACCCTGCCGCTGAATCAGAGACCTAACAGGATGGCTGAAGCCACGGCCTGAAGTTGCGGCGTTCCCGAAGCCGCAGGAGCCCCGCTCCTCACCGGAGCCTGCTGGAAGCCTCACAGCAGGCGCAGTGTAGCTCACTCTACCCGCAGAGTCCGGAGGTGAGCGGGAACTGATCCTGCCGCTCACATAGGAGGAGGCCTGACTCGCAGGCTGATGTGAAGCCAGTAACCACAGCCCTCTTGGTCCAACAAAGCCCTGCCCCTTACCGATCTCCACCGCTCAGCCAGATAACTATTACAGGAGAGAGAGGGAGAGGACATTTGGGAGCTAATAGGAGAGAGAGACAGGAGCCTGCAGTCTCCCACCTACAAATACAGTACCCTGGTATATAGGCCAAAGCTACGGCCTGTGGTGACAGCACACCCTCTGAGGCTGCTGGGGCCCCTCTTCCCCACCAGAAGTCTACATAACATCACGGCTACTACAACTCCCAGCAGAGACCTGGAAGGGGAGCACAGTAATCCACCCTGTAGCCCATTTTGGGCATCTAAACAAAGTGAGGCACAAATACAGTATCCCAATATATAGGCCAAAGCTACAGCCTGTGGTGACAGCACACCCTCTGAGGCTGCTGGGGCCCCTCTTCCCCAACAGAAGTCTACATAACATCACTGCTACTACAACTCCCATCAGAGACCTGGAAGGGGAACACAGTAATCGACCCTGTAGCCACCATTTTGGGCTTCTAAACAAAAAGTGAGGCACAAATACCCCAAGCCTGCTACCAACTTCTATTAAGCTTTCCTATTACTCCAGATTCCCTTCATTGTGCAATCCTAGATTCCCTCATATATGATACCCTAAAACACCAGGTACTCATTAGAAGATACAAGGAGATCTAATTAACGGTGCCTGCAGTCCACCCACACAGGGCTTGTTTACAGCTCTCACCTAAGTCCCCCCTTCTAACTCCTAGCAATCTCTGGCTCATCCAGCCCCGGTCCTAAATCATCGACTTCACTCTCCTCCTACCCAGTCAGGGAATACTTGACTGGCACCTTGCCCACCACCCACGGCAACAGCTGTACCACCTGCAGCAGAAACCTATTTTCCCATCTTGTTGTCTCCACTTCTCGATTAGTACCACACGTTCTTAATGGAGTAATCACACAAGGGGTAGTGAATGGGGTAGCCCCATTATCTTATGATTGCACCATAGCCACATCCTTTAGCCATGGTCAGATCGAACACCAAATTGCTTAAAAGTGCGCCCAAGCCCAACAACGTCACGCAGGCACATGTCGACAAATTCCTTAAGCAACAGGCCACCATGTCCTCCGCGGCCAAATCTCCTTGACGCCACACATCCCAACCAGAAAAATAATTAGAATATGAAGATGACAGTGATTCTGATGAGAAGAGTCAATGTAAAGATAATCCTATCTCGAGATCCTTCATCAAGAGGATTCTCGCCAAAGCATTAGAACCAGTTTTCAAGGAGTTAGCCGCCATCAAAAAAAACATTGTACACATCGGGCAGAGGACAGGGACTCTGGAGTCTACACAAGCCTCAATCATTCAACACACCAATGACTCCTTGAGCTGCCATAAGACTCACATCAACTCCATATTGTTCTTGAAGACCACGAAAATAGAGAGGCAAAACAATTTGCGCATCAAGGGTCTACCACAGTCAGTCGACCCTGAAGCCCTAGTCTCAGCAGCAACCACTATTTTCAAACTAATACTCCTTGATACTGACCCAACTACCTTGGACCTCGTTAAGAGTCCATAGAACCCTTTGGCCCAAACCAGCCCAAGGAGAACCCCCAGGAGACGAGCTCTGTAGGTTCTTGGACTTTCACACTAAGGACACTGTCCTCAAGAGAGCTAAAGAGGCAACTGACATCACATATGAAGGCTGCCAGATCCTTGGCTTCCAGGACCTTGCCGCCACCACCCTCAGGAAATGCCACCTCCTTAAACCATTTACCACAGAGCTCACCCGTAGGCAATTCCCATTCAGGTGGCTATTTTTCTTCGGAATATCTATCTCGGCCAAGGGCAAGAGATTGCAGCGCAGAAAATCAGCTGATGTAAAAGCGATCTGCGCAGAACTAGACATAACTCTATAGAGACTTATCTGGACTTGGAGGCAGTCCACCTTGCGACCAAATTACAAGCTTTGCCCTCTCCCACACCTTGGCATCTGAACATTACACCTTAATCGCAGAGAGCTAAGCGGAGGTAAGCCAAGCTACACTCTAGCCTGGACAACGAAGCTGCCTGATCTGACATTTAGAATTTACTACTACAGGGGTGCTCGAGACTATTTGGGTGGGGAATAGGTCCAAGAGAAAATTCTTGTGTGGCTTACTCTACCTCTGGGTCCTCTCATTGGCCAGCCGGTGCCAAGTGCAAACTCTGCTGTCCTATCCCAAAGCACTCACTCAGTCACTGGCTGTGGACCCTGGGATATTGATCTTCGGCTGTTCTCCTCCTCCATTGCCTTGCATTTTCTTGGCCGACTTTGGCGCAACTTCGCTCCCCGTGCAGGGTTTAAAGGTGGGACCGACTGTGCACGGTTTTCCATTTTCTCCGCGTTCGCCACCTCCCCATCGAGATACGATTGTGGCACTCTAGTCTGCAGGGGTGTCACATACACCACAGTAATACAAGAAAAGAATTGGGGAGCAATGAATAGCACAAGTGGACAAATTTGTGGGCTAAATTAGGGGCCAAATTTCCACTCACCTCAACAGGTTGTGTGCCCCCACACAACTTCGGTGTTTGGTGTCGTTGATCCTGTGTGCCAGGCTCTGCAGCTCGCTCACTGCTTCAGCGTTTCCGGTACGGACGTCACGTGAAACCTGCTACAGGAACTTAGTCACCGCAGGTCCTGTAGTTTTCATGCTGTTGTGCCGGGCATACAAGCAACTACAGCTCCTTTACGGCTCTGCAAGCTCCCTCCTCACCGCAGCTCCTGACGAGCTTCTTTGGCACCCTGCAGGCAGGAAGCCACAGAAACATCTGGGGCAAGGAGAGATTTCCACATCAGGTAGCACTTGAACATGCAACACCTTCCACTCCAGACCTGAAGGGGGAGCTCTACTTGCCACCTTCAGACAAGGTTCGCTATAAACTCAGGCCCGGGGGAGGAGTTAGGCAGTTCAGTACAGAGGAAGACAACCTGGTGAACGGTGCCATTCTAAGCCCGTGCCAGAGGGAAGCCTAGCCAGTGCAAGGACCCAAGAGTGAGGGTCGGAGGCAAGGCGAGGAACAGTGTGGGGCAGAGGAACCATACCACGGAACCAGTCCGAGTCTGCAAGGGTCCAGTTATCACAGCAGAGAACACCGGAGAACCAGGGAGACTTCAGTCTCCTGGAGACACTTGGAGCACGCCCACTAACAGAACCAGGGACTGAAGAGGAGAAGCGGTGCCCAGCAGAAGATTCTCACAGCCTGCTGTACAAGTGAGGAACATAGGAAAGGTCAGGGCCAGGTTTCAGACACAGCAGGGCCATAGTACACACACACACACACACAGGGACAAGGAGGCCTCGCAACTCATGGGGTGTGGAAATCCTGAAGTGCCAACCTCCCACCTGAACTGTACCCTGGACGTTACCTTGCAATACCATCAGTAAAAGGTACGGAAACAACTCCCAGCGTGTGTGTGTCTGTTATTGAGGCCTGTGAACCTGCCCCCAACGTATACTGTGTATCAGCTGCCTCCCTGTACAAAATTCCTACGTCTATCACTGCCCCGGGGACCCCGCTCCACATACGGGGAGCGTTACCAACTTGCTGCCATGTCACCATCCCCAGAGGTCTGCCCGCAGCGCCGCTGCCTGCAAGCCACCTGTGACATCCCCAACTGCAAAACCCAGGACCGGGTACCCCACGGCCCTGGGGTGGGTCACTTCCCACAAGGGGAATGAAGGTAATTGAAAACACAAAAACAGTCTGGTGTTGCGCTAGATAGAAGAAACAAGGGGGAATCTTATAGTATCATCCAAACCTTTTATTAGTGATCCCTTATATGCCACAACACGTTTCAACAACCAGTATGTTGTCTTCCTCAGGTGATTTTTTCTGAAAAATAGCTTAGATCTGTATTCCTTATCAGAAGATATCAGAGAAATTGATTTGAATTTGAAGTTGAAACTTGACAAATTTGAGGAGGATTAGATTAAAAAGAAAGCGGTGAAATTCCTAAGGGATAGAAGGGACACTATTAGCACTGATGAAAACACGGAGACAAACTGATAACAAAAAAACAGATAGGATTGGGAATGTGGAGAACATCATGAATCCCCAGTTTTCCTTGTAGAACTAAAGAAAAATTACTATACCCGTATCCCATACCCGTATGAAAAATCTCAGTAATTCATCCAAATATTTGATATGCGAAAAACAGAGCATATTGTGAACAACATAGGTTAAAACTGAAGTGTAATAGTGAGAAGGGTTCTAAAATAAATCCAGTTGTAAGGAATCCAAGTAATATGAACACAATACATAATAGATGTGACAAGCAAATAAATCTACTCCGTTCCCCGGAAAGTACAGATATAACTATAGGGTTTTCAAAACAGAGGATGGGATATAGAGCTTTTGAGACCATCCCTTCGAAATTCTGATGATACGAGGGTACAATTAGTACCTTGCAACCAGGAAGTCATTTCGGTCGAAGCAAGTAATAAGTAATAGTTTTTCTAGGCCTTCTCCCCTTGTTCTGCGTTACCTGTGACATTTATATCTATTGACTGCACCGAAATAACCCAAGAGAATAAAACAGAACAAAATTCAGGGACAAACTTAATTGAGACAATACCATTAATATGAGATTTTAATAAGGTAGTGACAACAATAACCCTGATTTAATTTCTTTCACTAATGGGGTGGAAAAGCTGATCACGTCAACAAAGGTTGAGGAAATCAACCTAATGGTGGGTTTACACGTCCCGATATCGGCGTCCAACTCCAACCAAAAGTCACGTGATTCGTGCGTTGGCCCCGATATCGTTCGTGCGTTGTATAGTATAAATGTCCAATACGATGCACGAACGATGCCAAAACGATATGGAGGATCGAATGAGCCTGCTCTCCAACAGCTCGATATTGGGTGGAGGTTGGAGCCGGATCGTGCTATGTAAACGCCCAACTACGATGTGCAGTACAACGTCCCCTATTCTCTACCATGTTAAATGGTCGTTCCTGGGTCAGCCGTACAAGGGGGGCGTAGACATTGTAGAGACACTGTATGCCGATATCGCGCTGTGTAAATCTCCGATGCGATCTTGGAAATCTGGGCAGAAAAAGCGCGCTCCCGCGCTGTCGGATCCAATATCGGACCGACGGAGCGTGTAAAGTGGCCATAACACAATATATGTATAGGAAATAACAGAGCAAAAACAACCCTGAATCCATATCCTTCATTAATGTGATAGGAAAACCGATACATAAGGTCAACACAAGCCAAGGAAATCAAACACGGAGTGTATGTGCACAAATAGAAAGTAATACAGAGTATTCTAATCTTTCACTAACGATTCATAATGACACGGTCACAGGTACCATCCATATAAATAAAAAAAATACGGCGCCTGTTCGGTTGGCATCTTCTTACAAAAGCTTTATTCCATTGCCCCAATAACACGACGTTTCGGTCAGAAGACCTTTATCAAGTCTTCTGATTTGTCTATGGGGCTTGCGGTAAGTGTGCGGCAGGTGCAGTTTTGGCCACGAAAAAAAAAGGCGGTCAACAGCGGTTATTTTCGCAGTCGCATCTGCCGCAACCGCACTTTCCACACACATACCGCAAGCCTGTTACACAGCACTTGCGTCAGATACGTTTTTTTTTTCCGGATCCGGACAAAACCGCCAGTGTGAAAGCACCCTTAGAGAACTGTTTACTCCGTACGTTGGATGTATGTTCTCTATATAATCATATCCCACATAAGTTGGGTTTGAAGGCAATAGAAGAGGTACTATCAAAGGATGAGTTTCCTACTAGCAGAGCAAAGAATTTTTTAACAGCAATATCGTTCATTTTGGAAAATAACGTGTTCACCTTTGAGGGATCTTTTTATCGACAGATAAAAGGCTGTGCAATGGGGATGAGACTCGCACCCAGTTACGCAAATTTGTTTATGGGTGCATTTGAGTCCGTCTCTATTGCACAGTAACAAATTGCAGGGGATCATGTTACTCTGTACCATCGATACATAGACGATCTCTTCCTCCTATGGAAGGGGTCGGTACAGGAGGCTATGGATTTTGTATTGAAACGCAACAAAAATGATAGGATGCTGTGAAGGTCAAACCCCAATTTGGATAAGTGCCTCCAGTATTTAGACCCACAGCTTCGGATAGACCAGCTGGGGAGGATAACTACATCAACCCACTTCAAGCCTGTGGATGTTAACAGTTAACTCCGGTTAGATAGTGGGCACCTCCACAGCTGGATCCAGAATGTCCCATATGGCCAATACTGGAGAGTGCGAAAAAAAACCGCTGGTGCCGCTCTGCCTCCACCACGAGGCATGTAATGGCTTCCGGGATGGAGAGAGGAGGAAGAAGGGGGGCGCTCTGGAGATGCGGTCCGCCCCCTGCTATGACGCTGGCCGCGTCATCCGGGGGGCGTAACGAAGGCGGCGGCCTCGGTGTAGGCCGAAGCCACGGCCTAAAGTAGCTCTGTGCGGCCGGAAAAGGCTCCAGAGCGGCGCGGAAGTCCGGGGGGGTAGGGGTCCGGAACTGGTCTGGACCCCACCGGACCCCCGGGGCAGGCAGCGGTGGGTTAGTGTGGGCCCCTGCAGAGGACCCAGAGTGCTGGGTCCTCTGCCCCACCATTGAATGCAGCCCTTTAGTGCTGGCTGCCGCAGGGACACAGGCAAGCTGTGTCCTTGCCAGTGCTGGCTGCCCCGTGTGCTGGTCCCCCGACCCCTCAGGCGTACACAGCAAGCTGTGTACCCTGGATTGCTGCGGCAGGCACGCTGCTGCAGAAGGTGAAAATGGAGTTTGTCAGCAGGGCTGATGACTCCAGGGTGCTTGTAGCAGATCTGAGCTGCTGCACCAGAGGCTCTACCTGGGGTGTCTCGACCTAAATGGACCCCAAAGGGGGCATTTAGGGAGGGATGCTGCTCCACCGTCTGGTGCCTTGTCCTTCGCCTCAACCCATGAACCCCAACGTTGGGGAAATGGGGAGGGAGGATCGTCGTCTCAACCTCAACCCGGCGTCCCCAACAGTGGGGGGCCGAGGAGGGGAGCGGCATGTTAAGGGAATCAGTCGACCTCAACCAGGCGCCCCCAACAGTGGGGGGCCGAGGAGGGACCATGCCGGGAGTCTCGTCAGAGACCCACTTTTCTTCTTCGTGAAGAAAAAAAATTCAAAAAGAAAACATTTTTTAGGAGCACTAAAAAAATCTGTGTGTGCCTCCTAGACACTAAGCAAAAACTGGTCAGGACAGTGCCTGTCCAGGGGTGTATGCTGCAGAGGAGGAGCCACTGTTAATCTTTTTCAGATTCTGCCTAGTGTCGCCTCCTAGTGGACAGCAGCATAACACCCACGGTCTGTGTCCCCCAATAAGGCGAAGGAGAAATAAATTTTTAGATAGAAAAAGAATCATGACTATGTTACAACTCAGGCGCAAAAAAGAACTTCAAAATGTAGAAAAAAATAGGTGCAAATGCTGTGGAGCAATGCAGGAATCAACAAATATTAGTTCTAGTTTCAATGGAGAGGTTTTCCCTATTAAATATGGCATGGACTGTTTTACATCATTTGTCATCTACTTGCTGGAATGCCCTTGCAAGCTCCAATACATTGGGAGAACAATACAGCCCTTACATGATAGGATAAATAAGCATAGAGCTAACATCACCAAAGGGTATAAGCAGCACGGAGTATCTTATCATTATAGTATATGCCATAATAAGGATCCATCTAAAATAAAACTTATCCCTATAGATCATGTACCATCTCATAACTAACAGATTTGAAGTGCTAAAAAACAGGGAGAAGTACTGGATAATTAAATATTATAAAACCTAAGGGCTTAAACATTGTTACTGAACGAATATAATTGAACTCATAAAAGTGCCCCTTTTTCATCCTGAACATTATCACTGAACTAACATAATCACTCCTAAAAGTGCCTTTCCATTCTGAACATAGAGAATGTTCTTCTCCTGGTTAGTAGTGAGACCCCTAGTGGCAGACAATTATAGAAAATGGAGCTGAATAGCAAGTTACCTAGGAAACAGTATCATTGGTACTTGTATTCTCAGCATCGCCATCTTGTGGCTGTTCAGTAGTAAGCAGTTCTATAAACAATTTCTGCTGAATAAATTGCTTGATTTTTATTTTATTTATTTATATTTTTATATATATATATATATATATATATATATATATATATATATATATATATATATATATATATATATATATATATATATATATATATATTATATATATATAATATATATATATATCTCTAAGAGCAGCACTTAATCCCCTATAGGGTTGGTGCAAATCAGTCCAGGGATTAGTTCCTTCACCCCCCTATACAGACCAATAATGGACTTCAGCACTCCAATAACGATGTATTTTGCCTTTAATGGCCTTCAGGCATCTCTGTGGGACGTTTCGGTCCTCAGACCTTCTTCCAGCTTACTCACATCACCTCACAATTTTTTATAACACATTTTTATCCTTCATATTTCACTATTTAATGACATTATCACTTATTTATCTTTATTTTTTATATACATATCATTTGAACTGCTATTGAGATAGGATGATAATGATCACACTGATGTGATGGAACACCAGATAAAGCATCACTAATTCAAGACCATATAGTGTGAGATACACTCTGATGAGTTCGAAGCACAATTGATCTCTTTTTTATATACATTTGCATTTTTTAATTTCTCATTTTAACTTTAATAAATAAAATTAGTTTTTAGGGAATTCTTATTCTATCAATTTTTAGACCCTATTCTTGGGCATGTCTTTAGAACAGTGTTTCTCAACTCCAGTCCTCAGGACCCACCAACACGTCGTGTTTTCAGGATTTCCTTAGTATTGCAAAAGGGTTTGAATTATCCCCAGTGCAGGTGATTATACTATCACCTGTGCAATACTAAGGAAATCCTGAAAACAAGATCTGTTGGTGGGTCCTGAGGACTGTAGTTGAGAAACACTGCTTTAGAAAGATGAATAGGTCATCAGACTGGACCATGTACAGAGTTTTTTTCAATGGATGGGATGGCTTGGTAGTCATCAGTGACGTTCACTTGATGATACATCCGGTTTTATCTGATATATAAGATGAGTCTGTATGATACATGTAATGCCCTGATGACAGTGCTTGGATTAGCATCGTAACGCGTAGGTGGAAAATAAAGAAGGGGGGGGGGGGGGGTCTTTTACTCAAGACTTGAGTGATTATTTGCAAGCAGCGCGGACTGTATATACACCATCCCTCGATTTGGATATTAGCAGACAGAGCATTCTCTGCTCTGCCTGCGCATGCAGCTGACAGACAGGGCAGGGACAGAAGGAGCCGCACAAGGGGATGAGGTAGGGAGATCGGGGGATGATGGGGGGGGGGGGAGAGAAACAGGGGGCAGGGTGCATTAGGTCCCTCTCCGATGTGACATGTGACACATGTCACATAGGAGAGGATTCAGCAGGAGAAGGCTGCCGGCGGCAGCTTCCTGAGCGCTATTGCGCCATTTTAGAGGGAGGAGGATAGCGGGAGTGCAGGGGAATGGATACGGGGGGGCAGGGCAGTGCACTAGGTCCCTCTCCGATGTGAGAGATCACATCGGAGGAATCCGCAGGAGGGGGCTGTAGGCGGCAGCTTCCTGTGCACTGCGGCACCATTTTAGGAGGAGGGGAGTGCAGGCTCTGTACAGGTACCGGGGGCTGTGTACCGGTATCGGGAGACAGGGCAGACATTTCTCTGTCATGCCACAGGTGTGATCCTCTTGCATGACAGAGAAATCATTGTTTTTTTACCGGCGATTCACTATATTTATGCGATCATGGTTATACACTGGTAAACGGTGTATAGCCATGACCACAAAACCGGTATTGGTAAAAACCGGCCTGATTTATAATCTGCAGGGTCTCAGCTACCCCCGGTAGCTGAAACCCGAGATTTTCTGCCACTGAGGGGCACTACAGGGCCCTTTGTGTTCTGACTTATTTTCATGTCAGAGCAGAGTAAGGACCCTGTTTTGCCGCCGTATATATACAGTGGGCCGAAGGCGTTAATGGACAGGACATGAAGACAGTACCTGCCGATCATGTACACGTCTCAGATGTGCGGACGCAACAAAGGCACGCCGCATGGAAGTGAGCAATGCCAGAATATATTGCATCACCTATAACAGGGATCTCAAACTCCAGGCCTCGAGGGCCGCCAACAGTGCAGGTGTTCATGATTTCCTTAGCATTGGACAGGTGATAATGTAATCATCTGCACATGTGCAATACTAAGGAGATCCAGAACACCTGCACTGTTGGAGGCCCTCAAGGAGTTTAAGATCCCTGATCTTTACAATGTCTACTATACCCCAACTACATCATTTTCTGCTACAGACATCTACCTGCCCAAATCTGCAGTAATAGCTCCAGATTCTGCTCTCCCAGCTTATATGTCTGTACTTACATGGCTGAATAGTTCTAAGCATGTCATCTTTTTTATCAGGTGGTAATGCTCCTCTGCATAAACTGGCACTTCAATTATTTCCACTCTTTCTAGACCTTGGCGATTTATTAAATTTCCAGCATCTACAAAGTACACACAAAAAACAGCGTCAGAGAAAGTAAAAAGCCCAATGTATTCATGATATGTGGCTCCTCATCCTCTAGTTCCTGAGTGACAGCATCCTGTCTATTCCTGAACATGCATCCCATTGCAGTATATAGTGTCACCCATGGAGCACAGCCTAAAGCTGATCTTTACAGGAGGACCAAGATGTAAACGATGGGGGTCTTCAGCAGACCTACGGCTATCTTAGTAACCAATGCTCTCTCCTTCCCTCCCCTTGTCACGTCATCGAGGGCCAATGGCTGCCAATATGTTTGAGCACCATTGTACAAGCCATGTAAATGCCAATATAAAAGACTGACCGAAGCATTTAAATGGTTAACAGCCATAGCCGCAACACTGTGCCAGAGACAGGTGCTGGATATATAATATAGCCTGTATCTACCACGTGTGGAGGGAGTTGAGCTCCTGAGCCCCATCTATATGTGAGGACCCAGGACGTGAGTAAAGGTACCGTCACACCATTCAAAATTTCCGACGTCGTTCAAAAGTGACGTCAGGAACGATGTTGAAACGACATCATTGTTGCGTCGTTGCATGTAAACACACGATTCAACAACGATAGTTGTTCAAGTCGGAGTTGACATGTTTTCCTGCATGCAGGAAAACCTGGCAACTTCAACAACCTGCAGCATCGTTCGGTGTGTGACACCGCAAAAGCGATGTCACGGCCGATCCCAGCTATTCGCTGCATTGCAGTGGATCGCTCGCTGGGTTGATCCCAGCCCAGCAAGCGTTCGCGGCGCCAACATCGTAGCGCTGTCATCGGCAACATGTTGCCGTGTGACAGCTAGGCTGCGATGTCGGAAGCAAGCGCGCACCCGCGGCATCACATCCAACATTGCAGCCGATGTTGGATGGTGTGACGGCACCTTAACAAGTCCATTTAAAGAAGAGGTTGAAGACTTGTCACATCTGTTTTAGTAAATACTTGTATTATCCTTTTGATAACAAATCTGGAGAATCTGCTCTCCTTACTCTTCTGTTTTTCAAGGAGATTTATGAATAATTTGACAATTGAGTGTTACCATTAGAGATGAGCGAACCCCTGGAGGTTCGGGTATGGGGTCATATTTGGGATCCGAACATGACCCCATACATCATCGCTGGTCGGCTCTCTGCTCACATTCAGCGAGCAATAAGCAAAACTCTTCCAAAGGAGGGAAGAAGGGGATGTTTGTTTTTTTACATAAAACATTATGGTGAATTACTTTAGGGCCAGTGCGAGATAATCACACAGCAAGCAGATTGCACTGGCCCGAACACCCAGCGATCCAGGCTCCAGCAGTATGACGATGGGAATCCCCCAAACGCCAGCCCTGAACAGCTCTAGTTACCATTCCCTCATCAAAAAAGTGCGTCCCCGTGTCAGCACTGGTTGTGTGTACAGGGACACCACTGCCACCGCTAACATCCAGATGGTAATTTATTCAGAAAGGTCCATGAGGAATAACAGAGGAAAGTGCACAACACAAATGCTCCAGAACCGTGATGCAGTGAAACAGACGAGTCAGGAGAGGGGACAGGTCACACACAGTCAGGGCCGTATTTGCCCTTAGACACCTGAGGGCACGTGCCTAGGGCTCTGGAATTCAGGGGTAGGGGGGTTGGGGGCCTGAGTGTGTTTAGTTTTTTAGGGGTCTCCGGGGTCGGGTTGGTTGGCTACCAACTTCCCCCCTGCTGCAACTCTAAACCAGGCATCTGGTAGCCGCTGAAGGTACGAGCCTGCTGAGGAGGAGACCTGAAGTTCCCGCAGAGGCCCGGGCAGCACGTCGCCGGCAGCAGTCATCGTCAGCTAACGGACTGGTATGTGTCAAGTGATGGTGCTGACCGTGACGGTGGATGAGGCTGACCAGCTGATGCGCTGCATTGCATCATGACTGATTAAGTCATGGACCCGGTGGCGGGCGGCAGGAGGCGGGATACTCAGCTGGTACTGTCTGTGACTGCACAGTACAGGCAGTGCCAGCCTGAACTGAGCCTCTGCAGACTGCTCTGACTCTGAGCTGTCAAGTCGGACAACATGATGGTGGACAGACTAGTGCGGGCATGCGAATATATGGGAGTGGGGAAGGGAGCAGCTCACAGACCTGGGCTGCATGAGGCAGCATTGCATATGACCCATGTGTGGGCTGCTCACTCCCATCCCCCATATCTATGTAATGCTGAAGTGCCTGCTGCAGCCCAGGACTGTGTGGGCAGCTCGCTCCCATTCCCCCATATCTATGCAATTCTGCAGTGCCTGCTGCAGCCCAGGTCTGTGTCGGCTGCTCGCTCCCATGCCTCCATATCTATGCAATTCTGCAGTGCCTGCTGCAGCCCAGGTCTGTGTGGGCTGCTCCCATCCCCCCACCTGTGATACCAACGTGATAAGAATGGTGTGTGGATGTGGATAGAATAGGTATAGAACAGGTAATCATAATTAGAATATAGTGACCACAGGTCTTATTCAATATAAAAATAAATGTATCAGTACTCAGTTGAAATACAAAAAGGGTGAACTCTTCTTGACATTATGCTGTTATGGTGAAAGAATAAGCTGAACTTCTTGAGAAACCACATCCTGGGACAGGAAAACAGATGGGTGTATTGCACAGCCATGGTCACGTCCTGAGAAACACTGGATTATGGCATCAGCGCGTGATCAGATATCCTAAAATGGTATAAATTGAGGAAGTCACGGTCAGTGAATGGGGGAAAACCTTTCCAGAAGCCAACATGGATGGACGTCTCTGAAGCAAGCCGTGGTCCCTTCTCACTGATCGTGACCTCCCCGATGACGAAGCTGCTACAATACACGGTAAAAGTATTGACGCTTAATTGCTATAATTAAGTCTAGGTATAATTGGTATACTTTGTGTTAAGCCTGTATTCAATTGATGACAATTCATGTGCTACTTTGTAAACAAATGAATGTAATCTTGCTATAAAGAATATTATTATTCATGCCTGATTTGTAAGTCAGTGAGCGCTTCGTAGGTACGGGCTCTGCCCCGATCCAGGTAAATTTAGCAAGACAACACCCCCATATGATATAGGGATGGGGGAGGGGAATGGGAGCGGCCCACACAGACCTGGGTTGCAGCAGGCACTGCAGCATTGCATATAGCGGAGGGGAGGGGAGCGGCCCAAACAAACCTGCTGTAGCACGTTATATGGGGGAGGGGCGGCCCATAGAGCTGCAGCATGCCAAATGGGAGGGGGGTGGCCCACAGTCCTGCAGCATGGGCTGGGGAGTCAGAGTCGGAGTCCATTTTGGTGGAGTCGGAAGAAAATGGATCGACTCCTAAAATATATAACAAATTAGGTATAGTTGTTCAATGTAAAACGTGCTGAATATTATTATGAATTATTTTTATGTTCTTTCTAAAGATCTTGATTCTTGTATCATTAACGATTAAAACCTGATGTTACCATTGTTCTTCAACAAACCAATAAACTAAAAATGAAAGAAAGGTGCAATAGGGTCTTAATACACAGGTGATGTATAAACAAGCAATGCTCACTTTGTTGGGTTGTGAAGGCACAACTCCACTACTAGCCAAACTGCCGCAGGAAACCCGGTGAGAAATATAAACCAATAATAAAGGAATGGGTGAGATCACAGACATGGCACAAAACTAAAGTCATTTCACATGGCAACGCTATGGCTTTAAGAAACACTAAAAGAAATCATGAGAAAAAAAAAGTGCTAGCTGTAACAGTTACTTTTTTTACACCAAGCAGGGGGAAAAAAAGAGAATTTTGTTTACGTACCGTAAATTCTTTTTTCTTGAATCATCAATGGGAGACCCAGACAATGGGGTTTAGGGCACTGCCCTCCGGAGGCCACACTAGGTACTACAAGTTTGTAGACACCGCCCCCTCCGCTTATAAACCCCTACCGCAGGATATATCCTCAGTTTGGTCCATAAGCTGCGAGGAGGCAAACCACACCGAACTATCGGGAAGACCGTACACAGACGGTGCCACAACCGAAAAACAACTCTGTCCCAACAGGGGACAGTCAAAAGGAAGAATAACATCCAACGGAACACTGGGTGGGTGCTGGGTCTCCCATTGATGATTCAAGAAAAAAGAATTTACGGTACGTAAACAAAATTCTCTTTTTTCTGATCATCACAATGGGAGACCCAGACAATGGGGATGTCCTAAAGCAAACCCAGGGCGGGAAGAGTTCCTCAAAAGACGTTGAAATACACGGTCCCTCTCAAAGATGGGCAACCGCCGCCTGGAGGACCCGCCTGCCCAAACTTGCATCCGCAGAGGCATGGGCATGCACCATATAGTGCTTAGAGAAAGTGTGCAGGCTGGACCAAGTGGCCGCCTGACACACCTGTAGAGCAGACGCTCGATGTCGCAAAGCCCAGGAGGCACCTACAGCTCTGGTAGAGTGAGCCTTCAATCCCACCGGGAGAGGCAAACCAGAAGCCCGGTAAGCCTCTTGAATGGAAGCCTTAATCCATCTGGCCAATGTCGATTTTGATGCCGCGGACCCCTTACAGCGACCTGTCGTAAGAACAAATAAGGAATCCGAACTCCTAAAGGAGGCGGTCCTGGACACATAAATGCGTATAGCTCTCACGAGATCCAGAGTATGGAGGTCGCGTTCAACCTGATGAACGGGAGCGGGGCAAAATGATGGGAGAACAATCTCCTGGTTCAGGTGAAAAGTTGAAACCACCTTCGGCAAGAATTCTGGCCGTGGACGCAACACCACCTTGTCTTGGTGAACCACCAGAAAGGGTGACTTGCACGATAGTGCAGCCAATTCTGATACCCTCCTCAGAGACGTAATTGCCACCAGAAAGGCCACTTTCTGGGACAGACGAGATAGAGAAACATCCCTCAGAGGCTCAAACGGCGGTTTCTGTAATGCCGCCAGGACCATGTTAAGGTCCCACGGGTCTAGAGGTCTCTTGTAGGGCGGAACCATCCGCGACACCCCCTGCAGAAATTGACGGACCTTCGGGAGGAGCGCCAATCGCCTGTCAAACAGCACAGAAAGTGCTGATACTTGACCTTTCAAAGAGCCAAGGGATAATCGCAACTCCAAACCCGACTGTAGGAAGGCCAACAACGTCGGGATGGACAAGGGCCACGGGGACCGTCCACCAGAGGCACACTAGGTAAAAAAGATTTTCCACGTCCTGTGGTACATCTTCCTGGAAACGGGCTTCCTAGCCCGATTCATAGTGGCCACCACTGTAGGGGAGAAACCCCTGGAAGTCAGCAGCCAGGCCTCAAGAGCCATGCAGTCAATCTGAGGGCCTTGGAATTGAGGTGGAAGAATGGGCCTTGCGCGAGTAAGTCTGCGCGATCTGGAAGAGCCCACCTGTGTCCGCCTGACAGTTGCCACAGGTCCGGATACCAGGACCTCCTGGGCCAATCCGGAGCCACTAGAATGGCTACTCTGCACTCCGACCTGATTTTCCACAGCACCCTGGGAATCAGAGCCAGAGGCGGGAACACATATGGCAGCTGGAAACTGGACCAACTCAGGATCAGGGCATCCGCCCCCAGAGACTGAGGATCCCAGGATCTCGCCATGTATTGCGGCACCTGATGATTGAGCCGCGAGGCCATCAGATCCACGTCCGGAGTGCCCCATCTGCCGCAGATGTCCCGGAAGACGTCTGGATGTAGAGACCACTCTCCGGCGTCCATCCCCTGCCGGCTCAGGTAGTCGGCCTCCCAGTTCTCGACCCCTGGGATGTGAACTGCGGAGATCAGGCAGTCGTTTTCCTCTACCCACGACAGAATGCGGTGGACTTCGGCGAGGGCCTGAGCGCTTCTGGTCCCTCCCTGATGATTTATGTAGGAGACGGCCGTCGCATTGTCGGACTGTACCCGAATGGGCTGTCCTGTCAGGAATTTCTGAAACTCCAGGAGCGCCAGATAGACCGCCTTGATCTCCAGTACGTTGATCTGCAACGTCGACTCCGACTGAGTCCAGAGGCCTTGAGCCCTGTGGTGTAAGAACACCGCCCCCCAGCCCTTCAGACTGGTGTCGGTGGTCACCACTAACCATGACGGTTTGAGAAATGACCGGCCCCGTGACAAGTGACGTGGCTGGAGCCACCACTGCAGGGAGTCCCTGGTCGGTTGTGACAGTGCCACCAACCGATTCAGAGAGATCGCTCTCTTGTCCCATCGGCGAAGAATCTCCAGCTGGAGAGGACGGAGGCGAAACTGTGCAAAGGGCACCGCCTCTATCGCCGCTACCATGCGTCCCACCAGTCTCATCAACACCCGAAGGGATGAGTGAGGTGACAGGAGAACATTCTGTACTCCTGAGTGGATCGCCAGCTGCTTGGCTTGAGGTAGAGACACCAGGGCCGAGTCCGTGTGGAAGTCCATGCCCAGATATGTCAATGACTGGGTCGGAACCAGGGTCGACTTCTGGGTATTGAGAAGCCACCCGAACTGTTCCAGAGACCTCATGGTCACCTCCAGGCTCACCCGACAAAGGTCTTCCGATGGCGCCCTGACCAATAGGTCGTCCAGATAGGGTATGACGGCGTGACCCTGCACATGCAGGAGAGCCATCATAGAGGCCATCACCTTCGTGAATACCCGTGGTGCTGAGGCCAACCCGAAGGGTAGGGCCACAAATTGGAAATGTTCGTCCCCCACTGCGAATCGTAACCAGCGCTGATGAGCCGATGCAATGGGCACGTGAAGGCAAGCGTCCTTGATATCGATGGACGCTAGGAAGTCTCCCTGCGACACAGCCGCGATCACGGAGCGCAGGGATTCCATGCGGAATTTCCGAACCAACACGTGACGGTTGAACAATTTGAGGTCCAGAACCGGGCGGAAGGATCCGTCCTTTTTCGGGACAATAAAGAGGTTGGAGTAGAAACCCCTGAACCTCTCTGCCGTGGGCACTGGGACCACTACTCCGTCTCTGCGGAGTCCCTCCAACACCAGGTAAAAAGCCTGAGCCTTTTCTGGGGATGGAACAGACCGATGGAATCGGGATAACGGTCTTGATGTCAGCTCTATCCTGTAACCTCGCGAGACTACGTCTCGAACCCACTGATCTTGAACGTGACGTAGCCACCTGTCCTGGAATCGAGACAGGCGGCCCCCCACCTGTGGGGAGGCAGGATGAGAGAGCGAGTCATGTCGAGGCGGGCTTGGGGGCGGCAGCTGCTGCCCCCGCCGGCTTCTTCTGACGACTCTTGGAGCGCCACTGAGTAGCTGGCTTGCCCCCTCGGTCCGCGCGAGCGGACGTCGTGGATGACTGCGAGCTGGAGCGAAAGGACCACTGTTTAGGGTTCCTTTTAACGGTATACCGTGGCTTAGGCTTATTCTGCGGTATCTTAGGCTCAGCAGAATCCTTTATCAGCTTGTCCAGCTCGGTGCCAAAAAGCCTGTCACCGGCGAATGGAAGATTCTGCAAAATCTTCTTAGATGTGGCATCTGAGTCCCAAAGACGTAGCCACAACAACCTGCGGATCGCTATCGCATTGGCCGAAGCCACAGCTGAGCGAGTGGCAGTTTCCAAAGATGCCGTCCTGGCATAGTCCGCATAGGCCCTTGCCCTCTCAGTAAGCGCCAAGACCTCTGGACTGGATCTCGCCAGGTCCGTGATACCATCCAAGCAGGTAGTAATCGCTTGTAAGGTCCAGACCGTGGCAAAGTTAGGGGCAAATGACGACCCCACAGCCTCATAGGAAGACTTGGCGAGTTGCTCGACCTGTCTATCAGTTGCATCCTTCAATGAGGAGCTATCAGAGGCAGAAAACAGGGAGCGTGCAGCAATTCTAGTCATGGAAGCGTCCACCTTCGGGGACTGCGACCACTCCTGAAGCACCTCCTGGGGGAAGGGGAAGCGATTGTCCTTAGGTTTGCGGACATAGCGCCGCCCAGGATGTAACCTGGGTGCTCTAACCACCCTTCCAAAATTAGTGTGGTCCATGAAAGAGCCACTTGGTCTAGCCTCTGGCCGTAGCCATTGATAGACCTCCTTCGGGTGCACGATAACCTCTGCAGGGGGAGTCACGAGACGCAAGGTCTCATTGATGGAGGACACCAGATCCTCCACCCCATCTGGAGGTTCAGACACAGACCCGAGAGTAGACCCCCCATCATCTTCCTCACCATCAGAGGAACGCTCCTCCTCAGAGAGAGCCTGGAGCTCGGGTGACTCCTCACGACGAGCTCGCTTAAGGGGTCTCACAGCAGAAGAGGGAGACACCCGGGGGTAACTGGACGGAGTAGCTGGGTTTTCCAGTCTCCTATGAAGTGCCTCCAGTGACTGCGACATGGAGGACATCTGGGACAGCAGGGATTCATTAATCCTATTCTGCGTTTCCCATGGTCCTGGGATCACCTGAATCTCAGGATACAGCACCGGAGCTGCTGCATCAGCAGTGCCAGTCCGGGCTTCTGGGCGTCCGCAGTTATTGCAGGACCCCTCCACCAGTGTACCATTGCATGTGGAACAGGTAATGGTGGCATCCGCCGCCTTAGCAGCAAGCTTCCTAACTGAGGACATAGCCACAGTAGGTGAAGTATAAGCCAAGTCGTACAGACAAATAAACCGGGAATCCCGGTGGCTTACCGACCGCAGTAAAGCGGTGGGAGGAAGCGGTGTGTGTGTGTGACCTCCGCGAGTTCCGGTCTCCCTCTGAAGTGCAGACACGCGCTGCCGTAGATCCCAGCCGGGAAGTGAGGGAGAAGATGGCCGCCGCCAGTAAAGTCGTGGGCGGCGCCGAGAACACGCGGGAAGCACACACACACGCCCCCCGGTGACGTCACCGCAAGGGCTGCCTTCTCTCCTCCATGCAGTCTCACAATGGAGGTGCTGGAGCCCGCAGCGCGGGAAAATAGTGTAAAAAAAAAAAAAAACACATTACACACACACACAGACTGCATTACAGCCAAAGATGAGCAGTCTACGGCCTCAGCCCCTGTGACACACAGGGCGGTGCCCCCAGCACAGGGTACACCTCCAGATCCGCGGACCCGAGGGTAACGCGCGGTCTGAGTGTCAGGACACATAAAGTGACAGACACTACCCCCAGGCACACAGGAGACACACAAGGTGCCTCAGTGCCGGTCCGGTCTGTAAGCACCATTTAGGGAGGCCTCGGACGGGGGTTCAGCCCAGTCCGGAGTGTAAGCACCATTTAGGGAGGCCTCGGACTGGGCTGGCTCCAGTCCGGTCTGTAAGCACCATTTAGGGAGGCCTCGGACGGAGCGGAGCTGTGCAAGGCTCCCATCTCCCACTCTCCAGAGCCCCCCAGAGAGGGATGGAAAGGAGCGCGACAGCGTACCGGGAGAACACCAAGTGTCCAGGCTCTAGGCCCTCCGGTACCTCCACCAGCGTGTGCCACAAGGGTGAGCGGGGAGGCTGACGCAGGTCCCGACCAGGACCATATTACCTTGTCTTCAGACGCCATCACGTAAGTAGTGAGAATGCAGTGAAGTGCAAGCAAAGCGTGATCCTCCGAGCACACTAAGTTTAAAACTGAGGATGTTCCCTGCGGTAGGGGTTTATAAGCGGAGGAGGCGGTGTCTACAAACTTGTAGTACCTAGTGTGACCTCCGGAGGGCAGTGCCCTAAACCCCCATTGTCTGGGTCTCCCATTATGATGACCAGAAAATTCCCCTTCGTCCATTGAGGTGATGATGGATCGCAACGACTCCATGCGGAAGTGACGCAGTCTGATAAATTTGTTGAGAAACTTGAGGTCGAGGATCGGACGCACCGACCCGTCTTTTTTGGGCACCACAAAGAGGTTCGAGTAGAACCCTGTGTACCTTTCGTTTGGAGGCACTGGCACAATGACTCCTGCCTGCCGAAGAGAATCGACGGCCTTGAGAAAAGCGCGAGCCTTCTTTGGTGACCTTGGGGGGGGGGGGGACAGGAAGAAACGTTTGGTCGGGAGGGTGTGAAATTCTATGGAGTATCCGGAGGAAACCACCTCCCTGACCCACTTGTCGTCTACGACTGCGAGCCAGATGTTCCGAAAAAGAGAGAGGCGGCCGGCCGCCTACTCGGGAGGGATCGTCCGGGAGGGGAAAAGAGTCAGGAAGAAGAGAATGTTTGGGTTCGTGATCCCTTGGCCTTTGACTGGAGCGCGCCTGCCAGGAAGTCGAGGTTCTCTGAGAAGCCTGAGAGGTTCTATCTCTCCGTGGGAATCTGGTATTAGCCTGTGGAGGGCGGGACGTCGACCATCCAAATGAGTTGCGAAAAGATCTAAACCGAGTCTGTTGACGTCTGAAAAGGGGACGTTTCGGCTTGTGTTGTGGGAGGGAAGTGCTCTTCCCTCCAGTGGCATCCGAAATTAGCTTGTCAAGTTTTTCCCCAAACAGACGTCCGCTGAGATACGGCAGGCTGGTCAGAGATTTCTTGGAGGCCGAGTCTGCCTTCCATTCCCGCAGCCAGAGCGCTCTGCGGATGGTGATTGCGTTAGCTGCTGCAATAGCTGAGCAGGCAGCAGCATCAAGGGAAGCCTGAAGTATATATTCAGCCGCGACGGAGATCTGGGCAGCCATCTCTGACTCTTCCAGAGATTGAGAATTATCACGGAGAGAGGACGCCCAGGAGGTAACCGCCTTGGCTACCCAGACTGAGGCAAAAATAGGGGACAATGCCGAGCCAGAGGCCTCAAAAATAGACCGAGCTAGTTGCTCGACCTGTCGGTCGGTATGATCCTTGATAGATGATCCGTCTGGAAGGGAGAGGAGTGTGCGCGTGGCCAGACGGGAGATTGGAGGGTCAACCTGTGGAGACTCAGCCCAGTTCTGGCTAACAGTAGGGGGAAAAGGATAGCGAGATTCCATGGCCCTTCGGTTACCAAAACGTTTATCCGGACGAGTCCTGTATTTGGTCATAAGTTCCTGGAACTCATGGTGATCCGTGAAAAACTTGTGTGGGCGCTTCGTTCGTTTAAATGATATTGCGGACTCCGGATTCTCTAAAGTGGGACTATCAACCTTACAAGTCTGATTGACGGCCGTAATCAGGTCTTGAATCATAGACTGAGTGTCAGGGTTGTCCAAGTCAAGCGACATTTCCTGCTCCGGGTCCGAATCGTATGGACCCTGAGACGAAGGGGAACCTGGTCCCTGGTCATGGGATGGGGAACCCTGGGAGCTCCCTGAAGGGGAAGGAGGGGGGTCCCTTCTCTTAAGAGAGGCTCGGTGGGAAGAAGAAGATTCCTGCCTCTGATCCCTGGGGTCAGAATCGTGGCTCTGAGCGACATTCTGTTCGGGCTCAGGGGTGTCTGCCGTGGGTTGGGCATGCAAAGCCTATATCAGGGTCGAAGTTAGTCTTTCCATGGATTGAGACATGGATTGAGTTAGGGACTGAGACAAGAAGACCACCCATTCAGGGGTAGCGCGGGGGCTACCAGTGGCAGCAGAGGCGCTGGGCTCCGAGGAAACCTCAGGAGCAGGGGCTGCTGCACCGGGTGGTTCCGTATGAGATGGGTCACAGGCCTGGCAAAGAGGGGTCGTCTGACCGCTGGGCAAATGGTTCTTGCAGGTTGTGCAAGAGGCATAGAAGGTAGCCATCTTAGAGCCCTTTTTGTTACTTCTGGCGTTCTGCGTAGTTATGGAGAGCTGCAGAATCTGGGACACACTATGTATGCTGCTTAGGAGAGGAGCAGCAGATGCAGTAAACTGCAGGGGGGGAGTGCACAGAGAAAAGACAATCAGACAGAGGGCACCAGCGAACGCTGTGCCCCTTACCGCTCCCAATGGACCGCAGGCAAGGTCCGGTGTCCCCCTGAGGAAAGGTGTCCCACGTGCTGGCACAGAAGATGGCGGCCAGGGCGTCTGCTCCCAGAGAAAAGGCGCGCAGAAGATCTCGCGATGAGAGAGACGTGCCAGGGAGAGGCGATCCGCCCACAGTAACACGGCCGGGATCTCCATTCCCGGCCGCCTGACGTCACCCGGAGGCGGCAACGAGGGGCGGCATCAAGGGCGGGCTTAGGAGCAGGCCGCAAGCCGGGGGCTCAATTAGGCCCCTGAGGCCGAAAACGAGCGCGCATCGGCGCGGAAGTGCGGGAAAGGAACGCCGCGGGCCACCCTCGGGCACCTGAGTCCCTGCAGTGGAGCCCAGGGCAGAGGGGCTAAGGTGAGCACTGTAGCCCTTCAGGGGCTAGAAGAGGACCTCAGGGCAGACTCCATTCCCAGAGCTAGGGGAGCTAAGGGGGATGGCTGGAGCCCGTCAGGGGCAGAAGGAGACCTGCAGCCCAGGGCTAGGGAGCGAGGAGGGAAGGCAACCAATGCATACAGGGTCCCAAAGGAGCCCTGCTTACCTTATGGAGGCACCTCAACCCAAAACCCCTGACAGGGAATGGGGAGGGCATCTTGAATGCTCGACTCAATCCCAGGAATATGAGGAGAGTGTCAGCCTGGCGTCCCTGTCCGGCAGGATCTGCTCCAGAGATCCTGGAAGGTTGCTGTGCATGTCACCCTGGGTCCCGCAGGGGGTAGGGAGAAGTAGGGAATAACGCAGGCGACAAAAAAACGGAACACAAGGAGATCGGAACGCTGAGGAACCGTCGCCTTGCTTCCTGTCCACCGAAGCAGAAGGGGGTACGTGGAGGTAACACCCCGCGTTCCCGTCTGTTGTTGTTTTTGGGAGATCGGTATGCAGAGATACCGTCGCCCTCTAGTATCCTTGGTAAAAAAGGAAAAAGCTGAAAAATCTAAAAAAGAAAAAACCTAATTATGTACTAGTATTGTGGTCCTTGGACCGCATCTACCTCCTAATGAGACACTAAGCAAAAACTGGGGAGGCTGGAGCTAGCCAGGGTGTATATACTGCAGGGGAGGAGCCACACTGTTTTCTTGTTTTAGAAGTATACTTAGTGTCGCCTCCTAGTGGACAGCAGCATAACACCCACGGTCCTGTGTCCCCCAATGAGGCGAAGGAGAAATGGCAACCATCTTTGGCAGCACTTACGTTTGTGAACAGACTTTTTCCAGAATGAAACATCTGAAATCTCCAACCAGATCTAGACTAACTGATGCGCACTTGCACCCCTTGTTACGGCTAGCAGTGACAAATATGGAACCGGACATTGACCATCTCATTAGTCAAAAGCAGGCCCATAGTTCCCATTGAGATACTGGTAACTTTGTTGATTTGAATTTCCTTGTTCTTTATGTTAAAATAAATATTGGATTTGTTCCAGTTTGTTTTTTGTACTTATGTGCAGTGTGCATAGGGATTTTCATAGATTTTTCTTATAGTCCGGCCCTCCAACCGTCTGAGGGACCGTGAACTGGCCCCCGATGTAAAAAGTTTGGGGACCCCTGAACTAGGGCATCAGCATACGTTTTGTTAATTATTATAATGCACTTACCTAGATTACTTGATGACAATCATGTGGCCATTAGTTCACCCCCATCACCCCGAATCCTGGCAGGGGCCACTGCAGAGAGAGACAGACACATCACACTATTAAGGATAGGGGCAGATAACTACAGGTAGACATATACGTTATATAATTATAGATTATGTGCCCCTCCCCCAACACTTTACACCAAAGCTCCAGTGTACGGCCATGTACCCCATTCACAGGGCAGGATAAACGGTTGTGGAGTAAAGCTTATATGCAATTGGGTGTTAGCAGAGATTCGTCTATTGGGGCAGTCACGATTTTCTCTGCAAGACATTGACCCATAACAGGAAAAAAAAAAGCATCCCCAGAGGTCAGAATCGTCTTGTTCAGGGTGATACGGTAAGTAGAGATGAGCCGCCACCCTGGTGTTTGAATTCGATTCGATGAATGTGTGTTCGTCGAACACCATGCATACACATTAAAACATCTTCTAACTTAAAACCTGCGGGGGGAGCAATTCCAGGGAGCGGGGAGTGCAGCACCAGAGAGCCGGGAGCGAAAGACCCAGGCGGGGAAGCCGGCGGTGGTGAGAAGACCTCACCGCCAGCTTTCTTACGCTTCCTGGGGTCACACCAATATTAGACATGACCGCCATGAATTTCTACTTCATGCGAGTTCATGATGCATGAACTGCCATGAACCCTGACAGCACCGCGGCTACTTCAAATGAACAGCTGATATGCATCAGCTGATAATTTGAAATAACCGGCGGGAAAGCTGGCTTTCTAGCTCTGTGCTGCGCTCCCTGATGCCCCCTCATCGCTCACCCCGCTGCCTCCCTGTCTGATCCTAAGTTAGGACTGGGCGGGGGGGAGCAGCTCCAGGGAGTGGGGAGGGGGCATCAAGGAGCGGGAAGCGCAGCACAGAGCAGGAAAGCTGGCAGTGAAGTCTTCTCACTGCCGCCGGCTTCCCCGCCCGGGTTCTTCGCTCCCTGGTGCTGCACTCCATGCCTGATCCTAATTCAGGATCAGGATGGGGGGGCTACAGGGGGCAGAGGATTGGGCTGAATGCCGGCTTTTAAACAATCATGCCCCCGTTTCAGACTTTCTCTGCCCCCAGACCACTTTATAGGGTCCTTTTGGTGAATGAACTGTTATCGAACATAACCTTGAACTGCTGAATTTGAAGCTAATTCTTCGCATTCACTGAATGACTCAAACACCGCCCAAAAAAAGATCAAATTTGAGATTGGCAAACATTTCGAACCAAACACCGCTCATCTCTAACGGTAAGACATAATGGCACACAGCTCTGCTCTACTGCCCGGGTCACACATCTCCCTGCCAGCATCTATTGTGATTAACAGCAAGGGAAGAAGAGCAGAGCTTGGTGTTATTACAAACACCTCTCTACATCTATGCCAGGTATTGGAGAATAATGCTTCGATTGCTGATAAGATCCAGTGTGGTGTATGTGATATACAGAAGCTCTCATCTCACGGCACTGACATTGTAGGGCAGGGGTGGGGAACCTCAGGTCCCAGGGCCGTATGCGGCCCTCGGTGACTTCTGCAGCCCCCAGGCAGATTCCTGGGGACCACAGGGCTCAGGCTGGTAGATGCATTTTGCTGAGTGCTTGTCTTTTAAATCCAGCTCTCCAGTGATCTCTATGCCCCAGCCTCAGCCTCCCTGGTGACGTATATGCCCACAGCCTCTCCTTTGATGTCTATCGCCCTAGCAAACCTGGAAAAGCGCTTGAGAAGCAACATGATCAATATCACCTAACATCACAACCGTATCAAAGAGAAGAGCCTCAGCCACCACAGTAGGGGGATGGATATTGTTTAACCAAATTTATCAACTTGAAAATTACCCGCTATTTTTGTGCGGCCCCTGAAGGATGGTAGAAATTTCCAAATGGCCCTCGGCAGAAAAACAGTTCCTTACCCCTGGTGTAGGGTGAAGAAGAGTAGAGCTGTGTGTTATTTCAAATCTTTCTACATCTATGCTGGGCAATGAGGAATAATGCCCTCAATGTTGAAACAGATCCAACGTAGAGTACGTGACATGTGGCAGCTCTAATCTCACGGCACTGACAGTGTGGGGGGAAGAAGAGCAGAGAGGACATTGAGAGCTGCAATATACCACAGACACCACTGAATTGGTGTCAGGTATACGAGAGTTAATCCCCGATTCCTGTGATAGGTGCAGAAACATATGTAACGACACAATGACACAGCTCCGCTCTCCTTCCCAGATGGCTGTGGATAAAATAGTGTAATAGGGTCTTATCCATTATGAATTTCCTGAAGAAGCAGCGTGGTTATGCTTTGAAACGTCCAATAGTGATTTATTCTACACAAGTATTGCCTCTGGATCTGGATTATTCAGCGGCAGCGCGGATCTAATATCCACTGATCATCTCTGCTTTTTGTGTTTTCTTCTCCCCAGGTCACATAGATCTCACTGCCAGTACTTAATGTAATATGTGTCTTTACATACACCGCTCTGTATTCTCAGTGATTACAAGTGGTCGGAAAATAACAGAGTCAAGTGTCTGGGATAGCTGCCGAGGTGTATGTAATGACACACAGCTCTGCTCTCCCTCACACTGTTATTCCCATGAGATGAGAGCTGCAGTGTCACATACACTGGTCAGGATCTGGTCCAACTAGCAGATCATTGTGCCCCAATGCCTGGGATAGCTGCAGAGGTGTATGTAATGACACACAGCTCTGCTCTCCCTCACACTGTTATTCCCATGAGATGAGAGCTGCAGTGTCACATACACTGGTCAGGATCTGGTCCAGCTAGCAGATCATTGTGCCCCAATGCCTGGGATAGCTGCAGAGGTGTATGTAATGATACAGCTCTGCTCTTTTTCCCTTGCTTGTAATGACAGTAGATGTGGCAGGGTGATCTGTGTGTCCTGAGGAGGAGATCAGAGCTGTGTCATTACATTTTACCATATCACACAGATTCAGACCGTCTTTTAGGAAGAATTCTCTATTTACCTGTATGGTGTTGCCTGGCTAATGTCATGTCAAGGGAAAAATGTAAAAGCCTCATGTAAAGAGACTATGTGAATGCTCAATCGCTTCTTGAAATTAGCAAGTAATTAAGTAATGTTTACAAGCTAATATTTCTGCAATGGAGACTGAGAGGAGGAATAAAAATAAAAAAAAAACGACGTTTGATTCAGCTCTTCAGCCACCAGTTTAATATGCTGAAACGGTGAACGGTCCTCTGGAAAGGTTATTAGATTAATTTCTACAGAATACAATTTCATCCCTATGGTTCCATTGCACATGGAATATTCCAAAACCTTTAAAACAGCTCCCCCTAGTGGCCAGGCTCTACATAGCAAAGTTCTTAATAAAGGACAGGCTGCATGCAAGCTCTGGAGGAACAGATGACTTGGGATATTAAAATCTAAGGGCACTTTCACATCAGCGGTTTTTTGAAATCGCGGCAGATGCGGTGAAAAAAAATGCATCTGCCGCGATTACCGCATACCGGCTGCACTTGCGGCAAACCCCATACAATGTATATGCGGGCTTGCGGCAAATGCGGTTTTGGCACTTGCGGCAGCGAAAAAAAAAACCACGGCTGAGCGCGGTTTTTTCACGGCCGCACCTGCCGCAAGTGCCAAAACCGCACTTGCCGCAAGCCCGCATATACATTGTATGGGGTTTGCCGCAAGTGCAGCCGGTATGCGGTAATCGCGGCAGATGCATTTTTTTTCACCGCATCTGCCACGATTTCAAAAAAACAGCTGATGTGAAAGTACCCTAAGCTCAGTTTGCTTAAAAGGCATCTGTCAGCAGGTTTTGCCAACTCATCTGAGAGCAGCATATTGTATGTAGGCAGAGACTCTGAATATAACAATGTATCACTTAGATTACTGGCTGCAGCCTGTCAAACAATTTAGTTTTAGGCATGAAGCAGAGCTGGAAGCCCCCACGTTCTCAAGAGTTTGTGCATTGAGCGTGAGTTGTCAATCACAGCAGAGTGTGTTGGACTGCCCTGCTTGTGACAAAGTAGTCCTGTAATGGTAATCGCCAAGTGATAAAGCCTTTAGTTCATGTAAACAATAGTACAAACACTGATAAAAAAAAAAAATGAACTGTGCTTCTCTTAACTCTAAACATGCTCCTGGCACACCGACTCGGCCGTGTGCACCTGCGTAAATTCAGAGGATTATGCGCAGGTGCTGAAGAGGAGGGGACACACAGAAGAGGAGGTGGAAGACATATAAAGGGGTAGGGGAGGACCGGCCCAGCGGTGATGGAAGAAAGCAAAGATAAGACCCATTAGACCGCTTAACTATCAGTTTAAATACAGGATGGGAAACTTTAGAAAGTGTTGCTTTCGGAGTACGGGGTGGTAGAGAGATTTGTACACACCTTCACTGAATGCAGCCGGGGCAGACTGACCCAGGTGGCAGGGGGCAAGTGCACCCCCAGGCCACCTAAAGTGGGCTCATCCAGGGCCACCCCCATACTGAATGGGCCGGTCCGGCTCGGTCTTGCGGCCGCAGCCGCTCATTTCACAGGTGACGGCCGGGCGACGCATGGTGAGTGCTCTATTCTAGCAACTCCTCTCCTCGCCAGACTGCACTAGCAACCCCCCGCACCTCACCTCGCTAGATTTCACTAGCACCCCCCCACCCCCTCCATAGGGCTGACAGCAGGGCATTGCCTCCCTCAGCCTGGAGCGCCAGCCCGCCCCCGAATGCAGGATACAGTGGCGTTACTAGAGTTCGAAGGGTCCCGGAGCGAAATTTGGACTTGTCCCCTCCCCTGTGCACCCATATTGGTCAGATGTATGGGCCCCATGTAACATACATTCTAAATCCTATACTCACGAATTGACCTCTCTCCCATTCATTATGTTTTAATGTCCCTCATCCTGCTATACATGGTTCTCCTCCTGGAAAATGCCCTTATCCTGGTATATATGGTCCTCCATTATAGTATAATGCAGTCTCACATCCCTCCATATATAGTATAATGCAGTCTCACATCCCTCCATATAATATAATACAGCGACCCAGCCCTCCGTATAGTATAATGCAGCCTCACAGCCCTGCATATAGTATAATACAAGGATGGGGAACGTCCAGCCCCCGGGCCGGATCCGGCCCGCCAAGTCATCTGGTGCGGCCCGCGCCACTCTGCCTGTTTTGTTTAACTGCAGGCCCTTTAATTCTTCAGAGGTGCGCGCGATATTAATGTCTGACATGCAGCAGAGCCAGGGAATGAGAGTTCTGTGTGAGAGAAAGGGCTGCGCTCCACTGTGCTCTCCAGCTCCCCCTGAGCTATAACTCAGCTCCTGCTGGCATCGGGAGGTTGTGATCTGATTTATTCCACCTCCCAGGTCAGTACAAGTGTGGGGGGAACAGAAAAGAAAAAAAAACCATCAGCTTTCAATTACAAAGTTCCCGGGCTGCAGGGGGGACGAGCGCGTCGGGCTGCAGGGGGGACGAGCGCGGCGGCAGCAAGAAGATAAGCAAAAATGTGATGATGCAGCAGCACATTCAAGAGGGAGATAAAAATCTGGTTAGGTTTCTGCATACATCTGCTCCCCCCCCCACAGGCTCAGTATACCGCTGCCCACCAGTGATCTGTGTACCCCCCAGTTCTATAGTTACCATCCAGTGCTGTATATATTCCCTTAGTGCTCTGTGTACTCCCCCATTGCTTTGTATACTCCCCATGTGCTCTAAATACGACACTCAGGGTACCTTTACACGCCGCTACGGCAGGATGGATACATCCCGCTACTTCACGTGCACGCTCAAACGGTTACAAACGGTCAACGCATCACCTTTACACGCCGCCATAAGGTGCGCTACGCTACGTGACATCTGTAACTAGCTGCATCGCCGGGTGTCTCAAGTAGCCATCTGTAGCTTAGCGTACCACATTTACACAGCGCTACAACAAGCTAATATGGGCGGACCTGGTACAGCAGAGACAGCACATAGGCGTGCCACAATCTTGGATTACGAGCCGTCCGTACGATGATAGGACAGCGCAATATCATCATGATTGGCCAGGCATCGCAGGAGGCTGAGAAATACAGCACGCTCGAGCAATTGTGTAGTGTGACTGGTCAGCTCCTTAAATATGCCGCCCTAGGCAGCGACTACCAATCGTCATGCAGGAGCTTCATCCAATGCTCGCTGTAGGGGCGCGGTATCCCGGAGCATGGGTCACGCCTTAGCTACATTGCAGTTACATCGACGAGTGTCCAGAGTTCCCTTCCGTTGCTTCTTTACACGCCGATACAGCTCGCTACCATCGGCTTTGTAGCCATCAGTTATTGAGCAGAGCCCATAAACAGATGTATCTGTCGCCGGCTGTCTCGTCACGTCTTCAGACGCCGCTACTACGGGCTATATTGGCGCTACAAGCTACATTTGTAGCGTGTAGCGGGATGTATCCATCCTGCCGTAGCGGCATGTAAAGGTACCCTCAGTGCTCTGTATATACCACCCAGTGGTCTGTGTATACAACCCAATGCTCTGTATATACCTCCTAGTACTCTGTGTACCACCCAGTGCTTTGTACATCCCCCCAGTGCTCTGTGTACTCCCCCAGTTTTCAGTACACCCACTAGTGCTCTGTATACCCCCCATTGGTCTGTATATACCACCCAGTGCTCTGTGTACCACCCGGTGCTCCGTATACTCCTTTAGTGCTGTATATCCCCCAGGGCTATCTATACTCCCCCAGTGCGCTGTATATATGACCCAGTACTGTGTATATACCCCAGTGGTGTGTATACACCCCCCAGTGATTTATTTACTCCCCCAAGGCTGTATATAACCCCAGTGATTTATTTTCTCCGCCATGGCTGTATTTACCTTCCAGGGCTGTATATATCCTCCAGTGATGCATTTTCTCCCCCAATGCTGTGTATACCCCTCAGTGATGTACATACCCCCTAGTGATGTATTTAATCCCCCAGGGCTGTATATGCCCCCAATGATCTATATACTCCCCCAGTGCTGCAATGTATATGCTGTAGCCCCCATGTATCCTATGTGATGTGTATGCTGTAGCCCCCATGTATCCTATGTGATGTGTATGCTGTAGCCCCCATGTATCCTATGCGATGTATATGCTGTAGCCCCCATGTATCCTATGCGATGTATATGCTGTAGCCCCCTATGTCTCCTATGTCATGTATATGCTGTAGCCCCCTATGTCTCCTATGTCATGTATATGCTGTAGCCCCCATGTCTCCTATGTGATGCATATGCTGTAGCCCCTATGTGATGTATATGCTGTGGCCCCTATGTCTCCTATGTGATGCATATGCTGCAGCCCCCATGTCATGTATATGCTGTAGCCCCTATGTCTTCAATGTGATGTATATGCTGTAGCCTTCATGTCTCCTATGTGATGTATAAGCTGTAGCCCCGTATGTCTCCTATGTGATGTATATGCTATAGCCCCCATGTCTCCTATGTGATGTATATGAGTTATAAATATTATCACTATTCGTTTACTGCACTCCGGCTAACATAAATCTGGAAAAGCAGTTGAGAAGCAGAAAATCAATATCTCCTAACATCACACATCGCCTGCAACCACCACATTAGTGGTGAGGTAATTAATTATTTGACTAAATACAGTAGGGTAATTTTCAGGTTGATAATTTTATGCGGCCCCCGAAGGATGGAAGAAATTTACAAATGGCCCCTGGCAGGAAAAAGGTTCCCCACCCCCGGTATAATACAGCGACCCAGCCCTCCATATAGTATAATGAAGAATCACAGCCTTCATACAATATAATGCAGCCTAACAGCCCTCCATATAGTATAATGAAGCGTCACAGCCCTTCATATAGTATAATGCAATAATGCAGTCTCATAACGCTCCATATAGCATACATCACACACACAGGGACACTACTCACCGGTCAACCCCACTGACGCCGCTCTCAGCCTTCAGGAGCACAGCACCGCACCATCTCCCTGCCTCAGATGCCGTTAGTGTACGGTGCCGCTGTCCTGGCCAATCACAGGCCACGAGCCGCCTGGGCAGCCAATCACAGGCCAGTAGCGGACGTCATGTGCCAACTGGCCTCTGATTGGCCAGAACAGCGGCGTGGGGTTGGGGGGGTGTTTGCAGAGAATGGTGCCGCCGGACTTAATACATCCAGGAGCCGTGATCAGCCGCCTGGGACATGGATTAACGTCCCCAGGGACGCACATCCATGTAAAGCAAGTGTGGCGAGGGGGGTGGGGGGAGTCGCAGGAATCGGCGGGCCCCTGTACCTCTAGGCCCCTGCGACCGTGGTTGTTACGCCACTGGCAGCATACACGCTGCTGAAGGTGCTGCTTTCACTTTTTTTCAGGACCGCAACTACCGGAACTGACTTGTCGCACCTGCCGCAAAGCCCATAAACAATGCATGGTGCATACCGCAAGTGCGGCCGTAAAGCGGCAGATGTGGTAAATCTCCTCCTCTGGAAAGGCGAGATGGCGGGGAACGCGCTGTTCCCTGCTGGCACCAGAGATCCAGCGATAATATCGTGGGCTCTCCGGTGCTCAAGTGACAGCCTGGGGTTCTGGCTTGACCTCGGAAGCTGTCACAGAGAACTTCCAGTGCTTTGTTGGCAGGCGCTGTCAACCACTCACCGTCCACGATTCTGAGAGATACAGAACAACTGCAGCTCATCGGTATCTCTCAGAAGCGATCGGACTGTGCGGCAGGGTGCCTCTCTATAGGGCAGTGTAAAACTAATAGTGAATGAATAAAGTTTTTTTAAACTTGAAAAAAAAAAAAAATTCAAATCACCAACTTTTCCTTCCATTCACAATAAAAGTAAAAAAATAAAAATAAAAAAATAATAACACACCACAAGTTTGGTATCACCGCGTTTAGAATCGCCCGATCTATCAAGATATAAAATCAAATCACACAGTTTTGGTCTACTTATCTTTCTATTCTTTTATATCCTTCTTTCTTGAAATTTCTCCCTTCTTCCCCTTCTTTCTCTAGGTCTACCTCTACCTGCTTAGTTCTTGAATTTGTTTCAGATTCCCTCCCTCTCTCCCTCCTACCTGACCCCATCTTCTGGGTGCAATGCCGAATAGTGGTCTCTCAGTTGAAAATAGGGACGCTGAATGTCAAAGGCCTGCATGATTCAGGCAAAAGGTCTATTATGTTCAACTATTTGAAATCCAATAAAATATCTGTTGCATTTCTACAGGAAACGCATCTCTGTGCCGCCAAGCCATTTAGACTTTCCAATCACTGGTTCCCTGCAGTGTATCACAGCCTCGCACCCGATGCGGGCTCTGCGGGTACCAGTATGGTGTTGTCAAGGTCCCTTCTGTGGGAACTTCTGGAGTCTCGAGATGGAGTGGGACGGCTGCTACTGATTAAGGTAAAATTGCTTCCCAGCTTTACACTTTTGCCTCGCTATACCTCCCGAATACTGGTCAGATACTGTTACTGCTAACGTATTGGAGATGGTTGATGACTTTGCTGAGGGGACCCTTGTACTAGGGGGAGACTTCAATGTGACCCTAGACCCAGCCGTAGATACTTCATCCGGCCGTTCAGCACTGACGGGCCCAACACGACGCTTGTGACGGACTCTACATGACTTTCAAACTGTTGGATGCATAGTGCCTGCTCCAGCTTTGTGACAGTCTATTCATTTTACTCCACAGTGCATGTCTCATACTCACGTCTGGACTATATACTCCTACGACACCATGACATGACACATATACAAGCTGCAGACATTGAACCAATTACATTCTCGGATCATGCTCTGGTCACAGTTTCGATCCTTTTTTCCTCCCCCCTGCCAAGGCAGTGGCAGTGGAATTTTATCCTATGGGGCCGGATGGCAGCTCCCTGCCATCCGGTTTCCATCTCTCCGGAAGAATCCGGGAGAATTCGGATTTTTCTCCCGGACACAAAAATGCTGCTAGCAACGTGTGTGTCCGGGGAGAAAAATCTCCCCAAATTGCCGGATCCGGGGCAATCCGGCGCTCCGTAACATGGGAGCCTATGGGGGCCGGATTGCCCCGGATCCGGGAACCGAACACCTGCACGGCGCTGTTATTTCAGGACCATGGCTAGCTCCCCGCAGGCCTGAATCATCAGCAGCTGCGTCCGGCTGCACACCGGACCGGAGGGCATATTAGACCTCCGGTTCTGTGTGCTGATCCAGTCCGAGGCTGTACGGTTCATCCCTGACAGCCCCGAATCAGATGCTGCCGTGATGTGAAGCCAGCCGTAATGAGAGCTGTAAACTACGGAACGTAAAAAATTGGCCAAACGCCAAAATTACGTTTTGTTTGTTGCCGCAACATAGCTATAAAATGCAATGGGTGATCAAAACAGCACATCCACCCAAAAATTCTATCATTAGAAAAGCAGCTCAAGATGCAAATAAATAAGCCGTCACACAGCCCCAGATCCCTAAAAATGAGGACGCTACGGGTTGCAGAACTAGGCGCAAACATGTTACCTTTACTGGTATCTAATAACTTGTACCGACCTGAGGCACCATACAGTCATGTTCGTTTTACCATATAGTGAACATGGCAACTCAAAAAAAAAAAAAAAAAAACTGTGTAATTGCACTATTTTTGCAATTTCACCACACTTGAAATTTTTTTTTCTCATTTTCCTGTACGCTATATGGTAAAATAAATGATTGCATCTGAAAGTACAACTCGTCCCGCAAAAAAACAAGTCTCATATGTCTATACTGACGAAAAAATAAAAAGGTTATGGCTCTTCGAAGTAGAGGAGCAAAAACGAAAATGAAAAAAAATTCCAGGGTCATGAAGGGGTTAAGCCCATTATCAGCCCCATACTTGTGAGTTCTATCCCGCACCCTGCTTCTCCCACACTCCACGCCTTATTACCAGTCTAAGGGCCACTTTACACACACCAACTTATCTGTCCAACTTCTGACCAACTTACTGGTTGCAGTGAAATCATGGACACATTGTTCCATTTGTACACAGCCACAAAATGGAGCAATGTGTCCATGATTTCACTGCAACCAGTGAGTTGGTCAGAAGTTGGACAGATAAGTTGGTGTGTGTAAAGTGGCTATTAGAAACAAAACCTGAGAAGTTTTAGGGTATGTGCACATCAGTCGGTTCTGCATCTCTGCAGACCGACCGGGAACCGGTGGACACTGGCAGAAACTGAGGTTTCTGAACTCGGCAGTGTCCCTGGTTTTGTTAGCGTTTTGCTAACGATTTCCGATCGGTTTCCCAGCGTTTGTACAGCGTGTTCTGGGCGATTTCCCCGGCGTTTTTCTTAGCGATTTCCAGACTGGTCTTTGCTGCACTTGTTCAGCTGGAACCGCTGGAAAAACGGTGAAAAGAAGTCACTTGCTCTATCTTTGGAAACCGGTGGCAAAACGCAGATTAAACTGAAAACGACCAGAAGAAAAACGTTGTAATGTAGACAGCGTTTGCTAAACTCCATTGACTAGCATGTTAATCCAACCGGAGGGTAGGATTAACATAAATTAACATAAAACTGAGCGGAAAACGCCGACGGAAAACGTCCAAAAGCAGCCCACAAAACGACTGATGTGCACATACCCTTATTGAGTATGAGATGAATAAACCCCAGATCACATACCTGCTGTATCCCGGGAAAATTTTCACTACAAGAGTTTCTCAGGAGGCTTCTATACAGGATCTTAATGTTCCTGTCCAGATCCATGAAAGCCTTCCTCCAATGCTATAAAGAAAAAGATCATGAACATTACAAGAAAATATGAACAAAATCAACATCTAATGTTTCTTAGTTGTTTATCACTAAGTTTTCCAAAACTTCCATAAGAGAAATCTTATCAGTTCTGCAAACGTTTGAGGCAGCAAAATACAAATGCTAAATACCTAATCTGAGAGCAGCTTAATGTAGGGGCAGAGACTCCAGCAATGTGTCACTTACTTTACTGGGTGCAGCAGTTGTTATAGAATCTGTTTTCTCTGCTGTATAAGAGCTCAGAATGCTGAGCTGTGTATAACCCCGCCCACCCCCCTGACTGGCAGCCGTGTATAACCCCGCCCACCCCCCGACTGGCAGCCATGTATAACCCCGCCCACCCCCCCGACAGGCAGCTGTGTATAACCCCGCCCACACCCCTGACAGGCAGCTGTGTATAACCCCGCCCACACCCCTGACAGGCAGCTGTGTATAACCCCGCCCACACCCCTGACAGGCAGCTGTGTATAACCCCGCCCACACCCCTGACAGGCAGCTGTGTATAACCCCGCCCACACCCCTGACAGGCAGCTGTGTATAACCCCGCCCACACCCCTGACTGGCAGCTGTGTATAACCCCGCCCACACCCCTGACTGGCAGCTGTGTATAACCCCGCCCACACCCGACTGGTTGGGAGCTTCCTGTGTACATTGTACATTGGCAAAAAGAGGCTAATCAGCGGTGGAGACTGGGTTACACAAAAGTTGACCAGGAGGAACGAAACACCAAGTCCTGTAGTGATAATCTCCTGCTGATAGAACACTGAGGGCCTCTTTACACACACCAACTTATCTGTCCAACTTCTGACCAACTTGCTGGTTGCAGTGAAATCATGGACACATTGCTCCATTTTGTGGCTGTGTACAATGGAACAATGTGTCCATGATTTCACTGCAACCAGTAAGTTGTTCAGAAGTTGGACAGATAAGTTGGTGTGTGTAAAGTGGCCATAATAAGTGACACTTTCCAGGAATCAGGATTTCTGTCCCTACATTACGCTGCTTTCAGATCACATAGCAAATGTCTGCAGATTTCCTTTCACACATCTATTTGTTTAAAGCATTCTTAGGCTGCATTCACACATTGCGTATTTTGCTGCGTTTTTACGCGCGCTTTTCAAAATACGCAATGTGCCTTTTGTCTGCCAGCAAAGTGAATGTGAAATTCACTTTGCAGTGCAGACATTGCGCAAAAATACGCAGTGCTTATTGAGGGAGAAAGTGCAGCTGCGTAAAGAATTGATATGTCAATTCTTTACGCAGGTGCTCCGGCGTTTTCCCCCCTCTGATGTCACAGAGGGGAGGAAGAATCCTGCTTCCTCCTCCCTTCTGTGACATGTATGACCGCCCATTAGATTTCACAGTGTATTAATATACACTGCGAAATCTAAATTAAACCAAAGCAAGTGAATGAAAAATAAAAAAGAATCACATACTTCTCTCTCAGACGCCTTTTCCGGCAATCCAACGCTGTCCGGTATCCGGTTCCAAGTGAGATGTCTTCTGCTAGTACCGTGTGGTGACGTCAGAGGGGCGTTCCCGGGCACTCGCGGTCATGTGATACATATCACATGACCGCGATCAGCCAATCAGTGCCGGGAACGCCCCTCTGACATCACCACAGGTACTAGCAGAAGACATCTCACTTGGAACCGGATACCGGACAGCGTCGGTTTGCTGGAAAAGGCGTCGGAGAGGTGAAGTATTCTGGTTTTTTTTTTTTTTTCATACACTTGCCTTTCTTTAATTTAGATTTCGCAGTGTATATTAATACACTGTGAAATCTAATGGGGCTGTAACAGAGGGGAGGAGGAAGCAGGATTCTTCCTCCCCTCTGTGACATCACTGCGCTTTCTGGAGTAAAGAAAGCGCAGTGTGTGAAAGCACCTGCGTATTTTGTTGCGCTTTTTTGCGCGGCCGAAAAACGCGGCAAACAGTGTGCGCAAAAAAGCGCAACAAAATACGCAAATGTGTGAACGCAGCCTTACTTTACAACAATTTTCCACACTTGGTTAAGACGCTTGCACAGTTCTTTATATTTGTAAATAACTATTTGTTATACAAACATCTTTCCATCTTTTCTTTCCGATATATTTTTTACACTAATTCAGACATCACTATGTATAATTGCGGGTGGCTCATCCACTTCCGTCTGAATGTCCGCCTATGTCATTCCGGGCGCCATATTTCCACACCCAACATATGGGTGTAAGAATATGGATCGGAACACCGCCCGCCGCACACCACTAGCGCTCCCTCCCCACTCCATCCTAGCAGTCAGTTGGTCCCTTTTCCCCTTGCACATCCCCCGCCCCACCTCTCTGCACATTGGTGCCCACAGGACCATTGGTGATGTGAAAATCACATCACTACAGGTCTGTAAGTCCCACACTGCACCAGCACGGCACAGGCTGGGGGGGAAAGAGACAGCGTACGGGGGGGGGGGGGGGGGAGAAGAGACAGCGTACGGGGGGGGAGAAGAGACAGCGTACGGGGGGGGGGGGGGGGGGAGAGAAGAGACAGCGTACGGGGGGGGGGGGGGGGGGGGAAGAGACAGCGCACAGGGGGATGAGACAGCCCCCATCGCATCGGGCCCTCATGAAGTATAATAATAAAGGAAGGGGGCATTGTATAGAAGGGAGACAGCAGGGTGTCATGTGGGGCTGTATATCCTACCAATGACTGTTGGCTCAGACATTACTTATTCCCTGTCTCATTATTTAAAGGGAACCCCCCCCCCCCCGGACATCAAAAGCTAAAATAGCCACCTTCTGCAGCACTAAGGCTGCATTCAGAGAAGGTGGCTATAGCCTTTTGATGCACTTTATACTATGAAATATGCAGTTAGATAAATGCTCACACTTCTGAAGACCAAAGACCGGGAGGCGGGGTTTCACGCTCCTCTGACCCGCCCCCTCTTGTCCATCATGGTGCTCGCCTGCTGCTGCCTCCCCTGACCGTGTAAAATGAACGCGCGTCTCCGTTCTCCTGTATGGAGCCACGCATGCGGTGCGTGCTGCCCGACGACTTCCTGGACACCGGGCGCACAGCGCATGCGCGGCACCGTGCAGGAGAATGGAGGCGCGCGTTCATTTTACACAGTCAGGGGAGGCAGCAGCAGGCAAGCACCATGATGGACAAGAGGGGGCGGGTTGGAGGAGCGTGAAACCCCGCCTCCCGGTCTTTGGTCTTCAGAAGTGTGAGCATTTACCCGACTGCATATTTCATAGTATAAAGCGACAGGTTCGCTTTAAGGGATATAGGCAAACACTATACCCAAGATATTCTTATAAATGTGCCCCTGTGTAATGTATGTGTCCGACTGCACAGAAACAGGTCGGATACACCACAGCTCCTGGGGAAGTGGGGGGGGGGGGGGGGGGGGGGAGGTGTAAGAGTATACAGACCATTACTGCCAGGAATCACAGAATATAAGAGTGCACAGACATCACAGAATATAAGAGTATACAGACATTACTGCCAGGGATTCCAGAATTTAAGAGCATACAGACATTACAGCCAGGGATCCCAGAATATAAGAGCATACAGACATTACAGCCGGGGATCCCAGAATATAAGAGCATACAAACATTACAGCCGGGGATCCCAGAATATAAGGGTATACAGATATCACAGTCATTATATTAGTAAAACCACATCCTACTAGGCACACCTGCTGGTATCTTAACTACCACCCTTTCAACTGAATAATTGGTGTCTACATTTAACACTTGTGTGCCAACTTGGGAATTCTCTATTTTAGGACAGTCATATACTGCAACTAAAAACAACAAACCAAACCAAAAACAACTAGTCTGGAAATGTGAAAAAAATACTTATTTTTATTACGCCAAGGGACAGGTATAGTGAAAGCTTAAAAACATTGGCAAGGATGGCAAGAGTGTGGCAAGGCCAATATCGATCATAATACACATTGCACATGGATAGTTAGCATACATCTATAGTTATATGCACATTTAGTGTAACTGGTAGCAAAAATTATGGGTATACAATTTCAACCAACCAGAATTTTAAGAGGTCATATTACATATATTCAACAAAATTCAGAGTCGTTAGACCATATAATAGTCTCATGTTGGTCCCAGAAACTGGGAAACTTCATATTATGTATGCGTATTACAAAGAATTCATTTATATATGCACCCTACAACCATGTGGGTAATCCCCAGGTTTCTCTATATATGCTTAGATTTATGTATTAGGGATATCAATTTACGCACATCAATCAAGTTAGTCTCCCAACCGGCTGATAACCAAGGGGTTAATTCAGTCCTATTTTATGTTATGCCCCAGGGGTTAAACCAGTCTTACAGTTTTTCACTGTTATCTCTGTATACTTGTCATACCTCCCTCAATATGTCTGTAAGGCAGCCGTCACACGGTTCAATTTAATGAACGATATCGCTTAAGCGATCTGCTTTTTGATCGCTTAAGCGATATCGTTTGTGCATCACTGCGTGCGATCAAGCAATTTTACAATGTAAAATCACTTGATCGTTACATCGCAGATATGGGAGCCGGAGCTCATATCAAGCGATAAACGCTTGTTCAATCTGCTTCATCGTGGTGTATGACACCACGATGAACGATCTCCCAGCGGCAGAGCCTATGGGGAGATGGTATCTATGGTAAATGTCGGGTTACTAAGCGCAGCGCGGCGCCTAGTAACCCGATGTGTACCATAGATACCAGCGATCTCGCTGGTCCACATCGCTGGTGAGTCTGTCTGTGTGACAGCTCACCAGCGATGTGAGCGATATTGTTAGCGATCGCGCGTGCACGTGATCGCTTACAATATCGCTCACGATATTGTAGCATGTGACGGACGCCTAACTTCATTCCCAAATATAAGTGAAGACCTTTAACTCCTTATTGCTTGATATAAATCTGTATATCGCTATCTAAAGGTTTCCCAGGCAGCCTATACTGCTGCAGAGGGCAGGGGCAATAGTGAGAGAGGCTGATCTCAATTAATCAGTGCATTCCTCTATAACCTATAGGCTGGCAACAACACCCACACTCGTCCTGGTCTATCACAGTATAAGCCACCGTTCCGTTATATCAAGGTACATGTAGCAGCAGTAGCTATAACGTGCGATGTAGCCCTCGTCCACACTCACTAGCAGCCGCGCGCTCTGATGCGCATTTCGGCTTTCTACTTCAGAGAGCGTGCCGGAATAAGGAAGGGGAGGGTTTAAAAACTAGCTGTGACCAATCGGAAGCCGCTTTATCTCCACGGCAACTATGTCAAACAGCGAGTAGTGTGCGCAGCTGTGTCACTGGTCGGCGTCAGAGTGGGCGGAGGGTAGGATGTCAATCCACCCCTACCGCACACCAAAGTGACGCCGACCAAATGACGACGCCAACAGCGCTGCTGCAGACATAGGCGGGTAACATCAAATCACTTTGCAATCTATATACCCATCAGATGTTAGCCCAGAATATATATAATTTCAATATCAATGCCCATATTTACATCTCAGCATACATATTCACCACCAATACAATGCACATTATATAGAATTTAGCACATTGATTAATATCTGTACTAGGGATGGGCGAATCCTAAATTACTCGGAATCGCTAGACTCTGACGAGTCCGAGTCCAGGATTTGCTGCTCATTGCGAGTCTAGCGAGTCCAATGTAAATGAATGGGGAAGCGAGTATTGCAGAGATTCCTCTGCTGGCGGACCCTATAAGGGGTCTGGCAGGAGAGGAAAAACCTGCAATTCCCCATTTTATTCTTTTAAAGCCAGCGGCAAAAAGCTGCTGGCTTTTAAAGAATAGTAAAAAAAAATAAATGAATTGAACCGGGGGAGCAGGGACGCAGGACCCAGGCGGGGAAGCCGGCAGTGAAATTTCCTCACTGCCGCTTCCTCCTCCGAGTTCTGACCAGGGGTGGGCTTGGGGTGGGGGGTGAGTGCACTGGACCGGCCGGCTACTTACCGCTGCCGCAGACTTGCTCCACGCCTCTCTGCTTCTGTCTCCGTAGACTCCCGAGCAGTGAATAAATTAACTTCCGTCACCGCTCGGGAATCTCCGGCAGCAGAGAGTCGGGCTGACAGCAGGGTTCAGCTCAGGTCATAGTGACCTGAGCTGAACCCTGACTGTTTAGTCAGTTCTCAGCCTGCTCTCCCTGTGTGTCTAAGCACAGGGATGTAGCAGAGCTGAGATTGCGTTTTGGACCATGTCAAACGGAAGAGGATTTTTAAAATAAAGATGGAGTCCCTAATTGTGTTCTGTTTTATTCCTAATAATTATTTTTCTCGGTGTTGCGTTTTTTTTTTCTATTGATTACTGGAAATTCATGGCGGTCATGTCTAATATTGGCGTGACCGCCATAAATTTCGGGTCTAGCTGCCTGCTGGTTACAGAAATACGGTGAAGCCCACGCCATTTTTTTTCTTCTAAAAATGAATAAAAAACAATCCTAAAAAAGGGACTGCATCTTTATTAACCCCTCGACCATGGTCCAGGGGTTAATAAAGATGCAGTCCCTTTTATTTATATTGTTTTATGGATTTTCTGAAAAAAAATTTGACGTGGGCTTCGCCGTGTTTCTGTAACCAGCTGGATCCAGCAGGCAGCGACGTGCTGCCCCCAACCCCCAGGTGCCCATTTGTACCTGACCGGACACAAGAATATAGGTGAGCCCCCTTTTTTTTTTAATTATTTCATGAATTTCATGAAATAATTAAAAAAAAAATATATATATGCGTGGAGCTCCGTGCAATTTCTATGTCCAGCCAGGTACAGCTAAGCAGCTGGGGGCAGGAATCCGCAGCGCTGGGAGGCCCAAGCTTTCTGGGCACCCCCGCTGCAAATTGCAGCCCGCAGCCGCCCCAGAAGATGGTGCGTTCTACCGGATCCGGACAGAAAAGCTGGTGTGAAAGGGGCCTTAGAGGTTTTTCAATTTTATTCCATGATACAAAAAGAAAGGGACAATTCCACAAGGTGATTATGGGTTTAACAACGCGTTTCGGCTCATGCAGCCTTTAACAAGGCTTTTTTTTATTTTGATAAAGGCTACTTGCCTGAAGCCGAAACGCATTGTGTTAAACCCATTTTCGTCTTGTGGATTTGTCCCTTTAGTGAATAATGGAATAAAATTGAAAAACCTTTTAATTAGAGCAGGAAGTTTTCCCTTTCTTGGTTCTGATTAGATACCGGGCACCCGCGGATCCCAGGCACCCGGCACCCGCGGATCCCAGGCACCCGGCACCCGCGGATCCCAGGCACCCGCGGATCCCAGGCACCCGCGAGTCCCAGGCACCCGCGGATCCCAGGCACCCGCGGATCCCAGGCACCCGCGGATCCCAGGCACCCGCGGATCCCAGGCACCCGGCACCCGCGGATCCCAGGCACCCGGCACCCGCGGATCCCAGGCACCCGGCACCCGCGGATCCCAGGCACCCGGCACCCGCGGATCCCAGGCACCCATCCCCTATAGGAGCTTCAGGATCCCCCTGTTACCATAGCAACCACCTGCCTGTTCTTAGGCCCAGAGGAACGCAAGTCCCAGACTGTCCTATAAGGGGGAGATACAGGGAGATGTGAGGTAGATAGAGGAATATTACACAGGAGACATGGCCTGACCCTCTATGATCAGGGATCCCCCGGCCACAGCACAGGCCCCAGCCTCATCCTCTATGACCAGGGCAGGGGCGGACCCAGACTGTAATGGGCCCCAATGCAAGAAATTTTTACTTTTTTTAATATGATCCTAAAAACTAATAGGAAGATAGTTGTTACCTACCAGTTCTACCAATTGCATAGGTCTGTCACAAACCTTTTAAAAAAAGATATACAATATATATATAATATTGAGGCCATGCAGAGCTGTATATTATATGTGGAGGCTGCTGCTGGGCTGTATATATTATTTGCCAGTTGCAGCCTCCAAATAAGATATACAGCCCAGCACAGTCAGACTCCAAATAACATATACAGCCCAGCCCAGCCTCCAGGTAATATATGCTGCCCAGCCCAGCCTCCAGGTAATATATGCTGCCCAGCACAGCCTCCAGGTAATATATGCTGCCCAGCACAGCCTCCAGGTAATATATGCTGCCCAGCACAGCCTCCAGGTAATATATGCTGCCCAGCACAGCCTCCAGGTAATATATGCTGCCCAGCACAGCCTCCAGGTAATATATGCTGCCCAGCACAGCCTCCAGGTAATATATGCTGCCCAGCACAGCCTCCAGGTAATATATGCTGCCCGAAACAGCCTCAAGGAGGATATATATACTAGATGTGTGCCTGATGCTATCGCATCGGAGGGCGAGGATCGGTGCGGCAGGCGGCTAAGTGGACACACACACCTACACACCCCCTTCTGGTCTCACCCGTCGTTGATGGAAGCTTGAATCGGGAATGAGGTGGTCAGCGCAGGATGGAGGGGGTTAATAGTGGAGGAGCATAGGGTCAGAGGGGCTCCATTGTGGGAGTTGGAGCTCCCCATGTGGCTGGCTGGGCTTCAGGGAGTGGTACGGTGGCGGTGGCTGGTACTGGGCATGGCAGCTGCTGGCGGCAGGATGTGCAGCTGGGAGCGGTCCAGTGACTGGTGCTGGGCATGGCGGCGGGATGTGCAGCTGGGAGCAGTCCGGTGGTGGTGGGCATGGCAGCTACTGGCGGTGGGATGTGCGGCGGTCATGCGCTGCGACGGGTCACATGATCCGGAAGACAGCCGAAGACAGAGGACGGACGCGCTGGCTGCTGCAAGAAGACCCTGGAGGGTAAGATCTCTGCAGCAGCAGCAGCGGTGGGGGCCTCAGAACAGGGGGGTAGTGTGCCAGCAATAGGGGGCCCATATATACAGTATAATGCACTGCTCCCCCTGTCGCTGATTGACAGGGGGATGCAGTGCATATGTAAAGAGCGGGCGCACGTGACGTGCGACCCGCTCCCTCAGTGTCCCAGCAGGAGGGGGCCTGTAGGCCACACTGCTGGGGCACCCAATGTAAGGCCCCCCCCCCCCGAAAGTAAGACCGGGGGCCACTTTTGGCCCCCAAAAAAATGTAAGACAGGGTCTTACTTTCGGGGAAACACGGTACACCCCCGCACCTCTCATGCTGCCCTGTCACACTCCCGCATCTCTGCTACGATCACCAAGCCAAAAGGACTTTTGGTGATGTCAGAGTCATGTGATCATTCACATGACTCACACATCACTGCAGGCCCTGTATTCATCGATCACTGCTCCCAAGAAGGGTAAGAAGCCACAGAGGGGGCAGGGGCAGCAAACACAGTGCAGGGCCAAATAGAGGCCAGGGGAAACACCGGGGGTGTGTGTGGGGGGAGGCCATTCTGCCCCTCTACATTCTACCCCTGCTCTGCCCCCACTCCATTCTGCCCCTAATCTGCCCCCACTCCATTCTACTCCTGATCTGCTTCAGTCTATTCTGCCTCACTCCACTCTACCCCCACTCCATTTCTGCCTCTGCTCTGTCCCCACTACATTCTACCCCTCAGAGCCGCCTCTATACTCTGCTGCCCACACAGCCGCCTCTATACTCTGCTGCCCACACAGCCGCCTCTATACTCTGCTGCCCACACAGCCGCCTCTATACTCTGCTGCCCACACAGCCGCCTCTATACTCTGCTGCCCACACAGCCGCCTCTATACTCTGCTGCCCACACAACCGCCTCTATACACACAATTCATTTCACCCTGCTCCCGATGCAATTGCTTTGGGCATTTTTACTAGTATATAATAATTACAGGACGATACAATAAAGCAGCACCACTGATAGGTAACTAGAGCAGTCAGTGCTCATAGAATTCTATGGAAGGTCAAAACCTATAAATACAGGACTATAAAAATCACCAAAATAACAATAAATGAGCAATGAAAGATACCTGATCTGTGTGCTGGAATGAAAAGGGCTGTTTCTGCAATTGCCTATTGGGGTGAGGAGTATGATCATATTAAGTTTTCATATGTTTTTTAATATATAATAGTTTGATTTTTTTTAGATACCTACTCTCTTTTCTGTTGGGCATCTTTTAAGTACTGTCTTTTCTTTTTTTCTTGGTATTTTCTGCTTGATGCACCTGCAGCATACATAACTATAGGGGTATGTGCACACGATCAGGAGACACTGCATCTTGGATGCAGCGCCTCCAGACCTGAGAATAGCCGCTGGTGAAAGCAAGGAAACTGAAGCCACCCTGTGCCCACAATTTGCGTTTGGTGCAGAGTGACTTTTCCCTGTGTTCACCTACTGGTGATTGCTTCTGACTCTGACATGCTGCAGACAAGCAGTGGCACGAAAAGCCGCCCCTCAGGTCAGTTTACGCTGCAGACGGAAGAACAGTGGGCACAGGATTTCTGTAAATCCCATACACTGTGCTTGTACTGTATAATGCAGCGTTATGGACACAGTGCAAACACACTGGGGCCATAATGTGGCAAACACTGATAGTGTGCACACAGCCTAGCTGAGCACCTTCCTTATATATATTCATACACACACAAGAAGCCAGCCATGCACACACACACACACAGCGAGCCATGCATGCACACACGCAGAAAGCCATACACGCGCACACACACACACAAGCAACCAGCCATGCACATACACACACGCAGCCAGCCATGCACACACACAAACACAAAGCGAGCCATGCACGCGCACACACACGCAGAAAGCCATACACACACACACGCAACCAGCCATGCACACCCGCAGCCAGCCATGCACACACCCAAACATGCAGCCAGCCATGCACACACACGCAGCCAGCAAACACATATGCACACATACACAGCCAGCCATGAACACACAGAGATGCAGCCAGCCATGAACACACACAAACACATGCTGCCAGCCATGAACACACACTCAGTCAGTCATGCATGCACACATACGCAACCAGCCATGTATGTACACACAGCGACCAGCCATGTATGTACACACAGCGAGCCATGCATGCACATACACACAGCCATGCATACGCACACAGCCATGCATACGCACACAGCCATGCATACGCACACAGCCATGCATACGCACACAGCCATGCATACGCACATGCACACATACACAGCCAGCCATGAACACAGACACAGACACAGCCAGGCATGTACACACACACACACACACACACAGCCAGGCATGTACACACACACACACACACAGCCAGGCATGTACAACACACACACACAAGCCAGGCATGTACACACACACCACAGCCAGGCATGTACACACACACACACACACACACCAGCCAGGCATGTACACACACACACACACACAGCCAGGCATGTACACACACACACACACACAGCCAGGCATGTACACACACACACACACACAGCCAGGCATGTACACACAACACAGCCAGGCATGTACACACACACACACACAGCCAGGCATGTACACACACACACACACACACACACACAGCCAGGCATGTACACACACACACACAGCCAGCATGTACAACACACACACACAGCCAAGCATGTACACACACACACACACACACAGCCAGGCATGTACACACACACACGCCAGGCATGTACACACACACACACAGCCAGGCATGTACACACACCACACACACACACACACAGCCAGGCATGTACACACACACACACAGCCAGGCATGTACACACACACACACACAGCCAGGCATGTACACACACACACACAGCCAGGCATGTACACACACACACACACACAGCCAGGCATGTACACACACACACACACAGCCAGGCATGTACAACACACACACAAATCACACACAACAGCCAGGCATGTACACACACACACACACAGCCAGGCATGTACACACACACACACAGCCAGGCATGTACACACACACACACACACACAGCCAGGCATGTACACACCACAACTCACAACACACACAGCCAGGCATGTACACACACACACACACACACAGCCAGGCATGTACACACACACACAGCCAGGCATGTACACACACACACACACACACAGCCAGGCATGTACACACACACACACACACACACAGCCAGGCATGTACACACACACACAGCCAGGCATGTACACACACACACAGCCAGGCATGTACACACACACACACACACACAGCCAGGCATGTACACACACACACACACACACACATGCCAGCATGTACACACACACAGCCAGGCATGTACACACACACACACACACACACAACGCCAGGCATGTACACACACACACACACACACACAGCCAGGCATGTACACACACACACACACACACAGCCAGGCATGTACACACACACACACACACAGCCAGGCATGTACACACACACACACACACAGCCAGGCATGTACACACACACACAGCCAGGCATGTACACACACACACACACCACAGCCAGGCATGTACACACACACACACACACAGCCAGGCATGTACACACACACACACAGCCAGGCATGTACACACACACTCACAACAGCCAGGCATGTACAACACACACACCAACTACACACACAGCCAGGCATGTACACACACCACACACATCCACACACAGCCAGCATGTACACACACACACACAGCCAGGCATGTACACACACACACACAGCCAGGCATGTACACACACACACACAGCCAGGCATGTACACACACACACACAGCCAGGCATGTAACACACACCAGGCAGTCACACACAGCCAGGCATGTACACACACACACACAGCCAGGCATGTACACACACACACAGCCAGGCATGTACACACACACAACACACACAGCCAGGCATGTACACACACACACACAACACAGCCAGGCATGTACACACACACACACACACAGCCAGGCATGTACACACCACCACTACACACACAGCCAGGCATGTACACACACACACACACACACAGCCAGGCATGTACACACACACACAACAGCCAGGCATGTACACACACACACCATACACACACAAGCCAGGCATGTACACACAACACAGCCAGGCATGTACACACACACACACACACAGCCAGGCATGTACACACACACACACACACACACACAGCCAGGCATGTACACACACACAACACACACAGCCAGGCATGTACACACACACACACACACACAGCCAGGCATGTACACACACACACACACACACAGCCAGGCATGTACAACACACACACACAGCCAGGCATGTACACACACACACACACACAGCCAGGCATGTACACACACACACACACACACACACAGCCAGGCATGTACACACACACACACACACACACACAGCCAGGCATGTACACACACACACACACACACAGCCAGGCATGTACACACACACACACACACACACACAGCCAGGCATGTACACACACACACACACACACACACAGCCAGGCATGTACACACACACACACAGCCAGGCATGTACACACACACACACAGCCAGGCATGTACACACACACACACACAGCCAGGCATGTACACACACACACCACACACACAAGCCAGGCATGTACACACACACACACACACAGCCAGGCATGTACACACACACACACAGCCAGGCATGTACACACACACACACACAGCCAGGCATGTACACACACACACAACAGCCAGGCATGTACACACACACACACACAGCCAGGCATGTACACACACACACACACACACAGCCAGGCATGTACACACACACACAGCCAGGCATGTACACACACACACAGCCAGGCATGTACACACACACACACACAGCCAGGCATGTACACACACACACACAGCCAGGCATGTACACACACACACACACACAGCCAGGCATGTACACACACACACACACACAGCCAGGCATGTACACACACACACACAGCCAGGCATGTACACACACACACACAGCCAGGCATGTACACACACACACACACATTAGTTTTAGATAAAGAATGAACACATCGGCGTTTGCTCACCTCCCCCTTGATGGTGTCCCATTCAGCTCCTCCATGGCGGGAATCTAATGGAGCAGGGCGCGCTGCGTGATGTCACAGCTTGCAGACATGGCCACTGCTCAGAGCTCTGTCTGTCAGCAGTGAGGCAGCCGGCCCTGCTCACAAGCAGAAGGTGCCGGTCGACAAAACAACAGGCGGAGGGTCCTGCGGGCAGCCAATGATAGCTGGGAGCCAACATTGGCAGAGACCGGCCCAGCCTGCCCTAGAATGGCGCCTGTCAAGCGCTCCGGTCTTGAGGGTGAGTGCAATGTAAGCACTGCTCCTCAAGACTTTGCTGCAGCCAGCCTGTGCCGGCCGCTGGGTGCATTAAGGCTGTTGTTTCTATGATAAATCACAGCGGTGGCCGCATCCCGCACTAAGAATAGCCGTGGCCGCCAGTGATTTACTTTTGCATTTGCACTCGGCGGCCCTGAACTGTAACCGGCCCAGGGGGAACAAATGCCTCCCTGCAACCTGGCCCAGCCCGCCCCTGCCCCCATTCATTCCCCCCCTCCTCACACTGAATACTGCTGGTGCATCACTGCACCCTCCTGTTAGGAAGGGGCCCCCCTAGCTGGACCAGGGAGATCCTCACACACCATGCGCTCCTCTGCCACTCACCTCCTGCCGCTCCGGCTGGGACAGACTTACTAGTTCCCGCCGAAGAAGAGCAGCAGTTAACTACTAAGACAGCCAATCAGCAACGGCCTTCACCATAGCAACCAATCAGGGCCGCGCTCTCCTTCCCGCTCTGAGCTCTGGTGGCAGCAGGTTAGGTGTGTAAGCCACCAGGGGCGGTTGCGCTGAGGGGGATTTTGGAGCCAGAAATAACCGACGTTTCTTTCCTCACAGGTAAATAAATGGCGGCTCCGACCTCTGGCAGAGAAAGGAGGAGCCCGGAGGAGGCTGGGGACAGACAGTATAATGACAGTATACCCCAGACAGGAGGAGGCTGGGGACAGACAGTATAATGACAGTATACCCCAGACAGGAGGAGGCTGGGGACAGACAGTATAATGACAGTATACCCCAGACAGGAGGAGGCTGGGGACAGACAGTATAATGACAGTATACCCCAGACAGGAGGAGGCTGGGGACAGACAGTATAATGACAGTATACCCCAGACAGGAGGAGGCTGGGGACAGACAGTATAATGACAGTATACCCCAGACAGGAGGAGGCTGGGGACAGACAGTATAATGACAGTATACCCCAGACAGGAGGAGGCTGGGGACAGACAGTATAATGACAGTATACCCCAGACAGGAGGAGGCTGGGGACAGACAGTATAATGACAGTATACCCCAGACAGGAGGAGGCTGGGGACAGACAGTATAATGACAGTATACCCCAGACAGGAGGAGGCTGGGGACAGACAGTATAATGACAGTATACCCCAGACAGGAGGAGGCTGGGGACAGACAGTATAATGACAGTATACCCCAGACAGGAGGAGGCTGGGGACAGACAGTATAATGACAGTATACCCCAGACAGGAGGAGGCTGGGGACAGACAGTATAATGACAGTATACCCCAGACAGGAGGAGGCTGGGGACAGACAGTATAATGACAGTATACCCCAGACAGGAGGAGGCTGGGGACAGACAGTATAATGACAGTATACCCCAGACAGGAGGAGGCTGGGGACAGACAGTATAATGACAGTATACCCCAGACAGGAGGAGGCTGGGGACAGACAGTATAATGACAGTATACCCCAGACAGGAGGAGGCTGGGGACAGACAGTATAATGACAGTATACCCCAGACAGGAGGAGGCTGGGGACAGACAGTATAATGACAGTATACCCCAGACAGGAGGAGGCTGGGGACAGACAGTATAATGACAGTATACCCCAGACAGGAGGAGGCTGGGGACAGACAGTATAATGACAGTATACCCCAGACAGGAGGAGGCTGGGGACAGACAGTATAATGACAGTATACCCCAGACAGGAGGAGGCTGGGGACAGACAGTATAATGACAGTATACCCCAGACAGGAGGAGGCTGGGGACAGACAGTATAATGACAGTATACCCCAGACAGGAGGAGGCTGGGGACAGACAGTATAATGACAGTATACCCCAGACAGGAGGAGGCTGGGGACAGACAGTATAATGACAGTATACCCCAGACAGGAGGAGGCTGGGGACAGACAGTATAATGACAGTATACCCCAGACAGGAGGAGGCTGGGGACAGACAGTATAATGACAGTATACCCCAGACAGGAGGAGGCTGGGGACAGACAGTATAATGACAGTATACCCCAGACAGGAGGAGGCTGGGGACAGACAGTATAATGACAGTATACCCCAGACAGGAGGAGGCTGGGGACAGACAGTATAATGACAGTATACCCCAGACAGGAGGAGGCTGGGGACAGACAGTATAATGACAGTATACCCCAGACAGGAGGAGGCTGGGGACAGACAGTATAATGACAGTATACCCCAGACAGGAGGAGGCTGGGGACAGACAGTATAATGACAGTATACCCCAGACAGGAGGAGGCTGGGGACAGACAGTATAATGACAGTATACCCCAGACAGGAGGAGGCTGGGGACAGACAGTATAATGACAGTATACCCCAGACAGGAGGAGGCTGGGGACAGACAGTATAATGACAGTATACCCCAGACAGGAGGAGGCTGGGGACAGACAGTATAATGACAGTATACCCCAGACAGGAGGAGGCTGGGGACAGACAGTATAATGACAGTATACCCCAGACAGGAGGAGGCTGGGGACAGACAGTATAATGACAGTATACCCCAGACAGGAGGAGGCTGGGGACAGACAGTATAATGACAGTATACCCCAGACAGGAGGAGGCTGGGGACAGACAGTATAATGACAGTATACCCCAGACAGGAGGAGGCTGGGGACAGACAGTATAATGACAGTATACCCCAGACAGGAGGAGGCTGGGGACAGACAGTATAATGACAGTATACCCCAGACAGGAGGAGGCTGGGGACAGACAGTATAATGACAGTATACCCCAGACAGGAGGAGGCTGGGGACAGACAGTATAATGACAGTATACCCCAGACAGGAGGAGGCTGGGGACAGACAGTATATCATCGCATCGTGCGGCCCCCCCCCCCCTATCTATGGCCGCACAGTCAGTCACAGACTGATCCCGGGTGTCATCCTATGCTGTGTGGGGAGATGAAGCAGTGATGGACACAGTAGGTGAGATGTGTTTGTCATGTGAATAGTGACAGGCGCTGGCAGCAGTTCTCACTATTCACATGACAAATTCCTCACTGCTATTGTACTCCAGCGAGTGCATGGGGAAGCTGTGCACTGTCCGTCATATGAGGGTGATAGCTCTGGTGATGTCCCGGGAGCATGGCCGGCCCAGGGGAGGGGGTCAGGGGGACAAAGAGTTCTCCCATCTGCGTCCTGTCTCCTCTGGAGGGGGGAGGGGCGCCTGCACACACAGCCAGAGAGCAAGGAACACTGCTGTCCTGGAGCCACATGAGGTGGATAGCATGGGTGACTGTGAAGTGGTATATGTCAGTGTGTGTGTGTATACATGTCTTGTGTGTGTGTGTATACATGTCAGTGTGTGTATGTATACATGTCTGTGTGTGTGTGTACATGTCAGTGCGTGTGTGTACATGTCAGTGTGTGTGTGTATACATGTCAGTGTGTGTATGTATACATGTCAGTGTGTGTGTACATGTCAGTGTGTGTGTGTACATGTCATGTGTGTGTGTGTGTATACATGTCAGTGTGTGTGTACATGTCATGTGTGTGTGTGTGTGTGTGTGTACATGTCAGTGTGTGTGTATACATGTCAGTGTGTGTGTATACATGTCAGTTGTGTGTGTACACATGTCAGTGTGTGTGTGTACATGTCAGTGTGTGTGTGTACATGTCAGTGTGTGTGTGTGTGTATACATGTCAGTGTGTGTGTGTACATGTCAGTGTGTGTGTGTGTATACATGTTAGTGTGTGTGTACATGTCAGTGTGTGTGTGTGTGTACATGTAAGTGTGTGTGTGTGTACATGTCAGTGTGTGTGTACATGTCAGTGTGTGTATACATGTCAGTGTGTGTGTGTATACATGTCAGTGTGTGTGTACATGTCAGTGTGTGTGTATACATGTCAGTGTGTGTGTATACATGTCAGTGTGTGTGTGTGTACATGTCAGTGTGTGTGTGTACATGTCAGTGTGTGTGTACATGTCAGTGTGTGTGTGTACATGTCAGTGTGTGTGTGTGTGTGTATACATGTCAGTGTGTGTGTGTATACATGTCAGTGTGTGTGTACATGTCAGTGTGTGTGTGTACATGTCAGTTGTGTGTGTGTGTACATGTCAGTGTGTGTGTGTGTACATGTCAGTGTGTGTGTGTGTACATGTCAGTGTGTGTGTGTACATGTCAGTGTGTGTGTGTATACATCTATATAATCGTCTAATGTTCTCTGTCTTTCACGGAAATCGCGCGCTAGCGCTGATTGGTCCACCCGGCGGGCTCAACCAGTCAGCGCTAGCGTGCGATTTCTGTATACAGAAAGAGAACAAAAGATGGTGGCGACTAGCAGCAGATTCCCGCCGCAGCCTCATGTCACTAACCCCACACAGGGAAGACAAGAGGGGACAGGATAGGCATTAGATGAGGATAGAATAGCGGGGGGACAGAATAGAATAGCGGGGAGAGAGAATAGAATAGCAGAGGGAACAAGATGGAGGAGGCAGCAGCAGGGAGAGGCAGGGAATACGGATCCGTTGTCCATAGGCTCCCATGTTGTGGGCACTCGGATCAGCAGTGATCCGATGCTGTCCGATTTGAGTCACGGACACAAAATCGTAGCAGGCTTCGATTTTGTGCCCGTAATTAATTCGGATCGGATGGTGCCAAAATCGGATGCCAATAGTGGCACATCCGATCTGATTCCCATAGGGGAACATGGGATCCGATTGTATCCGTTTTGAAACGGATACAATCGGATGACCGAAAATCGTAATGTGAAAGCAGCCTAAGACACTTTTTGATCAGCCATCAGTTGAACCAGCTGCTATTATTTTTCACTAAGTGGCAGAATTGTTTTCTTAAGGTCCACTTTACACACACCAACTTATCTGTTCAACTTCTGAACAACTAATGGTGGGTTTACACGCCGCGATATCGGCGTCCAACTCCGACCCAACTCCGACAAAAAGTCACGTGGGTCGCGAGTTGGACCCGATATCGTGTGCGCGTTGTACGGTTTGAGCGTACAACGCGATGCTGGAACGATGCCAAAACGATATCGAGGTTGAATAGCAGAGCTATTCAACTCCCCGATATCGCATGGCCGTTGTAGCAGCATCGCAGCGTGTGACAGCCCAACTCCGATGTGTACTCGCACCTCACCCATTAACTCCCATGTTAAATGGTCGTTACTGGGTTGGTGGGCGTACACATCGGAGGGACGTTGTTTCCCGATATCGCAGCGTGTAAACCGCCGATGCGATATCGGGAAAAGGGCTGAAAAAATGCGCTCTCCCGCGCCGTTGCCTCCGATATCGCCGCGATATCGGGACGTGTAACCCCACCATTACTGGTTGCAGTGAAATCATGGACACATTGCTCCATTTTGTAGCTGTGTACAAATGTAACTATGTGTCCATGATTTCACTGCAACCAGTAAGTTGTTCAGAAGTTGGACAGATAAGTTGGTGTGTATAAAGTGGCCCTTAGATTTCAGCCGGTCTCATGACCTTCCACATCTTCATGTGTTCAATACTTTTTCTGTGTCGTTTCTCATTACACATCCTTAAATCTATGGACATCTTCTATGGTTTATTTTCTTTCCCTGCGTGGGTTAGATGGGTTATTACCGACATCTGGTGATAAATTCATATCAATAGCAGCTTTACAAATAGATTTAAAGTACTTATAAAATTGTTGAATACTTCTTTCCCCCGTTTTATATGTGTATATAACGCACACATACTATCTACATAGTGTGTATATAGCACACACATAGTATCTATATAGTGTATATAGCACAAACATTATCTATATAGTGTTATATATATGACACACATCTATATAGTGTATACTGTATATAGCACACACATACTATATATAGTGAGTATATAGCGCGCACATACTATCTATATAGTGTATATATAGCACACACATACTATATATAGTGAGAATATAACACACATACTATCTATATAGTGAGTATATAGCACACACATACTATATATATAGCGTATATAGCACACACATACTATCTATATAATGTATATATAGCACAGACGTATCTATATTGTGTATACTGTATATAGCACGCACATACTATATATAGTGAGTATATAGCGCACACATACTATCTATATAATGAGTATATAGCATACACATATCTATATAGTGTATACTGTATATAACACACATACTACCTATATAGTGAGTATATAGCGCACACATACTATCTATATAGTGAGTATATAGCACACACATACTATCTATATAATCAGTATATAGCACACACATACTATGTATATAGTGTGTATATAGCACACACATACTATCTATATAATCAGTATATAGAACACACATACTATGTATATAGTGTGTATATAGCACACATATACTATCTATATAGTGTGTATATAGCACACACATACTATCTATATAGTGTGTATATAGCACACACATACTATCTATATAGTGAGTATATAGCACACACATACTATCTATATAATCAGTATATAGCACACACATACTATATTGTATATAGTGTGTATATAGCGCACACATACTATCTATGTAGTGAGTATATAGCGCACACATACTATCAAGATTCAAGATTCAAGATTCAAGATTCAAAGAAGCTTTATTGGCAGGACCAAATACATCTCAGTTGTGCCAAAGCAATTGTATAAAGGGAATAGAGATAGGGACTGTGGGGATGTTGGGTAGGAGCTGTAGGGAAGGTGGATGGGATGGATCCAGGATGGGGGGGCTATAGTCCATGGCATAGGGAAGGTGGATGGGGGCAGATCCAATGTGGAGGCTATAGAGTTCATGGCATCATAGCTCTTTTTCTCGCAGTCTATGGCATTCGCTCACATACCGCACTGCTATCTCCACTGCTCTCTCTTCTTCTCCCAGCAGGATAGATGTTTTTTCTTCCTCCTTCATGGTGATGAAATCCGGGAAGAGATGCGAGAGTCTCCTGAAGTGAGTGTCCCTCACTGCTGAGTATTTGGAGCAGTGTAGCAGGAAGTGGGTTTCGTCCTCCAGGGCCTCCTGATCACAGTGTTGGCACAGTCTTTCCTCCCTGGGCTTGTATCTCTGCCTGTGTCGGCCGGACTCGATGGCCAGACTGTGGGCACTGAGTCTATATCTGCTCAGGATCTTGCGGTCTCTGGGATCCGGGAGTTTCTCCAGATATGGGGCCAGTTTGTAGTCTCTCTGTAGGCTCCGGTACATGGTCAGTTTCTGTGAGCTGAAGATATCGTTCTTCCAGTCACTGACATACCTCTCCTGGCCCTCCTCTACCATCTTCCTGATTCCGGCTTTTGTCAGGCTGTGATTGGTGTTCTGGTTGTGTTGGGCTTGGCTGGGCTGTTCCGAGGGTCCTGGTTTTCCTGTTTCGCCTATATGTATCAGGGCTTTATGGTGATGGGAGCTTGGATTGCTCCTATGTAGGTGAGCCCGGAATGACAGCGCCCTCTTTAGAACCGTTAGGTGTAGAGGGAATCTGCCCAGCTCTGCCCGACAGGCACTGTTGGAGGTGCTCCGGTGGACCTGGAGAAGGTGCTTACAGAATTCCAGGTGGAATATTTCTGTTGGGCTGGAGTCCCACCTTGACCAGTCTGGGTAGGTGTGAGGACCCCAGACTTCACTGCCATACAGGAGGATTGGGGCGATGATGGAGTCGAAGATTTTTAGCCAGACCCTCACTGGTGGCTTCAGATGGTAGCGTTTCCTTCGGATGGCATAGAAGGTTTTGCAAGCCTTGTCCTTCAGGGTCTCTATGGCTTGTTTGAAGCTCCCTGACCGGTGAATCTCTAGGCCCAGGTAGGTATATTTGTCTGTTCCTGTGAGGTCGCAGTTGTTGAGGACAAATGACGGGTGCTGGTCTGATCTTCTCCTTCTCCTCTGGAACACCATGGTGTTGGTTTTCTTTAGGTTGACCGGTAGGGCCCAGGTGGAGCTGAATTGCTCTAGGATTTTCAGGTTATCTTGGAGGCCTTTCTCGGTTGGCGACAGCAGCAGCAGGTCATCTGCGTACAGCAGGAATTTCACCTGAGCGTCATGGAGGGTGAGACCTGGTGCGGTGGAGGATTCCAGGGCGGTAGCCAGCTCATTGATATAGATATTAAAGAGCGTTGGACTTAGGCTGCAGCCTTGTCTGACTCCACGGCTCTGTTGGAAATAATCCGTTCTTTTGCCGTTCACACTCACACTGCAGAGGTTCTCGGTGTAGGAGCTTTTGATGACATCGTAGGTCTTTCCTCCTATTCCGCTCTCCAGCAGTTTCAGGAATAAGCCCGGGTGCCACACCGAATCAAAGGCCTTTTTAAAGTCCACAAAGCAGGCGTATATCTTCCCATTCTTTGTATTGTGGACGTGTCTCTGAATGAGGCTGTGCAGGGTGTAGATGTGGTCAGTGGTGCGGTGGTTCGGCATGAACCCTGCTTGGCTCTTGCTGAGGACGTTGTGCTCGGTGAGGAAGGTGAGGATCCTCTTGTTCAGGATGCTGTTGAACAGTTTTGCCAGGTTGCTGCTGACACATATGCCTCTGTAGTTGGCTGGGTCATACCTGTCCCCACTCTTGTGGATGGGTGTAATGAGGCCTTGGTTCCAGGTACGGGGGAAGTAGCCGGCCCTCAGCACAATATTGAACAGTTTGACCATTGCAGCCTGTATTTCTGGTGGGCTGTGCTTCAGCATTTCTGGTAGGATCCCATCCAGGCCACCGGCTTTTCTACACCTTATGGAAGAGATCCTCTCGGCTACTTCCTGTAGTGTTATAGGTGTATCCACCGGGTTTTGGAAGTTTTTGATTTTTTCCTCCATTGCTTTTAGTTTTGCCATTATGTTTTCCTGTTCTTGGCTTAGTTCTTCCTTTGGGATGTCTTTATAGAGGTCTCTGAAGTACTGGAGCCAGATGTTGCCATTTTGGATATAGGTGTTGTTTTTCTTTTTTGTGCCCATGTGGTTCCATAGTTCCCAGAAGGAGTTGTCTTGGAGGGCATCTTGGAGTTGGTTAAGCTTGGTAGTGATGTAACTCTGCTTCTTCCTCCTGAGGATGGTTTTGTATTGCCTTTGTATGGTGTCATAGGCTTCCCTCAGGCCCGGGTGGTTGGGGTCTCTGTGTTTCTTGTTGGAGGCTGTTCTCAGGGTCTTCCGTACGGCTTTACATTCTCTGTCAAACCAACCATTGACCTGTGTTTCTTTAGGTCTCTTGTAGGTGACTTTTTTAAGGTCGGACAGTCTGGCCATTGCATAGAATATATTGTTGAGGTCCTTTGCGGCTTGGCTCACTCCCTCTGGGTTCGGCTTGTACTCGTAGTTGTAGAAGTGGTGGAGCATCCGCTGTATTTCAGGGCTGCTGGAAGCCTCTTTATACTTTAGACCCGACATTCTGGACCATTTATAGGATGGAGGCCGGCTGAAGAGACCGCTCTGCTGTGGCTTCTGAGTGGATGGTTTCTCTGTAGATTTCATGTACAGAAGAAGTTGGCTGTGGTCTGACAGGTGCGTTTGTGGGGTGACTATGAAGGCGCTGACATCCGCCAGGTTCATGTCTGTAATGGCGTAATCTACTACACTCCTCCCTACATGGGAGTTTAGTGTATACCTTCCTAGGGAGTCACCCTTGCTTCGTCCATTAAGGATATGAAGTCCTAAACTTCTACATATGTTCAGGAGCTTTCTGCCAGTTTTGTTGACTGTACTGTCATAGCTGTTTCTCTCCGTGTGTACAGAGTCCTGGCCGTCATTCTCTGCTCCAAGTATGTAGATGTTTCCATCCGTGGTCAGGAAGTCTCTCTCTCTCCCAGTTCTTGCATTGAGGTCTCCAAAGATGAGAACTTTGCCCAGGGCCTGATAATGGGCGGCTTCTCCTTGTAAGATCTCGAAACAGTCTGGATTGAAGTAGGGGGACTCTGGCGGTGGTATATAGGTGGCGCAGAGGTAGACATCAGACTGACAGGTGAGGATGGAGCTGCTGATTCTGATCCATATGTGGCTGCCTCCTCTCTTCACCGGTTTGATGTACTGGTGGAGCTCCTCTTTATACCAGATCAGTATTCCTCCTGAGCCCCGGCCCTGTTTGATGTTTTTATTTTTCTGGGCATGGACCGAGAATTCCTTGTATCCAATAGGCACTGGGGATTCGTTTTCGGCCCTGGTCCATGTTTCCAGGAGGATCTGAATGTCTATATTATTCAGTCTTTGTATAAAATCAGGGTCCTTTGTTTTACATCCAAAGGTCGAGGCGTTGAGACCCTGAATATTCCAGCTGCTGATTGTAAGTGAAGACATTGTTCTGTGTATCTTGTGTGTATATACCTTGTAATGAGTACGGCTGTGTGGGACGCACTGGAGTTCTTTCTGATTTGTAGAGGTGCCTGGTTCCATCCAGTCACATTAGTCTCTCATACAGTTCGCTGACCAGGGTCTTTAACTCATACCTATCTCTGCTCTGCATGTGTCTGTATGGGCTTGGTGGTCCCCACTGTGGAGGTCTCCATCTCTGATGGTCTGATATTGGCTGCATGTGTCTGTGTGGGCTCGGTGGTCCCCACTGTGGAGGTCTCCATCTCTGATGGTCTGGTATTGGCTGCATGTGTCTGTGTGGGCTCGGTGGTCCCCTCCGTGGTGGTCTCCTCCTCTGATGGTCTGATACTGGGTGAGGAGCTTTGTTTCCAGCATCCGGAGGTAGGTTTGGGGTTTTCTGCTCTTTCATTCTCAGGAATCTTTCAGTGTGGTCATGGTCACTGTTGGATCCAGGCCTGGGGTCTCTGTTTAGCACTATGTCTTTCAGCTCTTTGGCCAGGAGGCTGACCCCTTGTTTGTTGAGGTGTTTTATTATCATACAGGTGACGGTGGTTTATGGAGAGGTGTTGTGCCAGGGTCACGTTTGGCACAGCCTTGATCCTTTCAGTCAGTTCCATGTTGATGGTTTGGGTGCTTTGCCTGGATATATCCTTTCTTGGGAGCAGCGATGACAGAATGATTTTGGTGTCTGGGAATTGTAGTTTTTGTTGTCTTTGCCAGTTTAGTCAGTTGTTCTGCGATCTGCTGGTCTGGCAGATTGTCTGTACCCGTATGTATAATAATATGCTTTGGGTTGGTAAACCGTGGATTGCTGATGACCTTTGTTGCCTGTTCAATGTTTGTACAGCGGATTGTACGGACATGTTTTTCTGGGAATAGCCGCTGTGCATTTAGGTACATCCCATTTGAGTCCATTATTAGGAGAATATCAGGACTTTGTGGTGTCTTGGGGGGGTTACGGTGCTGCTGATGGGGGGCTGTGATGCTGGCTTTGCTGGTGGCTGGTTCTCTTCTCTCATCCATCTCTCTAGTTTCAGGATCAGTCATATTGTTGGTCATTGTCTCTACATTCTGCTCAGTGGTGGCCATGTTGTCTGCTCTCTGGCTTGTTTCCAGTGCCCCCTGCTGGTTCAGATGTCCAGGGCAATTGGCTTTTAATTCTGTAATTTCCTTTCTAAGTGTCTCATTGGCTTTTTTCAGTTCATACATTTCCTGTAGAGCTGCCTTCTGCTGAGATTTTAGGTCACACATGTCTGCCTTTATTTTCTGTAGATCTGTGTTGTATTTCAGCTTATTGATCTCTTCTGTTGCTTGGTGATTTGCATTTCTTTGTGAGTTTCTTTCACATTCTAATTTCAGTTGGGCCAAGTCTCTTTCTAGCTCAGATAAGAAGTCTTTGATGTTATCAGGTGAGAGGTGTGAAGAGCGGTCTTTGATGTTATCAGGTGAGAAGTGTGAAGTGTTGGGGGTTAGGTGGCTCTGTCTGGGAATAGAGATTTCAGCATTAGGAATGTCCGCTGGGGCTTGTGGTTCTTTGTAGGTTTGTGCCTGTCCTTTGATTTTGGGAAAACAAGTTTCAAATTGTTGCAGATTTACCTCAGTCCCTTGAACCATAATGGTGCCATTGTGATATAGGCTTATGGTGAGTCCATTGGTGTCATCATCTGTTTGGCTGTTAATTTTAATCCGCTGGACATTATTAGCCTTGGACTTAGATACGTGTTTATATTCTGCGCACAGGGCAGCGTGCCAGGCTGAGGGTTGGTCTGTATAGAATAATACATTGGTTTTTCGTGGAGGCTTTTCTTTTGTGTAATCTGCATATAGTGTCTCTGGATTCTCCCTCAGAGTGTCAAGTTTTTTTTTTGTTTTATTGCTCCACTGCCCCTCTGTTATCTCCAGATCTGACCCCCAGCATTCCTGTGTCTCTGGCTCTCCGCTTTGTTCATTTATTTCTTCCAAATTTGTATTTTCCATTTTGTAATTATATGTTAATTGTAATCCTTATTTCTAAGAAGATTAATTTGTAACAAGTCTATAGGTAGTGTTGTAGTTGGAGAATTTCTCCTACCTTTTTATAGGTCCAGGTATCAGGATGTCAGATGTGTGATGCCAGCTGTTTCCAGTCTGTCCTCCAGGAGATTCTTGTTTTGTCCTTAAAATCCTCTAATTCTTCCTTTTTTCATAAAAATTTAAAGTCCAGTTCAGTCCAAGTCACTTATGTTCCACGGGTTGAGTTTTTCCAGGTTTTGTCTTACAGTCGCCTCATTACAAGGTATAAAGTGATGGAAATTCAGGAGCTCATGTTTAGTCCTGCTTACTCCTAGGATGGTGGGCGTGTATATCTATATACTATCTATATAGTGAGTATATAGCACACACATACTATCTATATAATGAGTATATAGCATACACATATCTATATAGTGTATACCGTATATAACACACATACTACCTATATAGTGAGTATATAGCGCACACATACTATCTATATAGTGAGTATATAGCACACACATACTATGTATATAGTGAGTATATAGCGCACACATACTATCTATATAGTGAGTATATAGCGCACACATACTATCTATATAATGAGTATATAGCATACACATATCTATATAGTGTATACTGTATATAACACACATACTACCTATATAGTGAGTATATAGCGCACACATACTATCTATATAGTGAGTATATAGCACACACATACTATCTATATAGTGAGTATATAGCACACACATACTATCTATATAATGAGTATATAGCACACACATACTATGTATATAGTATGTATATAGCGCACACATATCTATGTAGTATTACGCCATATTATAATATATAGCACACACAACACATATGCGTAATTCTATATAAGTGAGTATATAGCACACACATACTATCTATATAGTGTGTATATAGCGCACACATACTATCTATATAATGAGTATATAGCACACACATACTATGTATATAGTGTGTATATAGCGCACACATACTATCTATATAATGAGTATATAGCACACACATACTATGTAATAGTGTAGTATAAAGCGCACACATACTGATCTATGTAGTGATATCAGGCTGTGGAGTCGGTAAGTCCAAACCACCGACTTCAACTTCGACTCCTGAGTTTCCCTGGCTTCTCGACGTCCAACTGACACCAATTCCATTCATACATGCTCATTATAAGTGATAAATTTATTGTATCAATGTAACATCAGGATTTAATCATTATAATGATACGATAATCAGATATTTAGATAAACATAATAATAATCTAATAATATATTCTGAACATTCTACATTGCACTACTATCCCAATTTATCATATATTTTTGGAGTCTGAGTAGGACCATTTTCTACCGACTCCAACTCTGACTCCACCAAAATGGGCACCGACTCGACGACTCCACAGCCCTGGTGAGTATATAGCACACACATACTATCTATATAGTGAGTATATAGCACACACATACTATCTATAAAGTGTGTATATAGCGCACACATACTATCTATACAGTGTGTATATAGCGCACACATACTATTTATATAGTGAGTATATAGCACACACATACTATCTATATAGAGTGTATATAGCGCACACATACTATCTATATAGTGAGTATATAGCGCACACATACTATCTATATAATGAGTATATAGCACACACATACTATCTATATAGTGTGTATATAGCACACACATACTATCTATATAGTGTGTATATAGCACACACATACTATCTATATAGTGTGTATATAGCGCACACATACTATCTATATAGTGTGTATATAGCGCACACATACTATCTATACAATGAGTATATAGCACACACATACTATCTATATAGTGTGTATATAGCACACACATACTATCTATATAGTGTGTATATAGCACACACATACTATCTATATAGTGTGTATATAGCACACACATACTATCTATATAATGAGTATATAGCACACACATACTATCTATATAGTGTGTATATAGCACACATATACTATCTATATAGTGTGTATATAGCACACACATACTATCTATATAGTGTGTATATAGCACACACATACTATCTATATAATGAGTATATAGCACACACATACTGTCTATATAGTGTGTATATAGCGCTGGATGACTGTGTATTTAGCACTCTGATGTTTTTATTTACAATTTTGGGATAAATAGAACCTTTTCCCCCTATTTGCTGTTTTTACCTTTCATCACTTATTGCGATTTTTCGCAGTGTTGCAGCAACTGAAAAAAAAAAACAGTTTTGGCATGTTTTTTTATTTCTCATTATGCTGATTACCAATCGGGAAAATTAATTATATATTTTAATAGGTTAAGCTTTTATAGAATATTATTATTTATAGAGCACCATTGATTCCATGGTGCTGTACATGAGAAGGGGTTACATACAAACAAGTTAAAAATACAATGAACAAACTAACAGTGACAGACCGATACAGAGGGGAGAGAGGACCTCTGCCCTAGAAGGCTTACATTCTACAGGGCAGAGGGGAGAGACAGTAGGTTGAGTCTGCTCGGGGAGTGGTGGTGGAGCGCCGGGTCCAGTGGTGGTGGAGCGCCAGGTCCGATGGTGGTAGAGCCCCGGGTCCAGTGGTGGTGGAGCGCCGGGTCCAATGGTGGTGAGGTGGCACCGTGGTCATTGCAGGTTGTAGGCTGTTCTAAAGAGATGGGTTTTCAGGTTCTGCCAGAAGGTTCAGAGTGTGAGGGACAGTCGGACGTTTTGGGGTGCAGAATTCCAGAGGATGGGTGATGCTCGGGTGAAGACTTGCAGGCGGTTAGATGAGGAACGTACGAGTGTGGAGGAAAGGAAGAGGTGTTGGGAGGATCGAAGATTACGAACTGGATGTTATCGGGAGATTAGTTCAGAGATATATGGGGGGGACAGATTGTGGATGGCTTTGTAAGTCAATGTTAGTAGTTTGAATTGGATACGCTGGTGAATTGGGAGCCAGTGGAGGGATTTGCAGAAGGGAAAAGTGGAAGAGCAGCGAGGAGAGAGGTGGATTAGTCGGGCAGCAGAGTTAAGGACAGATTGGAGAGGCACAAGAGTGTTAGCAGGGAGGCAGCAGAGGAGGAGGTTGCAGTAGTCAAGGAGGGAGATGATGAGGGCATGCACTAGTAGTTTAGTAGATTGAGGGAATGTTTCTGGAAATATTTTTGAGTTGGAGGTGGCAGGAGGTGGCGAGAGATTGAATGTGTGGTGTGAAGGATAAGAAATAGTCAAGGATTACTCTGAGGCAGCGGACTTTAGGTACAGGGCAAAGTGTGATATCATTTATTGTGTTAGGGCCACTTTACACACACCAACATCTGTGTCCAACTTCTGAACAGATCTCTCGTTGCAGTGAAATCATGGACACATTGTTCCATTTTGTGGCTGTGTACAAATGGAACAATGTGTCCATGATTTCACTGCAACCAGAGATCTGTTCAAAAGTTGGACAGATAAGTTGGTGTGTGTAAAGCGGCCCTTAGGCCCCTTTCACATCAGCGTTTTTTTCAAATCGCGGCAGATGCGGTGAAAAAAACGCATCTGCCGCGATTACCACATACCGGCTGCACTTGCGGCGCGGTTGCGGCAAGCCCCATACAATGTATAGGCGGGCTTGCGGCAGGTACAGCAAGTGCGGTTTTGGCACTTGTGGCCGCGAAAAAAAACACGGTCAGCCGCGGTTTTTTCGCGGCCGCACCTGCCGCAAGTGCCAAAACCGCACTTGCCGCACCTGCCGCAAGCCCGCCTATACATTGTATGGGGCTTGCCGCAACCGCGCCGCAAGTGCAGCCGGTATGTGGTAATCGCGGCAGATGCGTTTTTTTCACCGCATCTGCCGCGATTTGAAAAAAACGCTGATGTGAAAGGGGCCTAGACAGATCAGGTAAGGGAGGTGCCCAAGATGGAGGAAAGATGATGAGGTCGAGTTTGTTTACATTTAGTTTAAGGAAGCGAAAGGAGAAGGAGGAGGATATGGCTGATAGACACTCCGGGATTTTGGACAGGAGAGAGATGACATCTGAGCCAGAGAGGTAGATCTGAGTGTCATCAGCGTACAGGTGATACTGGAAGCCATGAGATTTTATGAGTTGTCCTAAGCCAAGAGTATAAATGGAAAAAAGAAGGGGCCCCAGGACAGGGCCTTGAGGAATCCCAACAGAGAGGGGATGGGGTGAGGAGGTAGTGTGGGAGTGGGAGACACTAAGGCTATGTGCACATCAGTCGTTTTGTGGGCTGCTTTTGGACGTTTTCCGTCGGCGTTTTCCGCTCAGTTTTATGTTAATTTATGTTAATCCTACCCTCCGGTTGGATTAACATGCTAGTCAATGGATTTTAGAAAACTCTGTCTACATTACAACGTTTTTCTGGTCATCATAATGGGAGACCCAGACAATGGGGTTAAGGGCACTGCCCTCCGGAGGCCACACTAGGTACTACAAGTTTGTAGACACCGCCCCCTCCGCTTATAAACCCCACCGCAGGGAATATCCTCAGTTTTTAACTTAGTGTGCTCGGAGGTATCACACGCATTGCTTGCACTTCACTGCATCCTCACAACTTTCGTGATTGCGTCTGAAGACAAGGTAATATGGTCCCGGTCGGGGACCTTCGGCAGTCTCCCTGCTCACCCTTAGGGAACACGCAGGTCGAGGTACCGGAGGGCCTAGAGCCTGGACACTGCGTGTCCTCCCGGTACGCTGTCGCGCTCCTTCCCATCCCTGTTTGGGGGCTCTGGGAAGTGGGAGAATGGAGCCTTGCACAGCTCCGCTCCGTCCGAGGCCTCCCTAAATGGTGCTTACAGACCGGACTGGAGCCAGCCCAGTCCGAGGCCTCCCTAAATGGTGCTTACAGACCGGACTGGTGCTGCACCCCCGTCCGAGGCCTCCCTAAATGGTGCTTACAGACCGGACCGGCACTGAGGCACCTTGTGTGTCTCCGGTGTGCCTGGGGGTAGTGTCGGCACATATATGTGTTGGGACACTCAGACCGCGCGTACCCTCGGGTCCGCGGTTCTGGCGGTGGACCCCGTGCTGGGGCCACTCTGGCTGACCGCCCTGTGTCTCACAGGGGCTGCGGCTGTCGGCTACAGACTTTTGTCTGCAGCCATTAGTATTGTGTTTTGTGTCACGGTACTTCCCGCGCTGCGGGCCTCGGCGCCTTCATTACTGAGGCTGCCTGAGGAGATGGAAGCAGCCCAGGCGGTGACGTCATTAATGGGAGTGCGTGTGTGCTCCCGCGTGTTTTCGGCTCCGCCCACAGTTAGTCTGTCGGCGGCCATCTTTCCCTTCACTTCCCGGCTGGGATCTGCTTGAAGTGCACGGCTGCACTCAATTCAGGGGAGACCGGAAAACCTCGCGGGGGCCACACTCGCACACACCGCTTCCCCCACCGCTTTATTGCGGTTGGTAAGCCGCCGGTTGTACCGGTTTTTTTCTTTAAAGATCGGCTTTTTTCCCCCTGCTGTAGGGATGTCCTCAGCTGGGAGGAGCGCTGCTAAGGCGGCAGGTAACACCACTGCCTGTGCTACGTGCAACGGGACACTGGTTGAGGGGTCCTGCAATAACTGCGGACGCCCAGAGGCACGGGCTGAGACTGCAAAGGAGACAGCAGCTCCGGTGCTATATCCTGTGGTCCAGGTGGGCCCAGGGCCATGGGAGACACAGAACAAGATAAATGAATCTATGTTATCCCAGCTGTCCTCCATGTCGCAATCCCTGGAGGTACTAACCAGGAGGCTGGAAAACCCAGCTGCTCCTTCATATTATCCCCGGGTGTCCCCTGCCTCAACTGTGAGACCCCTTAAGCGGACTCGACGTGAGGATTCACCCGAGCCCCAGACACTCTCTGAGGAGGAAGGTCTCTCTGAGGGGGACGAGGATGATGGGGGTTCATTACTCGGGTCCGTGTCAGAACCACCAGAGGGGGTGGAGGATCTGGTGTCCTCCATCAACGAGACTTTACGTCTCGTGACACCCCCTGAGGAGGTGACCGTTCACCCGAAGGAGGCCTACCAATGGCTGCGGCCGGAGGCTAGACCAAGTGGCTCCTTTCTGGATCACACTAACTTCGGAAGGGTGATTAGAGCTCCCAGGATTCATCCTGGCCGGCGTTATGTCCGTAAATCTAAGGACAATCGCTTCCCCTTCCCTGAGGAGGTGCTTCAGGAGTGGTCGCAGTCCCCTAAGGTGGATGCTTCCATGACCAGGATTGCGGCACGCTCCCTCTTCTCTGCCTCTGATAGCTCCTCATTGAAGGATGCTACTGATAGACAGGTCGAGCAACTCGCCAAGTCTTCTTATGAGGCTGTGGGGTCTTCATTTGCCCCTAATTTTGCCGCGGTCTGGACTCTGCAGGCGATCACCTCCTGCTTGGACGGTATCGCTGACCTGGCAGGGTCCAGCTCAGAAGTCCTGGCACTCACTGATAGAGCAAGGGCCTATGCGGACTACGCCAGAACGGCAACACTGGAAACTGCAAATCGCTCTGCTGTGGCTTCGGCCAATGCTATAGCGATCCGCAGATTGTTGTGGCTGCGTCTATGGGACTCAGATGCCACGTCCAAGAAGATTTTGCAAAATCTTCCGTTCTCTGGCGACAGGCTTTTTGGTACCGAACTGGACAAGTTGATAAAGGATTCTGCGGAGTCAAAGATCCCACAGAATAAACCTAAGCCACGGTATACCGTAAAGAGGAACCCTAAACAGTGGTCCTTTCGGTCCAGTTCACAACCTTCAGCATCGTCTGCCCGAGCGGACAGAGGGAGCAAGCCCTCTACTCAGTGGCGCCCCAAGGGTCGCCAGAAGAAGCCGGCGGGGGCAGCGGCTGCCACCCCCAAGCCCGCTTCCGCATGACTCGCTCTCTCATCCTACCTCCCCACAGGTGGGGGGCCGTCTGTCTCTTTTTCGGGACAGATGGCTGCTCCAAGTCCAAGATCAGTGGGTACGAGACATAGTCTCCAGAGGTTACAGGATAGAGCTGACGTCACAGCCGGCACAACCGATTCCATCGGTCGGTCCCGTCCCCAGAAAAGGCTCAGGCTTTTCATCTGGTGTTGGAGAATCTCCGCAAGGACGGAGTTGTGGTCCCAGTACCTTCTGGGGAGAGGTTCAGGGGTTTTTACTCCAACCTCTTTATCGTCCCAAAGAAGGATGGCTCTTTTCGCCCGGTTCTGGACCTAAAGTTGTTCAACCGCCACGTGTTGGTTCGGAAGTTCCGCATGGAATCCCTGCGATCCGTGATCGCGGCTGTGTCACAGGGGGACTTCCTAGCGTCCATAGATATTCGGGACGCTTACCTTCACGTGCCCATTGCGCCGGCTCATCAACGCTGGTTAAGATTCGCAGTGGGGGACGAACACTACCAGTTCGTGGCGCTGCCTTTCGGCCTGGCCTCGGCTCCACGGGTGTTCACGAAAGTGATGGCCTCTATGATGGCTCTCCTGCATGTGCAGGGACATACCGTCATTCCCTATCTAGACGACCTGCTGGTCAGGGCGCCATCGGAACACCTTTGTCAGGAGAGCCTGAATGTGACCATGAGGTCTCTGGAACAATTCGGTTGGCTCCTCAATATTCAGAAGTCAACTCTGGTTCCGACCCAGTCATTGACATATCTGGGCATGGACTTCAACACGGCCTCAGCCCTGGTGTCTCTACCACGGGCCAAACAACTGGCCATCCATTCAGGAGTGCAACAGATCCTCCTGTCCCCACAATCATCCCTGCGGGTGTTGATGAAGCTGGTGGGGCGCATGGTGGCAGCAATAGAGGCGGTGCCTTTCGCACAATTTCGCCTCCGTCCTCTACAGCTGGAGATCCTCCGCAGTTGGGACAAGAGGACGACATCTCTGAATCGGCTGGTGACCCTTTCCCAACCGACCAGGGATTCCCTGCAGTGGTGGCTACAACCACGTCACCTATCTCGGGGCCGGTCCTTCATCAAACCGTCATGGTTAGTGGTGACCACCGACGCCAGTCTGAAGGGCTGGGGGGCGGTGTTCTTACATCACAGGGCCCAAGGCCTCTGGACTCAGTCGGAGTCGGCGTTGCAGATCAACGTGCTGGAGATCAAGGCGGTCTATCTGGCACTCCTGGCTTTTCAGAAATTCCTCTCCGGACGACCCATTCGGGTTCAGTCCGACAATGCGACGGCCGTCGCTTATATAAATCATCAAGGAGGAACCAGGAGTGCACAGGCTCTGGCCGAAGTCCACCGCATCCTATCCTGGGTGGAGGACAACAACTGCCTGATCTCCGCAGTTCACATCCCAGGGGTCGAAAACTGGGAGGCCGACTATCTGAGCCGGCAGGGGATGGACGCCGGAGAGTGGTCTCTTCATCCAGACGTCTTCCGGGACATCTGCAGCAGATGGGGCACTCCGGACGTGGATCTGATGGCCTCGCGGCTGAATCATCAGGTGCCGCAATACATGGCGAGGTCGTGGGATTCCCAGTCTCTGGGAGCAGACGCCCTGGTCCTGAGTTGGTCCAGATTCCATCTGCCGTATGTGTTCCCGCCTCTAGCTCTGATTCCCAAGGTGCTGTGGAAGATCAGGACGGAGTGCAGGGTAGCCATTCTAGTGGCTCCAGATTGGCCCAGGAGGTCCTGGTATCCGGACCTGTGGCAACTGTCAGGCGGACACAGGTGGGCCCTTCCAGAACGCGCAGATCTACTCGCGCAAGGCCCATTCTTCCACCTCAATTCCAGGGCCCTCAGATTGACTGCATGGCTCTTGAGGCCTGGCTGCTGACATCCAGGGGTTTTTCCCCTACAGTGGTTGCCACTATGAATCGGGCTAGGAAGCCTGTTTCGCGAAAGATATACCACAGGACGTGGAAAATCTTTTTCTCCTGGTGTGCCTCTGGTGGACGGTCTCCTTGGCCCTTGTCTGTTCCGACCCTGTTGGCTTTCTTACAGTCGGGTTTGGAGTTGGGGCTATCCCTCAGCTCCCTGAAGGGTCAAGTGTCAGCGCTGTCTGTGCTGTTTGACAGACGTTTAGCGCTCCTACCGAAGGTCCGGCAATTCCTGCAGGGGGTGTCTCGGGTGGTTCCGCCATACAGGCGACCACTGGACCCTTGGGACCTTAACATGGTCCTGGCGGCACTGCAGAAACCGCCGTTTGAGCCGCTGAGAGACATTTCCCTCTCTCGTCTGTCCCAGAAAGTGGTATTTTTGGTGGCAATTACGTCTCTGAGAAGGGTCTCAGAATTGGCTGCACTTTCGTGCAAGTCACCCTTCCTGGTGGTTCACCAAGACAAGGTGGTGTTACGCCCACGGACAGAATTCTTGCCTAAGGTGGTGTCCATTTTTCACCTGAACCAAGAGATTGTGCTTCCATCATTTTGTCCCGCTCCCGTTCATCAGGTTGAGCGCGACCTCCACACTCTGGATCTGGTGAGGGCTGTGCGCATTTATGTGTCCAGAACTGCCTCGTTCCGGACGTCGGACTCCTTGTTCATCCTTACGGCGGGTCGCTGTAAGGGGTCCGCGGCATCAAAATCGACCTTGGCCAGATGGATCAAGGTGCCCATTCAGGAGGCCTACCGTTCTTCCGGTCTGCCTCTCCCGGTGGGATTGAAGGCGCACTCGACCAGAGCTGTCGGTGCCTCCTGGGCTTTGCGACATCGAGCTTCTGCTCTACAGGTGTGTCAGGCAGCCACATGGTCAAGCCTGCATACTTTTTCTAAGCACTATATGGTGCATGCCCGTGCCTCTGCGGATGCAAGTTTGGGCAGGCGGGTTCTCCAGGCGGCGGTTGCCCACCTTTGAGGGGGACCATGGTTATCCGTCTTTTGAGGAACTCTTCCCGCCCTGGGGTATTGCTTTAGGACATCCCCATTGTCTGGGTCTCCCATTATGATGACCAGAAAAAAGAGAATTTTGTTTACGTACCGTAAATTCTTTTTTCTTTAATCATCAATGGGAGACCCAGCACCCACCCCGTTGTTCCGTTGGATGTTGTCACATTTGACTTGTTCCCAGTTGGAAACAGTTTATTCCGGGTTGTTGGACCGTTTTGTTCACGGTTTCTTACCCGAGGTTTCGGGTGTGGTTATTTTGTCTCCTCGCAGCTTATGGACCAAACTGAGGATATTCCCTGCGGTGGGGGTTTATAAGCGGAGGGGGCGGTGTCTACAAACTTGTAGTACCTAGTGTGGCCTCCGGAGGGCAGTGCCCTTAACCCCATTGTCTGGGTCTCCCATTGATGATTAAAGAAAAAAGAATTTACGGTACGTAAACAAAATTCTCTTTTTTCTTCTGGTCGTTTTCAGTCAAAACTGAGTTTTTTCACCGGTTTCCAAAAATAGAGCAAGTGACTTCTTTCCTCCGTTTTTCCACCGGTTTCAGCTGAACAAGTGCACTAAAAACTCAGTTTTAAAACCGCTCAGAAAAACCGCCGACAAAACGCTGTAAAACCGGGCGGAAAACGAGCAAAAAACGAGCAAAAAACTAGGACATTGCTGAGCACAGAAAACTCAGTTTCTGCCAGTGTCCACCGGTTCCCGGTCGGTCTGCAGAAATGCAGAAACGACTGATGTGCACATAGCCTTAGGCTATGTGCACATCAGTCGGTTCTACATTTCTGCAGACCGACCGGGAACCGGAGGACACTGGCAGAAACTGAGTTTTCTCTAGTCACCTTCCACGACAGCATAGGAGGTAGCCTCGCCACGCCCTAATTGGGACAGGAAGCAGAAGAGGTTAAAAGGACCCTCCCACCTCCCACTAGCCAGTGTCTTTCCTGTCCCCATGGGGCATGGAGAGGTTTTTTTCCTGTGCTGTGGGGCCGGCGACTGCAGCATACCTGATGTTTAGCCGGGCAGCGTTGGTCGGTGCTACGGCTCTCCTCCTCCGGCTGCTCCTACCGCATGTTTTTCGCGGTAGGACCGGGCAGCGTTGGTCGGGCTTCCGCTCCTCCTCCTGCTGCTCCCACGTATGTGGGACTGCTGCCCTGGCTCTCCGGATCCCCTCGGGGTGAAGCGGGCTGTGGGCTCCCTGGCCGGCGACCTCCCCTGTTCCGGAGCCCGCCGGCCGCTTCCCGCGCTTTCTTACTGTTCCAGCGCGACCGGAAGTGACGCTGGTGGGCGGGACTTCCGGTCACGCGCTCCCCGGCGGGAGCGTAGCGCTTCCGGGTTCCAGTGACGGGACCTGGCGATCAGCATGCGGCCACGCCACCACTGCAGGTGGCCTGGCCAGGACCCGGTGCGGGAAGCGGGGAACTCGTTAGACACTGGGGGGCAGGCCTTTCTTTAGGAAGGCTGCCCTGAAGACTTCTGAGCCACGGTAAGGTACTGTCCTATGTGTGCTACTGAGTCTTCTCCTGCAGCTGCAGTGCCAGTGTTTCCCCTGCCACAGTGTATGTCTGATGGAGTGTGGGGGGGGGTCCTCTCTTCTGCCTATGGGCAGTTGTTATTGTTGGTCCCCTTAACTGTGCTTTGGTTCAGGGGACGAGTCTGGCATCAGACCCCCTCTGGGAGGGCCGTTAATGACTGTTGTCCTGGTTGGGCTTCACACCCTAGCCTAGTGTATGGCATGAGATCCCGGGTTTTCCTGGAGATTCAGGCTTCCCTTTCCTCATTCTCTCTGGCAGCTCCTTTTGGGGATGCTCCTGGGAGAGGGAAGGTCAGGTTTGGGCTGCTGTCGCTCCATCTTCCAGTGCCACTGAACTGAGTAGGTTCCTCTTCTACTTGGAGGAACTTGGGCTAGGGCCGGTTAGAGCTCTATGGGAAAGTTCTACCATCTGGGGATATTGGCGGCTTTGGAGCTGCCAGCCCAGTCCGCTTTCCAGTCCATTCTACCATCGTTCAGGATTGGAGCTTTCCTGAGAATTCCTTCAGGGGGTGATCCCAGTAGTTGGTTTCTCTCGTGGCATCTCTGATTCACGGGGTCCCCGGGGGGGTGCAGGTCGGCATGTAGCTAACAAGACTGCGCTCCCCTTTGAGGCTGCCTCCCACCTGGGCCAGATGGGCTGCATGGTTGTGGGCCTTCTGCCTTTGTCTGTGGACGATGGTCACCTGGGCTCCCTTCAGGGCTCCCTAAGGTGGAAGCTCCTTGTCTTCCTTCCCTTTCTCCGGTGAGCTTCCTGGGGTCTTGCAGATGCCTGGGTCCGTCTGACACCCTGTATCTCTGTCTATCCGTCTCCGCCTGCCGGACTTTGGGGCTGACTTTGAGGAGTGCCTTAATGAGACTCTGCTCTCTACACTTCATTGGGTTCTTGGTGTTTGGACCTGGCCTTGTTGCCTTTATGGACCAGGCAACTTGAGAGCAGGGCTCTTCCGGTGCGGCCTACTAGTTGGTGGTCCCTTTGGCACTCGGTACCTCGGACCTCCTAGCCAGGGGTTCCTGGGCGGTGGAGTTCCCTTGTAGGCCTTGGACTAGTTGTCCTCGTGCCTTGTCCGCTGCGGCTGCTGTACTCTGCCTCTCAGTGGCTCGGTGGGGGAAGGGGTAACAGGGCGAACTCAGCCTTTCTTTCCCGGTCCTGTGTTTGAGCCTCCTACCCGAGGCACCACGGGCTCTAGTGGTATATTCATATTTCCCAGGAGGCATTACGCCTTGGAATTCTCTGTGTTGGGCATTTTCGCCTGCTGGCCGCAGTGGGTTCTTGGACTGGTCTCCCTGAGATCAGTAAATGCTTCGTGGTGTTCTCCCCCAGTGGCTGACTTCGCCGCTTGCCGGGGTTCTGAGGGTCTTTCCGAAGACCTCCTCATCGTGTTCGAGTTGCCTCCTCTGCCTGCTCTCCGGTTCCTACCCTGCCCTCTCAGGGTACTTAGGTTCTTTTGTACTCCGGAGTTCAGGATCTCCTTCGCCCGACGGTCTTCTCGTCTATCCAGGCTGTAAGGAGGGGTTGGGGGCTTTCCCGACTCTTCTTGGTCGAACTAGCCCTCTGGAGGGGCTTGTGTCATCGTCGGCTTCCAACGCCTCCCCCTTCATGGGGGCAGGGCTACGCCACCAGATGGCTCCACTCTACTGGACTGATGCATACTGCGGGTGCCCATTCTCCCTCACCCCCAGATGCTCCTCAGGTTCACAATCCTGTACAGAGGTACAGTCCTCCGCTTTCTTTTCATGGGGGTTCTCCTCGGCTCCGGGGTTTCTCGATCATTATGGCGGAGGTCGTTGCTTTCCTATTGGATTGCAGCCTCTGTCTGGGTGCTATGTCTGGGCCTTCTCCTCTGTCCTTCGGGTGCAGGGTGGTGGAATCTCTGCTGCGCTTCTGCGCAGTCGGGCGTCTCCCTCCTTTCGGGCGACGGTCGGCTCTGGGATCATTGACGTTCTCCATCCTGCCTGTCAGGTGGGCTCAGGCTCACTCAGGTTCATCTGGACCATGTCTTGTCCTGCCGTCCTCTGAATCCCCGGGTTCGTCTCCCGGGGATGCCTCCTCATCCCTCCTCTGGTAGTTGAATCCAACGGCCTGCTTTTCAGGGTGGCCTGGGTTTTGACTCCCCTGGTGGCTTTTCCTCTGGATGCCAACCTAGGTGGGGGGGGGCGGGGGTCGCCCTCTCCAAGGAGTCTGGGGTCTCATCTTCATTCGCGGTCCTCTATTCGCTGGGAACTGAGAGTGGTACTTGAGGTCCTTTTTTTGCTGTTCGTGTTCCTTTCCGGGGATGGGCCATTCTAGCGAGTGGCTGCTGTGGCAGCACCCATGGAGCAGTGAATCTCCTGCCCCGTGCCCCATTCACCCAGCTGTGGCTGTGGGTTCAGTTCCTAAGCTGTATTTATCATCTGAGTCATGATCTATGGATGACAATTGCTGGCTACAGGCTCTCCCCCTAGCGGGCCCCGTTCCCTGGCAACTGTGGGCCACTTGCCATTGGGCGATGCTGTTTGTATTCGTCCGACCGCATTGCTCTTCTTCCTTCTGTAGTCCGCCTGATAGGATCCCTGCCCCTTCAGGCTGGGTTTTCAGCCTCCGGGATGTCCTCCCGGGAAGGGGGAGCCTGGTCCAAGCGGTGTTCTGCTCCCTGGTCGCCAGTTGGGATGCCCGGAGCTCGTCCTTTTTGCTTCCCGGGCGATTCATACTGTAGCAGCCTATGTCTCCCTGCACCTCGAGTTGAGGCCTGGTGGGGGATGGACCTCTTTCTCCCAGACTGAGGTTTTTTCTTATTGCTTCTGGCTTCCTGTCCCCCTTCTCCCTTCTCGTGAGATTCCTGGGGAGGGTCTGGTAAGGAGTCCTCTCTGTTCTGAGGGCCCCTCTATGGGCGAGGTGGTATTGGTTCATCCTGCTCATGGCGCTCTAGGTCAGTGGACCAGTTCTTTTGCATTCGGACCTCTGCTTGCTATCTCGTGGTCTTCTGTTCCTTTCGGATGCTCGGCAGCTCGACTTAGCTGCAGGGTTTCTGAGGGCCAGGGCTGAGGCCTCTGGTCTGTCGGCCGAGTTGGTGGCCTCCTTGCGGACATTCCGCATTCCGGTCGCTTCGGCACTTTGTCATGCGGGTGTGAAGTGGTTTTTTCTCCTAAATGTGGTTAGGGCCGGAGTCTTTGATCCGGCACATGCCGGGTTCGGCGTTTGGTTCTAGGTATGCCACGGATTTGGCGGGGTCCTCATTGTTGGCCTGACTGGGCTTTTTCGCCCTTCCTTTGGACTTCTGTCCTCCTGTGATATCCGTTGTTGTCGACCGGGTTGGCGTTTCTGCTGGCGGTTGCTTCTGGCCTATGTGTTGGGGGGGCTTCAGGCTTTCTCTGGCCAGGACCCGTCGCTGTCTGTCCTGGATGACTGCTTTGTCCTTCACCTGGACCCTTCGTTTCTTCCCGAGGTCTTCTTGGCATTCTTTCGCTCCCAGTGGATGTTTCTTCCTTCCCTTAGTCAACTTCCGCGGACTCTGTTGGTGGTGAATTTTCTTTATTTTTCTGTCCATGGTGCAGTGCTCTTGCGTGTGGGCGTCCTGACGTGTGGCTCTATATGTTGGCCGGCCTTTTGGTCGTCATACGGGCGAGGCAATGGCTCTCCGTTCTTTCGCCCCCTGGTTTCGGAATGTATTTACGGACTCCTTCCTTTCCCAGCTGTTCCTGCTCGTTTCTCCAGTTTTCCCTCTGTCACCTGGGAGGAAAGGGGCTGGGGCTTCTCCGGAGCAGTTTGCTAGGCTGCTTCCTGGGGTTCATTGCATGCTTCCCGAAGTTTTACTGTCTGGCCCTGGCTTCCCCTGGGGCTTTGGCTTTTGGCAGGATAGTCCTGCAGGCTGTAGTCCCACCCTAAGTATTAGTTCGTTGGTATCCCTCCTATGCTGTCGTGGAAGGTGACTAGAGAAAATAGAATTATTCTTACCGTTAATTCGGTTTCTAGGAACCTTCCACGACAGCACTTATTTCCCTCCCTATGTTCCTCGGTTTTTCCTGGAATGTATTACTGTTATTATTGCTCTCAGGCTATGGTTCTTTGTAAGACACTGGCTAGTGGGAGGTGGGAGGGTCCTTTTAACCTCTTCTGCTTCCTGTCCCAATTAGGGCGTGGCGAGGCTACCTCCTATGCTGTCGTGGAAGGTTCCTAGAAACCGAATTAACGGTAAGAATAATTCTATTTTCTGTGCTCAGCAGTGTCCCTCGTTTTTTGCTTGGTTTTTTGCTCGTTTTTTGCTCGGTTTTGTCGGCGGTTTTTCTGAGCGTTTGGAAAACTGAGTTTTTTGTGCACTTGATCAGCTTGAACCGCTGGAAAAACTGAGGAAAGAAGTCACTTGCTCTATATTTGGAAACCGGTGGAAAAACCCAGATTTCACTGAAAACGACCAGACAAAAAACCTTCTAATGAAGACAGCGTTTTCTAAACTCCATTGAGTATCATGTTAATCCAGCCGGTGGCTAGGATTAACATAAATTAACATAAAACTGAGCGGAAAACGCCGACGGAAACCGGTAAAAAACAGCCCACAAAACGACTGATGTGCACATACCCTTTATGTGCAGTTGGAAAGGTAGGGGGAGATCCAGGAGAGGGCAAGGTCAGTGATACCAATGGAAGAGAGGATCTGTAATAGGAGGCAGTGGTCGAATGCAGAGGACCGATCAAGATGGTGGAGGATAGAGAAGTGTCCGTTAGCTTTAGCGGTAAGTAGGTCGTTAGTAATATTGGTGAAGGCGGTTTCGGTGGAGTGGTGAGCGCGTAAGCCAGATTGAAGGTTGTCAAAGAGAGAGATGGATGAGAGGTGGGAGGAAAGTACATTGTGGACATGATTTTCCAGAAATTTGGAGGTGAACGGGAGCAGTGGTATGGGGCGGTAGTTGGATGTGGAGGTCGGGTCAAAGGATGGCTTCTTCAAGGCAGGTGTAATTGTTGCGTGTTTGAAAGTGGAAGGAAAGGTACCTGAGGTTAGTGATCAGGCCTAGACTGGCCATAGGGCATATCGGGAGTTTGCCCGGTGGGCTGAAGGGGTATTGCGCCGTTGCGGCCGCTCTTTACTTTCAAGAGGTCGCCCCCTTTAAATCTTTCTGCACTCGCTGGCCGGGCACAGCCAGGGAGCTGCAGAGTAGCCGCAGAGGTGTTTCTGGCGGGGAAGCTTCTTTCCGGCCCTGGTCCTGCAGCTGCTTCTTGGAGGAGGAGTATGTCACCTCAACTCCTAAGCGGCTCCAGCTGTTGGATGCCTCCCTGACCCTGCTGTACAAGCTGCTGACCGGGGGCCCGGGGCCATGCAGTTCCTGCACTGTCAGCTGGTACCCAGCACCTTCTCAATCTTCTCCTTCGTGTGCAGCTTCATCATAATGGCCGCACTTGCGGGAAGCCCCATGCAATGTCTATGGGGCTTGAGGCAGGTGCAGAAGTGCGGGATAGTTGCGGTATTGGCACTTGCAGCAGATGAGGTCGCGAAAAAAAACGCAGTCAGCCGCACACTTACCGCAAGCCCCATAGACATTGCATGGGGCTTGCCACAAGTGAACTGCAAGTGCGGCCGTTATGCGGTAACTGCAGCAGTTGCGTTTTGTTCACCACAACTGCCGCTATCAGTGATTACCGCTAATGTGAAAGGGCTGTAAGTCTGGTGGCTGCGGTCCCCATCCACAAGGGATTTATAGCAGCTGCGAGGCCATCCCCCCCCATCTGTGAACTGTCAAGCAACTGCCATCAATCCCACAGACAGAGCGACCGACCGCAGAGCAGTGTCCTGTCCTGGATGGATAACTGTGAACCAGGCAGCAGAACAGCACTGTAAGACCATGTGTCTCCCTCCCTCTCCATGTATATGTGTGTGTATGTACTGCATAATGTGTGTACATATGGGTGTGTGTATATATACTGTATGTTTGTGTACATATGGATGTGTGTGAGTATATATGGATGTGTGAGTACATATGGATATGTGTGTGTATATCTAATCTAATATATAAAGCTGAATGTATGAATGTATATCCGGGATTGGCATCTACACCGTCGCAACTACAGCCACAAAATTTTGCACAGTCGCACGTCTGGACCCCGGGAGCGTCATAGGCTATTGTCGGGGTCGTTGCGACAATACACTCCTTCACCAGTCATCCCAAAATTAGACTATGAACATATGGTACCAGATAAGAGTAAATCAGACTGAGAGTCCGGTTCAAACTTATATGTTCGTTGCTTTATTAAGCAATGGCAATGGTCACAGCAACTGAACTTTATTTCCGGGTACACAGCATTTTATAGTCTAGAGACTAGGCGTGAAATGGCCAGGACAAGGTGGGATTAGATGGGAGTTAGGTGGGGCTAGGCTAATACATCTATCTCTGTTAGTAATAATTAGTCTTTGTCTTCTGTGTTGAGTCCATCCTTTATCACGTCATGATGTCTTCCTTTGGCCTCTGGAATGCAGACTATCTCTAGCTTCCCATGGTATAACCTGGCTCCCGCACAGTAGTGACCAATCAGCTCCTTAGTTTCCTGGACACCTCTACACGTTGTATCTTCTTTTCACCCATCTGAAAGACACTTTGTTTACACATAACTTTGGTTCATGGATGAGAGGGAGAGAAGAAAGAGAGAGAGAGAAGAAAGGTAGAGAGAGAGAGAGAAAAACTTATTGTTTAATTTAATGCTATATGAGTATAAAAACTAAGATTAATAGATAAGATATAACCCATCCTCCACAATTCCCCCCTAACAACTAAGTTTTTTTTTTCTCGAAGTCTATCCCTAGTCTGTCCCTAGGGGAACCTTTGAGGTTGTCCATGTGATGGGAAACGAGAAAGATTGTGGGCTTGTTCATCCGGGCGCCTCAGTAACTCCTCCCTTATGAAGGGCCCCAGGCACCCAGGACACTACTCTACTCTATCTTCACATGGCGCCCTCCCGTTGTCCCTAAACCAGTTCCCTTAACTTTATACTTTAAGTAGGGGGAATTCTTTGGCTGTTTGAGGGACACTCCCTTGGGCATATCCTCCAAAGTGACTCTCCCATTGGCTAACGGGTCAACCTCCTGATAGAGATAAGTACCGGTGATATCTGCCTTGGTGATGACCTTTTTATATAAAGGAATAACGCAACAAAGGAATATTAACCCAACAAGGATTATGGCAATTAATATCAGGCAAACCTGTTGAAGGAACCCTTTGAGCCCACCCAACCAGCTAGAAAAGAAGGATGTATCTACCCCAGCATTAGCTTTTAATTCTGCTGCCAACTTAGTAATTTTCTTAAGGGCTATCATGGTTTTCCCGTTTTTCCCCTGAATTTTGTGGGATATATGTACAGCATTCCTTCTCCCCCACCATTCCACAGACCCCGCCCTTTTCAGCTAGGAGCATATCAAGGGCCAATCTGTTTTGTAGCGTCATTCTAGTATTGGGACCTAGTTCCTCAACTATACCCTGGAAAGCATCTCGGCTATAGTTGACAAACCTTTGCTCACTGTAATATATGTAATTAATCCAATCAGCGTTCTTATTGATCTGTACCTGTGGAATTAAGGAAGCGAATCCAGCATATACCTGATTTTGGGCCTTAAACTGGTCAGGCACCCCCCTTGGCACACCAATAGCATCAATGTATACCTGAGGGTCTTCCTCATAGCCCATGTGGAGTTGATCAATGCTTCTCCTTCTCTTGATGATATTTTTTTTTATCATCATCTTTAAGGAAAATATATAAAGGATATAAAACCTTTGAAGTATCTGCAAATAAGCACAATTGTTTATAGAAAGAGATTTACACATATTAGGATAATTTTTATACAGTTTTCTTGGTTTCCTTGTCCGCTCACTATTTGCAATTTCCAAACCCATGGAGCGATCGCTGCTCGAAGCCCGTACCTTTCTGAGTTGTGTTGTGCGCAAGAATAATGCAGGATAGTATACACAGCTTACCTGTACCAGGAGCGAACTAGGAGGTACTCACCTGATCTCACCCGTGACCTATTTTTGAGGCGTAAAGTGAGGCCAAGCAGAGACCAGTCTAACCTTTGCTGATAAAGACATCATGGCTTGCCCTGTCCCCTCTCACGACTCCTAGTTTAACACTGTTAGGGCCCTTTCACATCAGCGTTTTTCGTAATTCGCGGCAGATGCGGTGAAAAAACCGCATCTGCCGCGTTTGCCGCATAACCGTTCCACTTGCGGCGCGGTTGCGGTTTTTTCCATACAAAGTATAGGGGGACTTGCGGCAAGTGCGGTTTTGCACTTGCGGCAGGTGCGGCAGCGAAAAAAACCGCGGTCAGCCGCGGTTTTTTTCGCTGCCGCACCTGCCGCAAGTGCAAAACCGCACTTGCCGCATCTTCCGCAAGTCCCCCTATACTTTGTATGGGAAAAACCGCAACCGCGCCGCAAGTGGAACGGTTATGCGGCAAACGCGGCAGATGCGGTTTTTTCACCGCATCTGCCGCGAATTACGAAAAACGCTGATGTGAAAGGGCCCTTAGTGGTTCGGTCAGTCCCTATAAGGCAGTCGACTATAGAGAGGGCTCAGGCCGCCAGACGCAACCCGGCTGGGATGGGGCAACCACCCGCCACTACCTTTTGTTGTAGCTTGCCTTCTACCTCCGAGAGGACAGGACACCTGTGGTGATTGTCAGCATGATTATACCATCCTAGACTGGCAACATGGTGTTTACCTCACCGTGATTTACCAATCTGCATTTAGTAGGCTTACCGTATTGTTAAGGAATTCTTCAACCGGAAATCGCTCCATTCGCTCAGAAAGTGCAAGTCAGAACCAAACATTCTGATTACCTCATGTGAGGATCCTACCACTATCCAGTATAAAATCTCTTTGGTCTATAAACATATCTGCAATAAAAAACTTAAAGAAATTTGTATTAATTTCAGAGATTAGAAAATTCTTATAATATATGGGCACTGTACATCAGAGCAGACATGTGTAACATCACCTTTAATTCAAAATTCCTGCTACCAGCATTTTCTCCAGAAAGCTCCTTACCCCTCCCCTATAAGAAAAGATAACGGACTACAAAAAATATTCTCACATAGTAAAGAACAAAGACTGCTCTGATAGAAGGAATTTAAGGAGGTGTGGAGGAGTGGTTCACTCCCTTCCATATTTTCAAACTCCCTTGGCCTTGACAAACCCACAAGATATCCACAATCCTGATAAAGGACCTAACTACTTTCTCCTTTCTTGTCTTTCCACCTCCCCCCTTTTTTTTTTTTTTTTTTTTTTTTTTTTTTCGACTTTGTGTTACTTTTCTAAACTATACTTTCTGTTGCTTTTCTCATCAAACTTGCTAATTTCCATCTCTAACATCTCACATTGACTCAATTGAGTGTCCCCTTAAAATACAATCTATATTCCTGCTTATCGACATACCTTATACATTCTGGATCTATTAACTTAACAATACCTTCATCACATTGTAGTTAGACTTTCCTGTCTAGTACCACCTCCCCACAGCGTCAATATATATATTATTTCCCCTTGGCCGCTCAGTATATTAATCTTCCCTCTAGATAGCTTAATTTTTAAAACACACAACAACCATAAATAAGGGAAAGTTTCTCCCTGCCATAACTACATCTCTAACTAAATTATCCCTGTGCTGCAGGTGGCTATTGACAACATTCACTCATATAAATCAATAAAAATCTGATTACTATTATTGTATTCAATATTAGGCATTATTATTAGTACTCAACTACCATAAATATGAAAAATCCATCTTTGCCATTCAGGATTCTTGGAAAGACGGGTAAGATTCCAGTCTGCATGTCACAGTGTGCAGATTCCACCTTCCCTCCCCCCTTTGCCTTGTGCTACACAGACAGCTTCTACAAGATTACGCACATACAGCTGCTTAGATAAGGAATTCAATAGAAAAAAAGAAATCCTTCTCTTTCAAACAGAGCTCACAAATTTAATTAACTGTTTCACACTTGTAGCTATATACAACTAACAATTCTAGCCATTATCTGAGACCCCGTGGCTTATTTAATTAACTCTTCATTTACTCTTATAACTTCAAGAGCTTTCCATGACAGGAAGAATAGTAAACTATATTGATAGACGGACCGTGAATAGAGTGTAGTGGCAGTCGGTGTGATTTCAATAAAACAGAATGATCTCCATAAGATTATATACACCTTATTCTAATTTACTTCAACCATTCTGAAACTAGGAACTGCTTTAAGAAAAATCTTAGGGAGACGTGGGGGTAGTTTATTCCTCACTACAATATATTGACCTTGAGCTACAAGCTAATGCCTACGAAGCAGCTCACCTCCTCCCCTCCGTCTAGGCTCCAGAAAAACTTTAGTTATTCATCTAAGGAAAGAACCTCAATATTATGGAAAACTGCTAAGCATGTAAAAAGGAACGCAGCCTCGCGCCCAGCCCCTCCCAGAGCTGAAAACACAGGAGTACAAGCAGAATCATACAGATAACATACAAAACAATGAAATGTCTCTTGGACATTACAAACCTCACTTAACCCTTTCTACTAGGCTAAAAACATTTTATTTAACCTAAGGCATTTTCTGCATCTGAACGCACTGCATATAGCCTAGTTAAACTCAAATCTGATATAATAATTATTTCTGCACAGCATTTTGTAGGACGGTTAAGTAAGCACAGGCTAGCCTGAACTTCATACATAGGAGGGGATTTGAGGAGCCTGTATCAGGTCCGGCGGCTGCAGCAGAGCATTAGAGATCAAGCTGGATGGTACCGGAAAAAGAGATGGGGAAGGGGAAAAGGGGGCTCAGTCATCATCATCATCCTATAAATCAGTGGGACCTATGGCTTGGCTTCTCGCCCACAGTGTCGCCCGGAAGGCTGGAGTGTTCATTAGGGTCTGCATATCAAGGCCCAGACTGCCCTGTGCCAGATTCTGCTCACCACAAACAGGACACACCCACACATCCGAGGACCTCATATCGCCGCCATTATAGGGTGGTGGCTGGGATAGCGTACTCAATAACAATGGCGTGGCGGCCATTTTACACTGTATAAAATTATTGTTAGGAAGCAACTTATAATCAAACACAGGTTCTGCATCATCTTTTCCTCCCTTTCCATCAATTTCTCTCCATTCCTCATGTGCAACCCTCTGTCTTTCAGCTTGCCTTTTTTTTTTTCTCTCTGGATAGAATCATTTCACATGGAGGGCTGTAACCTCCCTGACAAAGACAATCCTGCGTGCTTGTACAACCTGTCCACATTCTTAACTGCCTCTTACCCTCCCGTGACCCTACTAATATTTTCATTTCTACAGTATCTTCATTTAATGTATGGGGCACGGACCTTTTTTGCTGAAAATGACGCAACATGATTCACAGAATACTACGTCCCTACTGCAGTTAGGACGCTGGTAACAGCGATCAACACCAGATCCCTTACAATCCACCTAACCACGCTCTCAGCACTTAAGTACAACTAATAAACACGGAACCAGTACACAACGTGTCTCTAGCAATTCCAGTACCTAAGCACGACACCACAGGACACTTTTAAAGTCGTCCGAACTCCTTGGTGCTTACAGATCGCTTTGCCACGGTATTCTGAGGGTTTCAGAACTGCTTCAAACGACAGTTCTGAATGAGACCTTTCTCTTTATCTCTAACTCATAAGCCACGGAGCTAATACACTACGTGCTCATAATCCTTCACAGGCACGGAACAAACTACACCACGTGCCCTCCTCAGTCTTCTCGTGAGTGCAGAACTACGTACACACTCGGACTTTCGAGTCACCGTCTCATAAGCACAGAACTTAGTACACTATGTGCTTATCCCTGAATTCTATATAACACCATGTGTGCGTCTCCTTTCACTTTCACTCTTTCTCTCACAGTGCCGGCCCCAGTGTGTGAAACTTGAGATGCTTTTAACCTCTCTCTCTGAATCACTGGCTACTGACAGTCACAGGCAGGGTTAATGAATAAGGAATAAGATTGCACTTCAGTTCCCAAGTTAACAGCAGGCACAGATAGGGTTAATGAGTGAGGAATAATGACCGGTGGAGGAGGCGTGGTGTTCACACGAGGACGCGCAGGAGGCGACGTCTCGTTGTTGCTGGTTCGGAGCATGGCACTGGATCGCGCTAGGTCTCACCACTCGACCGATCACCCCCCCGGACCCAAAAGACACCTTCAGATTAACCAATAACGGCTGAGACACAGTAAGGGCGACACACATATGAATGTGATCTCCACTTACCGTGTTTGAAGGGTGATCAGTCCTTGAGGTCAGCCGATACGGGTATCATCCAGGGGCATCCGAGCACGGGTCCATGGGGTCACGAATCGCTGGCCACGCCCCACGTTGGGCGCCAAATTGTCGGGGTCGTTGCGACAATACACTCCTTCACCAGTCATCCCAAAATTAGACTATGAACATATGGTACCAGATAAGAGTAAATCAGACTGAGAGTCCGGTTCAAACTTATATGTTCGTTGCTTTATTAAGCAATGGCAATGGTCACAGCAACTGAACTTTATTTCCGGGTACACAGCATTTTATAGTCTAGAGACTAGGCGTGAAATGGCCAGGACAAGGTGGGATTAGATGGGAGTTAGGTGGGGCTAGGCTAATACATCTATCTCTGTTAGTAATAATTAGTCTTTGTCTTCTGTGTTGAGTCCATCCTTTATCACGTCATGATGTCTTCCTTTGGCCTCTGGAATGCAGACTATCTCTAGCTTCCCATGGTATAACCTGGCTCCCGCACAGTAGTGACCAATCAGCTCCTTAGTTTCCTGGACACCTCTACACGTTGTATCTTCTTTTCACCCATCTGAAAGACACTTTGTTTACACATAACTTTGGTTCATGGATGAGAGGGAGAGAAGAAAGAGAGAGAGAGAAGAAAGGTAGAGAGAGAGAGAGAAAAACTTATTGTTTAATTTAATGCTATATGAGTATAAAAACTAAGATTAATAGATAAGATATAACCCATCCTCCACACTATGTTGTGAGGCGAAATTTTAACCCCACGTGTTCCAATTCACCAAACAATTTTGCCCCTATCTACATAATGGGGAAAAAGTGACAGTTACCAGTTGACAGTTGTGAATGAGAGGGGCTTAATGACAGCACCAAAGACTAACAGTACATACCAGCATATAGTCACTAAGGTGGGGCTCCAACATGGGATATTCACCACGCACGGGGACATGTATACACACCACACGCACACAAAGAGTAACAGCAAGTGTATAGTCGCTAAAGTGCAGCCCCAATATTGGATACTAACCACGCACTCGAACACACACACACCACAAAGAGACACACAGCACAGAGACACACACAACACACCCTATAGCGACACATGCACTCGCCCCACAGGGACACACACACACCACAAAGAGGCACACACAACACAGAGACATATATATATATATATAATATATATATATATATACACATATATATACTGTATGTGTGTGTACAAATGGATTTGTGTGCATACATACAGGCATATACTGTGTTATGTGTGTACATATGGATGAGTGTGTGTATACATAATGTATCTGTGTGTACATATGGATGTATGTGCATGTATATGTATATATATATATATATATATATATATATATATATGTATTTATTGGCTCAGTTCGCATCTAAGGCTGGGCTATGTTCTGCGTTTGGCTTCATTTGCGTCTGTATGCATTTTTACTGCTAAAAACGCACCCATAGTCTAGGGTCACACTTGGAGGGTGACCCATGTTTCCTGTGCGCTGTTGAAAAGCGCACTCCCAGGAGCTCTGTGTGCAACCGCTGTTAAGGTAAACAGCGGGTTGCTATGGTGCTGCATTGCCAGCCAGGGCTTCCCATTATCACTGTCTGCTGCAGGTAAAATTTCTAAGTATTTAGCGGATACAGAAAACGTGGGTCACCTTCCAAGTCTGACCCTAGCCTTAGGGTTTATTGCAAAACGCATTGCAAACGAAGCCCAAAGTGTTGCAGCCCACGTTCTTGGCTGCGCTTGCAAAGGCGCGGTGTTTTGCATTTTTGCTCTATGACATGCATTTTGCAATGCGTTTTGCAATAATCCCTATGGGTGCGTTATGGGATGAGTTTGGATGCATTTTTTATGGTAAAACACATACAAACGCAAATGAGGCCAAACGCAGCCAAAATACAGATGTGAAAAGGCCCATACTGTATGTGTGTACATATGGATGTGTGTGTGATGGACACTGCACAGTGTCACTTCTCCTGTCCCGTATACTGGGTGTAATTCTCAGTATCTGTATTATTCTGTATATACACTGCACAGTACCCCTTCTCCTGTCCTGTATACAGGGTGTAATCCTCAGTATCTGTATTATTCTATATATACACTGCACAGTGCCACTTCTCCTGTCCCGTATACTGGGTGTAATTCTCAGTATCTGTATTATTCTGTATATACACTGCAGAGTACCATTTCTCCTGTCCTGTAAACAGGGTGTAATCCTCAGTATCTGTATTATTCTATATATACACTGCACAGTACCACTTCTCCTGTCCTGTATACTGGGTGTAATCCTCAGTGTCTGTATTATTCTGTATATATACACTGCACAGTACCACTTCTCCTGTCCTGTATACTGGGTGTAATCCTCAGTGTCTGTATTATTCTGTATATATACACTGCACAGTACCACTTCTCCTGTCCTGTATACAGGGTGTAATCCTCAGTATCTGTATTATTCTATATATACACTGCACAGTGCCACTTCTCCTGTCCCGTATACTGGGTGTAATTCTCAGTATCTGTATTATTCTGTATATATACACTGCACTCTACCACTTCTCCTGTCCTGTATACTGGGTGTAATCCTCAGTATCTGTATTATTCTGTATATATACACTGCAGAGTACCATTTCTCCTGTCCTGTATAAAGGGTGTAATCCTCAGTATCTGTATTATTCTGTATATACACTGCACAGTACCACTTCTCCTGTCTTGTTGTCAGAGAGGTGGTATTGGGTTTTGTGATTTTCAGCATTTAACTGCTGTTAAATTATTAACCCCAATATGGAAGTCATCACTTCTCTTCTGTATAGGGGATAACTTGCCCTTTGCTGTGGATCTGACCGCTGGGATCCCACAATCCTGAGAAATGTAGCTTTGTAGATCACCATGTGAATGGAGCTGCGGTTGATTATTCCCTCTGCTGCACCATTCTCATATGGCTCTTCAGATAACTCCTTTAAGAAAGTGATGAGGCCACGACAAAGTAAAAGCAAAATTCATGGATCGGGGCTGATGGGTGTTATAGTGTGTGGGCTGGTGGGGCTTGTCTTCCAGGGCTGCTTTTTGGTCTCAGTCCGGTCCTGTTAGTGATAGATTGAAGAGGTGGGTTAGGGCTGGGGTAAGCGTGGTGGTGAGGTTGGGGAGGAAGTGGGAAGGGATTGGGTCTGCTGCACAAGTGGTGAGGTGCGATCTGGAGAAGAGGTGTGCAAGTTCTCCTTCAGTGATGGAGGGGATGAGGGTTAGTGGGGGAGGGGAGTGGTCTGATATAGATAGGGGTTGTGATGGTTGGGTAGCAAAGACTTGTCTGATCTGGTCGATCTTGGTGGTGAAGTGTGTTGGGAAGTCTTCTGCAGAGATACGAGAAGTAGGGGGGGCAGTGGGGGCAGAGGAGGGAGTTAAATGTGTTGAATAACTGCCTGTGGTTGTGAGACAAAGAGGATATGAGGATGCGGCAATATCTTTTTTTATTTTATTATTTTTAATGGTGTGAAATATTATTTTTGAACCTGGGATTGTTGCCTATGACAAGCCATGAGCTCTTTCAGCAAACCCCTGACTATCATGGCAGCTGATCATCCCTATACCGTCATGTCACGTGGGGAAAAATAGCCGCACTCCTAGGCTGCATGTTGTAAATGCTGCTATAAGAGATGGTTAACGGCACCAGGCGGAGTCCATAGCTCCTTCTATAGCTTTTATAGGCAGGTAATGGCTAAATTACACAGCCATCATCTGCAAGCAATAAAGCAACTCCGGTTCTGAACCTCCTTTAAAGAAAGTGACCCAACATATGATGGAAATGTGCATCATATGTCGAGAAGTGGTTAACAAAAGAAAATTTGTTGGGAATTTGGTACAGTGTGTTTTCTCTACTCATGCAGTCTTCTTATTTCATGCTTTGTCGTTTTCCATCTCCTTTACCTACAGCTATGATGGACGTCCCTTCACAGTCTGTTACAGCTTCTCCTAGTGAAGACACTTGTGACCTTCCCCGTCCTCCGTCACCGTCAGGTATATGATCATGTGCAATTAGATCCTCTGCTTCCACCCTACAGGGGGTTACATTTACTGGTAGTATTATTGTTGGAAACTGTGTAGAGAGATATATAGATATTAGCGATGGGCGAGCAGTAAAATGCTCGGGTGCTCAATGCTCAGGTCGAGCATATTGAAATGCTCGGGTGCTCGACCCGAGCACCGAGCCCAATGTTATCCTGTGGGGAAAATCGAGCATTTTGCTGGCGGCACCCCAGGCGCTCTGCAGAAGAACCTAAAACGTTCACTTTAGCAGCGTATGTGCTGCAGCTTCTGGCTGCCTGTACATTCGCTGCTAAAGTGAAATCCAAATGAACAAAAAAAAATAGCATACACACGTGTCCGCAACTTATGATCGGGCGGGGAGGCAGAGGGGTGAGCAAGGCACCAGGAATTGGTGAGGGAATCGCCAGGTGGGAAAGCCGGCGGTGAAGTCTTTTCACAGCTGGCTTTCCGGCCCGCTATTTCAAACCAACAGCTGATGATGTTAAAAAGGGGTTAAAAAATGCACGGGCTCCCTCTGCATTTTCTATTCCCAGCTAGTGGTAACCTAAGCAGCTACTGGCTACTAACCCACACTGGTTGGTGTTGCCTTCACTGGCAATGGAAAATCCAGGGAAGCCTTTTTAAAAAAAAAAACTTTTTACAAAAAAAAAAATAAAATGACATAGGATTCGCCATATTTTTGTATGCTAGCCAGATACAGCAGAAGACACGGGCTGCGTCCATCCACCAGCTGCCTATTTGTACCCGGCTTGGAACCAAAAATATAGGGAAGCCCTGTTTTATAATTAATTCACTAAATAATTAAAAAAAAAAAACTGACATGGTCTTCACCTTATTTTTGTGTCCAGCCAGGTACAACTAGGCAGCTGGGGGCTGGAATCTGAAGCGCAGGGTGGCCCAAGCTTTCTTTACCCCCCCCCCCATCTCCGCTGTGTATTCAGAAAATGGCGTGTTCACAGTAGCGTTATCTTCTGGTGCTGCATCCGACTCCTACAGGGCCTTGGTGCCGGGTGGCTCACTGGGTAATAATGGGGTTAGGGCTAGCTGTGTATTATCAGCTGGCCCTAAGCCCACAATTCATAGTGTCACGCCAATATTAGACATGGCCACCATGAATTTCTAGTAAAAAATATTTTTATTAGAAATAAAACACAACACAATTAGTGACTCCATCTTTATTAAACAAAAGAACCCCCCCCCTCCTCTGACGTGGTCCTGGGACAAGGGTCCCACGACATCTAATCCGGATCCAACATCATCTGATAGGTTTGCCAGCACCGGCAAACCGATCAGTTGATCAATATCCGGTAAAATTAACGGTAAAAAGCCAGCTTTTACCGCTCAGTCAGTTTAAATGATCACCTGACAGCATCAGCTGATCATTAAAACTGGCCGGGCAGGAAAAAGCTTTCTACCGCGGGACTTCCCGCGGGATTACCGGCAGGTCCTTGCAGTGATCGGACGTTTCCTGGGAGTCTGCAGACAGGTGAGTATACTATTTTTTTTCACTTGGATTTCACTTTAGCAGCGAATGTACAGTAGCCAGAAGCTGCAGCACATACACTGCTAAAGTGAAAGTAACCTGTCATACAGGGGGAGGAACGAGCATTGCACCGCCAGGACTGATATAGACCTGATGACGCTGTGCGGCCAGCCAATCACTGTAATGCCACAACCAACATGACTGTGGCATTGCAGTGTGTGGCAGCCAATTCCTGCATGTGAGCTGGCTCTGTAAATAGCACCAACATGCAGCAGGGAGGTGGACCTGAGCATGAGCCCGAGCATCTCGCTGGTACTCGGCGAGCTCAGAGCATCCCGAGCACTGAGATGCTCGGGCGAGTACCGGAGAGCATGCTCGCCCATCACTAATAGATGTGTGTGATGTTTATATATAGATATAATTGTGTGTACATATATACAGCATATCACAAAAGTAAGTACACCCCTCATGTTTTTGGAAATATTTTACTATATATTTTGATTGGACAACACTGAAGAGATGACACTTTCATACAATGTAAATTAGTTGGTGTTTAGCTTGTATAACAGTGTAGATTTGTTGTGCCCTCTAAATAACTCAACCCACAGCCATTAATGTCTAAACCGCTGGCAACAAAAGTGAGTACAACCCCTAATGGAGAATGGACAAATTGAGCCCACTGAGCTATTTTCCTTTCCCATACCATCTGATGGTGGGTTTACACACACCAATCATTGTATCCAATCTCTGAACCAATCTCTGGTTGCAGTGAAATCATGGACACATAGTTCCATTTTGTGGCTGTGTACAACATGGAGCAATCTGTCCATGATTTCACTGCAACCAGAGATTGGTTCAGAGATTGGATACAATGATTGGTGTGTGTAAACCCACCATGACTCATTAGTGTTACAAGGTCTCAGGTGTGTTAAATATAATGTTATCACTCACTTCCACTCTCATACTGGTCACTAGAGGTTCAACATGTCAAGACCATACAGTGGTTTACCAAGGAAAAAAATTATAGATCGAATATGGAGATGCCATGATCATTATGAATGCTAGAAAAAGTCACCAACACCCTGTATATAGTAAAACAGAACCTTTATTCATGTTATGGTGATAGTGTGATATGGTTGATCATATTTTGCTAAATGTAAGGGTGCCTTCACACTTGCGTATGTGAACGCAGCGTATGCTGCGTTCCTATACGCAGTCAAACGCATGCGCACTGCGTTCTTATGTTTAACATAGGAACGCATAGTGCCTGCGTATGCTGCGTTCGGGTGCGGATGCGGACGATATCTGCTCCCTCCAGGGTCCCCCGTCCGCACGCGGGACGCAGCATGTTGCATTTTTTGTGCGCTCGGCTACCTTGGAAAATCAGCAAGCTTCCCCAAGCGCACAAAAGAATGCATTGGCGTCAATGGGTCCGCAGTGTTCTGCGCTTAACAGCGCAGGAGAACGCTGCGGACCCATTGAAATCTCTCCCGGTGGCTGCTGGTGATGTCACAGGAGATCACCGACGGCCACCGGGAGATCAGCTCAGCCTCTGATGATCTCCTCCTCCCCGCCGCCGGTAATCTGCAAGCGGTGTTGGCGAGGAGAAACAGCTGATGTGACAGCTGTTTGAATCTTCCCGCGCCGACATCTCCTCTTGGTGTCGGCGGGGGAGATTCAAACAGCTGTCAAATCAGCTGTTTCTCCCTGCCGACACATCCCGGAGCTTACCGGCGGCCGGGAGGAGGAGATCTCCGGCGCTGATCTCCGCCTCCAGCCCGCCCCCGGTCCGCCCCCGGACACCTCCGATTGGCTGCCCAGGCTGCACAGTGATGTGTCCGCAGGCAGACATTCTCCGCTACGGACACATCAAAATGACATGCTTTTGACTGCGTTCCAGGAGACCCAGTACTCTGGGTTCTCGTGATGGAGGCTGCGCTGGGCGAGCGCTCATGTGGTTATAGCTCCTGGAGTCCGGCCGGGTCCAGATCCGTTCCGGTCCCGGACCGGACCTTTGCGCCAGCCTGCCGTCATTTGCGGCCTCTATTTTTACTTGAGGCCGCAGCTTCGGCCTAGTGTGAAGCCGCCACCTTTTTTCCCGCCCCCAGATGACGCGGTCATCGTCATGCAGGGGGCAGAACAGAGCGTGCAGCGCACGGAGTTTCTATTTCCCTGCACGCTCCGCCCCTGGGTGATGATAATGACGCGGTCAGCGTCATAGAAGGGGGCAATACAGCCCTCCACCTCCCCTCCTCTCCTTCTCTCCTCTAAGCAGCGGCAGCCATTAAAAGAGCCCAGGACGGCTCCTGCTGCTGCTGTGCCAGACCCGCGCACAGAAGCCACATGTACAGGCTAAGCTGTGTGTGGGCAGGCACGGTACAGTGGGAATACTTAGGTTCTCCCTACACATGTGAGGGCGCCCCTGTGTGCAGGCAGACATGAGCCCACACAGGGAGGACAGCTGTCCGGGGTGCGGACAGACACACGCCCAAGAGTTCCTGCCGTGGGGGTATATAGGCAATGGTCAGCCAGCAGTGAGAATGACCACTAGGCGCCTTGCAAGCTCGGCCAGCCCAACAGTGCTTCTTCCCTGCCGTGGTGTGCATGCACAGACTGGTGCAGTCGGCACATTAGAGTTGTGATCATGTGATACTCATGTATGTAAAGTGCTATGGAATTAATAGTGCTATATAAATGAATAAATATTATATATTATTATTATCCTTACTGTGCCAAAGGGAAGAGGGACATACAGTAGAGCCTGCCAGGTCCTATAGATAAGGCCGGTCAGCAGTGCACCAGATCATGCTCCGGTGTATCCAAAGCCAATACTAGCATTTTGATAGGAGGTATTGCAGCGTCCGCTGTGCAGGAGTACAAGGAGCACAGCACTCGCTGTGGGGCTCGCGCACAGGGACTCTGGAGGGTACATGGCACACAACTTCACTGTGCGGCACTCTCCAAACGGCAACGGCAGGGCAACCAGCAAGGATATATTCCTGCTTCAGGGTGCCTGCCTCCTTCTGAATACCATGCAAGGAGTAATATAATACTACAAGGAGCAGTACAACTTCTCCTACAGTAGTAATCAATTCCTTAAATAACAGAGCGGTACAGGTAAAGTCTCTCAGTCCAGCGCAGGGGTCACTGCGCATATTGGGTTTTTTCCTACTGCCGTAGCAGATGCAGGTACCTGTTGGTACACTTACCTAACATAGGTTGGGGTGGATTTACTACGAGGGTAAAGGACATGGTCCTTCCTCGGCTCCTCACTGTTGGAGAGTCCAGTTAAAGTTGATGTAACCTACAATTTCCCAACAAACGTAAGGTATCCCAGGACTGTTTGCCAATCCTCTCCAGACCCCACAGCGGGAGTGCTGGCTGGCGGTGATGACAGTCAGGTCCCACAAGATGCAGGCTGAAACACCGTGATCCACAGCGGCACGGGTAATTCAACGAAGGGTCTCTGGAATCCACGACTACGACCCTTAGCATAGTCGCGCCCCATGGTTGGGGCACTGGGTCGTAACTAACATTGCGATAGGCCATTCTCGACTCCCCACTGGTGGGAACTCGGGTTGAGTGGTGACATCACATGGCCTGCCTGGCCTCCCTCTTAGACTATAAAAACGAAACTCTAGGTCGCAGGACGTGGAACGAGAGCACAGCTGCCAAGCTCCTCACTGCAACTATATTAGGTATGTGGGGTTAGATAACACGCGCAATTACTCTGCACAGCCCACTCCGAAGTAGGACCTAGCACACTCCCGACTGCATGGACCCAATAGATGGGTCCTCTGGTCCCCAGTATAGCGGTGATCCGAACCTTCTTCTACGCAGTCAGCCCCTTCTCGACTCGGGAGTCCAAAAGACAAGACCATGAGACCTGAAGCACATTAATTCAGAGTTTTTCCCAGCCAGAAGGTTGCAATGTCTATACTGCATTCCAGGAAAGCGGTCATCCTCCCGTATCTGGGCGACTTGCGCAGCAGTCAATGACTTTCAGGGACTGCGAACACAGTGTCACTGTCACAATGCACATTAAGAAGACGTGGTTGGCGGATCCGCTTCCATAAGTCTACCACAATTTCAACACAGCCACAGCTCTACTCAAAGTTTCCCAGTCATGGCAAGGACTTTTCATGTAGGAATCTGCAGTTTCCTTCATCGGTCTCCTCAAGCCTTCACAGCTGTCATAAGAGTCCTAGTCAGGATGGGGGCAGCAGAGGAGACAGTTACATTGGACCAACTGCACCTCCGGCCTTGGTAATTTTCCCTGATCAGGCATGGTGCAAGAACACCCGGTCACTTGGCAGGCAGTTTTTATCTACCATTATCCACCAGGTAGTCTCTCCACTAGTGGCTCCGGCCACATGGTACTAGTTGCACCCACACCCGAAGATGCCCCTCAAGCTACGAAGATTGAGGCAGTGTTTCTAGTACTGAAGTCATTCAGTCACCTTTGGCCCGTCAGACATATCCGTATACAGGCAGGCAATGCCACAGTAGTGTCATAGGTCAGCCACCAGGATGGAACCCGCAGGCTCCAAGCGATGACAGCCGCTCGCCACATCCGTCACTGGGTGAAAGCCTTGTCCATGGTACTGTCAGCTGTTCTTATACCAGGTAGAGACAGCTGGGAAGCAGATTTCCTAAACCGCCAAGGGATGGACTAAGGGAAATAGTCCCATCATCCAGATGTTCGGGGCACATCTGCCAGCGCCCGGAACCACAGATGTAGGACTGACAGCGGCACGTCTCAAGGCCAAGGTGCCAATCATCCTTGCCAGGTCCCATGATCCACAGTCATTAGGACAGACACGCTAGTCCAGGACTGGACCCGTATCCGTTTTCCCTATATTCTTCCCCCACTACCAGGAATATAAACAAAATAAAAGGCGGTCTAATGGAGCGCTAAGAAGGAGAGGATTACTAATCTTATATTAAAGCATCCAAACCTTTATTAAGATGTCCCCTATACGCCACAACATGTTTCGACAGTCTACAGGGTAGTGCGGAAGGTCAAGCAAGGACATCGCAGGATTATCCTTGTGGCCACAGACTAGCCCAGAGGCGCTTGGTATGCAGATTTCGTCCAACTCATAGTACCAGGACGCCTAACATGCTGGCCAGATCTGCTCTCTCAAGGCCAGGTCTCCCTCAGAATGCCTCAACTTTGAAATTAATGGCGTAGCCATTGAGCCTGGAACTTAGCCCAGGGGGTGTTCCCCAGAATATGGTAGAAGTCATAGTCACAGCAGGGAAGCCAGCCTTATCAACAATATCCATTGACCCTTTTCTATACCAAGAACTCTCCGTTTTCTTCCACTCACACCCAAACACAGGTCTGTCCGGAAGGTCTCTCACACAACAGGTTTCAACCCGTGTCGTCTTCTGCCAAAAAGTCTTGCCACCAGACTTCTAGCACATCCTTCCTTCAGAAGGTCGGCCATTGTAGGTCTCCATACAACAGGGCTACGCCCGTGGCACCTGAACTTTGGCCTCACGGCCCTACAAAAGCCACCTTGTGATCCTCTATGGGATATTCCCATTAGCATTCTCATACAAACAGTGGTATTTGTCGGTGGCAATTATTTTTCTCTGCAGAGATGTCGGTAATTGCAGCGCTCTCATGTAAACCATCTTTTCTAGTTTTCAACCAAGACAAGGGTGCCCTACGGCCGGTTTCATCCTTCCTCTAAGGTCGGCATATTCCTTCCACCTAAATGAAGACATCGCTCGGCCGTCGCAGCGCCCGACTCCAGTGTATTAGGTTGTGAAAGACCTACATATGCAGGACTTCGTTAGGCCCCTACGCAACGTATCCAGGACAGTGCCCTTCGAAGAGGGCGGATTTTCTTTTCTTCCTGCTTACAGAGGGCAGCCATGAAAACATGTCAGCCTATAAGACGCCTCTAACCAGATGGCTTCGTCTACCCATCCAAGATGCGGATACCATCGAAAACTCGCTTATGTCGGCAGTGTTACGGCACATTCTACTACGACCGTGGGATCTCCTGGGCCGTTCGGTGCCAGAGGTCAGAGCAACAAGTGTGTAAGGCCGCCAAAAGGTTGAGCCTACACACATACTGACGCCACTGCAGCATGTACACTCTGGCCTTGGCAAATGCAGGTCAGGGTAGACGTGCTCTCCAGGCGGCAGCAGCCCGCCTGTCGGTGCATAGTTCTTCGCTGACCATGCTCAGTGTTACTAGTTCCATTGCTTTTTTCCCACCCAGGGATGTTTTGGGACGTCCCATTGTCCTGTGTCCCCCAATGAGGCGAAGGAGAAAAGGAGATTTTTGTGTACTCACCGTAAAATCCTTTTCTTCTAGCCTCTAATTGGGGGACACAGCACCCACCCTGTTGCCCTTGTGGGCCTTAATTACAGTTCTAACATAGCTGCGCAGCTGTTACATGGTTAACTGGTTATACATGTTTGTCTATTATCACTCTGTTACCTGTGAACTGTTTAAACATGTGCCTGTTGGTTACAGGCCTTGTAGTACTGTGAGCCTGTTCGGGTACAGGCCTTGTTATTCGATTATTACTCCGTTAACTCTTCACTGTTTACACATGTACCTGATTAGTTACAGGTCTTGTACTGTTATTACTCTGCTAACTTGTATCCGTTTCCACATGTACCAGTTTGGTTACAGACCTTGTGGCACTGGTATTCCCTTGTTAGCTATATCTGTTTCCACAGGTTGCTTACGTGGTTACAGGCTCTGTTACTGTTATTATTCGGTTAATTCTCCTACTGCTTTAGCACAAAACTGGTGAGGCAACGCCTGCTCCAGGGGTGTATTATGCAGAGGAGGAGCCACTTAACTCTTTTGCAGATTCTGTCTAGTGTCACCTCCTAGTGGACAGCAGCATAACACCCATGGTCCTGTGTTCCCCAATTAGAGGCTAAGAGAAAAGGAATTTACGGTGAGTACACAAAAATCTCCTTTTTTACCTGGATTTGCTGCTCGATTATTTTATGGATTTTTATGATTTCAAGTAATAAAAGTTCTTGGGCCGTTCACACATCTGTCGCTCTGTTGATTGTGGGATCCCGGAGAAGAACCCCGTGACAGTTACATAGTAAAAATCAGGGTAGAAAAGTCCGAAAAATTGTCACATAGAAAATACTAATAAAACAGATTTAGGAAGAACAATACAGACTGGATGTTCCCAAGTTGAAGTTACTGACACTGAGTCAGTACTTTGGATGTATATGCACTGGAGTGCTCTTGTAAGTATAATAAGGAGGGTTAGATATTGAGATGAACCAATATATAATAGTAACATCAAAATTTATAAGGAAATGTGGTCAGATTCTCCCACAGTGATTTGCATTCCACTTGCAACAGGGATAACCACACGCTCATTTTTGGGTGCAGTACCCCACTTGTGACGCCTGACCAGTGGGGGCGCCACATTGTCATCAGGATCAAAGGAAGTGCTGAAAAAAAACAATTGGAGGGCTACAGCAAGGGTGCTCCAAAATACCTTCACTTGCATTAAAAGTGGATTTCCTAGCACCTGTATAACTTTTTACAGAATACCTGTCGCCATTATGAGGCCGTTTTTTATATTTAACGAAAAAATGGTTGCCCCCTAATTGTTGTCTAAATATAATTCAGCCACAAAACCACTCAATAATTCCCCGAAATCTCCGACTGTCTAACAATAGTCGAGGCTGTTCTGGTGGGTTGTGGGCTCCCAGCAGACATGTGGTTTTGTTACTGGATTATATAAAAAAAAATCAGTAATGTGAGGCTGCCCACTTATTAAAGAGGTAATCTCAAGTCTATAGGTGATGGGGATATGTTTTTTGATGGGAGTCTGACAGTTGTGATCCCCACCAATCCTGAGAAGAGAAGGCTGTGAAGAATGCATGGAGAGCAGTGCATGTGATTGTCATCCATCCCAAATAGCCGGGGCTCGGGATCAGTGGTTGGACCCCCTGTATTATTAATCTATACCCTATCCTTTAGGTAAAAGATAACTTTCAGATTTAAGAATAGCCCTTTAAATAAAAAGGTGATGGGCATTCTTCATTAAGTTTATTTTGCATTTTAGAGGTGACACACTCACTTTAAAGTTGTTGTTTTTTCCCCTTTGTATACTGTACAAAAAGGTTTTTACAATGACAAATATTATTTCTTTAGTGACATCTGTGGAGGATTCCCCGAAAAGAGAGGATAGTCCGGCATCCTCTGAACTAGCCCCGAGAATAACCTGCCTTGACATGTAAGTTGGTTGTTTTATGTGTGGATTGCTATACCAATACAGAGACGGCTCAGCCGCTCCACATAAAGCAATCGGAGTCTGGCCGCAGCGCAGGGCTGTAATGGGTATAACCCGAAATTCACATTTCACGGACGCACCCTACACACCATAATGGAAATCTTTTGCTTTGACATATTCAGTGCAGGTGGGTTAAAGGGTTACCTGGGCTGAACATATTGATGAGCTATTGCTGTTTATGTGGGTGGCAGATAAGCTTCCATACCTGGCTTTTATTGTAGGTTACTGTGAACCTTTAAGCCCCCAGTCACACGGGGCCACATCGCCGCCGATAACAGAGGCGATGTAGGGGCGTGGCCTATCGGCGGCGACATCGCCCCTACGTCCCTCATGTAAAGGGGCGATGTCGGCGCCGCCGGGCGGTCTGAAACCAGGTGATCATCATGGGGCGATGTGCACACATCGCCCCATGTAACCGGCCCGGGGACCTGTCAGGCGATGGAGCCATAGGCTCCCATTGTCCTGCATCGCCGCTGGGGTTTTCAGACACCCCAGCAGCTATGCCGCCTGACAGCTCGCCGGCGCGGCGCTGGAGATGTCGCCCCGTGTAAATGTGGGACGGCGACGCTGGCGGGGCGCCAAAAAATGTGCGCGCACCCGCCAGTCGCCGCCGACATTCCCAGCCCCGTCGCCAGGTGTGACAGGGCCTTTAGGCTTCTCTTTCATCCTTTTTCAGTCTGATTGTCTTTCTGGAGGTCAATAGACAGTGCGGGAGGAGATAACAGCAACTTATACCAAGGGTCTTCTGTGTCCTTAATGAATTTAGCAAGAAAGCCATACTTGCTCTTACTGTTTAGACATCTTGTATGTTCACAGGCCTCATTGCAGTGGAGCTAGTGAGTCCGGCTTTGAGAGGGAAGATGGCAATACAAAGCTGGTGCTCAGGCACATTCCCCCAAGACTATCAATCAATAAGTTGAAGGAATATTTCAGCAAATTTGGGGAACTGGTGAAGATACAGGTATTATTTTCTTCATTTTGCTCCAGTCTCACTTTACACCTGTGTTTTTATTATACTGATCCTTTTTGAGCCATTGTTTCTTTTTTTTTTTTTTTTTTTTTTTTTTAAACATACTTTAGTGTATTACCGTATATACTCGTGTATAAGCCGACCCGTGTATAAGCTGACCCCTACTTAGCCCCCAAACCTGGGAAAACCTATTAGCTCGCGTATAAGCCGAGGGTGGAACCCCAGCACAGGTATACAGCCCCCAGAATTGTGGTATACAGCACCCCCCAGCACAGGGTATACAGCAGCCCCCAGCACAGGGGTATACAGCAGCCCCCAGCACAGGGGTATACAGCAGCCCCCAGCACAGGGGTATACAGCAGCCCCCAGCACAGGGGTATACAGCAGCCCCCAGCACAGGGGTATACAGCAGCCCCCAGCACAGGGGTATACAGCAGCCCCCAGCACAGGGGTATACAGCAGCCCCCAGCACAGGGGTATACAGCAGCCCCCAGCACAGGGTATACAGCCCCCCCGCCTAGTACCGGGCCCCCATGCTGCGGCACAGCATACAGTAGCTCATACATTACAATCTCCTGCAGCGCGCGCTTCCTCCATCTCCCGCCCGGCTTGTTGCTGTAGTGTCATGTGACGCGCCAGTCACATGACACTACAGGAAGATGCCGGCTGGGATATGGAGGAGCCGCGCGCTGCAGGAGATGTAATGTATGAGCTACTGTATGCTGTGCCGCAGCATGGGGGCCCGGTACTAGGCGGGGGGGCTGTATACCACTGCCGGGGGCCGCCAGGGGCTGTGTGGGGCAATATGCACTGCATCCCCTTGCCGGGGATGGACAGGGGGATGCGCGCATATTAATGAGGCGGGCCCACGTGACCGCGCGGTGTCACTGCAGCCCCCTCCTGCCTCCTCCTGCCCCCAGTCAGAGCCCCCGTCCCCGTCACACTCAGCACCCCCGTCACACTCACACTATATACTCGTGTATAAGCCGAGGGGGGACTTTTCAGCCCAATTTTTGGGCTGAAAAAGTCGGCTTATACACGAGTATATACGGTAAATGGCTTGCTATTCAGAAGTTTTTTAAAGAAAAAGAATCACACTTTTTGCACCATTTTCTGCACCCTGTAACATTAGCTTAGGCCCCTTTCACATCAGCGTATTTTTTTAAAATCGCGGCAGATGCGGTGGAAAAAAAACGAATCTGCCGCGATTAACGCATAACCGCCACACTTGCAGCACAGTTGCGACAAGCCCCATGCAATGTCTATGGGGCTTACGGTAAGGGTGCAGCAGGTGCGGTATCGGCACTTGCGGCAGGTGCGGCCGCAAAAAAACCGCAGTCAGCAGCTTTTTTTTTTTTCGCGGCCGCACCTGCCGCAAGTGCCGAAGCCGCACCTGCCGCACCCTTACCGCAAGCCCCATAGACATTGCATGGGGCTTGTCGCACCTGTGCTGCAAGTGTGGCGGTTATGCGTTAATCGCGGCAGATTCGTTTTTTTTCCACCGCATCTGCCGCGATTTTAAAAAAACGCTGATGTGAAAGGGCCCTTAGATATGTGGGGGATGATGCGAGCTCAGGGCGTGAACTCAGATCAGAGGGCAGGACATGACCAAGAACGTATGTATACGTCCTTGGTCATGAAGGGGTTAAAGGGTATTTCCAACATTCAAAGTTGTCAGCTATCCAGGGCGTAAGTTGTAGCTTTCTAATTGGTTAGGGCCGACTGTCTGGGCCCTCAAAGATTTCAATATTGGGAACCTTTAGTGCTTGGTCAGAATGGCTAGGTGGCCACACTTGTGTGATTGCACACGCATGTCTGTGGTCATTCTGTGTTCTCAGGATCAATGGGGATCCTGTGGGTGTTGGGAATAGCCCTTTAAAAGTTTGCATGTCTCTAAATAAAGCAAATGTTTAATGCTTCTTTAATTTGTGTGACAAGATTATCATGCACTTCAGCTTACTATGACTTACTATAGCCCTAAGTAACTTACAATAGCCCTATATTACTTACTATATCCCTGAGAAACAGGTGACGATGCAACGATATCGCTAACGATATAGTGTGTAACCCGGCCTTAACCCTGAGAAGCATGTGGGGTGTAGTCCTTACTAACTTATAGTGTAAATATAGGATTATATAATTTACTATAGCCCTGTGTAACTTACTCTAGCCCTGAGAAGCATGTGGGGCATAGTCCTTACTAACTTATAGGTAACTTGCCCATAACCTACTATAGCCCTAAACTGCCTATACTTATATAACCTTATAACTTATATAGTCCGAGAAGCAGGGTTTGCTTACTAACTATAGTGTACTATGCCCATATACTTACAGCCTATATACCTACTATAGCCTAATAACTTCTTGACTTACTAAACCTGTAACTTACTAAGCCCGAGAAGCAGGTGGGGTGTAGTCCTTACTAACTCATAGTGTAACTATAGCCCTATATAACTTACTATAGCCCTGAGAAGCAGGTAGGGTGTAGTCCTTACTAACTCATAGTGTAAATATAGGATTATATAACTTACTCTAGCCCTATATAACTTAGTATAGCCCTGAGAAGCAGGTGGGGCATAGTCCTTACTAACTTATAGTGTAACTATAGCCCTTGTGAGGTAGCGGCGGACGGCGGAGACAAGGGATCCGGGCACCACGGGTCACTGCACATGGGTTTATTCAACCAACAGAAGAGAGGAAAAAAAACAATAGTCCAAAAGAACATTCCGGTCCCCTTCCTTCAGGGGCCGCTCCTCGCTACTTTCCCAGTAGTCTACTCGCCACTAGGTCTGCGGCCTGGCTCAGAAATTGCTTCACCACCAAAATCCCAGGGAGTTGTGCTCACTCCCAACTCAAGGAACCACACCCCGTGTTCCTGCTTCCTCTTAACGCCTTCCTCTCTGAGAAGAGGGAAAACACCTCCAAACCCCGGACTGGAGTAATTTTCTACCCATGGAGGGCGCACAACCTGGGGGAGACGTACCGGCCATCCATGACAACCCCGGCCATCCATGACAACCCCGGCTACCGTCTCACCCCCCCCCCCCCCCCCCTCAGTTCAAGCGAGCGGGATTGAACTCCAGCCAGCAAACACGGACCGCGGGACAAGGCATCCGCGTTGCCCTGCAACCTCCCGGCTCGGTGTTCCACCGTGAACCGAAAGTTTTGTAGGGACAGGAACCACCGGGTAACCCGGGCGTTACGTTCTTTGGCGGACCTCATCCAAACCAGCGGAGAGTGGCCCGTAACCAGGCGAAACTGCCGCCCCAACAGGTAGTAGCGAAGGGACTCCAAGGCCCACTTGATGGCCAGGCACTCCTTCTCCACTACACTGTAGTTCCGTTCGGGAGGGGTGAGTTTCCGACTCAAGTATATGACCGGGTGTTCCTCCCCCTGGATCACCTGGGACAGCACGGCCCCGAGGCCGACCTCCGAGGCATCCGTTTGAACAACGAACTCCTTCCGGAAATCGGGGTTCACGAGCACGGGCTGTCCACACAGGACCCCCATTAGGGCCCGGAATGAGTCCTCGGCCTGTGGAGTCCAGCGCACCATGACAGACTTCTTTCCTTTTAGAAGGTCCGTCAATGGGGCCGAGAGACTCGCAAAATTGGGGACAAACCTCCTATAGTACCCCACAATACCCAGGAAAGCTTGAACCTGCTTTGTGGTTAGGGGTCTAGGCCACGTTTGGATTGCCTCCACTTTGTTGATTTAGGGCTTGATGACCCCTTGCCCTATCACGTACCCCAAGTAACGGGCCTCTGTAAGCCCCAATGCACATTTCTTGGGATTGGCCGTCAATCCCGCTGTTCGCAGCGCGTCCACCACCGCCTGGACCTGGTCCAAGTGGGTTTGCCACTCGGTGCTGTAAATGATGATATCGTCAAGGTACGCTGATGCATACGCCTGGTGAGGTTCCACAGCACTACGTCCATCAACCTCTGGAATGTGGCCGGGGCGCCATGCAACCCAAAAGGCAAAACGACATAGTGGAAGAGACCCTCGGGCGTAACAAAAGCAGTTTTCTCCTTGGCGGACTCCGTCAGGGGCACCTGCCAGTACCCATTGGTCAGGTCAAGCGTGGTGAAATACTGCGCCTGTCCCAGCCGATCTATCAGCTCATCCACCCGGGGCATGGGGTAGAGATCGAACTTGGATATGTCGTTCAGTCTCCTAAAGTCATTACAGAATCTCAAGGAACCATCGGGTTTAGGTATTAGGACAATGGGACTGGCCCATTCGCTCTTGGATTTTTCGATGACCCCAAGGCGAAGCATGTTTTTCACCTCCACGGAGATGGCTTGTCTCCGAGCCTCCGGTACCCGGTATGGCTTCAGGCGTACCTTCATCTGAGGCTCGGTGACAATGTCGTGGCGTATCAGACTGGTACGACCGGGTAATTCAGAGAAAACATCTGGGTTCTGCTGAACTAGCCGTCGGGCTTCCCGCCTCTGTTGTTTGGTAAGGGTTTCTCCGATCTTGACTTCCGGTACGTCCCCTCCGGAGGTCGCGGGACCCGGGGCGAACGACCAGAAGAAGAGGGAGAGGGAAAAAGCTCCCCCATCAGGCTTACCCTGTCCTTCCAGGGCTTCAACAGATTGACATGGTAAATCTGCTCAGGTTTCCTCCTTCTGGGTTGCAACACTTTGTAGTTGACCGCCCCGACTTGTTCCTTAATCTCGTAAGGACCCTGCCACTTGGCTAGGAACTTGCTTTCAGCGGTGGGGACCAATACCAACACTCGATCCCCTGGGTTGAAGGACCTCACGGTGGCCTGTCTATTGTAGCGGTCGCTCTGGCCGGCCTGAGCCTCCTGTAAGTGTTCTCTCACTATCGGCATGACCGCACTTATGCGGTTCTGCATCCCCAGAATGTGTTCGATCACACTTTTATGGGGGGTGGGCTCTTGCTCCCATGTATCTTTTGCCAGGTCCAACAGTCCCCGGGGATGTCGCCCGTACAATAACTCAAAAGGCGAAAACCCCGTGGAGGACTGTGGCACCTCCCGGACGGCGAACATCAGGTAGGGAAGCAACATATCCCAGTCTTTACCGTCTTTGGATATCACCCTTTTTAGCATGGTTGAGAGTTTTATTGAACCGCTCCACTAAACCGGCCGTTTGAGGATGATAAACAGACGTACGCAACTGCTTGATTTGGAGTAGCCGGCATAGTTCTTTGGTTACTTTGGACATGAATGGGGTCCCCTGATCCGTAAGGATCTCCTTGGGCAACCCCACCTGGCAGAACACAGCAAACAACTCCCGAGCAATCAGCTTAGCCGCCGTATGTCTGAGGGGTATCGCCTCTGGATAACGGGTGGCATAGTCCACGATCACCAGGATGTGTTGGTGCACTCAAGCAGACTTTACGAGGGGCCCCACCAAATCCATCCCTATCCTTTCAAACGGTACCTCTATAATAGGTAACGGCACCAATGGGCTGCGGAAGTGTGCCAGGGGTGCGGTAAGCTGGCACTCTGGGCAGGTTTCGCAGAACCGTTTCACCTCACCAAAAACCCCGGGCCAATAGAACCTCTGCAAGATTCGCTCTTGCGTTTTCTTGACCCGTAGGTGGCCGCTCATCAGGTGTTTGTGGGCCAGGTCGAGGACTCGCTGGCGATACGGCTGGGGCACCAACAACTGTTCGATCACCTCGCCCCGTATCTCATCCACCTGGTATAGCAAGTTTTGCTTGAGAGCAAAATGGGGGTACCTTTCCTGGGTACCCGGCACCTGGGCTATCCCATCGATTACCGTCACGCGACCCCGGGCGTTTGCCAAGGTCGGATCCTGGAGTTGGGCCGTCCCGAAAGTGTCCGGGGAAGCCTCCAACTCCGGGACCGGCTCGGCCGTCTCGGTCTCTCCTGCCAACACCTCTAGGGGAGCCCTATCGGGTTCACACTCTGTCCCTAACATGGTCACCCCTACGGCAGGCGTCCCGGACTCGGGATCGTCAGGCTCAGGCCCTGGACCGTCCATTACCTGAGGGGACTTAGAGGACCCCTTCCATAGAGTCCAGAACAAAGGCAGATCCCTTCCAAGGATCACATCATAGGGAAGAGAGTACACAATCCCCACCTCATGCTGCACCTGTCCGCAGGGTGCCGTGAGGGTGACAACCACCGTGGGATAATCCTTACGATCCCTGTGTATGCAAACCACCCCCACAGTACGTCCGGTGACTTTTACTTTCGCCACCAGGGTGGATCGCACCAGGGTCACTAGGCTTCCGGAGTCCAACAGGCCAGTCACCAGACAACCATTAACCTGTATCTGGCATAAGTGGGGCTCGGTCTCTGGGCGAACCATGTCCGCGGTGCACACCGCCTGCGCATACAGGGAACCCCGGCACCCCACAAGAGACTGGCTGCTCCTCTCACTTAGCAGCCGCTCATTAGCCTCATGAACAGTCACTTCCCCACCGGAACAGAGGGCAACAGTAGCGCCGGCTACATCTCACCGGGCCGGCAATGCCCGCATTCTCCACCATATGTGAGGTGGCGGCGGCGCCAAGGCGGAGACAAGGGATCCAGGCACCACGGGTCACTGCACACGGGTTTATTCAACCAACAGAAGAGAGGAAAAAAAAACAATAGTCCAAAAGAACATTCCGGTCCCCTTCCTTCAGGGGCCGCTCCTCGCTACTTTCCCAGTAGTCTACTCGCCACTAGGTCTGCGGCCTGGCTCAGAAATTGCTTCACCACTAAAATCCCAGGGAGTTGTGCTCACTCCCAACTCAAGGAACCACACCCCGTGTTCCTGCTTCCTCTTAACGCCTTCCTCTCTGAGAAGAGGGAAAACACCTCCAAACACCGGACTGGAGTAATTTTCTACCCATGGAGGGCACACAACCTGGGGGAGACGTACCGGCCGTCCATGACAACCCCGGCTACCGTCTCACACCCTATATACCTTACTATAGCCCTATATAACTTACTATGACTTACTCTAGCCCTATATAACTTACTATAGCCCTAAGAAGCAGGTAGGGTGTAGTCCTTTTACTAACTTATGGTGTACCTATAGTCCTATATAACTTACTCTAGCCCTGTGTAACTTACTCTAGCCCTGAGAAGCAGGTGGGGTATAATCCCTCTCAGTCAGTGCTCACACTCCATTGAATCAAATTGGGAATGTGAAAATAGCCATGTGTATCAGCAGAAAACCTCAAGAAAAAATGCTGTAATTTGCAGTGTGAAGGTTAAACACATGCTCTTCATATCAGGGTACATATATCCACTTTAACTGTAGATAACAAGTTGTGTGAATGCAGATCGTAACATTGAGTCACTGTTCATGTATCATGTCATCTTCACAGGTTGCTTATGAAGGAAATCCTAAGGGAGCTTTCATTCAATTTAAGAAACCTGAAGAAGCAATGAAAGCCTTCTCCAGCCCAGAACACATTCTGAATAACCGGCGTATTAAGATATATTGGCACCGAGAAAGCTCTGTTCAGTGGACACTGCCTCCAGAGGTAAATAATAAAACCATTCCCCCTGGCAATGTTTAGGGTTGGACAATGGTCTGTGGCTGCTGGCCGGGAGCACGAGCTTCCTAGTAATATATAATAGCCTCGTGATTATCGTTCACTGAGCCTCTGCTGGGATATTTTCTATATGTTTTTGGCATTCAGTTTCACAGCAGACACTGGCAACTTAGCCATTTAGAGAGAACCTGACATCTGATACAAATTGTGCAGCAATACATGAGCACATACAGTGCCCTGTGAAAGTATTCGGCCCCCTATATACAGTGCCTTGTGAAAGTATTCGGCCCCCTTGAACTTTTCAACCTTTTGCCACATTTCAGGCTTCAAACATAGATATAAATTCTAATTTTTTTGTGCAGAATCAACAACAAGTGGGACACAATCGTGAGGTGGAACCAAATTTATTGTATATTTTAAACATTTTTAACAAAAAAACTGTAAAGTGGGGCGTGCAATATTATTCGGCCCCTTGAGTTAATACTTTGTAGCGCCCCCTTTTGCTGTGATTACAGCTGCAGTCTCTTGGGGTTTGTCTCTATCAGTTTTGCACATCGAGAGACTGAAATTCTTGCCAATTCCTTGCAGAACAACTGGAGCTCAGTGAGGTTGGATTGAGGCGTTTGTGATCAGCAGTTTTCAGCTCTTTCCACAGATTCTCCATTGGATTCAGGTCTGGATGTGACTTGGCCATTCTAACACCTGGAGACGGTTATTTTTGAACCTTTCCATTGTAGATTTTGCTTTATGTTTGGGATCATTGTCTTGTTGGAATATAAATCTCTGTCCCAGTCTCAGGTCTTTCTTCCAGAATGGTCCTGTATTTGGCTTCGTCCATCTTCCAATCAATTTTAACCATCTTCCCTGTCCCTGCTGAAGAAAAGCCCAGACCATGATGCTGCCACCACCATGTGTGACAGTGGGGATGGTGTTTTGAGGGTGATGAGCTGTGTTGCTTTTACACCAAACATATCGTTTTGCATTGTGGCCAAAAAGTTTGATTTTGGTTTCCTCTGAGCAGAGCCCCTTATTCCACATGCTTGGTGTCTCCCAGGCGGCTTGTGGCAAACTTCAAACCAGGCTTTTTATGGATATCTTTGAGGAATGGCTTCTTCTTGCCACTCTTCCATAGAGGCCACATTTGTGCAGTGTATGACAGATTGTTGTCCTATGGACAGACTCTCCCACCTCAGCTGTAGATCTCTGCAGTTCATCCAGAGAGATCATGGGCCTTTTGGCCTCATCTCTGATCAGTCTTCTCCTTGTTCGAGAGGAAAGTGTAGAGGGACGGCCGGGTTTTGGTAGATTTGCAGTGGTCTGATACTCCTTCCATTTCAATATGATCGCTTGCACAGTGCTCCTTGAGATGTTTAAAACTTGGGAAATCTTTTTGTATCTAAATCCAGCTTTAGACTTCGCCACAACAGTATCTCGGACCTGCCTGGTGTGTTCCTTGGTCTTCATGATGCTCTCTGCACTTGACACAAAACCCTGAGCCTATCACAGAGCAGGTGCATTTATACGGAGACTTGATTACACACAGGTGGATCCTATTTATCATTATCAGTCATTTAAGACAACATTGGATCATTCAAAGATCCTCACTGAACTTCTGGAGTGATGGTGGGTTTACACGCTTCAATATCGTTGCGATATCGCAACTCAATGGCGCGGGAGCGCGCATTTAGTGCACGTTTCTCCCGCATCGCATCGGAGGTTTACACGCTGCGATGTCGGAATACAACGTCCGTGCGATGTCTACGCCCCCCAACCCAGGATCGCACATTTAACATGGGAGTGAATGGGTGACGTTTCAAATCGCATCGTAGTTGGGCGTTTACACAGCACGATCCGACTCCAATCTCCCTTCAATATCGGGGCATTGAATAGCACGCTCATTCAGTCCCCGATATCGCATTGACATCGTTCCTGCATCGTATTGGACGTTCACACCGTACAACGCAGGAACGATATCGGGTCCAACGATCGAACCACGTGACTTTTCATTGAAATTGGACTACGATATCGCAACGTGTAAACCCACCATGAGTTTGCTGCACTGAAAGTAAAGGAGCCGAATAATATTGCACGCCCCATGCCTCAGTTTATTTATTAAAATAGTTCAAAATATCCAATAAATTTGGTTCCACTTCACGATTGTGTCCCACTTGTTGTTGATTCGTCACAAAAAAATTAGAAATTTATATCTTTATGCTTGAAGCCTGAAATGTGGCAAAAGGTTGAAAAGTTCAGGGGCCGAGGGCTTGTGCCCGAGCTGCGACCCCCACACATGTATCTAGTTGCCTGCTCAATCCCGTCCTGTATATCCGAACAGAATATATCCAGGCCTATGTCGTTGAGGCTGAACCCATCTTCCAGCAGTAGCCGGTTGATGTCGGCCTCTAAAATCTCATGATGGACCACTACACCCCTTCTAGCCAATGTAAACCTGGCGATACGCGTGTTAACGTACCTTCGTGAGCACTCTATTGCCGCCACATCCCTTGCCCCTGTCCAGCTCGTCCTGGGTAGGATGTTGGACCACACTATAAGCAAGTTATTGAAAAAACAGTCCAGCCTCTCTAAGTCTACCTGCATGATAGCTTAGAAGCTCCTGTATTCTCACAGAGACTAGGTCGTTCCCCCTGGCATGGATTACCATTACTACAGGGTCCGCCGCTACCCGAGATATGGCCACTGCCTCTGGCAGGACCTGTGCCCAAGGCAGACCCGGACTCCCGAAATCCAAGATCACCGCCTCCTGGCCTCCTCACTTCATCTCGCCTGGCTGCCCAGTATACCTGTGAGTGGCCCAGAATCCAAACGTTGGGTCTGGGTGAATCTGTAAGAAAATCTGTTAGCCATTTCAACGACTGAGCCATACTACCACATCAACTTGTTGTTTCCCTATTCCATGCCCTTCATTGTGAATACCCTTCGCTGCTGAGCTACGCACCCCTGTGCCTGGCCGGGTCCAAATTTTACATTTAAATTTTTTTTGTATCCCTGTTATTAAGGAGGAAATTGCGTCCCATTCTACCAACTAACTCACGTCTGTTACCAAACACTGGCCGGATTAAAACTCCATCCGCAATAGGCTGGAGCCTGTCATCGTCTTAACGACTTAAACACTGTAATAACCTACAAGTTGGACCTCAGGGTCCAGGGGATTGGAGAAATAAACTAAAAACCTACATACAGAGGTACCCCTCCCCAATAATATGAGGAGAAGAATTCCACTGACAACCAATCCAATGCTAAATATTTTATTAATTTAATGTCAAATGTAAAAAGTTTTACAGATCATAACAATAATTTACACCCAGTGATAGAAAAGGACAATAGGAACAAAAAAGCATAAAAACATAAATCATCACCATGCAAGAAAAGGGCTGCGCTGAACCCTGACTCACAAGTTTTCCTCACAATAGGTACCTCCTCATTAAATAATGGGAGCTATGTTACCCATACAACCATATGCACCAGTCTCATAAAGCATAGAACATATTTAAAGTGCTTTAAGGGTTATCAACCCACCCAGGACCCCAGGATAAGGGGACCTATTGACATAACTGGCATCTAAGCATAGTCTGATATCTCAATTTAATTACCTTGTAACATATTGAATCAGAGAAGAGCGCAACCACTGCCCCAACACGTGTTTCTCCCGTCCAGGCTTCGTCAGGAGTTTTTTTACTTAAACACTGTAGTTCTGGCAGTGGGAGTGGTAAGGTTGGTTAGGTCGTCGGTCGGTGGGGAGTTTGTTTAGTATTGGGTGGGTTGGAGGGAAGGGAGGAGTTGTGGCTAAATCAAATCTGGCCTAATGTACCGGAAAAAGGAGCCTGACTTCCAACGCCCTACCCGCTGTATTTCTTTGTTTGTGAAGCCTGCCCTGTCTGCTTCTGTCGCTGCGCCTATGCGAAATGAATGAGTGCCATACTCTTTGGGCTGGAGCCCTAGTCCCGCTAGCGAAGCTTTTAATGTTGAAGCAAACTGCAAAACCGTGAGAGGGTATCCGTCCGCGTGGTCGAAAAAGAATGACTGGGGGGTGCGTGAATCCCAATACCGCCGTAGGACCTCAATGGGGCGTAATGGTCACGGGGATGTGAAGATGGGAAACCATACTCCTCGGCCTATCTGGTCGGTTTTGGACCGCCTGATGCGTATCCTGACCCCACCGTTGCACACGATGACGTCATCGTGTAGAAGGCCGCCGGGGCGCTCTGCTGACCAGCTCACTTACACGCAGCGTGCCGAAAAAGGCTAGCACAAATACGGCCGAGAAAAGGAGAACCTCGTGCTCTGCTGCGCATATGCCCGCCAGGTTGTCAATGATGCCGGATAATATGGTGAAAGATATGGGCCTTCTGTTATCGATGCACCTGCGCTTTCTCTTCCAGCCTTTTATTGCCTGCGTGAAAAGGAAGGCTTTGGTGACATCCGGCCAACCTCGGAGGCGAAAGTTGAAAGCTAGCCGTGCTAAACACTGCTGCGCGACCGTGCCAGAAACGCCGCTGGCGTGCAATTTTGCTAGGTATTGGGATACTGAGTTGCATAAAGAGGCTGATGAAACCTGCTGCAGCAGTGCCACGATCACCGGAGTCTTTGGAAGCGGCGAACGCTGATTTGGGGAGTGACCGGGTGGCTGCCTTGTCGCATCTTGTGGACACATGGTTGCCCCCGCACGAAGTGCATTTGTACCTATATTTGCAGAGCCCCTGAAATTTGCAGTGGCCTTCATTGTAAAGCCAGCAGCATCCGGGTTTGCGAGCCTGGCCGGCGTGCTGTCCGTGCGGGAAAGGCAATGACCCTGGAAAGGACTGGAAAGTCCTCTGGGACATCATCAATCTCAGTCATGAGTCAGTGGCTTTGATGCTCCAACCCAAGTGGAGCTGTGCGGCTAACTGGCGCCTGAAATCTTCATCATATTTCCACCATGCTGAGCCTCTGAGTTTTGTACGAATTATAAATAGTGTCGCTGTGAGTGAAGAGCTTGGTGCATCGCTCTCGGTGCTTTTGATCCATTACGGACCCAAGAACGTGGAAGGCCTGAAGCCAATTGTTAATGGTCTTGGCCACCTTTGGTTTCCTCTCAGGGAAGCGGTCGGAAGGCCGCCTCTCTTTATCAACTGTGTTTTGCTCGGGCTTGAGCAGGGACCATATATCGATGTAATCATTGGCCCATATCTTTTGGACCGTTTCTGGTGCAAGGTGTGTGACGGGAGGTGAAACGCGGCAGTATTGCATGTCACTGTGCGTCGGACGCTATGTGTCCGCGGCACGTGGCACCTCGGAGGTGCCTAACATTGTTGTGGGTACGGAGATAGACCCTTCCCCAGATGGGGCTGGCTGTGTCCCCCCTGCCCATGAGCTGGCAAAGCCGTACTCACCGTTTGATGACGACGACCGGGCCGGTGTTGTCGTTGCTTGAACCTGCTGCTCGGCCTGTGTAGTATCGTCTAGTTGGTGGCGTGACGACCTTCTTCCTGAACGTTCACTCCGAGAATGTCTTCTGTGCGAATCCAACGTTGACAAGCTTGAGGACGTACACCTACGGCAAGCTGACCTTTTGCTACGCTTGGATCAGCGAGAGCACCTGTAGTGTCTTCTGGTTGGGTGGTGCGAACATTGATGGCTGCCACGGCTCCTGCTGCGGGGGGGTGACGAGGATCTTGTATGTCGGGACCTGTGTGAACCTCGACGTGGTGCCGGACTGGTAGCTTCACCTGAACATCAGTTCTGAGAGCGAGTTCCAGCCATGTGCTCCTTTTCTGCTGTGGTTGGCTGGCACCATTGCATGGTGCTGTTGTGACCGCTCTGCAGAGGGAGCTCTGCGGTGGCTAGGGATGACAGCTCCTTCTGGCCTGGCTCTGTGTGACCCTGGGCCCCTTGTGAGCATGGTGGGGTGAGGGGCTGGTGTCTGGGATCACTGTGCTGTACCACCTGAAGATACCCCCCTTCTGCCTTTTCGTATTCCTCCTCTTGTGACTCGGCAGCAGAGGAGTACGTGCTCTAGCCAGATCCCATGTTTCCTTCCTAATTATGGTGTGTAGGGGCTCTTAGGGCTATCGCACCAGCAGGGTTTTCAGTGTGATGCTCCCTGGCCCGGCGTTCGCAGGGAAATGGCGAACGACAGGCCGGAAGTGACGTGGTTGCACGTGATCCGTGGTCACGTGACGACCACGTCACCGGAAGTGACGCGGCGGCCAGTGCTGCCAGTGACCAGCTGACGTGTGTGTCGGCCGCGTCACCAGAAGTGACGCGGCGTCCAGGGGCGCTCGTGACCCGTGGCCACGTGACGGCCACGTCATCGGAAGCAATGCGGCGGCGCACGTGACCCACTGTCACGAGATGACCACGTCACCGAAAGCAACGTGGCCAGCGCTGACGTGCGTGGCCTGGCTTCCTGTGTCCGCCGTGTCACCGAAAGTCACGCGGCCGGGCCGTGTGGACCCTAGATCATGTGGACGCCGCGGGCCGGGATGTCGGGCACTGGCTCGCACACACCGGTGGTGCCGCGGATGTCCGATCCGGGGCCGGGTGTTTAGTGTTCGTTGATTGATGCGGCCGGCTACGGCCAGATACTGGTCCCTGGATTGTGGAGTCGCCGGTTGGGCCCTGGCAGGTGAGTGGCGCTTGCGGCAACGTGAGCAACGTGGGTAGGCGCAGCGGTAACCTTGGGGCACTGTGACAAGGAGGGGGCTTTAGCTACTGGAGACCACCCCAGTTGCCCGAGACCCCCAAATGCCTGGGTGTGCGGCAGATTGGGGGATTTTGCACTTCTGTTGGGGCCATATTATTCTGGGGCAGAGCGGGTCCACACTTGCTCCCCCAAGCCAACCTACGCCTGTGTGTTGGTCCCGACACTACTGTGCCGGTTACTGTGGGGGCACTAGGGGCTGTGTTGGAGAATGGCCCGACCGGAACGGCCCGAGCCACCCTGCGCCTGTTTCTGGGGCTCTCGGAGGGACTCAATCTCTGTGGCGAACGTGAGGGTCTGGCAGACCTGCGTTCGTCAAGTGCAAGCTCCGTTAGGAGGGAGCCGGTGCCCACAAGGGAGGTAAGCTATTTGGCTCCCTCCCGCCCGAACTTTTGTCTTACCGCTGCTTTGAGGGCGTCCATCGTCTGGTCAGCGAAGGCGATCGGTGATGTTCACGCTGAGAGCAGAGTGGTAAGAGGAAGGATGGTCTTTGGGAATAGCTATAAGGAGAGCTAAGGAATGTGGTTCGGAGGCAGAGAAATGGGGCTACGTGCCATTACACGGCGAGGAGTAGTGATGTAGCTGAGTGACAGTAGCTGGGGCTGAACAGTCAGAGGCATCGGCCGAGGTGCCTTACAGTCTCACTGGTTTCTACTAATGATGTGCACATAGGACATGTCCTTAAATAGGCCTAAAACCACCACTTTATTGCCATAAAAATTATTTTTATAAATGCTATAATGCCAAGGATCCACCGTACACATGATTAAGCAGTCACCATCTACTTACTGCTTTAACCCCTTAATCACCATGCCACATTTTTCCACCTGACCTTTCTCCTTGTGGTGATAACTCTGGACCCTTCACTTTATCCCAGTGATCTTGAGATTTTTTCCATGACACATTAGATCAGGTGTCTCAAATGCAGCAGGGTATATGAGCCACACATAGAACAAAAATTAATTCGAGGGGCCGCAATCTTTGCTGGACAAAGTCACATTTTTAGTGATGCCATATTTTTTCATATACAACTTTTGATCACTTTTTTTTTTATTTTAGATTTGTTTTTTCAATGCTTTCATTGTATGGGTTATAGCTGGGTTGTTACAGATGTGGTGATAAGAAACTAGTCATTTTTTGTTTTAGTTTATATATAAAATGGTATTTTTAGTGGTAACATTATTTACATGCCTTTTGAATTAGTTTTTTTTTTTACATTTCATCATCTTACAATTGGCACCATATAGTAATTTTGGCTAACATCTTGCAGTCATATGCCCCATCCAGTCCTCATCTTGTAGTAATTCCCCCATCCTACATTACATTACTACAAGATGAGGACTTGGATGAGGACATTACTACAGGATGGGGACCAGGATGGGGACATTACTACAAGAAAGGGACCAGGATGGGGACATTACTACAAGAAAGGGACCAGGATGGGGCACATTACTACAAGAAAGGGACCAGGATGGGGACATTACTACAAGAAAGGACCAGGATGGGGCACATTACTACAAGAAGAGGAGCAGGATGGGGACATTACTACAAGATGAGGACCAGGATGGGGACATTACTACAAGATGAGGACTTGGATGGGGACATTACTACAGGAAGAGGACCAGGATGGGGACATTACTACAAGATGGGGACCAGGATGGGGACATTACTACAAGATGAGGAGCAGGATGGGACATTACTACAAGATGAGGACCAGGATGGGGACATTACTACAAGACGAGGACCAGGATGGGGACATTCCTACAAGATGAGGACCAGGATGGGGACATTACTACAAGATGAGGAGCAGGATGGGGACATTCCTACAAGATGAGGACTTGGATGGGGACATTACTACAGGAAGAGGACCAGGATGGGGACATTACTACAAGATGGGGACCAGGATGGTGACATTACTACAAGATGAGGAGCAGGATGGGACATTACTACAAGATGAGGAGCAGGATGGGGACATTACTACAAGACGAGGACCAGGAGTGGGACATTCCTACAAGATGAGGACCAGGATGGGGACATTACTACAAGATGAAAAGGAGCAGGATGGGGACATTCCTACAAGATGAGGACCTGGATGGGACATTACTACAAGGGAAGAGGACCAGGATGGGGACATTACTACAAGATGGGACCAGGATGGTGACATTACTACAAGATGGGACCAGGATGGGGACATTACTACAAGAAGAGGACCAGGATGGGGATATTACTACAAGAAGAGGATCAGGATGGGACATTACTACAAGAAGAGGACCAGGATGGGGACATTACTACAAAGAAGATGGACATTACTACAGAAGAGTACCAGGATGGGGACATTACTACAAGATGGGACCAGGATGGGACATTACTACAAGATGAGGAGCCAGGATGGGGACATTCCTACAAGATGAGGACCAGGATGGGACATTACTACAAGATGGAGACCAGGATGGGGACATTACTACAAGAGGAGGACCAGGATGGGGACATAACTACAAGAGGAGGACCAGGATGGGGACATAACTACAAGAGGAGGACCAGGATGGGGACATAACTACAAGAGGAGGACCAGGATGGGGACATTACTACAAGAAGAGGACCAGGATGGGGACATTACTACAAGAAGAGGACCAGGATGGGGACATTACTACAAGAGGAGGACCAGGATGGGGACATTATTACAAGAAGAGGACCAGGATGGGGACATTACTACAAGATGAGGACCAGGATGGGGACATTACCACAAGATGAGGACATATACTACAAGAGGAGGACCGGATGGGGACATTACTACAAGAGGAGGACCAGGATGGGGACATTACTACAAGAGAGGACCAGGATGGGGACATTCCTACAAGATGGAGACCAGGGATGGGGACATTACTACAGAGAGGACCAGGATGGGGACATTACTACAAGAGGAGGACCAGGATGGGGACATTATACAAGAAGAGGACCAGGATGGGGACATACTACAAGATGAGGACCAGATGGGGACATTACAAAGATGAGGACATTACTACAAGAGGAGGACCGGATGGGGACATCCTACAAGAGGAGGACCAGGATGGGGACATTCCTACAAGAGGAGGACCAGGATGGGGACAATCCTACAAGAGGAGAACTAGATGGGGACATTACTACAAGAGGAGGACCAGGATGGGACATTACTACAAGAGGATGACCAGGATGGGGACAATCCTACAAGAGGAGGACCAGGATGGGGACATTACTACAAGAAGAGGAGCAGGATGGGGACAATCCTACAAGAGGAGGAGCAGGATGGGGACAATCCTACAAGAGGAGGACCAGGATGGGGGCAATCCTACAAGAGGAGGACCAGGATGGTGACAATCCTACAGGAGGAGGACTAGATGGGGACATTACTACAAGAAAGGGACCAGGATGGGGACATTACTACAAGAAAGGGACCAGGATGAGGACATTATTACAAGAAGAGGATCAGGATGAGGACATTATTACAAGAAGAGGATCAGGATGGTGACATTACTACAAGAAAGGGACCAGGATGGGGACATTACTACAAGAAGGGGACCAGGATGGGGACATTACTACAAGAAAGGGACCAGGACGGGGACATTACTACAAGAAGAGGACCAGGACGGGGACATTACTACAAGAAGAGGACCAGGATGGGGACATTACTACAAGAAGAGGACCAGGATGAGGACATTCCTACAAGAAGAGACCAGGATGGGACATCCTACAAGAGGAGACAGGATGAGGACATTCCTACAAGAAGAGGACCAGGATGGGGACATTACTACAAGAAGAGGACCAGGATGGGGACATTACTACAGGAGGAGGACCAGGATGGGAACATTACTACAAGAGGAGGACTAGATGGGGCATATTACTGCAAGATGGGGTCATTACTACAAGATGCCTGACATACAATCTCTCCCTGAGGAAGCTCTGTGGGCGATACACGTGGGGGCCAGGGTATGTAGGTGCAGTATGGCTATTGACGCTTTTCTCTATTTACTTTGTATGTGCATTGAACTTGTCTCCATGGGCCGATGGGTGAGCCCAGATGAATTTATAACCATGGATTAGAATTGATATATGAAGGGGAATTCCTTTTATTTTCCTCAGCAGAGGGTTTTTCACTTAAACGTAGTTAGTGGCCTCAACAGATTATACCTTGTACCATTGTATCATTTGTTGATTGATGTATGTCCGTTTAGGACTGGAGGTGAACCAGCACTAAAGGTCTGCAGTGTCCTATGAGATAAGGAACTTTGAGGAATGGTCTCTGTACATAATCGAATGGAGTAATTTTCTGTATATCTAAGCACTTTTTGACTGAGAACAAACTTTTTGATGAGAAACTATAGCCATGTGTCACTGTTTGATTTTAAAGGGAACATGGCACCACCTTTGGGCATTTAAACTGTGCCCACCAGCATAAACATAATGTAGATGGGGTCTTGTAACCCCCTGTATGTGCCCAGACGTGCCCCTCATAGCTCAGAAAAGAAGTTTTATTCTCTGTCGCCCTGCATCATATTAACACCGGCAGGCGGCTGTAGTCCCGGTGTATAATCTACTCGCCACCCCCCTGGCTGCAAAACCTGCCCTGCAATTTGAAAATTCCCGCCCCTCCTGTGGTCGACGCTTGAGTGACAGGAGCACTCCTACCTGCACAGTGGAGCTGCTGGCGTGGGTCACCGTGCTCCTCCATTGAAGTGCCAACATCTCGCAATACTTCACAAATCTCACGAGACGTTGGCACTATCTTCAATGGAGGAGCACGGTGACCTTCTCCAGCAGCTCCACTGCGCAGGTAGGAGCGCTCCTGTCACTCAAGCGTCGACCACAGGAGGGGCAGAAATTTTCAAATTGCAGGCCAGGTTTTGCAGCCAGGGGGGCGGCGAGGAAATTATACACCGAGACCACAGCCGCCTGCCGGTCTTAATATGATGCAGGGCGACAGAAAATGTCTGAGCACATAGAGGGGTTACAAGGACCCCATCTACATTATGTTTATGCTGGTGGGCACAGTTTAAAATGCCCAAAGGGGGTGACAGGCTCTAAGATGTATGTGTTTTTTAATGATTCGCACTTTATATGCTCAATAAAAACCTTTTTGCTATTTTTCAACAACTTTTGGGTCGAGTTCTCTTGTTTATTTTACTTTTACACATATGTCTGCTTCACACACAGTGTAGACCAGATTTCATTAATAAAGTATATTTGAAAGTTTATTACTCTACATTATTATTATTAGTATTAAATAAAAATGTAATCGGCGATTACACTTTAACTATTTTATTTTAAAGAATTTAATTTCTTTTATAAAAAGTGTTCGTCCTGCTGGACTAACTCTAAACTATTGTCAGTATTAAAATGTTCAGTTTCTAAAGTGTGTGATCTCAGTCCTAAATGACTGGTAACGGCCATTACTGCCCCCTACAGTAATTGTGCTACATCTGTCCCAGGTTCTGATAATGGGGGAACAATCCGTATACATAGACCCCCCATAGAAGGGATAATGAGGTCATTGAGTTTCCTTACAAACTTTCACTTGATGTATTGTTTTTTTTCTTGTTTTGAAGGATACAGGAGAGACTCTCCTGGATGACTCTATGGTGAGGCGTGAGATGAGCCAGAGGAAGATGAGCAGGAAGATGAGGAGGAAGATGAAGTGGAAGATGAGGAGGGAGATGATGACGATGAGGAGGAGGAGGATGAGGATGAGGAGGAAGATGAAGGAGAGGAGGAACACAATGACGAGCACGATGAGAAGAGAGGAGGAACATAAGGAGTAACATGAGGAGCAAGATGAGGAGGAAGAGAATAAATGTTGTATATACCTCACCCACCCCCTCAAGACTGTTTTCTGACATGAATAGATGACCACTAACAATGATCTCTCAGTTGTTATGTATACTTAATGCATAGTGTAGGCTTTACTATGTAGTAGACTTTTTGTTCAGCTCATTTCTTATACGTAGCTTATGTTTTGGGTTTTAAAAACATTGTACAAATGCTTTACACATAAGTGTGTGGCTTAAGTATGTTTTAAAAAAAAAGTATATGTTTTATGCTGTTATGATGAATTAAAACTCTTAATTTCCAAGGGCAACATTTTCTGATATGGAAAGTACGTAGTCTTGACATTGTGACCTAGTGCCTGCTCTGAGGAAGTGACGCACCCAGGGACCGTGGGGCTACTCAGGGCTGAGCCTTCTGGGTGCTGCCGGGGAGTCGAGGCTTGGCTCCGTGGCCTTGGGGTCGGCTAACAAAGTTCAGAGGTTTGTGGCTTAGGAATGATTGTCGTGATGCCACCCGCGGTGTGCGGCTATTAGTGGCTGCAGTTGCTGTACGGGACCTCTGGGGATGATGGGAGTGCAGCGGTGATGGTTTCGCTCCCCACGGGTGGAGCAGGTTCCCAGGGCAGCCGGTAGTCTATGGCAGTGGTAGGTCGTTGGGGGTGCAGGAATGAGGGCGCGGAATGACCGACAGACACAAGGGTTGAAGTCTCCGTTATCTTTACTGATAGAAGCAGTAGGTTTGTCCAGGCTACTGTCCACAAGAGATTTTGTAAGTTCAGGCACCTGGGAGCAAGTTGGGGATCTCCTCATCCGATGAGTTCTGAGGCCTCCCTGTTGCGCTGCTCTTGGCGGGTTCTGGCTGCCTGTAGTTAAGCTGCGACCCTCTCCTCCTGCATCTCTTGTCCATATCGCAGGCAGCCCGAGCCCTCTCTGTGTTGCACTCCTCTGCCCGCTCTCCCTGAGCTCTCTAATGCTGCTGTGCCTCCTAGGCTTCGTTGTGAACGAGAGACTTGGAATCTCCCGTCCTCTAGTTTTGGCTGCTGGGCCTAGAGTCCCTCACAACCTCAGACTCCAGTGTCTGCTCCTGGCGCTCTGTACTGGGGTGAGCCCAGCAACCGGCTGTACTCCCCAGACCTGCTTTTCCACTTCCTCAAACCCTCTTCTATGGGTCCCTTACGCTGGCTAGTCTCTGTCCCGGGACGAGCCTTACGCTGCTCCAGTCCACGGGACCTCTTCACAGTCCTCCTAGGAACTGAACTGCCTAACCTTGCCCCCAGACCAGAATTTATAGCTGGGGACCTCCCCTTGGACTTGGGTTTCAGAGCTCCCCCTACTGGCCCAGAGTTGGGAAGGTGTGTGTGGTGGCTTCACTGGCATGGAGACTCTTCCTGTGCTTTCGTTTATTTCATGGCAACATGTTGGACAAAACTATGTGATAGTGTCTGTGATTGGCTGTTGAGTCACTCACCCATTCACTGACATCATAGTACTGTAAAAATACATAATTATATAAAAAATTATGTAGGGTTCCGTTGAAATTTTGATTCTCAGCACAGATAAAGCGGACAGCTATGGGCTGCCTCACGCAGCTGCCTGACTTTACCATGGCTGGTAGTCAAAATACAGGTAAATCCATTTATTTTTTTTAATTATTCAACTAAATAAAAAAAAAAAAAAAAAAACCGCATGGGCTTCACCCTATTTTTGATTGCCAGCCAAGGTAAAGCCAGGCAGCTGGGGGCTGAGATTCTCAGTGTGGTAAGGCCCAAACATTCTGGGGCCCCAAACACTGAAAATTGCAGCAACCCCTGAAAATGGTGCATTCTTTCGTATTGCCATTTTCAAGCGCTTTACCTGGCTCTTCCAGCGGCATTGGTGGTGATGGCACACTGGGTAATAAAGAGGTGAATGCCAGCTTTGCATTACTAAGCACGAAATTCATAATGTCAGGCCAATATTAGACCCGCCCACTATGAATTTCTAGAACACATTAAAAAACATGGGAAAAATATTTTAATTACAATACAACACAAAAAAACATCATTGGTTCCCATCTTTATTAACCCACAACCCTCCCGATAATCCATAGGCCTACACAAAGGTACGTCTGATCACAATACACACCGCCAAGAAAATTGCTTTGGATGTGCTCGTGGTGACGTCAGAGTTGACTCATCAGCGGTGAATTTGGATGACCCCAGTGAACTGCATTACGACACCCAGATCTCAGCTGTAAAGTGTGCGCTGCTCTTGCTCACGGCGAGGATCCATTTGCTGTGATACAGTTCATGGGGTCACCCAAGTACATGGCTGACACAGCTCAACTGTGAACTTAGTTGACCTTTCTTATGGCACTCGGGTCACACCTGGGTGTCGGTCTGAGCCTGCTAGTTGCTCTGAGCAGATGTGTGTCTGCTCATAGAGATGTAGCAAAGCAGAACATGTTCGGCAAGTGACAGAACTGTCGATTTATCGTTTGAGGGTGTTTTCTCGGTTATTAAAGATGAAAACTGGGGATTAGATTTTTTGTTTTTTATTGCAATTCATATATTTTTTCTCTATGTTGTGTTTTTAATAATGTTTACTAGAAATTCATATGGGTCAGACTAATATTGGCCTAACATGAATCTCAGGCTTAGTGCCTGCTGGCAATACAAAGCTGGCATTAACCCCTTATTACCTAGTCAGCCACCACTACAGGGCAGCTGGAAGAGCTGGGTGCAGTTCCAGGAAATGGTGCTTGTATGCAGGGCTTGGCAGGTTGCAGGGGCGCGCCTGAGCAAGGAAATTTTTTATTTTTTTTTAATCCCGGCGGCCCACCCGCCTCAGTCTTCTGACCTATGGTTGCGGGGAGGAGTCACAGAGCGAAGGGCGAATTGCAATTCAGCTGGGAGCTGAGAAGAGCAGGAGAGGAGCTTTGCTCTGATTGGTGGACAAGCAATTAAGTGTGCTGATGATCCATCAATCAGAGCAAAGAGTAAACACCAGCAACAGCATGGCACCGCCGAGGAGAAGATACTGGTGTCACCGTGGAGGCAGCTATCAATATACTTTACTCTGGACCATGAGTCTATGAGCAGTCATTACCGGGATGTGCACAGTACAGCAGTGAGGCAGGAACACTATCACCTGCCATGCTTTATCACGGTCTCCCTGCGCTCAACTGCGTCCAACATGTAAGCTCTAAATACAGCACTGTGTACGTGTGTATATATATGTGTGTAGTGTGTGTGTGTGTGTGTTGTTGTGTGTATGTGTGTATATATAAAATATATATATATGTATATACAGTTAGGGCCAGAAATATTTGGACAGTGACACAATTTTGCGAGTTGGGCTCTGCATGCCACCACATTGGATTTGAAATGAAACCTCTACAACAGAATTCAAGTGCAGATTGTAACGTTTAATTTGAAGGGTTGAACAAAAATATCTGATAGAAAATGTAGGAATTGTACACATTTCTTTACAAACACTCCACATTTTAGGAGGTCAAAAGTAATTGGACAAATAAACATAACCCAAACAAAATATTTTTATGTTCAATATTTTGTTGCGAATCCTTTGGAGGCAATCACTGCCTTAAGTCTGGAACCCATGGACATCACCAAACGCTGGGTTTCCTCCTTCTTAATGCTTTGCCAGGCCTTTACAGCCGCAGCCTTCAGGTCTTGCTTGTTTGTGGGTCTTTCCGTCTTAAGTCTGGATTTGAGCAAGTGAAATCATGCTCAATTGGGTTAGATCTGGAGATTGACTTGGCCATTGCAGAATGTTCCACTTTTTTGCACTCATGAACTCCTGGGTAGCTTTGGCTGTATGCTTGGGGTCATTGTCCATCTGTACTATGAAGCGCCGTCCAATCAACTTTGCAGCATTTGGCTGGATCTAGGCTGAATGTATATCCCGGTACACTTCAGAATTCATCCGGCTACTCTTGTCTGCTGTTATGTCATCAATAAACACAAGTGACCCAGTGCCATTGAAAGCCATGCATGCTCATGCCATCACGTTGCCTCCACCATGTTTTACAGAGGATGTGGTGTGCCTTGGATCATGTGCCGTTCCCTTTCTTCTCCAAACTTTTTTCTTCCCATCATTCTGGTACAGGTTGATCTTTGTCTCATCTGTCCATAGAATACTTTTCCAGAACTGAGCTGGCTTCTTGAGGTGTTTTTCAGCAAATTTAACTCTGGCCTGTCTATTTTTGGAATTGATGAATGGTTTGCATCTAGATGTGAACCCTTTGTATTTACTGTCATGGAGTCTTCTCTTTACTGTTGACTTAGAGGCAGATACACCTACTTCACTGAGAGTGTTCTGGACTTCAGTTGATGTTGTGAACGGGTTCTTCTTCACCAAATAAAGTATGCGGCGATCATCCACCACTGTTGTCATCCGTGGACGACCAGGCCTTTTTGAGTTCCCAAGCTCACCAGTCAATTCCTTTTTTCTCAGAATGTACCCAACTGTTGATTTTGCTACTCCAAGCATGTCTGCTATCTCTCTGATGGATTTTTTCTTTTTTTTCAGCCTCAGGATGTTCTGCTTCACCTCAATTGAGAGTTCCTTTGACCGCATGTTGTCTGGTCACAGCAACAGCTTCCAAATGCAAAACCACACACCTGGAATCCACCCCTGACCTTTTAACTACTTCATTGATTACAGGTTAACGAGGGAGACGCCTTCAGAGTTAATTGCAGCCCTTAGAGTCAATTGTCCAATTACTTTTGGTCCCTTGAAAAAGAGGAGGCTATGCATTACAGAACTATGATTCCTAAACCCTTTCTCCGATTTGGATGTGGAAACTCTCATATTGCAGCTGGGAGTGTGCACTTTCAGCCCATATTATATATATAATTGTATTTCTGAACATGTTTTTGTAAACAGCTAAAATAAGAAAACTTGTGTCACTGTCCAAATATTTCTGGCCCTAACTGTATATACATATATATATATATACACACACAAACACAAATAAGAAAAATACTAGGCACTCGTGAATTCAAGGGATATTCGTGTCACATGTGTGACCAGTCGTAGCACAGTTACCACACCGCGGTCCACGCTTTTCAAAGTTATGAAGATCGAACCTGGTGAGTGCCGCTGTTATTCCTTGAATTGGTTGATATATATACATATACAGTTCAGTCCAAAAGTTTGGACACAACTTCTGATTCAAAGAGTTTTCTTTATTTTCATGACTATGAAAATTGTATATTCACACTGAAGGCATCAAAGCTATGAATTAACACGTGGAATTATATACTTAACAAAAAAGTGTGAAACTACTGAAAATATGTCTTATGTTCTAGGTTTTTCAAGTAGCCACCTTTTGCTTTGATTACTGCATTGCACATTCTTGGCATTCTCTGGATGAGCTTCAAGAGGTAGTCACCGGAAATGGTTTTCCAACAGTCTTGAAGGAGTTCCCAGAGATGCTTAGCACTTGTTGGCCCTTTTGCCTTCACTCTGCGGTCCAGCTCACCCCAAACCATCTCGATTGGGTTCAGGTCTGGTGACTGTGGAGGCCAGGTCATCTGGCGTAGCTCCCCATCACCATCACTCTCCTTCTTGGTCAAATAGCCCTTACACAGCCTGGATCTGTGTTAGTGGTCATTGTCCTGTTGAAAAATAAATGATGGTCGAACTAAACGCAAACCGGATGGAATAGCATGCCGCTGCTAGATGCTGTGGTAGCCATGCTGGTTCAGTATGCCTTAAATTTTGAGTAAATCCCCAACAGTGTCACCAGCAAAGCCCCCCACACCATCACATCTCCTCCTCTATGCTTCACAGTGGGAACCGGGCATGTAGAGTTCATCCGTTCACCTTTTCTGAGTCGCACAAAGACACGGTGGTTGGAACCAAAGATCTCAAATTTGGACTCCTCAGACCAAAGCACAGATTTCCACTGGTGTAATGTCCATTCCTTGTGTTCTTTAGCCCAAACAAGTCTCTTCTGCTTGTTGCCTGTCCTTAGCAGGGGTTTCCTAGCAGCTATTTTTCCATGAAGGCCTGCTGCACAAAGTCTCCTCCTAACAGTTGTTGTAGAGATGTGTCTGCTGCTAGAACTGTGTGTGGCATTGACCTGATCTCTAATCTGAGCTGCTGTTAACCTGCGATTTCTGAGGCTGGTGACTCGGATGAACTTATCCTCCGCAGCAGAGGTGACTCTTGCTCTTCCTTTCCCGGGGCGGTCCTCATGTGAGTCAGTTTCTTTGCAGCGCTTGATGGTTTTTGCAACTGCACTTGGGGACACTTTCAAGTTTTCCCAATTTTTTGGACTGACTGACCTTCATTACTAAAAGTAATGATGGCCACATCGTTTTTCTTAGCTGCTTTTTTCTTGCCATAATACAAATTGTAACATCAGCCGTGTATCCACCAGACTTCTGCACAACACAACTGATGGTCCCAACCCCATTTATAAGGCAAGAAATCCCACTTATTAAACCTAAAATGTGAGACAAAATGCGCAATAGGGTCTTATCTCCTAGGTATGGAGAGATAAATGTTTAGCAGCGGAATCTGCTCACCTGATCTGGTTGTGTAAACCCACAACCAGTTAAGTCGCTTAGTAGGCAGCTGCTGCTGGATCCACACATCCACGGGTCACCGCGGTCCAAAACAAGCATACGAGGGAGGAAGTGTTGATTGATCTGCACTGCTACGAAGGAAGGAGGATCCCTGAGGAAGGAGCTGGGTAATAGCTCGGAAACACGTCGGATTAAACAGATAACTTCAACCAGACGCTCCAGTCTTCTGGTCTTCCTTGGTAGCAGCGCGGATCAATTGACACTTTGTCCCTCTTATGCTCACTTATTAACCCTGACAGGACACACCTTTGAAGTGAAGACCATTTCCGGTGACTACCTCTTGAAGCTCATCAAGAGAATGCCAAGAGTGTGCAAAGCAGTGATCAAAGCAAAAGGTGGCTACTTTGAAGAATCTAGAATATAAGACATATTTTCAATTGTTTCATACTTTTTTGTTAAGTATATAATTCCACATGTGTTAATTCATAGTTTTGATGCCTTCAGTGTGAATCTACAATTTTCATAGACATGTAATTAAAGAAAACTCTTTGAATGAGAAGGTGTGTCCAAACTTTTGGTCTGTACTGTATATATATATATATATATGATATTTTCTCTACTGACATTTTTATTGCCTTTCCATAATGGTGGTGGGGTACTCCGTTGTGTAATTGTAGTGTATATGGGCGTACAGTTGTGGCCAAAAGTATTGACACCCCTGCGATTCTGTCAGATAATACTCAGTTTCTTTCTGAAAATGATTGCAATCACAAATTCTTTGGTATTATTATCTTCATTTAATTTGTCTTCAATGAAAAAAACACAAAAAGAATTGTCCTAAAGCCAAATTGGATATAGTTCCACACCAAACATAAAAAGGACAAAAGTATTGGCACTGTTAGTAAAATCATGTGATGCTTCTCTAATTTGTGTAATTAACAGCACCTGTAACTTACCTGTGGCACCTAACAGGTGTTGGCAATAACTAAATCACACTTGCAGCCAGCTGACATGGATTAAAGTTGACTCAACCTCTGTCCTGTGTCCTTGTGTGTACCACATTGAGCATGGAGAAAAGAAAGAAGACCAAAGAACTGTCTGAGGACTTGAGAAACCAAATTGTGAGGAAGCATGAGCAATCTCAAGGCTACAAGTCCATCTCCAAAGACCTGAATGTTCCTGTGTCTACTGTGCGCAGTGTCATCAAGAAGTGTAAAGCCCATGGCACTGTGGCTAACCTCCCTAGATGTGGACGGAAAAGAAAAATTAAGAGATTTCAACACAAGATTGTGCGGATGGTGGATAAAGAACCTCGACTAACATCCAAACAAATTCAAGCTGCCCTGCAGTCCGAGGATACAACAGTGTCAACCCGTACTATCTGTCGGTGTCTGAATGAAAAGAACTGTATGGTAGGAGACCCAGGAAGACCCCACTTCTTACCCCGAACATTAAAAAAGCCAGGCTGGATTTTGCCAAAACTTACCTGAGAAAGCCTAAAACGTTTTGGAAGAATGTCCTCTGGTCAGATGAGATAAAAGTAGAGATTTATGGGCAAAGGCATCAACATAGAGTTTACAGGAGAAAAAAAGAGGCATTCAAAGAAAAGAACACGGTCCCTACAGTCAAACATGGCAGAGGTTCCCTGATGTTTTGGGGTTGCTTTGTTGCCTCTGGCACTGGACTGCTTGACCGTGTGCATGGCATTATGAAGTCTGAAGACTACCAACACATTGTGCAGCATAAGTAGGGTCCAGTGTGAGAAAGCTGGGTCTCCCTCAGAGGTCATGGGTCTTCCAGCAGGACAATGACCCAAAACACTTCAAAAAGCTCTAGAAAATGGTGTGAGAGAAAGCACTGGAGACTTCTAAGGTGGCAGCAATGAGTCCAGACCTGAATCCCATAGAACACCTGTGGAGAGATCTAACAATGGCAGTTTGGAGAAGGCGCCCTTCAATTATCAGGGACCTGGAGCAGTTTGCCAAAGAAGAATGGTGTAAAATTCCAGCAGAGCATTGTAAGAAACTCATTGATGGTTACCGGAAGCGGTTGATCGCAGTTATTTTGGCTAAAGGTTGTGCAACCAAGTATTAGGCTGAGGGTGCCAATACTTTTGTATGGCCTATTTTTGGAGTTGTGTGAAATTATCAATGTTTTGCTTTTTGCTTCATTCTCTTTTGTGTTTTTTCATTTAAGACAAATTAAATGAAGAATTTGTGATTGCAATCATTTTCAGGAAGAAACTGAGTATTATCTGACAGAATTGCAGGGGTGTCAGTACTTTTGGCCACAACTGTATGTGTGTATATGGGGGTGTATATCTGTGCATGGAGGTGTATGTGTGTATGGGAGTGTGTATTTGTCTATGGGTGTGTGTGTGTGGGGGGGGGGGTCCTCCATCATGTAATGGTAGTGTACAGGGCAGTGGAGTCGGTAAATCAAACCACCAACTCCGACTCCTGAATTTCCCTGGGCTCCGACTCCTTTAACTCCTTCATTCATAGCTCGTTTTTAAGTGATAAAATGATTGTAGCTCAATGGTAACATTAGGCTTTACTCATTATAATGACATGATTATCAAGATATTTAGATAGAATAAAATAATAATTCATAATAATAGTATTCAGCACATTCTGCATTGAACTACTAGACCCAATTTATTATATATTTTAGGATATGGAGTCACAACATTTTCTACCGACTCCAACTCTGACTCTACCAAAATGGGCAGCGACTCTGACTCCACAGCCCTGGTAGTGTATATGAGCGTATGTGTGTATATGGGGGGGGGTGTGTATGGGGGTGTATATCTGTGCATGGGAGTATACATGTGTGTACGTGTGTGTGTGTGTGTGTGTATATGGGGGTGGGTATTTGTCTAAGGGTGTGTGTATGGGTGGGTGTGTATTTGTCTAAGGGTGTGTGTGTGTGTGTGGGGTGTGTGTGTGTTTATGGGTTTTGTATGTGTGTATTACATGTACCTGAGGCGTGTATTATATATATTTTTCCCCCTTGACATTTTTAATGCCTTTGCATAATGGTGGGGGGTCCTCCGTCATGTAATGGTAGTGTATATGGGCGTATGTGTGTATATGGGGGTGTGTGTATGTGTATGACATTGTGTGTATGGGGGTGTATATCTGTGCATGGGGGTGTATGTATAGGTGCATATGGGTGTGTGTGTGTGTGTGTATATATGGGTTTGTATGTGTGTATTACATATACCTGAGGAGTGTATTATATATATGTTTTCCTCCTGCCATTTTTAATGCCTTTGCATAATAGTGGGGGGACCTCCGTCATGTAATGGTAATGTATACGTGCGTATGTGTGTATATGGGGGGGGGTGTATATATAATGTTGTGTGTATGGGAGTGTATATCTGTGCATGGGGGCGTATATGTGTGTATGGGTCTGTGTGTATATGGGGGTGTGAATTATTATTATTATTTATTTATATAGCGCCATTAAACTCCATGCCGCTTTACATGCTAAAAGGGCAGACAAGGACAAGTACAATAAATGTGGACACTTTGATCGTACAGATACAAGTTGGGAGAAGATCCTGTCCGTGAGGACTCGCAGTCTACGAGGGCTGGGTGGAGATACAATAGGAGGGGGAGGTGCCGGTCGTGAGGCAGTGCGGTGGACCGGGTCTCATAGGAGGTTGTAGGCTTGGCGGAACAGGTGGGTCTTCAGGCTTCTTTTGAAGGTTCCCAGGGTAGGAGAATGTCTGATGTGTTGGGGCAGAGAGTTCCAGAGTATGGGGGATGCCCGGGAGAAATCCTGAATGCGGCTGTGCGAAGAGGGTATGAGGGGGGGTTAGAGGAGGAGATCTTGGGAGGATCGCAGGTTGCGCAAGGGTAGGTATTGGGAGACCATGTCAGAAATGTATGGAGGGGACAGGTTGTGGATGGCTTTGTATGTCATGGTTAATATTTTAAACTGGGATCTCTGGGAAGCAGGGAGCCAGTGAAGGGCTTGGCAGAGGGGAGAGACAGGGGAGTAGCGGGAGGACAGATGGATTAGACGGGCGGCGGAGTTTAGGATAGATTGGAGAGGTGCAAGGGAGGTAGCAGAGGGGCAGAGAGCAGGAGGTTGCAATAGTCAAGGCGGGAGATGATGAAGCGTCAATAAGGGTTTTAGCAGTGTCATGGTCAAGAAGTACGGATCCGGGAGATGGTTTTTGAGCTGGGAGCGGCAGGAGGTGGCGAGGGCCGGATGTGGGGCTGAAGGAGAGGGAAGAGTCAAGGAGACCAAGGCATTGGGTGGGGGACGGGGAGAGAGAGCAGTCATTGACGACGATGGATAGATTGGGGTAGGAGTGGGGAGGGGGGTGGGGGGGGAGTGGCTTGGGGGGAAGATAATGAACTCGGTTTTGTCCATGTTCAGCTTAAGGAAGCGAGCAGAGAAGGATGAGATGGCAGACAGGCATTGTGGAATTTTGGATTGTACGGAGGCGGTCGGGTCCAGACAGGTAGATTTGGGTGTCGTCGGCGTAGAGGTGGATATTGGAGGCCATGGGACTCAATGAGTTGCCCTAGGCCGAGAGTGTAGATTGAGAAGAGTAGCGGTCCCAGAACCGAGCCCTGAGGGACCCCGACAGATAGGGGGTAGGGTGAAAAGGAGGTGTGAGAGTGGGTGACGCTGAAGGTCTAGTCTGTTAAGTATGAGGAGATCCAAGAGAGGGGCAAGGTCCGTGATGCCAAGAGATTCAGGATTATATATATATATATATATATATATATATATATATATATATATATATATATATATATATATATATATATAGTATATGGGTTTTTTATGTGTGTATTACATGTACCTGAGGCATGTATTATATATTTTTTCCCTCTTGCCATTTTTAATGCCTTTGCATAATGGTGGGGGGTCCTCCATCATGTAATGGTAGTGTATATGGGTGTACGTGTGTATATAGGGGTGTATGAATAGGTGCATATGGGGGTGTGTATTAGTCTATGGGTGTGTAGGTGTGTGTATATATGGGTTTGTATGTGTGTTACATATACCTTAGGAGTGTATTATATGTATGTTTCCCTCCTGCCATTTTTAATGCCTTTGCATAATAGTGGGGTCCTCTGTCATGTAATGGTAGTGTATACGGGCGTATGTGTGTATATGGGTGTATGTGTGTATTACATGTACCTGAGGCATGTATTATATATTTTTTCCCTCTTGCCATTTTTAATGCCTTTGCATAATGGTGGGGGTCCTCCATCATGTAATGGTAGTGTTTATGGGCGTATGTGTGTATATAGGGGTGTGTGTATATGACATTGTATGTATGGGGGTGTATGAATAGGTGCATATGGGGGGGTGTATTAGTCTATGGGTGTGTAGGTGTGTGTATATATGGGTTTGTATGTGTGTTACATATACCTGAGGAGTGTATTATATGTATGTTTCCCTCCTGCCATTTTTAATGCCTTTGCATTATAGCATTATAATGGGGTCCTCTGTCATGTAATGGTAGTGTATACGGGCGTATGTGTGTATATGGGTGTGGTGTGTGTGTGTGTGTGTGTGTGTGTATATGATGTTGTGTGTGTGGGAGTGTATATCTGTGCATGGGGATGTATATGTGTGTATGGGTGTGTGTGTGTGTGTTTTGTATGTGTCCATTACATGTACCTGAGGCATGTATTATGTATTTCTTTTCCCTCTTGCCATTTTTACTGCATTTGCATAATGGTGGGGGGTCTTTCATCATGTAATGGTAGTGTATATGGGCATGTGTGTGTATAGTGTATATGAGGGTGTTTGTGTGTATATGACATTGTGTGCATGGGGGTGTATGTATAGGTGCACATGGGGGTGTGTATTAGTCTATGGGTGTGTAAGGTGTGTGTGTGTGTGTGTGTGTGTGTGTGTGTGTGTGTGTGTGTGTTTTGTATGTGTGTATTACATGTACCTGAGGCGTGTATTACATATATTTTTCCCTCCTGGCATTTTTAATGCCTTTGCATAATGGTGGAGGGTCCTCCATTGTGTAATAACACTGAAGACTTGTCACAGCCGGTGGGCAGAGGGGCCACAGTTTATTCGGGGGGATTCCGCACTTGATCTCCTCCTCTGCCGCGCTGTCAGAGATGTGGTAGCAGGGAGTGACCCTGATCAGGTAAACACTGACAGGCAGCAGAATTATGAGCGCAGCTCTGGAGACATCACTGAATATTACACTCATGTACAGCAGGATGATTTTATTCAGTCTTGTTTGTTTTTGTTGTTTTCCTCTTTCCAATTAAGAACAAAATTAAACATAATAGAAAACCCCATTGTGGCACAATCTCCGTCAGTAATTGTAGGAAATAATCCCTGTTCACCACATTGTGATGGAAAGTCTTCATTTTTGGCACTTCAGACATGTTCAGGGAAAGGTTAATGGGCTGATTATAATAAATACACCCCCTAGTAGATAATCTAAATAATAAATGCTTAGAATTTACATTTTATAATCTCTTACTTTTTGGTCAGTAAATTGTCCTATTCTGAAATAAATATTTGTTCATCTTTAAAACATAAATTTGCCTTTTTATTACATTTTATATATATCTATATATTGGAATCTGACACATCATTGTAGTGTTTTTCAAAATGACTGCCATTACTTTTTACTGGTTGGCTTCTACAAAATGGCTGCCCGTCATTGTTACCTATAGAAACCAATGAGAGCTCAGGTTTCATTTCTAGGAGTTCTGTTGAAACATAAAAGCAGCGCTGTGATTGGTCACTGTGGGCAGCAAGGCAGACTTTTCAAATGGGGTTTAAGTGTCTTTGGGTTGGTCCACACACCAACCAATCAGAATTTAGTTTTCATTCGTAATATGTAGTGAAGAAAATGAAATGTAGGCTCTGATTGGTCACTGTGGGAACAAGGAAAGACATTGTTTTCAGTTCCAAAATGGCCGCCAGTCAGTCTTTTGACACTAAATGGCCGCCCATTGCCAGAAATGTCAAAATGTGAGGTAAAGTATGTTATATATCACACCTATTTTATAATTATATTTCATATTATGCCTATAGCAACCTATGAGGGGGTCACATCTCATTTCTGGGAGTTGTGAGGTAACATAAAATCAGCGCTGTGATTGGTTGCTATGGGCAGCAAGGTAGACTTTTGAAATGTTGATTGTGTTTGGGTTGGTCCGCACACCAGCCAATCGGAGTTTAGCTTTCATTCGTAATATGTAGTGAAAAAAATGAAATGTAGGCTCTGATTGATCGCTTTGGGAACAAGGACAGACGTTGTTTTAGGTTCCAAAATGGCCGCCAGTAAGTCTTTTGACACTAGAAATGCCGCCCATAGCCAGAAACATCAAAATGTGAGGTAAAATATGTCTTATAGCACACCTATTTTATAAATATGTCATAATATGATAAGAATTTTAACTTTTAAACCATTTTCTAGATCCTATTGTGACAGGATTCTCCATGCAGATCGAGAGCAGTTATAAAACCCAAATAACATTCCTGTGTCTCCTGTCTAAACACATTTTCCCAGTAAATTGTAGACAGATTGGCGCCATGTCCCTCCTCAGTCATTATAAGGCTGAAAGGCCAGAAAAAAAAAACAAAAAAATGAGGCGGAAACCTGAGGCAACTTTGTGAGTGCTACAAAATGGCGGAGATGGGTTATCATCAGGCAAGAGCGTAATCCCCAAAATCCATCACTATAATAATCCGGAGCTGAAATCAGAATTCTTCTGGTTGTCCTTGGAAACTGACAACTGTTTTGGTCGACCTTCATGACTGAATTCTGATTACAGCTCTGGAGGAAAACACAAAAAAATGGATAAATAAAGCGTCTCGGTGTCACATTTCTGCTCCGGAGCAGAGTTATCCTTCATAATTGAACATAAGATTTCTAATTAAAGAACGATGGATTTGTAGTAATCTAATTGTTGCCATGGTTACTAACTCCGCAGATTATAACATAATTCTGCAACTAGACGGTCTGGATCTGAGGAAAAAGATGTCGGCCTCTATCTTGCCCGTTTTCAGTGGCTCATCTGAGGTAAACGCTTCATAAGAACAGTACATTTAAGGCATTTATTGAAAAAGCACTTCCCCTATAAATTAAAAAAAAAATAGCGGTAAACAGTGTTGGCTCCAGGACACTGCAAACCCGGCAAATGGCATCTTGGCAGGACGGGCACCTCCTGACGATGCCCTCTCCTGTTTCTGCCATGTTTGTACAGACTAAAAAATGATTAAAATTATAGAAAAGTACATATCACCTTGGGTAACGGAAATAGAATCTAAACGGAAAAAAAATTACCGTATGTGGTGCTTAAAAATATTTGGAGGAAAAATAAGAAATAAATGAAGGAAAAAATAACCAAAAAAGTGGAGAAAATATAATAAAAAATGGGGGGAAAATAGCCAAAAAAAAGTGAAGGAAAAATATTAAATATATGGATGAAAAATAGTCAAAAAGTGGAGGAAAAATATATAAAAAAGGGAGGGAAAATAACCAAAAAAATGAAGGAAAAATATAAAAAATATGGACAGAGAATAACCAAAAAAGTGGAGGGAAAATAACCAAAAAAGTGAAGGAAAAATATTAAAAATATGGACGAAAAATAATCAAAAAGTGGAGGAAAAATATATAAAAAAGGGAGGGAAAATAACCAAAAAAGTGAAGGAAAAATATTAAAAATATGGACAGAGAATAACCAAAAATGTGGAGGGAAAATAACCAAAAAAGTGAAGGAAAAATATTAAAAATATGGACGAAAAATAATCAAAAAGTGGAGGAAAAATATATAAAAAAAAGAAGAGGAAATAACCAAAAATGTGGAGGAATAATATAAAAAATGTAGGGAAAATAACCAAAAAAAGTGGAGGGAAAATAATTTTAAAAAAGTGGAGGAAAAAGATAAAAAATACAGAGGGAAAATAGCCAAAAAATTGGAGGAAAAATCTAAAAAGTTGGGTAAAAATAACCAAAAAGTGGAGGAATAATATTAAAAAAAAGGAGGAAAAAAAAATAAATAGGGCAAAAAATAATTTAAAAATGAAGGAAAACTATAAAAAATTGGGTAAAAATAACCATAAACCTAGAGGAAAAATATTTAAAATATGGAGGAAAAATAACCAAAAAAATTGCCGAAAACTAACACAAAAAATGGAGGAAAAATTATAAAAAAAAATGTAGGGAAAAATAAAAAATTTGAAGGAAAAATAACAAAAAAAGTGGAGTAAAATATAACAAAGAAATTAGGGAAAAATAGGAAAAAGAAACAAAGAAATGGAGGAAAAACAATGATAAAAATGGAGGCAAAAATAAAAAAAATGACGAAGTTCTATTGACCCCAAAATAGTATGGTAATTTAATAAAAGAAAATAATAAAATGGCCTACCAGCTGAAATATTAAGAAAAGAAATAAAAAAAATATATGGCTCTTAAAAGTCAGTCGAGGCCTTTTTTTTTCCATTCAGGGGTAAATACTCTTTAAAAGAAGCAGCACATTTCTGCCTCCTTCCTTCTGAGCTCAGTACTATAAATTGATATTCTGCCATTGGCCACTAGTGGGCAGCACACGCTAACATGATTAGTAACGGTAACTGCCATCTTACCTGAATTGTACTAAACCCACTGTGCCTTAAAGGGCCCAGTAGCTCTGATATGATATCACAGTGTAAATATCGCCCTGCAGCGAGGAAATGGATGAATTTTTTGGGGGGGAGTGGTAAATACTCGCCCGACGATAACCCACCTGTTGTTTTAGCTCAATCTACAGGCAGCAAATAAATAAATAAAAAAAAAATCACCTGACCACATATACATAGCAAATATCACATGACTCTGCTGTACTGGACGGAGGTAAGGAGCCGCTCTTCTCCCCCCGCCGCTCTTCTTCCCCCGCCCTCCCCATCATCCTGTTCTCCTGTCGATCTCCCGCCAGAGGAGGAGGAGGCTTCAGACATTTTGTCGACAAGCAAAGTCAGTTCCGATGCAGCACCAGAATAATGTCCTTTATGGAGGTTGTAAAGGAGAAAGCGATGATCACGGAGGATGTGGGATCTGGACTCCGAGCAGGTCGTAAGCAAACACATTCCAGAAAATAGCAAACGCCAAGAAGGTGGCGTAACAAAGCAAGATCACCCACCATCCGCACTGGTCCTGGAGGTTCTCCTCATAACTGCGCAGGATGGTCAATCCCATGCTGACCCCAACCGCCGCGCCCGCTAGGTGCGCCATGAAGCTGGGCTGGGGGCCCGCGGCCGGTAACGGAGGAGAAAAACGAAGCCAAACTGCGCGGCCCACCTCCGAGCTCACTGTGGAGAGAGAAGAGCGTCACTACTAGACTTAAAGGGGGTCTCCCTAAAAATCTGATTAATAAAGCAGGCTGGAACAGAGGGTGACATCACATGACTGATGGAAATTTTTTTATTCAGTTCATTTTTTTTCTCATCAATCTACACTCTGCACCCCATCTTGACTGAAAAAAAACAGAAATGTAGATATTTGTGGAAATTTATTAAAGAAAAACCTGAAATATCACATGGTCATAAGTATTCAGCCCCTTTGCTCAGACACTCATATTTAAGTCACATGCTGTTCATTTCCTTGTGATCCTGCATGAGATGGTTCTACTCCTTCATTGGAGTCCAGCTGTGTTTAATTACACTATAAGTACTTGATTTGGAAAGGCACATGCCTGTCTGTAAAGTATAAGACCTCACAGCTCACAGTGCATGTCACACTAAATGAGACTCATGAGGTCAAAGGAACTGCCCAAGGAGCTCAGAGACAGAATTGTGGCAAGACACAGATCTGGCCAAGGTTACTAAAAAATTTCTTCAGTACTCAAAGTTCCTAAGAGCACAGTGGCCTCCATAATCCTTAAATCACAGAAGTTCGGGACCATCCGAAGTCTTCCTAGACCTCGCCATCCAGCCAAACTGAGCAATCGTGGGAGAAAAGACCTTGGTGAGAGAGGTAAAGAAGAACCCCAAGATCACTGTGGCTGAGCTCTACAGATGCAGTAGGGAGATGGGAGAAAATCAGCTATCACTGCAGCCTCCACCAGTTGGGCCTTTATGGCAGAGTGGCCCAACAGAAGCCTCTCCTCAGTGCAAGACATATGAAAGCCACATAGAGTTTGCAAAGAAACACATAAAGATCTCTTAGACTATGAGAAATAAGATTCTCTGGTCTGATGAGATGAAGACAGAACCTTTTGGTGATAATTCTAAGCGGTGGAGAAAACCAAGCCCTGCTCATCACCTGCCCAATACAATCCCAACAGTGAGACATGGTGGAGGCAGCATCATGCTATGGGGGTGTTTTTCAGCTTCAGGGACAGGACGACTGGTTGCAATTGAAGGAAACATGAATGCGACCAAGTACAGAGATATCCTGGATGAAAACCTCTTCCAGAGCTCCGGACCTCAGACTTGGCTGAAGCTTCACCTTCCAACAAGACAATGACCCTAAGCACACAGCTAAAATAACAAAGGAGCGGCTTCACCACAACTTTGTGACCATTCCTTACTGCCCCAGCCACAGCCCGGACCTAAACCCTATTGAGCATCTCTGGAGACCGGACAATGGCTCCACCAACATTCACCATCCAACTTGACGGAACTGGAGAGGATCTGCAAGGAAGAATGAGAGGATCCCCAAATCCACGGGGAAACTGCATCATTCCCAAGAAGACTCATGGCTGTACTGAGAAATGGGGCTGAATACTTATCACCATGTGATATTTCAGTTTTTCTTTTTTTTTTAATTTGCACAAATATCTACATTTCTGATTTTTTTCAGTCAAGATGGGGTGCCGAGCTTTAAAGGGGTCTGAATACTTTCTGTACTCAATGTATGTTCAATGTATGTTTTTTTTAAATCAGATAATTTTTATTGATAATAAAACAAAGACACACGTCATTTAAACAGACATCCAAAAGTTATACTCAAGTTTCACATTTCTTATATGACACAAAATCCCCCACCCCTCCCCCCTTTCCCCCCCTCCCCCATAGACAGCAAGCGTGACACTAAGCCATTAATCATATACACAATTATAACCAGCAAAACCACATTAAGTACAGTATACCTGCGCTCTAGGCCAGCAATCCTGACCATTCCCCTTACTGCAACTATGAACCATATTCCAGCCACGGAGACCATATCTTCTCATACAGCCCCGATTTGCCCCTTTTAAAGTATATCCCTTTTTCCAATCTGGATATGAAACTAGCTTGCGCTAAAAATTCACTTCTAGTCGGTGGCTCCTCCCTATGTTCAATGTATGTTAGTTTGATCGAAAATTAGATGAAGTCAAAGAATTCCTTTAAATGCCATTATTTGTGTTAGGGATAGACTAAAGGACTGATAACTTTACCAGAAGGCTGAGTACTTACTGCAGACCAAGGCAAGAACCATCCGGAGAACCTTGTACGGGCAGCGCATCCCGGCCCAGTTCTGACAGGGAGAAAAGAGAGACGTTATCAGGACCTGGCACTGTATATGGGACCTGCCATAGGAGAGGCCCTATACCTCAGCCAAAATAAAAAAAAAAATTCTTAAAGGAACTCTGATACAAAGTCATGTTCTGCTTTAGGCTGGAGGCACACTGTCATGCATTAAACACGGAGCGCGTTTGATGCATGACAGTGATGCGAGTGTTGTGCGTGTTTTCTGCGAGTGTCGTGTGGGTGGGTGTGTGTGCATGGCTGTATGCATGTGAGTGTGCTACGTGAGTGAGTGTGTGGTGCGATTCTGTGTGAATGCTGTCCGCGGTCCTGAAGTTTTGTCGGCGGGATTTCTCCGCATGCTGAGTATTCCCACTGAGCAAACTTCTGGACCGCCGACATAATTTACCAGCGTATTCAAACACTGCTGCTTTGATATCAGCAGTGTTTGAAGACATTGAAAGTACACACACACATGCGACTATCGCACAGTGTGCTGTATGGGTGCGAGATTTTCTCACACCCATATATACTTTCAATGGTCACTCGCGCATGGTCACTCGCACATGCTGCGATTGAACTCTCATTTCTCTCGCAATGCAAGTTAAGTGCATTGTAAACGCACTAATATGACCAGTATTATTTACTGATACTGGTGCGAGTGCAATGCACTTGCACGAGTCTTACGCCCGTGTGCCTCCACTCTTAAAGGGAATCTGTCAGCAGGTCTTTGCTATGTAAGCTGAGGACAGCATGCTGTAAGGGTTAAAAATCAAAAAGCAACTGTTTGTCTCTTATCAGGCTCTGTGCTATTGTTTACATAAAGTGGTGACTTTATGACTTGGTGATTACAGGACTACTTTGTCACAGGCATGGCAGTCTGACATGCCCCCTGCTGTTATTGGACAATCTCTACTGAGAGCCTGGTGTGGGCAGGGGCAGCTCACCCTACTTTGCTGTGTTTCTATCACTAAATGCTTGATTGTGTGAGAACACCTGCAGCCAGTAATCTATGTGACACATGTCACGGGGTGGTATAACGGATAGGGAATCAGGAGACAAGATGGGAAAGGGCGTTCAGGGGAGCTAGTCTGGCCCTGGACTTGTGGGGTCCCTGACTAGCCATGTTCCCGAAGGTAAATCTGAAGGTGAGGAGGTTCGGGCTGCCTCCCTAGCCCTTTGCTATTGATCAGCCCTAGACTAAAAGCCCCTACCTCCACCAATGGACCAGGAAAATCCAGCAGCTTCAATGGAAGTCAACGGCAGCAAAAACACAGCTCAACACAGCTAAGAATAGCACGGGGTGCAAGTAGAAATGAGCTCTATCTGCAAACCCCTAGTGGAGGGAAGTGGAGCTATTTCAAGGCTGGTGGAGTGGAAATCTAAATACTAAGACACACCTCCACCCAAAAGCTATGACTCATCCCGCCACCTGCAGAGCTGAAAACAGCAGACAAGGAGAAAACAAAATCGGTTTAACCACTGCAGGAACACTCAAGAACAGCAAAGCAGTCAACATAAGACAATACATCGTTAAATTCAGGGTCTCTTTGCCTACATTATGTTGCTGACAGATGAGGTAGCAAAAACCTGCTGACAGATTTTCTTTACACCCCACAATAGATGTGAACATGCCCTGGAAGAGTGGGCAAATGACCAGAACAATACAAAAGAGCCCAAACGGCAGCCTCTTATGGTAAATGTCCTCTGTGTAACACTACACAGCTTCAGCTTCAGACGGACATATGGAAAACTAGGTAACAAAAGGGGTTTAAAAAAGAGGGTTGTGCTTATTCAACCTTTTTAGCTCCTCCCACTTGACTGCTTTTAAAAGTTAGTCTGACTACAAGTAACTTTTGAGTTTCATATGCCGGTCCGCCTCGGATGGAGGAGCAGCTAGTCTATGTATGTCGGCCTTTTAACGGGCATTATTTTGGGATGCAAACTTTTTTAGAAAGGTGAACGGGTCGTATAATGAATACAGATAAATGTTTGAAAAACTATTATGGTTATGACTAAATTATGCAACTTTTTCATGCCAGAAATCTGATGTGGAGGGATGATAAATCCCCCATATCCCCCAGGTAGCCATTTTTGTCAGGATATGTGGGGTCAGAGGCTGTCCTGATGTGTCAGAGTAGTGGTCCCATTAGATTTCGGGATTGTGACCCTGACCTGTCAGGAGATAATTTCAGGCCCGGCTCTGAGTTGTGCCTGAATTTAGGTCAGGATGCAGTTGCTATGGTAACTGTGCCTAGGCCTCATCCTGTTCTAATGTCTCCCTGTCACTGAGGGCACAGTGACTGCTCCTGAGGTGACGGGCAGCCTCCCCACATCCCGTATGCTGTCGCTCCGGCCCCATCTCACCGAATAATCCTCCAGCGGAGGAAAATCCTCTGTGCGATGTCAGCTCCGTTCATGGCAGCCCATGTCACTGCTGTCAAGCTGTCGCCTCCCCTCATGTCACTTCTGTCGCGGGCGGTGACACAGGATACTTAATGGCAGCAGAAGAGCGCAGAGTTTATATTTACCCCACATTTCTATTTATTATTTTCCTGTAACCTTCATAGATGGACTAAATATTTGACAGGAGGTCGAAAATAATACTGAGCCGACCGCAAAGAATGGTACTGTACCATACTCCGCCGGGCGTCTGACGGGACTGGAGACTGGGGACCATTTTTTTTGTAACTGTTAAAAAACAAGGTATATAGTCCCCAGTATACAGCTATTGTAAGATAAATAGTACAGTATGAGGTAATAACTCACCATAACAACATTAGCGAGATGTGCAGAACACAGCGCATAGACACCGCCAGACCCCCCAACTAATGGCGCTCTCATGTCTGTGACTGAAACAGCAAGAGATCCTGGAAAAGAAGAGACATGTTATATTACACTACCTGTATTCATTCCATCGGGGGCAGTATGATATAGTTATATTCTTGTATATATTCTTGTATATAGGGCAGTATTATAGTAGTTATATTCTTGTATATAGGAGCAGTATTATAGTAGTTATATTCTTGTATATAGGAGCAGTATTATAGTAGTTATATTCTTGTACATAGGGGCAGTATTATAGTAGTTATATTCTTGTGTATAGGAGCAGTATTATAGTAGTTATATTCTTGTATATAGGGGCAGTATTATAGTAGTTATATTCTTGTATATAGGAGCAGTATTATAGTAGTTATATTCTTGTATATAGGAGCAGTATTATAGTAGTTATATTCTTGTACATAGGGGCAGTATTATAGTAGTTATATTCTTGTATGTAGGAGCAGTATTATAGTAGTTATATTCTTGTATATAGGGGCAGTGTTATAGTAGTTATATTCTTGTATGTAGGAGCAGTATTATAGTAGTTATATTCTTGTACATAGGGGCAGTATTATAGTAGTTATATTCCTGTACATAGGAGCAGTATTATGGCCACTTTACACGCAGCTACAGGAAACAGGTTTTCCACAGGTAACTTACTGGCTGCAGTGAAATCATGGAGACATAGTTCCATTTGTACACAGCAACAAGATAGAACCATGTCTCCATGATTTCACTGCAGCCAGTAAGTTACCTGTGGAAAACCTGTTATCTGTAGCTGCGTGTAAAGTGGCCATTATAGTAGTTATATTCTTGTACATAGGAGCAGTATTATAGTAGTTATATTCTTGTACATAGGGGCAGTATTATAGTAATATTCTTGTACATAGGAGCAGTATTATAGTAGTTATATTCTTGTATATAGGGGCAGTATTATAGTAGTTATATTCTTGTACTGTATATAGGAGCAGTACTATAGTAGTTATATTATTGTACATAGGGGCAGTATTATAGTAGTTATATTCTTGTATATAGGAGCAGTATTATAGTAGTTATATTCTTGTATATAGGAGCAGTATTATAGTAGTTATATTCTTGTACATAGGAGCAGTATTATAGTAGATATATTCTTGTACATAGGAGCAGTATTATAGTAGTTATATTCTTGTATATAGGAGCAGTATTATAGCAGTTATATTCTTGTACATAGGCGCAGTATTATAGTAGTTATATTCTTGTACATAGGAGCAGTATTATAGTAGTTATATTCTTGTATATAGGGCAGTATTATAGTAGTTATATTCTTGTATATAGGGGCAGTATTATAGTAGTTATATTCTTGTACATAGGAGCAGTATTATAGTAGTTATATTCTTGTATATAGGGGCAGTATTATAGTAATTATATTCTTGTACATAGGAGCAGTATTATAGTAGTTATATTGTTGTACATAGGAGCAGTATTATAGTAGTTATATTCTTGTACATAGGGGCAGTATTATAGTAGTTATATTCTTGTACATAGGGGCAGTATTATAGTAGTTATATTCTTGTACATAGGAGCAGTATTATAGTAGTTATATTCTTGTACATAGGAGCAGTATTATAGTAGTTATATTCTTGTATATAGGGGCAGTATTATAGTAGTTATATTCTTGTACATAGGAGCAGTATTATAGTAGTTATATTATTGTATATAGGGGCAGTATTATAGTAATTATATTCTTGTACATAGGAGCAGTATTATAGTAGTTATATTCTTGTATATAGGAGCAGTATTATAGTAGTTATATTGTTGTACATAGGGGCAGTATTATAGTAGTTATATTCTTGTACATAGGGGCAGTATTATAGTAGTTATATTCTTGTACATAGGGCAGTATTATAGTAGTTATATTCTTGTACATAGGAGTAGTATTATAGTAGTTATATTCTTGTATATAGGGGCAGAATTATAGTAGTTATATTCTTGTACATAGGAGCAGTATTATAGTAGTTATATTCTTGTACATAGGAACAGTATTATAGTAGTTATATTCTTGTATATAGGGCAGAATTATAGTAGTTATATTCTTGTACATAGGGGGCAGTATTATAGTAGTTATATTCTTGTATATAGGAGCAGTATTATAGTAGTTATATTCTTGTATATAGGGGGCAGTATTATAGTAGTTATATTCTTGTATATAGGGGCAGTATTATAGTAGTTATATTCTTGTACATAGGAACAGTATTATAGTAGTTAGATTTGTGCACTTATCTGTTGTCCCTTCCCTGCACTTGGGATTACAATAATTACAAGCATTTGTGTTTCTCAGAATATTTCCTTCTGTATGTGGTGACATGATGGACTCACCCGCCAGCACCCCGGCCAGGTAGAGGAAGCTGATCCTCAGGACCCCGTGAACCATCTCTAGCGGGACGCCAATCATCAGCTGAAGGAGGGTGTTAAAACCGAGCTGCTCCAAGCTGCAGAGAAAGGATTGAGGAGACATCAGTCATTAGTAGATCCATTAGTAGTTTTGTCTCTGTTTTCAGCCACATTTATTATCCAGCATAGTAACCACAAAATGGATAGAAAGTCTGACTACACTGACCTAGACAATGTGGTAAAGAGCGGCTGTCACTTCTCCTACCCCACATGTAGTCACCTATCAGTCACTTTCTACATGTCCGCCTTCGTTATATGTTACATAAGCCCCACCATTCTCCTCTACATTTGGTTCCTTTAGAATATTCTAGAATGTTCTGTGACTCCCTGACACATCCTCTGGATTAATGCGCCACTCTTTAAAAAAACAAACAAAAAGCTAATAACATAGTCAAGACAAAAGCAAAGCTGCATCTCGGTGATTTCACCCTCGGCCTCGGAAGCATCTATTAAGCCTCTTTGTGCGCTTGTTTGATCCCCGGTGAACGGCGGCAGGGGCTTTTCTGAGTGAGGCCTTTTGAGGTTCAGGAGTTTCGTTATTGCGTGCACCATTAAAAATGACTCTTGGCGTCGCCTCTAAGCGTGAGAGTAAAGTCTTATTTCCTGGCTCGGAGCTCGGAGCCGTCGTCGCCATACTTCCCTCAGAAATATCTATTAACTTTGGCATGTGGTCGTATTTCTAAAATAAGCATAAGACGTAACAAATTGCGTTCACCTGCAATAGAAATATCGTACAATCTACAGACGTACTCCACCCACGATCAGTACAAGCACAAGCCGATAGCTTTTTATTTTTTTTTGCTTTTTGGCTTAAAACATCTATCAATGGAAACATTTTGAGCCTAGATGTTCGAAATCTTTTACGCCCTTTAATCCTGAGAATGAAGGAGTCATAGCCAGGGCTGTGCAGTCGGTAAGCCAAACCTCCCACTCCTCAATTTCCCTAAATCCGACTCCACCAAAATGAACACGAACGCTGACTCCACAGCCCTAATTTAGCCCTGACAACAAGTTGAGCAAAACTATTCGCAGGACCTTGATCCAGGAGTTGGGTGAGTGCAATACACTCGTAGTAACTGGCACAAGAACCTAAGGTCTAGTTCAGAATAAGCACACCTGACCCAACTGGTTCCTGTACAGACTAAGGCTCCTAGTGTGCAGTCTCTAGTGGCCCCTGCGCAGACCTGTAATAACAGTAATTATAGGACTAGGAGATGATAACTCAGAACTTGCTTCCTAATCGGCCATCGAGTGTTCCTCAAACCTTCTTAAAGGGAACCTGTCACCCCCTTTTGGTATTTTAAACTATGACCACCAGCATTTACATAATGTAAATGGGGTTCTAGTTGTCCATGCATATTGCCAACGTCTCTCGAGATTTATGAAGTCTCATCGGCACTGTTCAATGCACTGCGGACACCAACTCCACTGCGCCGACCAGAGTGCGGGTGTCACTCACTGCGCCAAACAGGCGGGGCAAGAAATTTGAAAACTGCAGGGTGGGTTTAGCAGCCTGGAGGGGCGGTGAGGACAGCATCTACCCAGTCTATATGGCATCCTCTTGGTCTCAGTAGGAGGCCAGCTCTGGACATAATAAAAGTTAATATTTCAGGTGTGAGCGGCCAGTCTGGGCACATACAGGGGTTAAACAACTTACCACATGCAGCCAAAAAACTAATTCAACACAGCACTTGGCAAGAAGTGAACAGACCCCCCTTAAATGGAGCAAGCACAGGTGCACAGAACAATAAACCCACCATCACCCTGTATGCTCCATTTAAGTGGGGTCTGTTCACTTCCTGCCAAGTGCTGTGTTGGATTTTTATTTGGCTGTATGTGGTAAGTTGTTTAATGCTGTCATTTTTGAGTAGTTTTAGTGTTTTTTAAATTTTTGATAGGACTCGTAAGTGTGGGGATCCTTGATGTGGATTACGAGCTTACAATGTCTTGGCCAAAGCAGCTAACCAATACCTCACATAAAGAGTTTTTTTGTTATCAGAAAAAAAACCTTTTGTACTTCATCTTTTTTTGCATGTTGTGGCTGGGCCCAGGGGCGGGCTGGCCCAGGTGGCAGGGGGGCAAGTGCCCCTGGGCTGGTGGTATAGTCCACAGCTAGGGCCGCCCCCTACAGAAACGGGCCGGCCGCGGGCGTCGCTTTGTGACGCTGGAAGTCTCTGATCAGGTAAGGGCCGATAGCACCCCCCCCCTTCTCAAGTCAGACCTGACAGCACCCCCCCCCCCCCGCTTCTCAAGTCAGACCTGACAGCACCCCCCCCCCCCGCTTCTCAAGTCAGACCTGACAGCACCCAACCCCCCCCCCCCCCCCCGCTTCTCAAGTCAGGGCCGGCAGGGCAAATCTGCACCCAGGGATGGAGGCTCCAGCCAGCCCTGCTGGGCCCCATGGGGCGTCATTCATCCAGTGGTGCAGAGACATCATACTGGGCTGCCCATTTGGTCAGTGGACAATGAGTAGCTATCAGACACTCTGCAGCATTTTGTATCAATGTGAATGGCGTCCTATATGGACGAGCCCTGAGTGCATAGCAAATCGCCTCCCCCATGCCTAGGCAGGTGGATGGTGGTTTATTGTTCTGTGCACCTGTGCTTGCTCCATATAAGTGGGGTCTGTTCACTTCCTGCCAAGTGCTGTGTTGGATTTGTTTTTTGACTACATGTGGTAAGTTGTTTAATGCTGCCATTTTTGAGTACATACAGGGGTTACTAGAACCCCATTTACATCATGTAAATGCTGGTGGGCATAGTTTAAAATGCCCAAAGGGGGTGACAGGTTCCCTTTAAGAACCAGGGAAAAGAGGGAGAACACTAAAACCCTGAATCAAGAAGGGGTGCAAAGAAAGGATCCCCAAGTGATAAAATATGAAACCATGAAAACAGAGTGAAAAAGTGAAGTACAACTGCTAGAAAGAAATGTCTCCTACATCCTAGTTAAAAAAAGCAGAAAGGAGTAAGACAGATATAAGAAACTGCAGAGGTAATAACCTAGCAGAACTCAATCTGGCTGGCAGAAATCCAAAGGCAGTATGACTGTAAGGCCAAGTAGAATCCACAAAGAATTTCACTAGTAGGAAAGATCAGCCAGTGGAAGGTTTAAATAGCCACACTCAAAAGGTGATAGGGCAGACTAAAGGAACAAATGAAAACACCTTGTTATGGGGTGCTAATAGCACACGAGCAGGGTAGAAGCAGGAAGGCAGAAATAGTCTAATGGTACCTTCACACGCCGCAATCTCGCTTGGGAATCCTAAAGGCGATATGTCGCCCTGGAGCAATCGCCGTGAAATTGCCTCACAGTTGCGGCGTGAAATTGGGGAATTTCGCGGCGATAAATCGCCTCTCGCCTGATTCCTGAGCACTGCTCTGAAATCAGCCTCAATCATGAAGGCGACATTTCCCGTTTTGTGGCATGTGATAGGGCGATAGTGATGGAATCAGCGTCGCCTATGATTTCCCGTAGGTGTGCCACAGCGTGCTGTAGTCTGCGCCGTGTGGAACTGATTGGTGATGGCTACTGTTTCCCCATTGGTTGTCAGTTGACACCACGCCATATTTGAAAAGCTGTCCGTCCAGCACCACACAATGGCAATGGCGTCATGTATTAGCCAGCCTTCCAAAGCAGGCTGACCAATCGGAACACTGTTGCGTTGTCCAATGAGCGCGTAAGGGGCACGGTGTTAATCACTGCGGCACGCCTATCTCTTCACCGCGCTCAACATGTATGCCCACATTGCCTTTGGGATTGCGGCGTGTGAAGCGCCGAGGGAATTCGACCGGATTGGTTCCGCTGTGGGTGAGGCGATTTCCAGGACAACACATCACCTTCATTTCAGGGTGAGATTGCGGCGTGTAGTACCGCCATCGGCGATCTGAGGCGAGCATGAAAACGTGCACGCGCACGTTAGATCGCCTCATATCGCCAGCCGATATTGCGGCGTGTGAAGGTACCATAAGGGAATCAGGGGAACTAATCTGACCCTGTAGACTGGGGTCCCTAGCTGACCCTGCTTCCAGAGATATCTCTGAAGGTGAGGAGGTCTGCTCCTCAACCAGCCCTGGGCTTAGACCCACTCACCCACAGGCCGGGATAGCAACAGTAAGAAGATTATCCTCACAGAGCAGTAAACGCCTGGAAGGTTTCTGAAGCACAGCACATGTCTTCACAGCTCAAGGTGAAAGCAGAGATTAAACTCTAACAGCAACACCTAGTGAAAGGAAGAGGAACTATTTAAAGGCTGGGGAGTGGACAACTGCATTAACTGACACACTCCCTCAACTGCAGAGCTACCCAGACATACACAGCAGCAGCTTCTGATATTAATTCCCAATGTGCCAAAGGAAATATACCCCCATGTAAACTACCGTAGGGCATTTCACGCGGACTGCAGAGCAGTCAGACATGACACACCTGCTGTCCGAAGAGGAATGAAACAAGAAAAGCAGTTAATAAAAAACAGAAACAGAACCCACTGTGACTCAGAGGACTAAGAAGACAATCACACAACACAGGCATGACAGTCGTTCATGGCCACTGGACCAGAGCCTTACAATCCGTATCCTACACAATACCCTGACGCTTTCTAATCAATCAGCCCAGTGTTACACTGTCATAAAGTGCCATCAGGGCAACTAGTCAGAAGAAGTGTCAGCAGGTGGGACGAGGGTTTGGCTGCAACGGATTATCGACATTGCTTCTTGAATCTTCTTGTTCTTTTTGTGACAGTATACAGGTGCAATGAAATCGAATATCATCAAAAGATCATTTATTTCAGTAATTTAATCCATAAAGTGACACACATATATTATATAGATCATTACACCAGAGGGATCTATTTCATGTGTTTATTTCTGTTAATGTTGATGATTAATGAAAACCCAATGGTCATTATCTCAGAAAATTAAAGTAGGGAGGATGAAGGGTCTGAGAGATAAACTATGACCTAAATAGGTATCAGAGGCTTCACCTTGTGTGGTTGTGAGAGTCACAACCACTATAAAAGCAGATCACGGCTGCTGCTGTCTCCAGTGCATATAGAATAGGGAGGATGAAGGGTTAAACACTGCGCTGCCGTATTCCACTAGACATCAAAGGGTAATTATGATATTGATTTATTATTAGTCAATGCGTTTCAGGGCTCCCTGGCCTCTTCCTCAGGACAAATCAATATCATATTCACTAATAAATCAATATTATATTCACCCTTTGATGACTGGTGGAATACAGCAGCGCGGTGCTTAACACTTCATCCTCCTTACTTTAATTTTCTGAGATAATAATGACCTTTGGGTTTTCATTAATCATCAACATTAACAGAAATAAACACCTGAAATAGATCCCTCTGTGTGTAATGACTCTATATAATATACGTGTGTCACTTTATGTATTAAATTACGGAAGTAAAGTAACTTTTTGATGATATTCTAATTCATTGAGATGCTCATGCATTTACACGGGTGACATGAACAGTCATATTTCACTTCCGAGCCTTTACTCAAAAGCAAATGAAGACTATGACGATATGTTTTCACATTTGCAGAGTTGGTTCAAAAAAGTGGAGCCCCCCTTTAAGATCAGATGGGTATAGTCCACTCAATTTTATAGCAAACAACCAGGAGGTGACGGAGCACCGCCTAGTGGTGTACGGCGGCGTGGCCTTTTCCTGTGATCACTACTTAGATTAGTATGTGGTAGCGGCTTCGGGTCAGTACGAGCCCCACCGGCCTACAATAATACTGCTATAATAAGACTCCTCGTCCCTCCAGAGATGGGGATGAACCACTACGAGGCCTATAATTAGGATGTCACAGTTATGCTCTCGCGTTACCATGGCGACCACCACTACGGCCTTGGGATCAATGCGCAGAACAAGGCCCCGGGTGGTTCAATAAGGCAGAAGAGAATGACGGGAGCACGGAGAAATGGGAATTACGATACCACACAGGGAAGCAATTCACCGCCGTACAGGCTCCATATGGCCTCCATTACTACTGCCTTAAATCTGGAACCAACCCTCTCTCTCTAGACTACCTACCTATTGTTTGTCCACCAGGCTGTGACTAACGGAAGGACTAGCTTCCATTTCCATAGCGTTTCGGAAACCATCAACAAGCAGGTCTTTGCTGTGCGTTAGTCCACCCTTTACCCCTCATCCTCCATTCCTTCTAGTGATTTGGGGGTATTACAAAAGGATTTACACCCCCCACCTGTATATAGCAAACATGGCCGCACCCTTTCAAGAGTCGTTGAGCTTTTTTAGGTGGCTGCAAAAATAAATTTGCTCTGCAGAGTGTATTGTTCACTGAGGGAGGTGCAATGTTTTTTGGAGGGTTTTTTTTTCCCCTCAATAGCTGAGGATTGAGGTTTAATGCACCAGGATCCGTCAAAAAAACATGTATAGAGCCCTCCTCGTACAGACTCAAGTACCTGGTTACCATGGAAATCACATGAAAAAATATCTCCTGTATCTCCGAGCAGATTTATTTATTATCTCTGCCTAACGAAAGCTTCTGGAAAACCCGTAGAAGAGGGAGAGAGATTGTGGCGGAGGAAATGCTGCACCGTGACGGCAAAGAAGTGCAAAAACAACACGGCAATATTACCTGCTTTACCATATCCATTATCGATGACTTAGCTATCAAAAATAAAAATCTTCTGCTACGTGGAAACCATCAGCAAGCAGGGTGTGACGACACGGAATATTTCCATGTAGCGCATAGGCTAAGTTTCTTAAATTAGCCAGACATATTGGTCTTTGTTTGTTAACTTATGATAAGTCAGTCATTGTTTCTGCCAGATTGTGTGGAGTCTTTATTGTTTAGAGGTTGTGTATTGCTAATTCAATGTAAATTACCTAAGCACCTCATCTCTGTCGGAGACTCATGACTCATGAGCACTCAAGAGCACAGTCTTATTCCACCAATCATGCAGTCCCCAATGTCCTGAAATGAGTTCTTAGGAGGTTTATGAAGGGGTCCTGTTCATTAACCATGAGTTGATATGTTAGATGGCTTCAATCTGGGGTCTGCGGACCCAGTGAGAAGGCCATAAATCCCAGTCTAGGCTCTTCGGTGCCGGCTACAGGGATCAGAACCTTGATTATATTATTACATGGACTTCAACATCAAATGCTAGGATTCGGCTGAGATATCAGACTCTGTGTAAGGGAGAAACTCAGGTTGGGACAATTCGGTCGCCTGGCTACAGACTTTGCAGTGCTCGGTCAGCTCCCTATGCTTGTCACCATTCCTCACTCGGTGGGTGCCCGCCAAAACCAAGGTGCTGCTGGATTGGAGTAAGTGGCCCTGGAAGCTCCGAGGCATGAACATTCTAATCCCTGGTGAGCCAGCGGAAGGGTTAGACTCTGTTGCCTGATGCTTTTTATGTTTTGCTTGATTATATGTTATATGCCTTTGACTGTTGGGGATCCCATAAAGTCTTACCATTATGTGGTTCCCTCACCCTGTGTTGTCTGAGTAGTGTTCCGCCCATGGGTAAGGAGTTCAGGCATTCAGTTGGGATGAGCCCTGGTCCATGTGGTCTTTCTAAAGGCGACCGGGCCAGCGGATGAGAGCATTCACTGACCCCCTTGTCTCCACCTGCTAATTACGCATTGCAGCCGTCCATATTTTTAAGAACAATGCTCCCATCATTTGGAGTTTCAACGCCATTCTGGCTATTAAAGTGTCAATACACTGAGCTATGTGGGGGCCTTAGGTAAAGGTATCAATGAAACCCTCAATCCAGTCAAAGTAAATATCATCCTGTATGCAAAGCAAAAGTGGCTCCACCAACATCAGCTTGCTGACTGTTTCCATAAGTTTTTTTTATTGGGCATTACCACAACAATTCAGTATGGCAGCAGCTATGGACGGCACTTACCCAACGTGCATGAACATATACGTAAGGAAACGCCAAGCTCTGGCCCGATGTCCCGGGTGGTATACCAGGGGGCTCTTCATGTACTCAGGGTGGTACGTCTGTAACACCCACTTGTTCAGTTTGATGCCATAACACAGGAACACGATGATCTAGAGTGGATGAGACAGGCCTAAGAACAGCAGAAGAAGGCCAGTGGGCTATTAACCCCTTAGGTAGCCAAGCAGAGTGGTGCGCTCTTTTATATAGTGCATACGCCAAAGCCCGGCAGGAGGTTGTGCCAAGTATCTTGGAGAACCGACCCCAGATCTTCTGTGTTTGAGTCGCATGGGGACCCTTCTGTCTCTTGACCCCAGACAGACATGATGATGTGAGATCACGGTTGTGTGGGGCTGGGTCATCACCTCCAGGACTTCTCATTCTTATTGACATTGGTTGTATGTTGGGGGGGCATTGTCCGGCTGCAGAATATTATACGAGTCAATAAGACACCTCCCTGATGGTGTTATTTGATGGATAAGTATCTTCCTGGATTTCTCAGCATTAAGGATACCAAGCAATGAGCAACACTGGGACTATAAACGCGGAGGTCAGCCAAGGAAAATTGGGTGCAGCAGATGAAAGACACATCATGCTACATGCCATCCGCAGAATGCCCAGCTGTGCCATCAGTTCAGACCTGGCAGGAACCACCAGTGTGACCAGCTACACCAATCTACTGTCTGGAAAAATCATGGAAGAATTGTTCTTGACCTCCTAGGCAAAGTGACTCGACTTTCTTCTGTATTTTTCATGAATAGTTATCAGGCGCTCTGTACCGAGGAGTAACTGTGAAATTTGTGGCTATAACTGAAACAGTTCATTCATGAATGGTTGGTGAGCGGCACAATGATGAGCAAGATGGGGGTCCTTCAAATTTGTGGCTGAATTTCAGCAAATAAGAGTTGGGGATTTGATCAGGATTAATGATGTCCTCAATGCTGACACATCCAGTCAGATAATAATCCATCATGTAATACAATCAGGGAGGCGTCTGATTGGCTCCAAATGAATTCTGCAGGTGGACATCAACCCAAAACACCTAATCAAGGTCATTAAGAATGAGAAGTTCTGGAGGTGATGATCAAGCCCCACAGATCCCTGATCTCACAGTATCCTGTCTGTGTGGAAAAAGACAGAAAGATCCACGCAAGCCTCATATACAGGAGATCTGGGGTCGGTTCTCCAAGATGTTTAGAACAATCTCCTGCCGAGCTCCTCCATAAACTGTGTACAAGCGATGTGATGGAGACGACGGGCGGTCACCGAATACTGAGGATGGAGGAGACGGGCGGTCACCGAATACTGAGGATGGAGGAGACGGGTGGTCACTGAATGCTGAGGATGGAGGAGACGGGCGGTCACTGAATGCTGAGGATGGAGGAGACGGGCGGTCACTGAATACTGAGGATGGAGGAGACGGGCGGTCACTGAATACTGAGGATGGAGAAGACGGGCAAACACTGAGTACTGAGGATGGAGGAGACGGGCGGTCACTGAATACTGAGGATGGAGGAGACGGGCGGTCACTGAGTACTGAGGACGGAGGAGACGGGTGGTCACCGAATACTGAGGATGGAGGAGACGGGTGGTCACTGAATACTGAGGATAGAGGAGACAGGAGGTCACTGAATACTGAAAATGGAGGAGACAGATGGTCACTGAATACTGAGGACGGAGGAGACGGGTGGTCACTGAATACTGAGGATGGAGGAGACGGGCGATCACTGAATACTGAGGATGGAGGAGACGGGTGGTCACTGAATACTGAGGATGGAGGAGACGGGCGGTCACTGAATTCTGAGGACGGAGGAGACGGGTGGTCACTGAATACTGAGGATGGAGGAAACGGGAGGTCGGTCACTGAATGCTGAGGATGGAGGAAACGGGAGGTCACTGAATGCTGAGGATGGAGGAGAAGAGCGGTCACCGAATACTGAAGATAGAGGGGATGGGCAGTCACTGAATACTGACAATGGAAGAGACGGACGGTCACCGAATACTGAGGATGGAGGAGACGGACAATCACTGAATACTGAGAATGGAGGAGACAGGCGGTCACCGAATACTGAGGATGGAGGAGACGGGTGGTCACTGACTACTGAGGATGGAGGAGAGACGAGTGGTCACCAAATACTGAAGATAGAGGGGATGGGCAGTCACCGAATACTGAGAATTGAGGAGACAGGCAGTCACTGAATACTGAGGATGGAGGAGACGGGCAGTCACTGAATACTGAGAATGGAGGAGACGGGCAGTCATCGAATACTGAGGATGGAGGAGACAGGCAGTCACCGAATACTGAGGATGGAGGAGACGGGCATTCACTGAATACTGTGGATGGAGGAGACGTACAGTCACTGAATTCTAAGGATGGAGGAGACGGGCGGTCATTGACTACTGAGGATGGGGGAGATGGGTGATCATCGAATACTGGAGAGGAGGAGACAGGCAGTCACCGAACACTGAGGATGGAGGAGATGAGCGATCACTAAATACTGAGGATGGAGGAGACGGGCGGTTACCGAATACTAAGGATGGAGGAGATGGGCGGTCACTGAATACTGAGGATGGAGGAGACGGATGGTCACTGAATACTGAGGACGGAGGAGACGGGTGGTCACTGAATACTGAGGATGGAGGAGACAGGCGGTCACCGAATACTGAGGATGGAGGAGACGGGTGGTCACTGACTACTGAGGATGGAGGAGACGAGTGGTCACCAAATACTGAAGATAGAGGGGATGGGCAGTCACCGAATACTGAGAATTGAGGAGACAGGCAGTCACTGAATACTGAGGATGGAGGAGAGGAGTGGTCACTAAATACTGAGGATGGAGGAGACGGGCAGTCACCCAATACTGAGAATGGAGGAGACGGGCAGTCATCGAATACTGAGGATGGAGGAGACAGGCAGTCACCGAATACTGAGGATGGAGGAGACAGGCGGTCACTGAATACTGAGGATGGAGGAGACGGGCGGTCACTGAATACTGTGGATGGAGGAGACGTACAGTCACTGAATTCTAAGGATGGAGGAGACAGGCGGTCATTGACTACTGAGGATGGGGGAGATGGGTGATCATCGAATACTGGAGAGGAGGAGACAGGCAGTCACCGAACACTGAGGATGGAGGAGATGAGCGATCACTAAATACTTAGGATGGAGGAGACGGGCGGTCACTGAATACTGAGGATGGAGGAGACGGGCGGTCACTGAATACTGAGGATGGAGGAGACGGGCGGTCACTGAATACTGAGGATGGAGGAGACGGGCGGTTACCGAATACTGAGGATGGAGGAGACGAGCGATCACTGAATACCGAGGATAGAGGAGACGGGCGGTCACCGAGTACTGAGGATGGAGGAGACGGGCGATCACTGAGTACTGAAAATGGAGGAGACGGGCGGTCACTGAATACTGAGGATGGAGGAGACGGCCGGTCACTGAATACTGAGGATGGAGGAGACGGGCGGTCACTGAATACTGAGGATGGAGGAGACGGGCGGTCACTGAATACTGAGGATGGAGGAGACGGCCGGTCACTGAATACTGAGGATGGAGGAGACGGGCGGTCACTGAATACTGAGGATGGAGGAGACGGGCGGTCACTGAATACTGAGGATGGAGGAGACGGGCGGTCACTGAATACTGAGGATGGAGGAGACGGGCGGTTACCGAATACTGAGGATGGAGGAGACGAGCGATCACTGAATACCGAGGATAGAGGAGATGGGCGGTCACCGAGTACTGAGGATGGAGGAGACGGGCGATCACTGAGTACTGAAAATGGAGGAGACGGGTGGTCATTGAATACTGAGGATGGAGGAGACGGCCGGTCACTGAATACTGAGGATGGAGGAGACGGGCGGTCACTGAATACTGAGGATGGAGGAGACGGGCGGTCACTGAATACTGAGGATGGAGGAGACGGCCGGTCACTGAATACTGAGGATGGAGGAGACGGGCGGTCACTGAATACTGAGGATGGAGGAGACGGGCGGTCACTGAATACTGAGGATGGAGGAGAAGGGCGGTCACTGAATACTGAGGATGGAGGAGACGGGCGGTCACTGAATACTGAGGATGGAGGAGACGGGTGGTCACTGAATACTGAGGATGGAGGAGACGGGCAGTCACTGAATACTGAGAATGGAGGAGACGGGCAGTCATCGAATACTGAGGATGGAGGAGACAGGCAGTCACCGAATACTGAGGATGGAGGAGACGGGCATTCACTGAATACTGTGGATGGAGGAGACGTACAGTCACTGAATTCTAAGGATGGAGGAGACGGGCGGTCATTGACTACTGAGGATGGGGGAGATGGGTGATCATCGAATACTGGAGAGGAGGAGACAGGCAGTCACCGAACACTGAGGATGGAGGAGATGAGCGATCACTAAATACTGAGGATGGAGGAGACGGGCGATCACTAAATACTGAGGATGGAGGAGACGGGCGGTTACCGAATACTAAGGATGGAGGAGATGGGCGGTCACTGAATACTGAGGATGGAGGAGACGGATGGTCACTGAATACTGAGGACGGAGGAGACGGGTGGTCACTGAATACTGAGGATGGAGGAGACAGGCGGTCACCGAATACTGAGGATGGAGGAGACGGGTGGTCACTGACTACTGAGGATGGAGGAGACGAGTGGTCACCAAATACTGAAGATAGAGGGGATGGGCAGTCACCGAATACTGAGAATTGAGGAGACAGGCAGTCACTGAATACTGAGGATGGAGGAGAGGAGTGGTCACTAAATACTGAGGATGGAGGAGACGGGCAGTCACCCAATACTGAGAATGGAGGAGACGGGCAGTCATCGAATACTGAGGATGGAGGAGACAGGCAGTCACCGAATACTGAGGATGGAGGAGACAGGCGGTCACTGAATACTGAGGATGGAGGAGACGGGCGGTCACTGAATACTGTGGATGGAGGAGACGTACAGTCACTGAATTCTAAGGATGGAGGAGACAGGCGGTCATTGACTACTGAGGATGGGGGAGATGGGTGATCATCGAATACTGGAGAGGAGGAGACAGGCAGTCACCGAACACTGAGGATGGAGGAGATGAGCGATCACTAAATACTTAGGATGGAGGAGACGGGCGGTCACTGAATACTGAGGATGGAGGAGACGGGCGGTCACTGAATACTGAGGATGGAGGAGACGGGCGGTCACTGAATACTGAGGATGGAGGAGACGGGCGGTCACCGAATACTGAGGATGGAGGAGACGAGCGATCACTGAATACCGAGGATAGAGGAGACGGGCGGTCACCGAGTACTGAGGATGGAGGAGACGGGCGATCACTGAGTACTGAAAATGGAGGAGACGGGCGGTCACTGAATACTGAGGATGGAGGAGACGGCCGGTCACTGAATACTGAGGATGGAGGAGACGGGCGGTCACTGAATACTGAGGATGGAGGAGACGGGCGGTCACTGAATACTGAGGATGGAGGAGACGGCCGGTCACTGAATACTGATGGAATTTACATCTCTTCTTTGTTAAGTTACTATTCATCCAAAGCTTCCAAGGTTATCACCAAAACCTCTTGCACACAAAAAATGAGCGCAGCACTAGCGCTATTCCCATGTTTTATAGTTTTTTCACTTCTCACCAAAAATGAAAAGTGGTGGAATGATGGAAATCCCAGGATAGAGACAGAACTGATCAGATAATTTGCAAATGATGAAAAGATAGAAACAACATTTTCAAAACATCTGGAGTATGAGCCACGTGTAAAACCCCAGCACATCCAGCCTCTACTGCTATCCCTGAGACTCTTAATGGTCGTCTGAGGAAAGTTCTGCTGCTGAATGCAATTGGGAAATCATCAAGATCCTCTGCTGGCAGCTCCTGTGTAATCACCGACCAATGACTACAGGGGTCTGGATACCATATATTATGTCACCACTCCACCGTAATCACTGCAGTAGAAGTGGTGTGATGTTCCCTCATGACGGCCTCTTCATGGTGTTGGCCACGTGGTCATCAAATGGAAACTGTAAGCTGGAATGTAGAAATGAAGGTCTGTTGTCTTCAGCGATGATTCCTGCTTGTGTCTTAGATTTAATAATAGTTGGAGATTGACCTGGAGATTGCGTGGACAACACCATGAAGATAGATTCACAAGAGAATGTCACACCGGTCCTACTCCTGGGATTATGGTGTGTGGTGGTATAATGTACAGTAGTCAGACGCCTCTAGTCTTCATTCAACAGGTCGGCATTATATTGATTTAGTGGTAGAATCATTGGAACGGCTTTTTCTCCAAAAGGTACCAGGAGGCATTTTTCAATACGACATCAAGCTACAGGGCTACATAGTGCTCTGTACTACTGTGAGCAGTCTGCGGGGCCTAAACCATGCTTATATGGCTGCAGCATCTCCGGACGTCTCTCTCGTGGCTGCATCGACTGTGGACTTGACTCTCATGGCTACAGCATCTCTAGACATGTGTCTCATGGGTGCAGCATCTTTGTCTGGTCTCCCACAGCTGCAGCGTTTCTGGACTTGTCTCTCATAGCTTCAGTGTCTCCAGACTTGTCTCATGGCTGCAGCATCTCTGAACTTGTCTCCCATGGGTGGAGCATCTCTGGACTCGTCTCTCATGGCTGCAACATCTCCAGACTTGTCTCATGGCTGCAGCGTCTCCAGACTTGTCTCATGGCTGCAGCGTCTCCAGACTTGTCTCTCATGGCTGCAGCGTCTCCAGACTTGTCTCTCATGGCTGCAGCATCTCCAGACTTGTCTCCTATGGCTGCAGCATCTCCGAACCAGTCTTCCATGGCTGCAACATCTCCGGACTTGTCTTCCATAGCTGCAGCGTCTATGGGCTTGTCTCTCATTGAGCACATCTGCGAAGTCATTTGTTGGCGATTACACAGGAGCTGCCAGCAGAGGATCTTGATGATTTTCAAAAGCACATTCAGCAGCCGAACCTTCTTCAGACTGCCATTAATATCCATCCTTTCATTTCCACAATTGCATGACTTTTTCTTCTTGGTGATGCAGAGTTTAGATAGAGAATTTGATACACAGAAAGATACGTAATAATGTTATATATACTGTATATATATATATATATATATATATATATATATGTGTATATATACATATAAAATATGTATTAGATTAATAGATAATTGGAAACTTGCAGCCACATGTAAGATGATATATTTATGACATTAGATCGAGATTAATGAATTAGATATGAGATGGGGAACAGATTTACCATGTAAACCAGTTTTCAGTGAATACTTGCCTGTGTCAGAGTCACGGCTGCCATGAATACAGGTGGTGGACATGGGCGATGCTGGTAGAAGTACCACCGCCTCTCCATCTCCCCCGGCAGGATCTCATATGCCACGTAACGTACAAATCTCTTATAGACGCCCAGCCCGGCCTGATCCAGCAGCACATCGCGGGGGAGAGCTCTCTGGCCGCTGCTAATGGCTCTGCGGAAACTACTGGACCTCTTGCTGCTTATCTGTGGAGTCACAGGAATGTTTGCATGTCAAAAATCATGAAAGTCATTAATGATTTTCAGATGTAATTGATTATCCAGCTATTTCCTCATCCAGGTCTTGTTGTTTCCAGGAAACTGCAATGAGGCTTATTGTTCCCTGTTATCCACCCCCACGCAGTGTCCACAGCAGATGGAATGACCACAAACACTAGTCTTGGGGATAACAGTTGCCTTTACTTTCAGCAGTAATGGGGAAATGTAACATGGAGGAAATGCTTCACAGTCTCACGTGGGTATGCCACAACAAATACAGTTCAGAGTTGAATACTGACATGAAATTGGCTTCTGTAGCTGGAAGAGCAAGGGTTATTTAGATGTAAAACTTGTACGCTGTTAGAAAAGGGTTCTGATTGGCGGGTTTAAACAACACCAACTTATCTGTCCAATTTCTGACCATTTGCCTGGTTGCAGTGAAATCATGGACACATTGCTCCATTTTGTGGCTGTGTACAAATGGAACTATGTGTCATGATTTCAGTGCAACCAGCAAGTTGGTCAGCAGTTGGACAGATAAGTTGGTGTGTGTAAACCCACCATGAGTCTTTTGTGGCTTAGAGAGGAAGATTAGATATAACAAGAGGCTTGTACTTAGTAAGCCTGGGTTAATTTCACAGCTAGTCACGGTATGTGCAAAAGTATTTGATGCAAATAGCGGAAGTCGTGGGATGGGATCTTTCCCAACAAACGGGCAGAAGGTTCTTCTTTACATTTAATACATCCTACTGCTGAAGAAGCAAATGTAGATCCGGACAGCGAGGATTCAGGGAAACAAGTCTTTAGTATCTTGGTTGTGAAAGTCAGGGAAAGATGAACTTCCAGGCCTTGGGCCTGGAAGTGGTGAGGTGAGCCCTAACATAGGCTCTGCTCTTAGTGCCATCTTATCCAGACTGGGGATTTCCAGCTGTCGGTCTAGACCATAGGTCCCAAACTCCAGGCCTCGAGGGCCGCCAACAGTGCAGGATTTCAGGATTTCCTTAGTATTGCACAGGTGTTAATGTGATCATCTGCACAGGTAAAGATTCCAACCCCTGCGCAATGCTAAGGAAATCCTGAAAACCTGCACTGTTGGCGGCCCTCGAGGCCTGGAGTTGGGGACCTATGGTCTAGACGGACAAAGGCTGGAAGTAGCTCCACCTATTAAGCCCTGTGGCTGGATCACCGGCCAATAAGGCAACACCCAATTTACATTTCAGATCCTTACAATACAAGGTAATAGATGGTGGTGGAACACAAAAATGAAAGTTCACATCTAAAACTCACTAATAACCATAGAGCGATAGCTAGGGAGTGAGCTGTAGTGTGCAGGACTACTCATGGTCTAGGGGTACTTAAAGGGACAGACACAATCTGGACTGGGCCGCTACAGAAACCACCACCAAGGAGGTCACTAATCTTATCAATTAAAGAAAGACATAAAAATTCCCTTATTTCAGAACTACCAGTCATGCGAAAAGTAGGAAAATGTTTCGAGCTTTAAATGTCCTAAAAGAAATTCTGAAAATGATTAGAAATTTTAAAATATATTTGAAAGTTCTAGAAGATTTTTTTACGATATTTTGCTCACCAGGTCCACGAGCTGCGGGTAACAGATCTGCCCCTCTTCATTGCCTTGTGACAGAGCAAATAACATCTCCAACTTAGCGGGGTCCAGGGGCAGCTCATGGTTGTTTACCAAAGCGGCAAAGGTTTCGGCACATACAAAACCCGTGTTATCTGGGTCAAGCTGAAAAAAAGAAAGCAGCCAATATAACATACACTTGGTGGTATCAAACATACTGTTTTCTGCTGTCAAATATTGAGCAATATTTAGCTCAATATGTCAAAAATGACAAATGCACCTAAATGAGCTCAGCACAATTACTATAGAAGTGTAGTCTAAGGGGAAACATTCTCCTTGTGGAATGTGCCAAACCAGCGTAAGGAGACTTGTAGGCCATGCAATGCTCCTGTGGGAATTTATGTACTGTATAGCCTATTCAGAGAGGAAGAGGACAGGAACTCTGGTGCCACCTAAAAGGGGTAGCAATCCTAAAACTCAATCCTTTAACGAACCTTGCCACATGTCGTAGGATAAAATCCAAACTGGAAGCTCCATTTGCAAGAATATGTTTTGTGGAGTTTGGAAAACAAAAAGATCTTATTTGGCTAGATGAGAGGCCTGTGACAAATGGTGTAAGAGGGAACGTTTCTCCTGGCCTATATGTCTCCTTACCCCAGCATGGTACACTGTACAAAAAGATACATTCCCTCTTAGACACCATGTCTGAAGCCTCTCACATAGCCAAATCAGGACTTCTGCTTCGCATTGATGAGCAGCAAATGTCCCAAAATGCGTGACTATAAATGGACTGTCTAATTTGGATTTTTATCCTAAGTCATGAGGCAAGGTCCGTTAAAGGGTCGATATTGACCCTTAAAATTGTGGTGCTGTGGATTACTATATAGAGGATTTATCCTGTGCCATGAACCATCCTGAGTAGTGCAGTATATAGAGTATGTGTCCTGTATGATGTAGTATATAGAGGATGTGTCCCATGTGGTGTAGTATATATAGGATGTGTCCTGTGTCATGAACCTTAGCATATAGAGGATGTCTCCTGTGTAGTATAGTATATGAGGATGTGTCCTGTGTGGTGTAGTATATAGAGGATCTCTCCTGTGTTATGTAGTATATAGAGGATGTGTCCTGTGTAGTGTAGTATATAGATGTGTCCTATGTGGTGCAGTATACAGAGGATGTGTCCTGTGTGGTGTAGTATATAGAGGATCTCTCCTGTGTTATGTAGTATATAGAGGATGTGTCCTGTGTAGTGTAGTATATAGAAGATGTGTCCTATGTGGTGCAGTATACAGAGGATGTGTCCTGTGTGGTGTAATATATAGAGGATGTGTCCCGTGCAGTGTAATATATAGAGGTGTGTGTCCTGTGTGGTGTAGTATATAGAGGATGTGTCCCGTGTGGTGTAGTATATAGAGGATGTGTCCTATGTGGTGTAGTATATAGAGGATGTGTCCTGGGTGGTGTATTATATAGAGAATGTGTCCCATGAGGTGTATTATATAGAGTGGTGTGCTGTGTGGTGTAGTATACAGAGGATGTGTCCCATGAGGTGTATTATATAGAGTGGTGTGCTGTGTGGTGTAGTATACAGAGGATGTGTCCTGTGTGGTGTAGTATATAGAGGATGTCTTGTGTGTGGTGCAGTATATAGGGGATGTGTGCTAGTATGGTGTAGTATATAGAGGATGTGTCCAATATGGTGTAGTATATAGATGATGTGTCCTGTCTAGTGTAGTATATAGAGGATGTGTCCTGTCTGGTGTATATAGAGGATGTGTCCTGTCTGGTGTAGTATATAGAGGATGTGTCCTGTGTGGTGTAGTATATAGATGATGTGTCCTGTGTGGTGTAGTATATAGAGGATGTGGCCTGTGTGGTGTATTATATAGAGTATCTGTCCCATGTGGTGTAGTATATAGAGGATGTGTCCTGTGCATTGTAGTATATAGAGGAAGTGTCCTGTCTGGTGTAGTATATATAGGATGTGTGCTGTGTGGTTTAGTATATAGGGAATGTGTCCTCTGTGGTGTAGTATAAAGAACATGTGTCCTGTGTGGTGTAGTATATAGAGAATGTGTCCTGTGTGGTGTAGCATATATAGAATGTGTCCTGTGTGGTGTATATATAGAGGTGTGTCGGTGTAGTTATAGGTGTGTCTGTGATGTATATATAGAGATGTGTCCTGTGTGGTGTAGTATATAAGGATGTGTCCCGTGTGGTGTAGTATATAGAGGATGTGTTCCGGAGGTGTAGTATATAGAGGGTGTGTCCTATGTGGTGTATTATATAGAGGATCTGTCCCGTGTGGTGTAGTATATAGTTGATGTGTCCCTGTGTGGTGTAGTATATAGAGGATGTGTCCCGTGTGGTGTAGTATATAGAGAATGTGTCCTTTGTGATGTAGTATATAGAGGTGTGTCCTGTGTGGTGTAGTATATAGAGGGTGTGTCCTATGTGGTGTAGTATATAGAGGATGTGTCCCTATGTGGTGTAGTATATAGAGGATGTGTCCTGTGTGGTGTAGTATATAGAGGATGTGTCCATTGTGATGTAGTATATAGAGGTATGTCCTGTGTGGTGTAGTATATAGAGGGTGTGTCCCTTCTGGTGTAGTATGTGGTTCTTTCCACCCTGTTTTGTCACATGTGTCACTCGCTTCACCCCCAGCACTGTCCCCAGAGCCATCCTGCAGACGGCCTCCTCTCTAGACCTTCTGTCCTTGTTTTCTGAATTAAATCTTTTATTGACTCTAAAATGAAGTATATTTTGATATCACGAGTCACAAACACAGAAGATTGTGCTGCGTGATCCGCGCTCTGCACACAGCGCACTCTCCCACTCATGTACCTTCTCACCAAAACAATGTTATACACAGTCAGCACCGCCGGCCGCTATTCCCTGCACCCACACATCCTCTATAGACGCTATACAGTATATTCCTAGAACATTCAGCAGAATCCAATAATAACGTATCCACCATGTACAGAGGCCTCCAATTCCCAGAACCCACACACAATCACCTATGATCTGAACATTTCCTACTTTTGTATAACTATATTCTTTTACATAGGAGCAGTATTATAGTAGTTATATTCTTGTACATAGGAGCAGTATTATAGTAGTTATATTCTTGTACATAGGAAGGAGTATTATAAGTAGTTTATCTTATATACTATTGTATATTTATAGGAGCAGTATTATAGTAGTTATATTCTTGTATATAGGGCAGAGTATTATAGTAGTTATTATTTCTTGTATATAGGAGCAGTATTATAGTAGTTATATTCTTGTATATAGGGGCAGTATTATAGTAGTTATATTCTTGTACATAGGGCAGTAATGTAATATTAAGTAGTTATATTTATTCTTGTACATAGGAGCAGTATTATAGTAGTTATATTCTTGTTAATAGGGATGAGTATTATTAGTATTATATATTCTTGTACATAGGAGCAGATATTATAGTAGTTATATTCTTGTACATAGGAGCAGTATTATAGTAGTTATATTCTTGTACATAGGGGCAGTATTATAGTAATGTTATATTCTTGTACATAGGAGCAGTATTATAGTAGTTATATTCTTGTATATAGGGGCAGTATTATAGTAGTTATATTCTTGTACATAGGAGCAGTATTATAGTAGTTATATTCTTGTAATATAGGGGCAGTATTATAGTAGTTATATATCTTGTACATAGGAGCAGTATTATAGTAGTTATATTCTTGTACATAGGAGCAGTATTATAGTAGTTATATTCTTGTTTATAGGGCAGTATTATAGTAGTTATATTCTTGTATATAGGAGCAGTATTATAGTAGTTATATTCTTGTACATAGGAGCAGTATTATAGTAGTTATATTCTTGTTTATAGGGGCAGTATTATAGTAGTTATATTCTTGTATATAGGAGCAGTTATTATAGTAAGTTATATTCTTGTACATAGGAGCAGTATTATAGTAGTTATATTCTTGTATATAGGGGCAGTATTATAGTAGTTATATTCTTGTACATAGGAGCAGTATTATAGTAGTTATATATTCTTGTACATAGGAGCAGTATTATAGTAGTTATATTCTTGTTTATAGGGGCAGTATTATAGTAGTTATATTCTTGTATATAGGAGCAGTATTATAGTAGTTATATTCTTGTACATAGGAGCAGTATTATAGTAGTTATATTCTTGTTTATAGGGGCAGTATTATAGTAGTTATATTCTTGTAATAGGAGCAGTATTATAGTAGTTATATTCTTGTATATAGGAGCAGTATTATAGTAGTTATATTCTTGTACATAGGAGCAGTATTATAGTAGTTATATTCTTGTTATATAGGGCAGTATTATAGTAGTTATATTCTTGTACATAGGAGCAGTATTATAGTAGTTATATTCTTGTACATAGGAGCAGTATTATAGTAGTTATATTCTTGTACATAGGGGCAGTATTATAGTAGTTATATTCTTGTACATAGGAGCAGTATTATAGTTTATATTCTTGTATATAGGGGCAGTATTATAGTAGTTATATCCTTGTATATAGGGCAGTATTATATAGTAGTTATATTCTTGTACATAGGGGCAGTATTATAGTAGTTATATTCTTGTACATAAGAGCAGTATTATAGTAGTTATATATCTTGTATATAGGGCAGTATTTATAGTAGTTATATTCTTGTACATAGGAGCAGTATTATAGTAGTTATATTCTTGTACATAGGGGCAGTATTATAGTAGTTATATTCTTGTACATAGGGGCAGTATTATAGTAGATATATTCCCTTGTAATAGGGGCAGTATTATAGTAGTTATATTCTTGTACATAGGAGCAGTATTATAGTAGTTATATTCTTGTACATAGGAGCAGTATTATAGTAGTTATATTCTTTGTACATAGGAGCAGTATTATAGTAGTTATATTCTTGTACATAGGGGCATATTATAGTAGTTATATTCTTGTACATAGGGGCAGTATTATAGTAGTTTTATATTCTTGTACATAGGAGCAGTATTATAGTAGTTATATTCTTGTACATAGGGGCAGTATTATAGTAGTTATATTCTTGTACATAGGAGCAGTATTATAGTAGTTATATTCTTGTACATAGGGGGCAGTATTATAGTAGTTATATCCTTGTATATAGGGGCAGTATTATAGTAGTTATATTCTTGTACATAGGGGCAGTATTATAGTAGTTATATATTCTTTTACATAGGAGCAGTATTATAGTAGTTATATTCTTGTACATAGGAGCAGTATTTATAGTAGTTATATTCTTGTATATAGGGGCAGTATTATATAGTAGTTATATTCTTGTACATAGGGCAGTATTATAGTAGTTATATTCTTGTACATAGGAGCAGTATTATAGTAGATATATTCTTGTACATAGGAGCAGTATTATAGTAGTTATATTCTTGTACATAGGAGCAGTATTATATTATAGTAGTTATATTCTTGTACATAGGAGCAGTATTATAGTAGTTATATTCTTGTATATAGGGGCAGTATTATAGTAGTTATATTCTTGTACATAGGAGCAGTATTATAGTAGTTATATTCTTGTACATAGGGCAGTATTATAGTAGTTATATTCTTGTACATAGGAGCAGTATTATAGTAGTTATATTCTTGTACATAGGGGCAGTATTATAGTAGTTATATCCTTGTATATAGGGGCAGTATTATAGTAGTTATATTCTTGTACATAGGGGCAGTATTATAGTAGTTATATTCTTGTACATAGGAGCAGTATTATAGTAGATATATTTTGTACATAGGAGCAGTATTATAGTAGTTATATTCTTGTACATAGGAGCAGTATTATATTATAGTAGTTATATTCTTGTACATAGGAGCAGTATTATAGTAGTTATATTCTTGTATATAGGGGCAGTATTATAGTAGTTATATTCTTGTACATAGGAGCAGTATTATAGTATATCTTGTATATAGGGCAGTATTACAGTAGTTATATTCTTGTACATAGGAGCAGTATTATAGTAGTTATATTCTTGTATATAGGAGCAGTATTATAGTAGTTATATTCTTGTACATAGGAGCAGTATTATAGTAGTTATATTCTTGTATATAGGGGCAGTATTTTTAGTAGTTATATTCTTGTATATAGGGGCAGTATTATAGTAGTTATATTCTTGTACATAGGAGCAGTATTATAGTAGTTATATTCTTGTACATAGGAGCAGTATTATAGTAGTTATATTCCTGTACATAGGAGCAGTATTATAGTAGTTATAGTCTTGTATATAGGAGCAGGATTATAGTAGTTATAATCTTGTACATAGGGGCAGTATTATAGTAGTTATATTCTTGTATATAGGAGCAGTATTATAGTAGTTATATTCTTGTACATAGGGGCAGTATTATAGTAGTTATATTCTTGTACATAGGGGCAGTATTATATAGTAGTTATATTCTTGTATATAGGAGCAGTATTATAGTAAGGTAGTTATAGTCCGGACAAAAGTGATCATTCCTCTAGAGAAGATTGAAAATACTTTAACCATAGGGACATGTAGGACTGAGGAGTGACCTATTTAGTGGGTAAAAAGTAGTAACTGTGCTGTTTTGGATCATGGTGTGTACCACACAGAACGCTCTCCCAGGGAATGACAATCTAGAACACACACTACAATATGTAATAAAGTTAGAAGAATCAAGAAAAATTAAATATTGAAAATCAAATTACGCCTCAACTGACCTGAGCTCAGGGATGGCACCTGTCTCGTAATGTCCCTGCTGTCACTTGTATCAATGCATATCGCGTCATCTCAACAGTAACATCTCTCTCTGCACTCATCATTAATACATGACTTTACATTATCCAACTCAGAGATCTCTGCTCATGTCACCGAACACAGCTCTCACCACTGTCACACTCCTCCTGTCTCTCTCATACAATTAGTAGATGCTGTCTCTCTCCTCCTGCCTCTCTCATACACTCAGTAGATGCTGTCTCTCTCCTCCTTCCTTTCTCATACACTCAGTAGATGCTGTCTCTCTCCTCCTGCCTCTCTCATACACTCAGTAAATGCTGTCTCTCTCCTCCTGTTTCTCATACACTCATTAGAGGCGGTCTCTCTCCTCCTGTCTCTCTCATACACTCAGTAAATGCTGTCTCTCTCCTCCTGTTTCTCATACACTCAATAGATGCTGTCTCTTTCCCCCTGTCTCTCTCATACACTCAGTAGATGCTCTCTCTCCTTCTGTCTCTCATACACTCAGTAGGTGCTGTCTCTATCTCCTCCTGTCTCTCATATTATCAGTAAATGCTTTCTCTATCCCCCTGTCTCTCTCATACACTCAGTAGATGCTGTCTCTCTCCTTGTGTCTCTCATACACTCAGTAGATGCTGTCTCTCTCCTTGTCTCTCTCATACACTCAGTAGATGCTGTATCTCTCCTTGTGTCTCTCATACACTCAGTAGATGCTGTCTCTCTTCTCCTGTCTCTCTCATACACTCAGTAGATGCTGTCTCTCTCCTTGTGTCTCTCATACACTCAGTAGATGCTGTCACTCTCCTTCTGTCTCTCATACACTCAGTAGATGCTGTCTCTCTCCTCCTGTCTCTCTCATACACTCAGTAGGTGTTGTCTCTATCCTCCTGTCTCTCATACACTCTGTTGATGCTGTCGCTCTCCTCTTGTCTCTCATACACTCAGTAGATGCTGTCTCTATCCTCCTGTCGCTCTCATACACTCAGTAGATGCGGTCTTCCTCCTCCTGCCTCTCTCATACACTCAGTAAATGCTGTCTCTCACACACTCAGTAGATGCTGTCTCTCTCCTTGTGTCTCTCACACACTCTGTAGATGCTGTCTCTCTCCTCCTGTCTCTCTCATACACTCAGTAAATGCTGTCTCTCTCCTCCTGTTTCTCATACACTCAATAAAGAGAATTTTGTTTACGCACCGTAAATTCTTTTTTCTTTAGTCATCAATGGGAGACCCAGACAATGGGGTTTAGGGCACTGCCCTCCGGAGGTCACACTAGGTACTACAAGTTTGTAGACACCGCCTCCTCCGCTTATAAACCCCTACCGCAGGGAACATCCTCAGTTTGGTCCATAAGCTGCGAGGAGGAAAGAAACCACACCCGAAACATCGGGAAGAATACCGTGCACAGACGGTTCAACAACCCGGCAAACACTGTCTCAACAGAGAACAGAGCAAATGCAAAACATGCAACGGAACAACTGGGTGGGTGCTGGGTCTCCCATTGATGATTAAAGAAAAAAGAATTTACGGTACGTAAACAAAATTCTCTTTTTTCTGGTCATCATAATGGGAGACCCAGACAATGGGGATGTCCTAAAGCAATACCCCAGGGCGGGAAGAGTTCCTCAACAAGACGGACAACACATGGTTCCCTTTTAAAGGTGGGCAACCGCCGCCTGGAGAACCCGCCTGCCCAAACTTGCATCCGCAGAGGCATGGGCATGCACCATATAGTGCTTAGAGAAAGTGTGCAGGCTGGACCAAGTGGCCGCCTGACACACCTGTAGAGCAGACGCTCGATGTCGCAAAGCCCAGGAGGCACCTACAGCTCTGGTAGAGTGAGCCTTCAATCCCACCGGGAGAGGCAAACCAGAAGCCCGGTAAGCCTCTTGAATGGAAGCCTTAATCCATCTGGCCAATGTCGATTTTGATGCCGCGGACCCCTTACAGCGACCTGTCGTAAGAACAAATAAGGAATCCGAACTCCTAGAGGAGGCGGTCCTGGACACATAAATGCGTATAGCTCTCACGAGATCCAGAGTATGGAGGTCGCGTTCAACCTGATGAACGGGAGCGGGGCAAAATGATGGGAGAACAATCTCCTGGTTCAGGTGAAAAGTTGAAACCACCTTCGGCAAGAATTCTGGCCGTGGACGCAACACCACCTTGTCTTGGTGAACCACCAGAAAGGGTGACTTGCACGATAGTGCCGCCAATTCTGATACCCTCCTCAGAGACGTAATTGCCACCAGAAAGGCCACTTTCTGGGACAGACGCGATAGAGAAACATCTCTCAGCGGCTCAAACGGAGATCTCTGTAATGCCGCCAGGACCATGTTAAGGTCCCAAGGGTCTAGAGGTCTCTTGTAGGGCGGAACCATCCGCGACACCCCCTGCAGAAATTGACGGACCTTCGGGAGGAGCGCCAATCGCCTGTCAAACAGCACTGAAAGTGCTGATACTTGACCTTTCAAAGAGCCAAGGGATAATCCCAATTCCAAACCCGACTGCAGGAAAGCCAACAACGTCGGGATGGACAAGGGCCACGGAGACCGTCCGCCAGAGGCACACCAAGTAAAAAAGATTTTCCACGTTCTGTGGTACATCTTCCTGGAAACTGGCTTCCTAGCCCGATTCATAGTGGCAACCACCGTAGGGGCGAAACCCCTGGATGTCAGCAGCCAGGCCTCAAGAGCCATGCAGTCAATCTGAGGGCCCTGGAATTGAGGTGGAAGAATGGGCCTTGCGCGAGTAAATCTGCGCGTTCTGGAAGAGCCCACCTGTGTCCGCCTGACAGTTGCCACAGGTCCGGATACCAGGACCTCCTGGGCCAGTCTGGAGCCACTAGAATGGCTACCCTGCACTCCGACCTGATTTTCCACAGCACCCTGGGAATCAGAGCCAGAGGCGGGAACACATACGGTAGATGGAATCTGGACCAAGTCAAGATCAGGGCGTCCGCTCCCAGAGACTGGGGGTCCCATGACCTCGCCATGTATTGCGGCACCTGATGATTCAGCCGTGAGGCCATCAGATCCACGTCCGGAGTGCCCCATCTGCTGCAGACTTCTCTGAAGACCTCCGGATGAAGAGACCACTCTCCGGCGTCCATCCCCTGCCGGCTCAGATAGTCGGCCTCCCAGTTTTCGACCCCTGGGATGTGAACTGCGGAGATCAGGCAGTTGTTGTTCTCCGCCCAGGATAGGATGCGGTGAACTTCGGCCAGAGCCTCTGCACTCCTGGTTCCCCTTGATGATTTACATAAGCGACGGCCGTCGCATGGTCGGACTGAACCCGAATGGGTTGTCCTGAGAGGAATTTCTGAAACGCCAGGAGTGCCAGATAGACCGCCTTGATCTCCAGCACGTTGATCTGCAACGCCGACTCCGACTGAGTCCAGAGGCCTTGGGCCCTGTGGTGTAAGAACACCGCCCCCCAGCCCTTCAGACTGGCGTCGGTGGTCACCACTAACCATGACGGTTTGATGAAGGACCGGCCCCGAGACAAGTGATGTGGCTGTAGCCACCACTGCAGGGAATCCCTGGTCGGTAGGGAAAGGGTCACCAGCCGATTCAGAGAAATCGTCCTTTTGTCCCACCTGCGGAGGATCTCCAGCTGGAGAGGACGGAGGCGAAATTGTGCGAAAGGCACCGCCTCCATTGCTGCCACCATGCGTCCCACCAGCTTCATCAACACCCGTAGGGATGATTGTGGTGACAGGAGGACTGCTTGCACTCCTGATTGGATTGCCATCTGTTTGACTCGTGGCAGAGACACCAGGGCTGAGGCTGTGTTGAAGTCCATGCCCAGATATGTCAAAGACTGGGTCGGAACTAGCGTTGACTTCTGAATATTGAGGAGCCAACCGAACTGTTCCAGAGACCGCATGGTCACATCCAGGCTCTCTTGACAGAGGTGTTCTGATGGCGCCCTGACCAGCAGGTCGTCTAAATAGGGAATGACGGCATGTCCCTGCACGTGCAGGAGAGCCATCATGGAGGCCATCACTTTTGTGAACACCCGCGGTGCCGATGCCAACCCGAACGGCAGCGCCACAAATTGGAAGTGTTCTTCCCCCACTGCGAATCTCAACCAGCGCTGATGAGCCGGTGCAATGGGCACGTGAAGGTAAGCGTCTCTGATATCTATGGACGCTAGGAAGTCCCCCTGTGACACAGCTGCGATCACGGAGCGCAGTGATTCCATACGGAACTTCCGAACCAACACGTGATGGTTGAACAACTTCAGGTCCAGTACCGGGCGGAAGGATCCGTCCTTCTTTGGGACGATAAAGAGGTTGGAGTAAAAAACCCCTGAACCTCTCTCCGGAAGGTACCGGGACCACCACTCCGTCCCTGCGGAGACCCTCCAACACCAGGTAAAAAGCCTGAGCCTTTTCTGGTGATGGGACCGACCGATGGAATCGGGATATCGGCTTTGACGTCAGCTCTATCCTGTAACCTCGCGAGACCACGTCTCGAACCCACTGATCTTGAACGTGAAGTAGCCACTTGTCCTGAAAGCGAGACAAGCGGCCCCCCACCTGTGGGGAGGCAGGAAGGGAGAGCGAGTCATGTAGAGGCGGGTTTGGGGGTGGCAGCTGCTGCCCCCGCCGGCTTCTTTGGACGACTCTTAGAGCGCCACTGAGAAGCGGGTTTTCCCCCTCGGTCCGCACGAGCGGACGGTGCTGATGACTGCGAGCTGGAACGAAAGGACCACTGCTTTGGGTTCCTTTTAACGGTATACCGTGGCTTAGGCTTATTCTGCGGTATCTTAGACTCAGCAGAATCCTTTATCAGCTTATCCAGTTCGGTGCCAAAAAGCCTGTCACCAGAGAACGGAAGATTCTGCAGAATCTTCTTGGATGTGGCATCTGAGTCCCAAAGACGCAGCTACAACAACCTGCGGATCGCTATAGCATTGGCCGAAGCCACAGCTGAGCGTGTAGCAGTTTCCAGAGTCGCCGTCCTGGCGTAGTCCGCATAGGCCCTCGCCCTCTCGGTAAGTGCCAGGACCTCTGGACTGGACCTTGCCAGGTCAGTGATACCATCCAAGCATGTAGTAATCGCTTGTAAGGTCCAAACCGTGGCAAAATTAGGGGCGAAGGAAGACCCCACAGCCTCATAGGAAGACTTGGCGAGCTGCTCGACCTGTCTATCCGTCGCATCCTTCAGCGAGGAGCTATCAGAGGCAGAGAAAAGGGAGCGTGCAGCAATCCTGGTCATGGAAGCGTCCACCTTTGGGGACTGCGACCACTCCTGAAGCACCTCCTGGGGGAAGGGGAAGCGATTGTCCTTGGGTTTGCGGACATAACGCCGCCCAGGATGAATCCTGGGTGCTCTAACCACCCTTCCAAAGTTCGTGTGGTCCATGAAGGAACCACTTGGTCTAGCCTCTGGCCGCAGCCATTGATAGACCTCCTTCGGGTGCACCGTCACCTCCTCAGGGGGTGTCACGAGACGTAAGGTCTCGTTGATAGAGGACACCAGATCCTCCACCCCATCTGGTGGTTCAGATACAGACACAGACCCGAAAGTTGAACCCCCATCATCGTCCTCACCATCAGAGGAACGCTCCTCCTCAGAGAGAGCCTGGAGCTCGGGTGAATCCTCACGACGAGCCCGCTTAAGGGGTCTCACAGCAGAAGAGGGAGACGCCCGGGGGTAACTGGACGGAGTAACTGGGCTATCCAGCCTCCTATTAAGTGCCTCCAGGGATTGCGACATGGAGGACAGCTGGGACAACAGAGATTCATTGATCTTATTCTGAGTCTCCCATGGCCCTGGGACCACCTGGACCTCAGGGTATAGCACCGGAGCTGCTGACTCAGCAGTGTCAGTCCGGGCCTCTGGGCGTCCGCAGTTATTGCAGGACCCCTCCACCAGTGTACCATTGCATGTAGCACAGGTAATGGTGGCCTCTGCCGCCTTAGCAGCACGCTTCCTAGCTGAGGACATCGCCACAGTAGGGGAAAATAAGCCAAATTGTGCAGACAAAACCGGGATCCCGGTGGCTTACCGACCGCAGCAAAGCGGTAGGAGGAAGCGGTGTGTGTGTGTGACCTCCGCGAAGGTTTCCGGTCTCCCCTGGAGTGCAGACGCACGCTGCATACAGATCCCAGCCGGGAAGTGAGGGGTAAAGATGGCCGCCGACAGTGATACTGTGGGCGGCGCCGAAAACACGCGGGAAGCACACACACACGCCCATCGATGACGTCACCGCACGGGCTGCTTCCCATCCTCCAAGCAGCCTCAACATGAAAGGCGCCAGAGCCCGCAGCGCGGGAATTAGTGTGAAAAACACAACATACAGACTGCATGCACAAAACATCCGCAGCCTACAGCCTCAGCCCCTGTGACACACAGGGCGGTCAGCCAGGGTGACCCCAGCACAGGGTACACCAGCAGATCCGCGGACCCGAGGGTAACGCGCGGTCTGAGTGTCAGGACACATAAAGTGGCAGACACTACCCCCAGGCACACAGGAGACACCGAGTGCCTCAGTGCCGGTCCGGTCTGTAAGCACCATTTAGGGAGGCCTCGGACGGAGCGGAGCTGTGCAAGGCTCCTATCTCCCACTCTCCAGAGCCCCCCAGAGAGGGATGGAAAGGAGCGCGACAGCGTACCGGGAGAACACAAAGTGTCCAGGCTCTAGGCCCTCCGGTACCTCCACCAGCGTGTTCCACAAGGGTGAGCGGGGAGACTGTCGCAGGTCCCGACCGGAACCATTTTACCTTGTCTTCAGACGCCATCACGTAAGTTGTGAGAATGCAGTGAAGTGCAAGCAAAGCGTGATCCTCCGAGCACACTAAGTTTAAAACTGAGGATGTTCCCTGCGGTAGGGGTTTATAAGCGGAGGAGGCGGTGTCTACAAACTTGTAGTACCTAGTGTGACCTCCGGAGGGCAGTGCCCTAAACCCCATTGTCTGGGTCTCCCATTATGATGACCAGAAAAGATGCTGTCTCTTTCCCCGTCTCTCTCATACACTCAGTAGATGCTCTCTCGCTCTCCTCCTGTCTCTTATACACTCAGTAGATGCTCTCTCCTTGTGTCTCTCACACACTCAGTAGATGCTGTCACTCTCTTCCTGTCTCTCTCATACACTCAGTAGCAGTGGCGTAACTTAAGGCCCTGGGGCCCCGATGCGAAAGGTCCAATGGGGCCCCCAATTATTGCAAATCTTTAATAGTATTAGTATTTTTCTATAGGCCAAAGGGACTTTCGGGGCCCCCTAGGCTCCAGGGCCCGGGTGCGATTATAACCCCTGCACCTATTGTAGTTATGCCCCTGCTCAGTAGATACTGTCTCTATCCTCCTGTCTCTCATACACTCAGTAGATGCTGTCTCTCTTCTCCTGTCTCTCTCATACACTCAGTAAATGCTGTCTCTCTCATACACTCAGTAGATGCTGTCTCTCTCATACACTCAATAGATGCGGTCTCTCTCCTCCTGTCTCTCTCATACACTCTGTAGATGCTGTCTCTCTCCTCCTGCCTCTCTCATACACTCAGTAGATGCTGTCTCTCTCCTCCTGTCTCTCATATACTCAGTAGATGCTGTCTCTCTCCTCCTGTCTCTCACACACTCAGTAGATGCTGTCTCTCTCCTCCTGTCTCTCATATACTCAGTAGATGCTGTCTCTCTCCTCCTGTCTCTCACACACTCAGTAGATGCTGTCTCTCTCCTCCTGCCTCTCTCATACATTCAGTAGATGCTGCCTCTCTCCTTCTGTCTCTCATATACTCAGTAATTGCTGTCTCTCTCCTTGTCTCTCTCATACACGCAGTAGATGCTGTCTCTCTCCTTCTGTCTCTCATATACTCAGTAGATGCTGTCTCTCTCCTTGTGTCTCTCTCACACTCTGTAGATGCTGTCTCTCTTCTTCTGTCTCTCACACACTCTGTAGATGCTGTCTCTCTCATACACTCAGTAGATGCTGTCTCTCTCCTTGTGTCTCTCTCACACTCTGTAGATGCTGTCTCTCTTCTTCTGTCTCTCACACACTCAGTAGATGCGGTCTCTCTCCTCCTGTCTCTCTCATACACTCAGTAGATGCTGTCTCTCTCCTCCTGTCTCTCTCATACACTCTGTAGATGCTGTCTCTCTCCTCCTGTCTCTCACACACTCAGTAGATGCTGTCTCTCTCCTTGTGTCTCTCACACACTCAGTAGATGCTGTCTCTCTCCTTGTCTCTCTCATACACTCAGTAGATGCTGTCTCTCTCCTTGTCTCTCTCATACACTCAGTAGATGCTGTCTCTCTCCTCCTGTCTCTCTCATACACTCTGTAGATGCTGTCTCTCTCCTCCTGTCTCTCACACACTCAGTAGATGCTGTCTCTCTCCTTGTGTCTCTCACACACTCAGTAGATGCTGTCTCTCTCCTTGTCTCTCTCATACACTCAGTAGATGCTGTCTCTCTCCTTGTGTCTCTCATACACTCAGTAGATGCTGTCTCTCTCCTCCTGTCTCTCACACACTCAGTAGATGCTGTCTCTCTCCTTGTCTCTCTCATACACTCAGTAGATGCTGTCTCTCTCCTTGTCTCTCTCATACACTCAGTAGATGCTGTCTCTCTCCTCCTGTCTCTCTCATACACTCTGTAGATGCTGTCTCTCTCCTCCTGTCTCTCACACACTCAGTAGATGCTGTCTCTCTCCTTGTGTCTCTCACACACTCAGTAGATGCTGTCTCTCTCCTTGTCTCTCTCATACACTCAGTAGATGCTGTCTCTCTCCTCCTGTCTCTCTATACACTCTGTAGATGCTGTCTCTCTCCTCCTGTCTCTCACACACTCAGTAGATGCTGTCTCTCTCCTTGTGTCTCTCACACACTCAGTAGATGCTGTCTCTCTCCTTGTCTCTCTCATACACTCAGTAGATGCTGTCTCTCTCCTTGTCTCTCTCATACACTCAGTAGATGCTGTCTCTCTCCTCCTGTCTCTCTCATACACTCTGTAGATGCTGTCTCTCTCCTCCTGTCTCTCACACACTCAGTAGATGCTGTCTCTCTCCTTGTGTCTCTCACACACTCAGTAGATGCTGTCTCTCTCCTTGTCTCTCTCATACACTCAGTAGATGCTGTCTCTCTCCTTGTGTCTCTCATACACTCAGTAGATGCTGTCTCTCTCTCTGTGTCTCTCATACACGCAGTAGATGCTGTCTCTTCTCTGTCCCCATCCTCCTCTTCCATCCCCCATATCTTACCTGCCCCTGGATGAGGCGCAGCAGGGAGCTCCTGTCCATATACCCGCAGAGGGGCTGTGGTGAGGGTCTCTGCACTGTGGTGGAGGGGGGGTCTCTACCTGCAAAGCAGCCCCCAATCCAGGGTTACAGGGAGAGGAGAAGGGGGGATGGAGGCAGGAAGGAGGGAGGACAGGAGAGGATAGAGGCAGGAAGGAGGGAGGACAGGAGAGGATGGAGGCAGGAAGGAGGGAGGACAGGAAAGGATGGAGGCAGGAAGGAGGGAGGACAGGAGAGGATGGAGGCAGGAAGGAGGGAGGACAGGAGAGGACGGAGGGATGATTGACGGCTCCCCCCTGCCCAATGCAGAGGAGATGTCAGGAGGAGGCAGGTGAGGCTGGGGGTGAGGAGGATGCAGGGATCCTGGAGGCTGCAGGCAGGATGGAGGCAGCCGGGATGGTCCAGGTGATGCCCACCCAATCCACGCTGCCACACACGGCTGAGGCTGTCACATCCTCCACACACACAGGCCAGGGCACCGCCTGCGAATGCCAATGAGGCAGGACGGGGGTGTGTGGCAGCCAGCAGCCAATCACAGGCCGAGGAATTGGGGGCCAAGCCTGGAGGGAGGGGGAGATACAGCCCCTACATCACCTGAGACCCCCAGAGCCTCCATCACACAGCGACACGGTCACAATGAGTCCATCACACACAGATCTACACAATGTGTCCATCACACACAGATCTACACAATGTGTCCATCACACACAGATCCACACAATGTGTCCATCACACACAGATCTACACAATGTGTCCATCACACACAGATCTACACAATGTGTCCATCACACACAGACCTACACAATGTCTCCATCACACACAGATCTATACAATGTCTCCATCACACACAGATCTACACAATGTGTCCATCACACACAGATATACACAATGTGTCCATCACACACAGATCTACACAATGTGTCCATCACACACAGATCTACACAATGTGTCCATCACACACAGACCTACACAATGTCTCCATCACACACAGATCTATACAATGTGTCCATCACACACAGATCTACACAATGTGTCCATCACACACAGATCTACACAATGTGTCCATCACACACAGATATACACAATGTGTCCATCACACACAGATCTACACAATGTGTCCATCACACACAGATCTATACAATGTGTCCATCACACACAGACTCTACACAATGTGTCCATCACACACAGATCTACACAATGTCTCCATCACACACAGATCTACACAATGTGTCCATCACACACAGATTATCACAATGTGTCCATCACACACAGATCTACACAATGTGTCCATCACACACAGATCTACACAATGTGTCCATCACACACAGATCTACACAATGTCTCCATCACACACAGATCTATACAATGTGTCCATCACACACAGATCTACACAATGTGTCCATCACACACAGATCTACACAATGTGTCCATCACACACAGATCATACACAATGTGTCCATCACACACAGATCTACACAATGTGTCCATCACACACAGATCTATACAATGTGTCCATCACACACAGATCTACACAATGTGTCCATCACACACAGATCTAACAATGTGCCCATCACACACAGATCTATACAATGTGTCCATCACACACAGATCTCAAAAATTGTACGTCACAATTCCATCACACAGATCTACACAATGTGTCCATCACACACAGATCTACACAATGTGTCCATCACACACAGATCTACACAATGTGTCCATCACACACAGATCTAACAATGTGTCCATCACACACAGATCTACACAATGTGTCCATCACACACAGATCTAACAATGTGTCCATCACACACAGATCTATACAATGTGTCCATCACACACAGATCTACACAATGTGTCCATCACACACAGATCTACACATGTGTCCATCACACACAGATCTACACAATGTGTCCATCACACACAGATCTATACAATGTGTCCATCACACACAGATCTACACAATGTGTCCATCACACACAGATCTACACAATGTGTCCATCACACACAGATCTAACAATGTGTCCATCACACACAGATCTAACAATGTGTCCATCACACACAGATCTACACAATGTGTCCATCACACACAGATCTACACAATGTGTCCATCACACACAGATCTATACAATGTGTCCATCACACACAGATCTACACAATGTGTCCATACACACAGATCTACACAATGTGTCCATCAACACAGATCTAACAATGTTCCATCACACACAGATCTACACAATGTCTCCATCACACACAGATCTACACAATGTGTCCATCACACACAGATCTACACAATGTGTCCATCACACACAGATCTACACAATGTGTCCATCACACACAGATCTACACAATGTGTCCATCACACACAGATCTATACAATGTGTCCATCACACACAGATCTATACAATGTGTCCATCACACACAGATCTACACAATGTGTCCATCACACACAGATCTACACAATGTGTCCATCACACACAGATCTACACAATGTGTCCATCACACACACGATATACACCCTGCAGACCATCGCCTATTCCATACAGAGCATCACCAATTACACTATATGACATGCAGGAAGTCACTCACATCCCCCTACAAAGCATCTCCCATCTACACACAGCATCACTGTCACATTACACAACATCCCTCTGCAGGCATCACCCGCACACTACACAGATCCCCCTGCAGAGCACTGCCCGTTACCCTACATCAAACTGCAGAGCATTTCCCATCACACTACACAGCATCACTCTACAAATCATCACAACATCCCCTGCAGAGCATTGCCAGTCATACTACACAGCATCCCACTGCAGAGCGTCGCTCGTCACCCTACTCGTCACCCAGCAAGCATCGCCCTGTCAAGCATACAGCATCACACCACAGAGCATCGCTCCATCCCCATCACACTAGACAGCATCACTCTGCAGGCATCGCTCCATCACCCATCACGCTACACACCCATCACTCTGCAGCGCATCGCTCCATCCCCATCACACTACACAGCATCACTCTGCAGCGCATCGCTCCATCCCATCACACTACACAGCATCACTCTGCAGCGCATCGCTCCATCCCCATCACACTACACAGCATCACTCTGCAGCGCATCGCTCCATCCCCATCACACTACACAGCATCACTCTGCAGCGCATCGCTCCATCCCATCACACTACACAGCATCACTCTGCAGCGCATCGATCCATCCCCATCACACTACACAGCATCACTCTGCAGCGCATCGCTCCATCCCCATCACACTACACAGCATCACTCTGCAGCGCATCGCTCCATCCCCATCACACTACACAGCATCACTCTGCAGCGCATCGCTCCATCCCCATAACACTACACAGCATCACTCTGCAGCGCATCGCTCCATCCCCATCACACTACACAGCATCACTCTGCAGCGCATCGCTCCATCCCCATCACACTACACAGCATCACTCTGCAGCGCATCACTCCATCCCCATCACACTACACAGCATCACTCTGCAGCGCATCGCTCCATCCCCATCCCACTACACAGCATCACTCTACAGAACATCACATTACAACATCCCCCTGCTGAGCATTGCCCGTCATACTACACAGCATCCCACTGCAGAGCATCGCTTGTCACCCTACACAGCATTCCCCTGCAGAGCATCACCCTGTCAGCATACAGCATCACTCCACAGAGCATCACTCCATCCCAATCACACTACACAGCATCACTCTGCAGCGCATCACTCCATCCCATCACACTACACAATCACTCTGCAGCGCTTCGCTCCATCCCCATCACACTACACAGCACCACCCTGCAGCGCATCGCTACATCCCATCCCACTACACAGCATCACTCTGCAGTGCATCGCTCCATCCCCATCTTACTACATAGCATCACTCTGCAGCGCATCGCCCCATGCCCATCCCACTACACAGCATCACTCTGCAGCGCATCGCTCCATCCCCATCTTACTACATAGCATCACTCTGCAGCGCATCGCCCATGCCCATCACACTACACAGCATCACTCTGCAGCGCATCGCCCCATCCCCATCACACTACATAGCATCACTCTGCAGCGCATCGCTCCATCCCCATCACACTACTTAGCATCACTTTGTAGAGCATCGCTCCTTCGATCATCATACTACACAGCATCACTCTGCAGCGCATCGCTCCATCCCCATCACACTACACAGCATCACTCTGCAGCGCATCGCTCCATCCCCATCACACTACACAGCATCACTCTGCAGCGCATCGATCCATCCCCATCACACTACACAGCATCACTCTGCAGCGCATCGCTCCATCCCCATCACACTACACAGCATCACTCTGCAGCGCATCGCTCCATCCCCATCACACTACACAGCATCACTCTGCAGCGCATCGCTCCATCCCCATAACACTACACAGCATCACTCTGCAGCGCATCGCTCCATCCCCATCACACTACACAGCATCACTCTGCAGCGCATCGCTCCATCCCCATCACACTACACAGCATCACTCTGCAGCGCATCACTCCATCCCCATCACACTACACAGCATCACTCTGCAGCGCATCGCTCCATCCCCATCCCACTACACAGCATCACTCTACAGAACATCACATTACAACATCCCCTGCTGAGCATTGCCCGTCATACTACACAGCATCCCACTGCAGAGCATTGCTTGTCACCCTACACAGCATTCCCCTGCAGAGCATCACCCTGTCAGCATACAGCATCACTCCACAGAGCATCACTCCATCCCAATCACACTACACAGCATCACTCTGCAGCGCATCACTCCATCCCATCACACTACACAATCACTCTGCAGCGCTTCGCTCCATCCCATCACACTACACAGCACCACCCTGCAGCGCATCGCTACATCCCCATCCCACTACACAGCATCACTCTGCAGTGCATCGCTCCATCCCCATCTTACTACATAGCATCACTCTGCAGCGCATCGCCCCATGCCCATCCCACTACACAGCATCACTCTGCAGCGCATCGCTCCATCCCCATCTTACTACATAGCATCACTCTGCAGCGCATCGCCCCATGCCATCACACTACACAGCATCACTCTGCAGCGCATCGCCCATCCCCATCACACTACATAGCATCACTCTGCAGCGCATCGCTCCATCCCAATAACACTACACAGCATCACTCTGCAGCGCATCGCTCCATCCCAATCACACTACACAGCATCACTCTGCAGCGCATCACTCCATCCCCATCACACTACTTAGCATCACTTTGTAGAGCATCGCTCCTTCGTCATCATACTACACCGCATCCACCTGTAGAGCATTGCTCCATCCCCCTGCACAGCATCACCCATCACTACACAGTATCACTCTGCAGAGCATCACCTCGCCACTACATAGCATTCCCCTGCAGAGCATCGCTCATTACATTTCACTGCATCACCCTGCAGATCATCGCACCATCGCTCTGCAGTGCATTGGCCATCACACTACACAGCATCTGCCTGCAGCACATTGACCCAACCCCCTGCTGAGCATCTACCATCACACTACACAGCATCATTCTGCAGTGCATCGCCTGTCACACTACACAGCATCCCCTGCAGAGCATCGCCCATCACACTACACAGCATCATTCTGCAGTGCATCGCCTGTCACACTATACAGCATCCCCCTGAAGAGCATCGCCCCATCACACTACACAACATCCCCCTGCTGAGCATTGCCCTATCCCACTACAAAGTATCATCCTGCAGAGCCTCGCCCATCACATTACATAGCATTATCCTGCAGAGCATTGCCTGTCACAGTACACAGCATCACCAAGCAAAACATCGCCCGTTACACTACACAGCATCATTCTACAGAGTGACTAAGATACTTGCCAACTTTGATAGATTATGACAAATGCCTGGAGATGATGGTGATCAGTGACGTCCTCGGTCATCCCCCCCACCCAGACGGCAGAAATAACCTCAGCAATATGGCAGATTTTCCACATAAAATAAGAGTCCACAGGTCAACCATTGTGTTTATTCAAAACAAATAATTTCTCATTTACAACTTCATGATAATGTAACGAGAGGCACAAAGTCACCGTTACAGTGTGTACAGGGGGCAGTGTCAGCCGATTATAGGGTTCCTTGTCCCGCTCTCAGTACAAAATGTCTACAAGAATCAGCAGCAGCGGAAAACACTGATCTCAGCATCTGTCCCTGCACCGCCACCGGGGGGCGCCACCGGACCACAACATAGGAAAGTCTGATGAGCTGGAGGAGAATTGGGATCTCCATAAAGAAGAGAAGGATCGTGAAGGCTGGATACAGAACGTGCCTGGAAAACAGTATAGTAGTTATATTCTTGTATATAAGGGCAGTATTATAGTAGGTATATTCTTGTATATAGGGGCAGTATTATAGTAGTTATATTCTTGTACATAGGAGCAGTATTATAGTAGTTATATTCTTGTACATAGGAGCAGTATTATAGTAGTTATATTCTTGTATATAGGAGCAGTATTATAGTAGTTATATTCTTGTACGTAGGAGCAGTATTATAGTAGTTATATTCTTGTACATATGAGCAGTATTATAGTAGTTATATTCTTGTACATAGGAGCAGTATTATAGTAGTTATATTCTTGTACATAGGGGCAGTATTATAGTAGTTATATTCTTGTACATAGGAGCAGTATTATAGTAGTTATATTCCTGTACATAGGGGCAGTATTATAGTAGTTATATTCTTGTATATAGGAGCAGTATTATAGTAGTTATATTCTTGTACGTAGGAGCAGTATTATAGTAGTTATATTCTTGTACATATGAGCAGTATTATAGTAGTTATATTCTTGTATATAAGGCAGTATTATAGTAGTTATATTCTTGTACATAGGGGCAGTATTATAGTAGTTATATTCTTGTACATAGGAGCAGTATTATAGTAGTTATATTCTTGTATATAGGAGCAGTATTATAGTAGTTATATTCTTGTACATAGGAGCAGTATTATAGTAGTTATATTCTTGTACATAGGAGCAGTATTATAGTAGTTATATTCTTGTACATAGGAGCAGTATTATAGTAGTTATATTCTTGTACATAGGAGCAGTATTATAGTAGTTATATTCTTGTACATAGAGGCAGTATTATAGTAGTTATATTCTTGTATATAGGGCAGTATTATAGTAGTTATATTCTTGTACATAGGGGCAGTATTAAGTAGTTATATTCTTGTACATAGGAGCAGTATTATAGTAGTTATATTCTTGTACATAGGAGCAGTATTATAGTAGTTATATTCTTGTACATAGGAGCAGTATTATAGTAGTTATATTCTTGTACATAGGAGCAGTATTATAGTAGTTATATTCTTGTACATAGGAGCAGTATTATAGTAGTTATATTCTTGTACATAGGAGCAGTATTATAGTAGTTATATTCTTGTACATAGGGGGCAGTATTATAGTAGTTATATTCTTGTACATAGGAGCAGTATTATAGTAGCTATATTCTTGTATATAGGAGCAGTATTATAGTAGTTATATTCTTGTATATAGGAGCAGTATTATAGTAGTTATATTCTTGTATATAGGGGCTGTATTATAGTAGTTATATTCTTGTACATAGGAGCAGTATTATAGTAGTTATATTCTTGTATATAGGGGCAGTATTATAGTAGGTATATTCTTGTCCATAGGGGCAGTATTATAGTAGTTATATTCTTGTACATAGGAGCAGTATTATAGTAGTTATATTCTTGTATATAGGAGCAGTATTATAGTAGTTATATTCTTGTACATAGGAGCAGTATTATAGTAGTTATATTCTTGTATATAGGGGCAGTATTATAGTAGTTATATTCTTGTACATAGGGGCAGTATTATAGTAGTTATATTCTTGTACATAGGAGCAGTATTATAGTAGTTATATTCTTGTACATAGGAGCAGTATTATAGTAGTTATATTCTTGTACATAGGAGCAGTATTATAGTAGTTATATTCTTGTACATAGGACAGTATTATAGTAGTTATATTCTTGTATATAGGAGCAGTATTATAGTAGTTATATTCTTGTATATAGGAGCAGTATTATAGTAGTTATATTCTTGTACATAGGAGCAGTATTATAGTAGTTATATTCTTGTACATAGGGACAGTATTATAGTAGTTATATTCTTGTATATAGGAGCAGTATTATAGTAGTTATATTCTTGTACATAGGGGCAGTATTATAGTAGTTATATTCTTGTATATAGGGGCAGTATTATAGTAGTTATATTCTTGTATATAGGAGCAGTATTATAGTAGTTATATTCTTGTATATAGGGGCAGTATTATAGTAGTTATATTCTTGTATATAGGAGCAGTATTATAGTAGTTATATTCTTGTATATAGGAGCTGTATTATAGTAGTTATATTCCTGTATATAGGAGCAGTATTATAGTAGTTATATTCTTGTACATAGGAGCTGTATTATAGTAGTTATATTCTTGTACATAGGGACAGTATTATAGTAGTTATATTCTTGTACATAGGAGCAGTATTATAGTAGTTATATTCTTGTATATAGGGGCAGTATTATAGTAGTTATATTCTTGTATATAGGAGCAGTATTATAGTAGTTATATTCTTGTACATAGGGACAGTATTATAGTAGTTATATTCTTGTACATAGGGGCAGTATTATAGTAGTTATATTCTTGTATATAGGGCAGTATTATAGTAGTTATATTCTTGTACATAGGGAGCAGTATTATAGTAGTTATATTCTTGTACATAGAGGTAGTATTATAGTAGTTGTATTCTTGTACATAGGAGCAGTATTATAGTAGTTATATTCTTGTATATAGTGGCAGTATTATAGTAGTTATATTCTTGTATATAGGAGCAGTATTATAGTAGTTATATTCTTGTACATAGGGGCAGTATTATAGTAGTTATATTCTTGTATATAGGGGCAGTATTATAGTAGTTATATTCTTGTACATAGGGGCAGTATTATAGTAGTTATATTCTTGTATATAGGAGCAGTATTATAGTAGTTATATTCTTGTACATAGGAGCAGTATTATAGTAGTTATAGTCTTGTACATAGGAGCAGTATTATAGTAGTTATAGTCTTGTACATAGGGGCAGTATTATAGTAGTTATATTCTTGTATATAGGAGCAGTATTATAGTAGTTATATTCTTGTATATAGAGGCAGTATTATAGTAGTTATATTCTTGTACATAGGAGCAGTATTATAGTAGTTATATTCTTGTACATAGGGGCAGTATTATAGTAGTTATATTCTTGTATATAGGGGCAGTATTATAGTAGTTATATTCTTGTACATAGGAGCAGTATTATAGTAGTTATATTCGTGTACATAGAGCAGTATTATAGTAGTTATAGAAGTATAGAATATAATGTATATAATAACTTATCTTTAGGAGGTGACCTTTTGCTGTATGATTGATGTTATCAGTGTTGTGCAGTTTGCCCTGTGTCAGGTGTTCAGTAGATGTTCAGGAGCCGCCATCACTTACTGTATGTGATGTTCATCCTCCTACTCAGGTTTTGTAGCTGCTGATCTCTGAAATAAGAACAGAGAAGGGTCTGATAAGGACGCAGCAACTCAAGGAAACAGGAGCGGAGGAACTGATGTCAGTGAGTTTGTAGTGTTGATGCATGTAGGTGAGAGCTGGGGATAGAGGGATGGACGGAGGGATAGAGGGATGGACGGAGGGATAGAGGGATGGACGGAGGGATAGAGGGATGGACGGAGGGATAGAGGATGGACGGAGGGATAGAGGATGGACGGAGGGATAGAGGGATGGACGGAGGGATAGAGGGATGGACGGAGGGATAGAGGGATGGACGGAGGGATAGAGGGATGGACGGAGGGATAGAGGGATGGACGGAGGGATAGAGGGATGGACGGAGGATAGAGGGATGGACGGAGGGATAGAGGGATGGACGGAGGATAGAGGGATGGACGGGGAGGTGGAAGGATGGGGACATGGAAGGAGAAATCGAGGGATGGATGGAGAGATGGAGAGATATAGGGATGGACGAAAGGGGGTGGGGGGATGGGAGGATGGAGGGACGGATGAATGGAGGGATGGATGGAGGGGTGGATGAATGGATTGATTGAGGGAGGGATGGATGGAGCGATGGAGGATATAGGGATGGACGGAAGGGGGGTGGGGGGATGGAGGATGGAGGGACGGATGAATGGAGGGATGGATGGAGGGGTGGATGAATGGATTGATTGAGGGAGGGATGGATGGACTGAGGGAAGAATGGAGGGAAGAATGGATATTCACCTGCGTCTTGGCTGGTCCCGGTGGACTGCCGTCTTAGCTGGGACTGTCTATTAAAGGTGATTCCGCTGAATGTTTGGTCTATGAAGGAGTCCAGGTCTCTGACTTCCTCAGTGGCTGTAATAATGAGGGACAGATGAGATCCGGACATGTCATTGCCTTTGATGGAACAACACACGTCCTGTTAATACCGCCTGCTGGGTGTATGGCGCCTCCATACTCTGAGCTGTGGTCCATCAATGGAGGCAACAAATATAAACAGTGACCAACAATAAAAAGGATTGCACCGCACCCTGCCCAGAAGAGCTTACACTCTAATGAGGACAAACACATGACAAGCCATCTGTGTACAAGACGTATCTGAGCGGTGGATAGATGCCATGTCTGATATTAGCCCCCGGCCCGGCTCTAATAATGTGATAAGTCGGTTTCATTGTTTCCACTTCTAGGCCCAAGAAGCCTGAGGCAGCACCACCGACCCCGGGCACGCCGGACGCCGATCCTGCACTGTTTCCATGGAGACGATGTGGATCCAGTTCATCAAGGACATCGATGTCCTCATCACTCCAGATTCATTATTGTGTGTTTGTGTTTTGTTTCGTGGTTTCCCCATTTCTGTATTTTCTTCAAATGGTGAAGAAGGTTCATGAGTTCAATGAAAAAGCTCCATCACCGAATACTGAGGATGGAGGAGACGGGCGGTCACTGATTACCGAGGATGGAGGAGACGAGCGGTCACTGAATACTGAGGATGGAGGATACGGGCGGTCACTGAATACTGAGGATGGAGGAGACGGGAGATCACTGAATACTGAGGATGGAGGAGACGGGCGGTCACTGAATACTGAGGATGGAGGAGACAGGCGGTCACTGAATACTGAGGATGGAGGACACGGGCGATCACTAAATACTGAGGATGGAGGAGACGGGCGGTCACTAAATACTGAGGATGGAGGAGACGGGCGATCACTGAATACTGAGGATGGAGGAGACGGGCGGTCACTGAATACTGAGGATGGAGGAGACGGGCGGTCACTGAATACTGAGGATGGAGGAGACGGGCGGTCACTGTATACTGAGGATGGAGGAGACGGGCGGTCACTGAATACTGAGGATGGAGGAGACGGGCGGTCACTGAATACTGAGGATGGAGGAGACGGGAGATCACTGAATACTGAGGATGGAGGAGACGCGCAGTCACTGAATACTGAGGATGGAGGAGACGGGCGGTCACTGAATACTGAGGACGGAGGAGACAGGCGGTCACTGAATACTGAGGATGGAGGAGACGGGTGACCACTGAATACTGAGGATGGAGGAGACGGGCGGTCACTGAATACTGAGGATGGAGGAGACGGGCGGTCACTGAATACTGAGGATGGAGGAGACGGGCAGTCACTGAATACTGAGGATGGAGGAGACGGGCGGTCACTGTATACTGAGGATGGAGGAGACGGGCGGTCACTGAATACTGAGGATGGAGGACATGGGCGGTCACTGAATACTGAGGATGGAGGAGACGGGCGGTCACTGAATACTGAGGATGGAGGAGACGGGCAGTCACTGAATACTGAGGATGGAGGAGACGGGCGGTCACTGTATACTGAGGATGGAGGAGACGGGCGGTCACTGAATACTGAGGATGGAGGAGATGGGCGGTCACTGAATACTGAGGATGGAGGAGACGGGCAGTCACTGAATACTGAGGATGGAGGAGACGGGCGGTCACTGAATAGTGAGGATGGAGGAGACGGGCGGTCACTGAATACTGAGGGGATTATATTTGTCCTTTCTTCAGTCACTTTGCATTTTGTTAGTTGATAAATGTAAACTATTAACTCTTCTATTCCTGAAATCTTCTTACTTTCCAGACCTACCTAAGACGTTTGCCCAGTACGGTTATGACGCATTTATGGATATCATGTCTCTTACCTTCGGTGCTGGCCGCGCTCCTGACTTCAACCCCAGGATTGGACTGGAAAGAAAGGAGTAATGCAAAAAGCATTAAATATATTGATGAGGACTCGGTGAGTGCAGATGTAGCAGAGCTGACTTTGTTCTTTTTCTCAAGCCACAATGCTACTGTGATATATTTATCAGCAGTTTGATGTAGAATTATAAGACAGTTACCCTATTTTGGGAACATTAGCCTAATAATGGGGTGCAGGGTAACCCTGGTCTATGACATTACCCTTGTCCTATGTCCGTGCTGAGATCGTACCTTACTCATCCAGTCTCTGAGTCCTCGATTAAAATCTGACTGCTTTTCCCGAACCACAGGAGTATCTGAGGAACGCCGGCTACAAGACAGACAATGTCTTACTGTTTAGGGGTGTACAAGAGAGCGGGGGCAGGTGTAAGAGGGAGGATGCGGGTGTAAGAGAGCTGGAAGCCAAGCGCAAGATCTGGGGGCCGAGCGCAACAAACGTGCGTGGCGGCCGAGCGGTAGGAAATGTGCGGGGGGGGCCGGGCGTAAGAAAAGAGCGGGGGGGCCGGGCGTAAGAAAGAGCGGGGGGGCCAGGCGTAGAGCGGGGGGGCCGGGCGTAAGAAAAGAGCGGGGGGGCCGGGCGTAAGAAAAGAGCGGGGGGGCCGGGCGTAAGAAAAGAGCGGGGGGGCGGCGTAAGAAAGAGCGGGGGCCGGGCGAAGAAAAGAGCGGGGGGGCCGGGCGTAAGAAAAGAGCGGGGGGGCCGGGCGTAAGAAAAGAGCGGGGGGGCCGGGCGTAAGAAAAGAGCGGGGGGGCCGGGCGTAAGAAAAGAGCGGGGGGCGGGCGAAGAAGACGGGGGGCCGGGCGTAAGAAAAGAGCGGGGGGGGCCGGGGCGTAAGAAAAGAGCGGGGGGGGGGGGGCCGGGCGTAAGAAAAGAGCGGGGGGGGGGCGTAAGAAAAGAGGGGGGGGGGGGGGGGCCGGGCGTAAGAAAAGAGCGGGGGGGGGGGGCCGGGCGTAAGAAAAGAGCGGGGGGGGGGGGGGGCCGGGCGTAAGAAAAGAGCGGGGGGGCCGGGCGTAAGAAAAGAGCGGGGGGGCCGGGCGTAAGAAAAGAGCGGGGGGGGCCGGGGCGTAAGAAAAGAGCGGGGGGGGCCGGGCGTAAGAAAAGAGCGGGGGGGCCGGGCGTAAGAAAAGAGCGGGGGGGCCGGGCGTAAGAAAAGAGCGGGGGGGCCGGGCGTAAGAAAAGACGGGGGGAGGGGGGGGGCCGGGCGTAAGAAAAGAGCGGGGGGGGGGGGGTGGGCGTAAGAAAAGAGCGGGGGGGGGGGGCCGGGCGTAAGAAAAGAGCGGGGGGGGGGGGGGGCCGGGCGTAAGAAAAGAGCGGGGGGGGGGGGCGGGCGTAAGAAAAGAGCGGGGGGGGGGGGGGGGGGGGGGGGGGGGGGGGGGGGGGGGGGGGGGCCGGGCGTAAGAAAAGAGCGGGGGGGCGCGGGCGTAAGAAAAGAGCGGGGGGGCCGGGCGTAAGAAAAGAGCGGGGGGGCCGGGCGTAAGAAAAGAGCGGGGGGGCCGGGCGTAAGAAAAGAGCGGGGGGGCCGGGCGTAAGAAAAGAGCGGGGGGGCCGGGCGTAAGAAAAGAGCGGGGGGGCCGGGCGTAAGAAAAGAGCGGGGGGGCCGGGCGTAAGAAAAGAGCGGGGGGGCCGGGCGTAAGAAAAGAGCGGGGGGGCCGGGCGTAAGAAAAGAGCGGGGGGGCCGGGCGTAAGAAAAGAGCGGGGGGGCCGGGCGTAAGAAAAGAGCGGGGGGGCCGGGCGTAAGAAAAGAGCGGGGGGCCCGGGCGTAAGAAAAGAGCGGGGGGGCCGGGCGTAAGAAAAGAGCGGGGGGGCCGGGCGTAAGAAAAGAGCGGGGGGGGCCGGGCGTAAGAAAAGAGCGGGGGGGCCGGGCGTAAGAAAAGAGCGGGGGGGCCGGGCGTAAGGAAAGAGCGGGGGGGGGCCAGGCGTAAGAGAGAGCGGGGGGGGGGGGGCGAGCGTAAGAGAAAGTGAGGGGGCCGAGCGTAAGAGAAAGCGGGGGGGGGAAGCGAAGGGTAAGAACGGGGGGCCAGGCGTAAGAGAGAGCCAGGGGCCGAGTGTAAGAGAGTGGGGCAACATAAAGATAAGAGACATAATGGAGCAGAGCAGAAGTCTCTGTACACTGTATATGGGGTTATATAGGGGTGCCTGTATATTGCTGACCTCTTCCGGATGGACACCATGGTCTCCTGGATCACCTGCAGCCACCTCGTCCTCTCCTCGTTGCTGCTCGCCGCCTGACGAAGGAAACCGAAGAGTCAGACCCTGGATATCGCTCCGCCGCACCGTACAGCCTATACACTGACACATCCTTCACATATACGAGTGTTATCCTTCTTCCCATGTTAGTGCAGATAAATGTATTCTATTGTTCCTTGTTATCAGCCATATCATACCATTGTCTCCACCAGTTATATTTACCAGTAAAATGACTTTTCCGCTGCGCAGGGTCATCTCCAGGGTGAACCGGGATCCCGATGTAGCCGCACTGACCAGCGAGAGCACCTGCTCCGAGCACAGGGGACACCATTAGGAGGGATGGTAATGATGATATTAATGAATGGACTCCCTGCAATACTCACCTCCCGCACGTCTATGGTGCCCCAGAGCTCCCCCTGCAGGAAGAACATCAGGGTCATTACATGATGGGAAACTGCAGACCATCTTGCCCTGATGAAGGGACTAGAGCTGAGCCGCAATACCGCACACAACCAGGAGGCAGTGGTGGCGCTAGAACAGAGCAGCCAATCCTCAACAATCCCTTTCAGTTTTGGGTTTCTTACCTCCTTGTCATTACTTCCTCGCATCTTGAAGTACGAAAGCTTCGTCCCATTAAGTATAAACTGGTACGTCCTCCATTGGAATTTCTGCCCGGGTGCAAGAAAATAAATAAATATATAATATACCGCACATGGAAATCTTTACCACCGATACACAAGAGCTGACAATCTATACAGGTCTCTAAACTGCTCCATAACACATGGACACAGCTGAAATAGTGGATAAGAGGGGTCCCCTAAAAGTGCCAATTAGGAGGGGGAAAAAAACATAAGCTCCACCCCCTGGACTCCTCGAATAGTCAGGGCTTAGATAAGAGTCTAGTGAACCCTCTCACCTCACCAGCACCATACTGGGGCATGTAGCTACTTTTAACTCCCGGATGACACTCATGCCTGATGTCTATGTGGCAGAACTGTAATTCCACACCCAACCAGCGGACGGGGATGGCACTGTTTCTAGATAAAAGCAGCCATGTTTCTGTAATCTAGAAAAACCCCTTTATATATATCAGTCACAGATCAGTGACTTCAGCCGAGCTGCATTGTCTGTTGGTGTCTGAAATCCTTTGCCCATCTCATCAGAGACCTCACCGTGCTTTACACTGCAGCTCTGCTCTCTGATTAATGCAGCTCTGGAAAAAATTAAAAAGTTCAGTTTCTCGATTTTTCTTTTAGGCATAATAGTAAAATTACATTGTTGTTTTATTCATAAACTACTGACAGCAGTTCGAATGCAAAGCTAAATGTTTTATTTGAGCAATGAGAAATCGTCAACATAATAAAAAAGAAACATCAGGACTCAAATGATACAAAGAAAACAAGTTCATATTCTCTAGAAACAAATACACATGTTATAACTCGGAAGAGTTCAGAATAATACTTGGTGAATACCATGGTCCTGGAGATTGGTGGTATGACAGGCTGATGGTTCTTGTATCCACATTAACCTAAGACCCTGTCATGGCCAGTCCAATCTCCAGACCTGAACCCCATTGAAAACCTCTGGAATGTAATCAAAAGGAAGATGAGTCACAATCCCATCAAACAAAGAACTGCTTACATTTTGTGCCAGGATGGCATAAGGTCACCCAAAAGCAGCGTGAAGACTGGTGGAAAGCGGCCAAGACGCAAGAAAGCTGATTACAAATCATGGGTATTCCACCAAATATTGATTTCTGAACTCTTCCGAGTTATAACATGAGTTTGTTTTTCTAGATGAATATGATCTTGTTTTCTTTGCATTAGTTTTTGACATTATTCTCATTTGCTGCAAATAAATACAACATTTTTAGCTTTGAATTTCGGAGACGTGTGTCTGTAGTTTCATAGAATAAAGGAACAATGTACATTATACTCAGAAATATACCAATAAAGAGAAAGATCACAGAAACTGAACAATTTCCTCACCAGATTTTGCCGCCTCTTCTCCAGGATCCCAGACATCTGGGGTTGCCCATTGTGGTCCATGTCTTCAGGTGACCCAAACCTCAGCTCATCTGGCGCAGTGGCAGCTGCACCCGATATCTGACCTGGCAGCTGTCTCGATATGACTGGCAGCAGCTCCTCGATATCTGATCTGGCAGCAGTGGCAGCTCCTCGATATCTGACCAAACAGTGGCAGCTCCGATATGACTGGCCAGCTGGCAGCTCGATATCTGATCTGGCAGCAGTGGCAGCTGCTCGATATCTGATCTGGCAGCAGCGGCAGCTCCTCGATATCTGACCTGGCAGCAGCGGCCCCTCGATATCTGACCTGGCAGCAGTGGCAGCTCCTCAATATCTGACCTGGCAGCGGTGGCGCTCTGGCGGGGAATCCTGCACCCGGATGGCCGACAGCTCCCTGAACTTTGCTTTCTTCCTTGTAGTAATTGCTTCTATCAAAGTTCACCTTCTTCGCTCGGAGCGGGGAAATCTGTGATGTCACAGCGAGGTCAGCGGGATCCGGTTACATAATTGCGGATTATCCGTCCGCTGCCGCAGATGAATGATTGATGAGTGCGGTGTAAATAATCCTGCCCTCATTGAGCCATTATATACAAGATCTCCACTTGCCGTCAGTGAATGGAAACTTCTTTACATCTAGAGGCTGAAAGGTGCTGCGGACACAGTGACTCTCCCTGAGACACTGTGACGAGGTCTGCAGCTGTGAAGCAGCTCCCGCTTGTATTGAGATCTGCAGTATGTGCCTATTCACTGACAGCAAGCAGAGCTCCAGAAAATGGAAGGGGATTGACTCCAAAAAGTCACCAAACTTTTCACTTTGCATTGATTAAAGTGATCCTGCACCCGGGGCCATCCGCTCCACATCGGAGGTCAGCGGGGCCGGATCACCCCTTTAAGTGGTTAGAATGTGTTCTTTATCCAAACCCCTTTAATAGGAGTCGTTCACCCCGAAATCCCTACAAAATCCTGGTAGGGAACATGATGATAGAAAGAAAAAAAAAAGCATGTAACTTCATATACAAATAAAGTGCTCAGCACTATGGGCGGGGCCAGAAGCACTCCACCTGACTCCGCCCCTGAACTGCTAGTCAGTTAACAGTGCTCAGGGGGCCTCATTTGCATATGGCCGTAAACAAATGTTTTGTCCAAAATGATCCAGCGGATTTATTAACTAAAGATCCGGCTCCAATTAGTGCAATGTTTACTGAGAGATTCACAGCAGACGGACTTCCTGTAAATGGTTTCCCTGCAGCCACCACTAGGGGGAGCTCAGACCAACTGCGTTATTATAGGCTCAGTCTGCAGTCAGCTCTCGAGCTCCCCTAGTGGTAGCTGCAGGTAGAGCAGACTATCATTGCACTATCGACGCGCTCCACCTGCTAGAGATAATCAGACTCATTTGCCACATAACTCCTCACATATCTGTAGTAAATGCAGATTATTCCTGAAAGGCTCTGTGCTGCTGATAACATTGCCTGCCTATATACACACTAGGTGCTGCTGAGTCTGTGGTCTGCATCCTGCCCAGACACAGGTGACATTGGTTTCTTCATCAAGTCCACAGCGGCCACCAATCCACCCCCCCAAACATCTGCAGGGACAGACCCTCGGCGAGATCCTGCGACGACCAGACGACGCCACACAATCTGCAATGAGCCGAGAACTACAACTCCCATCATGCTGTACATTGGTAACACGCAGCTGTAAAGTGAACAATATATCTAATGCACTATACACCAGCCCTCCTGCTTTATGAATCAGAAGGCTGCACTTCACAGCAGCACAGAGCATTTCAGGAGAGGAGAGGCAGTGAACTGAAAGCTGCATATTAAAGTACAGAGGATTTCAGAAGAGGCCCCGGGGCTGATCTTAGGGAAGGCAGTTGAGGGGTTATTGGAGACTAATGGAGGTCAGACCGAGTTCCCAGCAACACAATTTCAGATGATATGTGAGGCACCAAGTTCACCCTGGTAAAGATCCCCATTCATAACTCTAGCTGAGCCCCAGTGGTTGCAGTGGGGAGAGGCTTCATATCTATGTATACCAGCCACCCTCTTCCCCATTATGTATGCCCCCCTCCAAGGGTCATCTCAGCCCTCCTCACCTGGTGTCATGTCAGCCCATGCAGTAATGTATGCCCCCCCTTCCAGCCCAAGGTCATGTACGTTCCCCCTCCTGCCCTCCAGGGGTCATGTATGCCCCACACCCCCCAGGTCATGTGAGGTCAGCCCCCCCCGGGGTCATGTAAGTCCCCTCTCCAGCCCTCTCGGGGTCATGTATGCCCCTGCCGCCCATCCCCCAGCCCTCCCGGGGTCATGTGAGGTGAGCCCCCACCTCTAGCACCCCGGGGTCATGTCCACCCCCCTCCAGTTATACAGACGACAGAACATTAGAATCCAGCGCTTTCTTTAAAATTGATTTATACACAATTAGATTTTGTGAAAAATCGTCCATTCATGTGAGACTGTACACGGCTGAGCGCCTGGTCCGGGGGTCCGCACTGTGTATCCGGGGACCCCCGTGTTTCTGCAGAGTCACGTCAGATTAGTTCATTAGGATTTTTTTTTTTTTTTTTTAAAGCCGCCGTCTCCACTTTGGTTTTGGATCCGCTTCATTGAGTTTACGGATCCTTCACTCAATCCTGTCCTCCAGTCACAGCCAAAGCTGCAGCTCAGGAAACATCCCAGAATGCACAGGACAGCAGGAAGGGGGGGAGGGGATACAGACACGGAGCTGCCGCGTGGGAGCTCTGTGAGTGCAGCTTCGGCTGTGACTGGAGTATAAGGCATGGCTCACAGCGGCGCTCCACTGTACATGCTGTGAATGCAGGAGTCCAACACGGGGGGGGGGGGGGAAAAAAAAGTTTAATAAAATAAAAAAAAAGAATCAGGACACGGCCCTGTTCCCTTGTCAGTTTCCGAGCAGAAGGGGTTAAAAGTGTCAGTGGCGGGCGGCGGCTCCTCGTGCGGTGGATGCTCTTCGGTCCGCGGCGGTGCGGGGGCAGCACCGGTTATTTGCTGCGCAGCAGCGCTTTGTAGAGGGTGAATCCTACGACAGCGGCGACTGTGGCTCCCAGCGCCACCCGCAGCCAGAAGGAGGCAGTGCTGAGCTCCGCGTCGTGCAGGTGCCTGCGGGGGAGACAGAGGCGTCAGGACACAAGGAAGGAAAATCAGCACCGTGACCACTCCGGAGGGTCAGCGCTACAGCGTGAGGACCCCGCAAACAGCTCCACATAGCTCAGCTTCCGCGTCAGACTATAGGGTTAAGCTGCTCACAGTCCCCCGGGCATTAGTCTGGATCTTAATGACTTTTACCGCTACTCCCTATAAATCAATGCCCCGAGGTGGCGTCCAATACTCACGGAAAGGCGGCGGCCGTGGCCAACTTGTTGTAGATGACTTTGTCCACGGAGCCCTGGCAGCTGAAGTGGTACGGTGCGGCAGCCGGTGCTTGTGGCAGAATTCGGCAGGGGAGATCCCGTGCTGCTGCTTCACCTCTCCTTGGTCCCATTTACACCCCACAAACATGCAGGGCGTCTGACTGTCCATGTAATGTTGCTGGAAGAGAGGAGACCCCGAGGACGACATAAATAGAGAGACTACACCAGTAATCCGGCACCCAATAATCCGGAATCTACTAATCAGGAGGGGAGGGGTACGACCAGTGGGATTACTCGATTCTGTCCTCAATTGCTCTTGCTGGGAAGCCCGATAGTCTGTAATCCCCCCAGCACCCGGGCACACACCTTGTAGATACTGGCGCAGTAATTGAAGGATTTGGGGTCAGTGACATCATACATCAGACAGGCGACATCACAAGCGGCATCTGACTGTTTCAGGAACTCCGTGTCCACGTCCACCTCAAAGAGCTGAAAGAAGCAATAAGTCAGTGCACCCCCCGATTCTGAAGAAGGCGTGAAATCAGATGTTTCCCCCGTACTTTACACTGCAGCTTCACTTTATTATTTATACTTCAGGCTGCGACAATGGCGGCAGCAGAGGGAGAGCGCTGGGCGGAAATCATAACTGCTGCACAACAACTCCCAGCAAGACCGCGGGCGAGGGGGAGATTCTGTCCCAAGTGCCTCACTGTCACATTCATTTATTTTTAAGGTCACTACTTTACTTGCGGTCAGTGAATAGAAACATCCCGTTATGTCCGGCCAAAACAGGTGCAGACAACAAAGTCAGGACGAGATTACCTGCACCGATACATTGTAACGAGCAGTCAGCACAAAGATGTGTTTATTAACAAAATATTGGATGAGACTGTAACAAACCCTCAGCTGTGACACATTTATTAAGCCAAGAAAGGGATTCAGTCTCTGGATGTTCTCAGAAAGCAGAGATGTTATAAACGACAACGCATCGCAACGTCTCATTATATGGAAAGTGGCAGGTAAGGAAGGCCAGGACGGATGTGTTTTCTGGAGTATGCACTTAGGTATTGAGACAATTACAGCTCATGGCCGTGAAGATGGGGCGGCGCGCTCCCAGACATGCTACCAGATTGGAGGACAAAGCGGCGCGCTCGCACACGCCAGGACGGGGCCGGGCGCTCGCACACGCCAGGACGGGGCCGGGCGCTCGCACACGCCAGGACGGGGCCGGGCGCTCGCACACGCCAGGACGGGGCCGGGCGCTTGCACACGCCAGGACGGGGCCGGGCGCTCGCACACGCCAGGACGGGGCCGGGCGCTCGCACACGCCAGGACGGGGCCGGGCGCTCGCACACGCCAGGACGGGGCTGGGCGCTCGCACGCGCCAGGACGGGGCCGGGCGCTCGCACGCACGAGGACGGGGCCGCGCGCTCGCACGCACGAGGACGGGGCCGCGCGCTCGCACGCACGAGGACGGGGCGGCACGCTTGCTGCTGCACTTACAATGAGATACTTCTCCTGGCCGCCCACAAGCACCGTGTTGATGGAGTAGAAGGACGGCTCTCTGAGGGTCCGCAGCTGCTCCTGAGGATGGAGAACACGACACGTCACAGGGGCCCGGAGCGATGGCGTGTGGAATAAGGAAGCAGAATATTATGACCGTGGCTGAGAAGCTTCGTCATGGAGCCGGCAGATAACAGGCACCAGAGATAAGTGGGGCTGAAGGTCACCGCCGCCGCTGAACATGACCCACATACAACCACAGCATCTGATAACAGAGGAGGGTCTGCAGCCTCTCCCCTCCGCTAGTGATCACTGTTATCTGCCGGTCTATGTCTCCGCTTCCTGTATATGATGGAGACAATGGCTTGTAATACCCCACTCCCCCTCACCTCCAGGTTCTGCCCCAGGAACGCCCGCAGGAAGGCAGATTTACCCGTCCCGCGGGGGCCGATCACTTTACATAAGAAAACGTTTCTCTGCGTCTGCCCCTTCTCCAAGTCGATCCGCTTTTCCCGCGTCACTGAGACAAACAAGAAGAGGCGTCCAGCAATAATACCCAATAGAGGGACAGCGCCCCCCACAGATGAACTCAGCGTCTGCTGGTCGGAACAAAGCCCCTAGATCGTGCAGACGGGCAATGGCAGTCATCGATCTCAGCCCAGACCTGACCTGACCTACCTGTGAGCGCCTGTGTCTGGCTGTCCTGCTCACACAGGATCGGATACCCCAAATAGCCCAGATGTTCCAGGCAGCGATGGACGTCCAGATAGGCCACTAACCTGTGAGGAAGAAGAGGAGGACACTGCAGGAGCTGGAGGACGATGGGGACACAAGAGACAGAGTGGAGAACTTACGTCCACTGGCACATGAAGCCGTGGAGGGGGAGCAGGCCGCTCTCTGCCAGGCACACCGTGCTGCTCAGCTCCGGGCCCCAGGGGGTGTACGGGAAGACGCTGAAGAAGCTCTGCAGCTCCGAGCGACTCAGGGATCCATCACCGTCCTGAGGACAAAGCAGGAGGATCACACAGGGGTCAAGGAGCAGAAGAGGGGAGAGCGGGAGGATCAGACAGGGGTGGAGGAGCAGAAGAGGGGAGAGCGGGAGGATCAAACAAAGGTCGAGGAGCAGAAGAGGGGAGAGCGGGAGGATCAGACAGGGGTAGAGGAGCAGAAGAGGAGAGAGTGGGAGGATCAGACAGGGGTGGAGGAGCAGAAGAGGGGAGAGCGGGAGGATCAGACAGGGGTAGAGGAGCAGAAGAGGAGAGAGTGGGAGGATCAGACAGGGGTCAAGGAGCAGAAGAGGGGAGAGCGGGAGGATCAAACAAAGGTCGAGGAGCAGAAGAGGGGAGAGCGGGAGGATCAGACAGGGGTAGAGGAGCAGAAGAGGAGAGAGTGGGAGGATCAGACAGGGGTGGAGGAGCAGAAGAGGGGAGAGCGGGAGGATCAGACAGGGGTAGAGGAGCAGAAGAGGAGAGAGTGGGAGGATCAGACAGGGATGAAGGAGCAGAAGAGGGGAGAGCGGGAGGATCAGACAGGGGTGGAGGAGCAGAAGAGGGGAGAGCGGGAGGATCAGACAGGGGTGGAGGAGCAGAAGAGGGGAGAGCAGGAGGATCAGACAGGGGTGGAGGAGCAGAAGAGGGGGCACACTGTGATCAGGGTCACCCACACTAAAACTAAGGAAAGAGGGGCCCAAATTGTGATCCCTTTAACCAGAAGCAAAGCCAATGTCCCCAGCCTCAGGGCATCACGTTCTGCTCCTCACCAGATCGTGCTTCTCGAAAATCTTCTGGAGGAATTGATAGCCAAAATGATTGATCTCCGTGGAGGAGTCATGGGGGACACGCAGCCTGTTGAGGAAACAAGAAGAATGGAGGTGAAGATATGATCAACATGGACACTGGGGACACAGAGTTATGCCCCAACTTGCCCCCACGCCTGGCGAGGAGACCTGAGTGACAACCCCAGAGGATGAGCTTCTCCACAGTCAGACGTTTATTAAGCAGTCCTGGCCGTGTTGTTACGGGGAGCGGCTGGTGAAGGGTTAATGAATAGTTGGCAGCGGGCGCCGTCCCGTCTGCCGTGAGCAGATTTTCCCCGCAGATGCTGCATTTAGCCGCGTGCTCCGTGATGGCACAATAAAGTCTGTTCTCAGCTAAGAGCCTGCTGGCGCGGAGGCAGAGCGGACCCGGAGCGGGGCGGCAGCGAGAAGATAGCGGAGCCGTGCTGGGAGAGACGCCAAAAATACTGCCGCAACGGGAAGATGAGATACAGGGGCTGTTTGTAGGGTCCTCACACAGCACCTCATAGCTCAGCTTCCAGCACCCTGATCAGTAGGATTTAGGAGCTCTTCCCATAGATGTCATTTCTACAAGTCTGGTAGGTGGGGGCTATACAGATTCTTTAGATCAAGGGCAAGAAGGCAGACGAGGGACCTAAAGCCAGCGACAGACACTCACGGGGGGTAGAGGTAGTCATCAGTGAGCTCCAGCGTGTCATCATAGCCAAAGCGTCGCAGGATGGTCCATGTGGTCTCGTGGCGCCCCGCTGGATGAAGAGGGTATTGAGGAAGAGGAAGCCTGGGAGTAAAAAGCAAAAGCTCTCAGTGGGGCGCATTGTTTGCTCACATGGTACACGGCTCGTCATGTCTCCCCATCCCCACACGCTCAATCTGATACGATATCATCTTTATCTCTTAGGGTACCTTTACACGCCGCTACTGGAGGATGGATACAACCCGCTACTTCACGTGCACGAGCACGCTCAAACGGTTACAAACGGGAAACGCACCACCTTTACACGCCGCCACAAGGTGCGCTACGCTACGCTACATCTACAGCTAGATACATCGCCGGGTGTCTCAAGTAGCCATCTGTAGCTCATCTCACCTCATTTACACACCGCTACAACCAGCTACTATGGGCGGACCTGGTGCAACAGGGACAGCACATAGGCGTGCTACAATTGTGGATTACGAGCCGTCCGTACGCTGATACGACAAAGCAATAATACCATGATTGGCCAGGCAGCGCAGGAGGCTGATTAATACTTGACGCTCGAGCAATTGTGTAGTGTGACTCGTCAGCTCCTTAAATATGCCGCCCTATGCAGCGACAACCAATCGCAACGCAGGAGCTTCCTCCAATGATCGCTGAAGGGGCGCAGTATCCCGGAGGCTGTGTCACGCCCCAGCTACATACCAGGTACATCGCCTGGTGTATAGACATCCCTTCTGTAGCTTCTTTACACGCCGATACAGGTCGCTACAATCGGCTTTGTAGCCATCTGTTTTCGAGCAGTGCTCGGAAACAGATGTATCTATTTCCGGCTGTCACGTCCTGTCTTCACACGCCGCTACTACGGGCTATATTGACGCTACAAGCTACATTTGTAGCCTGTAGCGGGTTGTATCCATCCTCCAGTAGCGGCGTGTAAAGGTACCCTTAGGGTACCATCACACAGTGCGACGGCCCCGGAGATGTCGGCGGCGACGGGCGGGAGCGCACACGTTTTTGGCGCTCCCCCAGCGTCGCCGACCCAGATTACATGGGGCGACACCTCCGGTGACGCCCCAGCGATCTGACAGGCGGCATTGCCGCCGGGGTGTCTCAAAACCCCAGTGGCGATGCAGTACAATGGAAGCCTATGGCTTGCATCGCCCGTCAGGTCGCAGGCGGCCGGTTACATGGGGTGATGTGTGCACATCACCCCAGATCGGCCACCTGGTTTCAGAGCACTGCAGGCAACCACTAAAAGGTGTCGCCATCGCCTATTTAAATTAGGCGATGCAGGGGCGATATCGGTGCCGACAGGCCACGCCCCTGCATCGCCCAAGAAATCGGCGGTGCCGTTGCCACGAGTGACGGTACCTTTATCCTTACAAGGTAATTTACCTATAAACCTGATCATTTCCCCCATAGAGCTGCTTTCACATTGCATTTTTTAAGGATCCGTGGCTGTCCGTTGTAAAACAGAGCCACGGATCTGATTTGGCCCCCATGTATATCTATGGGGATCGGATCGGATCGGATTTGGCCTAATTGCCATCCGATTTGTGTCCGATTTTTTGCTATACCCAAAATCAGTGGAGAATGCCCTGATTTTGGGCACAGAAAAAAATCGGACACAAATCGGATCCTACAAAAGTGGATGGCAATTAGGCCAAATCAGATCCGATCCTCGGCCTTTAACATGGGGGCTTATGGAGCACAGGTCTGAGGAAACACAGGATCGTTCCTCGGACCTGATTTTAGTGTACGGAGCATGCTCAGTACACAAACTGCTCCAAACTATCTAATTTCACTTCTGCAATGTATATACATACATTGCAGAAGTGAAATGTAGCAAAAGAAAGGGTTAAAAATAAAAATCTCTATGCTCACCTGTCAAGCGATCGGGTCACATGAGCGGTAACTGCGGTCATGTGACCCGATGACGCTGCCGGGTTTTGACATCACGACAGGTCCTACAGGCATCAGGAGGTGCTGGAGGCGTCGGTGAATCGCCAGACAGGTGAGCATAGAGATTTTTTTTATTTTTAACCCTTTCCTTTACTACATTTGACTTCCACAATGTATGTATATGCATTGCGGAAGTGAAAGGTCCCGCACAGCTCTGTGTACGGACCCATGATAATCACGGACCGGGACACAGAGAAGGTCACCTCCTCTGGTGTCCGTTCCTGTCCGTGAGTTCCTACAAAAAGTAGGCTCCCACGGACAGAAAAAAATATGTGACGTGAAACCAGCCTAAGTGCAAAACAGGCTATACCCTCCCACCATGCTCTGTCGTTGTGTACACAGCTCCTGTGTGGAGCTCCAGGGCAGCAACCTTCATCCAAAGCATCAAGAATCTCCCGTTTCGGGATCCAGGTGCACCGTACTGTGCAAATCAATCATTGCACTATAGGACGGGACAATTCATTACTGTATTTTCTACATGTCTCCATGGTAACAGACCACAAACCCCAAATTGTCAGATCCCACAGTCACATGTTACCATGCACGACTACAAGCGTCCGGCAACCCAGAGCGTCATTACAGCCTGAAAGCATGGAAACACGCAAGTCTGCACAGGAGCCGAAGACACAAAATCGTAGAAGATCTTGGACTGCGAATGTTTGCAGAATCGCCTGCCACCTCTGCCCGCAGCCTCCCATCTCACCGCTCAGCGTCAGCCCGTTGTCCCGCACTCCGTCCGCTGTATTCTTCCTGACGACCATCTTCACATCTTCCATGGCCTGAGGTACCAAGGGGTTCCCGAAACAGGACTGCTACCTCCAGGAGAGAGCGAGACAGCAATCAGAAGACCAAAGGGGCTACTGGTGTATACAGATAAAAGGGTCGTACACCCCGGGGCGGGGGAACAACCGAAAGTGTAGGCAGCTATGGAGATTGGCGCACAGAGACAGGTCAGGGTGCAGCGGTGGAGGGCTGAACACCCCATATAATGAGTGCAGGCAGCTATGGAGATCAGGGGGTCAGAGAGAGTGGAACAAGTCAGGGTGAGATACCTGGAAATAGTTCAGCTCGTCGTCACTTAGGATCTGATTGTTGTCTTGGTCTGAGATGGTGAATATTCGGGTCAGCGCCTTCCTGCACTGCGGCCGGAGCTGGAGGAGAGTCAAATATAAGCAGACATCACACGCTGCCCCAACCCCTCATCTGTGTGGCCCCTGTACCCTGCCTGCAGGCGCTCTTCTGCCCACCATTATGCTGGCAGATGATTGTATGGCACCAGACATGCGCCATCTACACACAGTTGGGAGGTCCACACCCGTCACCTGTCACCCTGCTATTCTGGTGCCGTTTACCTGCTTCTCCTCTGGGTCGTACAGGGGGGCGGTGGGGTGAAGAACTGCTTTCTGGGCGTAGTAGAAAACTTCGGAGATGTTCTTGAGGTTCCTGGCCGAACACTGGAGGATGGAGAAACCAGGCAGTGACTCAGACGTAACAGCTCATATACATAGATAGCGGTGTAATGCTATGTGATAGCGGTGTAATGCGTGTGATAGCGGTGTAATGCTACGCGATAGCGGTGTAATGCTATGTGATAGCAGTGTAATGCTATGTGATAGCAGTGTAATGACATGCGATAGCGGTGTAATGCTATGTGATAGCGGTGTAATGCTATGTGATAGCGGTGTAATGCTATGTGATAGCGGTTGTAATGCTATGTGATAGCGGTTTGTGTAATGCTAGTGTGCGGGATAGCGTGTGCTGTAATGCTATGTGATAGCGGTGTAATGCTATGTGATAGCGGTTGTAATGCTATGTGATAGCGGTGTAATGCTATGTGATAGCGGTGTAATGCTATGTGATAGCGGTGTAATGCTATGTGATAGCGGTGTAATGCTATGTGATAGCGGTGTAATGCTATGTGATAGCGGTGTGTAATGCTATGTGATAGCGGTGTAATGTTAGATCACACAACCTGGGTCCGTATGTCACCCAGAGGCCTCTTACCTCCACGCAGGTCTCGATTTCTGAGAATTGGTTCATAATCGGGAGGATGGACTCCATGGAGCTGCCACATTGTAGGTCGGACTTATTCCCCACCAGGATTATGGGAAGTCTGTGGAGAAAAGACAGCCAATAAGACACACGTCCGCTGCAGAGATCAGCGGGATGGTGGAGACGGGAACAAAGGACAACTGTACCGAGAGTTTCGCTCTACATGGCCGTTCACCAGAGGGATCCACTTTGTGGAAATCTGGAAGGAAAACCCATAATTAGTAATAAGGTTATTAACAATTAAAATGTTGGCGGTAGTGAGAGCCCTTGTTGCCACCGTGAGCTTGACCTTCTTTTTCTTGCAATATTATTATATTTTACATCCATGTGAGGAACTGAGGGCGAAGCACAAAACATTCAGGCCAAAGAGCGGGAGTAGAGGGTCCAGGGCTCCAAAACCTCCAAGATCCAGCTCTCCCTGCGCCTCCACTAGAGGGAGTTCACTACTTATTACACCAGCTCCCTTGTGATTAGATTCGGAGCTCCCTCTAGTGGTGGCTGCAGGCTGAGCATTTTAACATGCAGAACTTCGCAGGGGATCTGCTGCTCTGGAATTAGTAATATTGGACACCAATTACTATGATGTAATCTGACCCCATGATATAATAAAAATAAATGAGTTTCCATCAAGTGTCACATAAGACACTGTCAACATCAATGTAATGAGCGCAGCTCTGGAGTCTGTCCTCACCTTCTCAATACTGCTGGACTCGGAGACATCATACACGATGCAGACAACGTTTGCCTGGAGGAGCGAAGTGAAAACGAGTGTCAATAACAGAAGCGGTGCCTAACCAGGCAAGGAATGGTCATTTCACAACACTTCCTGCTTTATGGCAGTTAAATAAAAATATCCTGGACAATCCCTTTAATACTGGATGTTTGTTCACAATAGGGAGAGTGTAAGTGATCTGGAGAATGTACCCAATATCTGATCAGCCCCTCTGCTGTTTCTTTGCTATTTGTTACCATCTTTTCTGATAATCATGACAAGGTCCCCTTAGTTGCCTGCAACGACCCCTGTCCCCTTGTACACAGGCTCGTACACTGCCTATTTCCACCACTGAAGGGCGATCTGTACACAGCAGCGCATAGGTTCCTGTGATTCTGAATACAGATCGCCTCTGGTGGAGGACACTGGAAATGCCGCAGAGCATTTTTTGCAGATCTGTAGGTGGTCAGGCTCTGTACTCTGGTTAGTAAGTGATGGCCCCGCTCGCTGTTATCTGCCAAGCGGTGTCTGTGCCGCTTCTCTTACCTTTGCAATCTCCTCCCTGATCTCATCTTCCGTCTGCTCCACTTCTAAGGATAGAAGAACAAAGCGTCCATTATACTGCAGGACGGTGGATTACAGTGAAACGGATGATTAAAACCCATACAGGCTGAGATCTGACCAATCAGGGGTTCAGGAGGCTGCCTGTCCTCCATACTTTACTCTGCTGCCCTGATCAACCAAGAACTGCTCTATTTCACCACCACCCCAGCTTAGCTGCACCCATCTGTTAAGTATAAATGACAGGCTGCTGCTCTGTCCGTCCCTCATGCTTTACACTGCAGGTAGCTGTTTGCTGGCTGATCGCACAGCCTGATATCCTGCACCACATACTGAGCTACTTTCCTATCCTGCATCTGTCAGGAGGAGGACGCCGCCGCCCAGATCATTATAATGAGCGTCCCCAGGGCAGTCGTGTTATAACTGGCTGCAGCATTATAGGAGATCCCCACCCTGAGCGGCGTCATATCTGTACATTCACACATAACAGCCCCTTGGGGGGAGATTACCGGATGTATCCACAATGTGGGTGGGCACTCGCTCTGGCGTCACATCGGCAGGTATCGTGATCTCCTCCGCACGGGCCGGCACCTGGGGGAGAGGACGAGAGGGGGTGGGGGAAATCAGTGTGAGCAGCAACACTCAGGTCTCCACCTGCTGAGACTGCAACTCCCAGGGGCTCACATAGGATGCTGGGAGTTGTAGTTTGTCAGAGAAAGATTAGGACGTAACATCGGGGAACGTACCTCATCCGGGAACTCCTCTCCCACCAGTGCCATGATCAGAGACGTCTTCCCCACTTGGGCTACGGGATTAGAAAGAGAAGAAAGGTTCAGGACAGACAGCAGCTTCATACAAACCCCCCCCCCCCCAACCACCATCATCATCTCCGGAGACGTGGTGGTGCCACCCTGAGGTGTCCACGATCCAAGTCCAGCACCAGGCAAAGGGGAGAGCTGCACATGAGGCCATCACTGCTCAGCATTAGCAGGGCCCCAGCAGTTAGGACCCCGGTGATCGACATTAGTGGGTCCCAGTTTTCAGGACCCCGGTGATCTGGCATTAGTGGGGCCCAGCAGTCAGGACCCCGGCGATCGGCATTAGTGGGGCCCAGCGTCAGGACCGGTGATGGCATTGGGCCCCAGCGTCAGGACCGGCGATCGGCATTAGTGGGGCCCCAGCAGTCAGGACCCCAGTGATCGGCATTAGTGGGGCCCCAGCAGTCAGGACCCGGCGATCGGCATTAGTGGGGCCCCAGCAGTCAGGACCCGGTGATCGGCATTACACTGTGTTCCAAATTATTATGCAAATTGATTTTAATTGTCATGGGGATTTTGTTTTTTATTTTGTAATGAACCCATTGCTGGTCTTGTGTCTCAGGGTCTTTGGATCATTGAAATCAATCTCAGATACCTGTGATAATTAGTTTGGCAGATGAGCCCAATAAAAAGAAAACTGGGGTGTCCCACAATATTACGCATATCACAGTTTTCAAGTAACATGGGAAAGAAAAAGGAGGTCTCTTGCTGTCGAAAAGCAACAAATAGTGCAATGCCTTGGACAAGGGATGAAAACATTTGATATTGCAGGAAAACTATAGGCGGCCGTCACACGCATCAATTTAATGCACGATATCGTTTAAGCGATATTGTTTGTGCGTCGCTGCGTGTAATTAAGCGATTTTACAATGTAATATCGCTTGATCGTTAGATCGCAGATTTGTGAGCCGGAGCTCATATCAAGCGATAATCGCTTGATCAATCTGCCTCATCGTGGTGTGTGAGAGCTCACCAGCGATGTGAATGATATTGTTAGCGATCGCGCGTGCACGTGATCGCTAATATCGCTCTCGATATTGAAGCGTGTGACGGCCGCCTAAGTGTGATCATCGTACTGTGAAGAGATTTGTGGCTGATTCTGAGCACAGATGTGTTTGTGCAGATAAAGGCAGAATGAGGAAGGTTTCTGCCAGACAAGTTCATCAGATTAAGAGAGCAGCTGCTAATAAGACCTTACAAACCAGCAAAAAGATATGTGAAGCTGCTGGAGCCTCTGGAGTCCCTCCAACCTCAAGGTGTAGGATCCTTCAAAGGCTTGCTGTGGTGCATAAACCTACTATTCGGCCACCCTAAACAGTGCTCACAAGCAGAAACAGTTGCAGTGGGTCCAGATATACATGAAGACTAATTGTCAAACAGTCTTGTTTACTGATGAGTGCCGAGCAACCCTGGATGGTCCAGATGAATGGAGTAGTGGATGGTTGGTGGATGCCACCATGTCCCAACAAGGCTGCGACGTCAGCAAGGAGGTGGAGGAGTCATGTTTTGGGCTGGAATCATTGGGAAACAGCTAGTAGGCCCCTTTAAGGTTCCTGAAGGTGTGAAAATGACCTCGGCAAAGTATATAGAGTTTCCAACTGAGAACTTTCTTCCATGGTCCAAAAAGCAAAAACGTGCCTTCAGGAGCAAAATCATCCTCATGCAGGACAATGCATCTCATGCTGCAAAGAATACCTCTGTGCCATTGGCTGCTATGGGCATAAAAGGAGATAAACTCATGGTGTGGCCACCATCTTTCCCTAACCTCAACCCTATAGAGAACCTTAGGAGTATAATCAAGCAAAAGATCTATGAGGGTGGGAGGCAGTTCACATCAAAACAGCAGCTCTGGGAGGCGATTCTGACATCATGCAAAGAAATACAAGCAGAAAACTCTCCAGAAACTCACAAGTTCAATGGATGCAAGAATTGTGAAGGTGAGATCAAAGAAGGGTTCCTATGTTACCATGTAACTTGGCCTGTTAGGATGTTTTGGAGTTAAATAGCTTTTTATTTCAGTGAATGTGACCTCCTAATGCTGCAAATTCAACAAATCAGCATTTTCAGTTCTTTAAAACATCAAATGTTTAGAAACTCTCCTGCGCCGAATAATGTGGAACATTGAAGATTATACTGTTATCATTGGGAGGTTTCTTCAATAAAATGTGATGTATCCTCTAACGCAGGGGTCCCCAACCACCGGGCCGCGGACCGGGCCGTCAGGGTCCTTGCGCCGGTCCGCGGCGAGCTGTCGGCTTCCCCGCCCCCTGTGTGTCCCCGCCCCTCACCTCCTGATGCCGCTCTGAGCCTCAGCCGAGGCCTCTGCCTCAGCTGCGTACATATGGCATTAGGAGAGCTGTCGGCCAATCAGCAGCGGCCATGCCCTGCCGCACTGTTATTGGCCGACGGCTTCTCTCATACAGCAGCAGCTGAGAGGCAGAGACGTGGCTGAAGTTTTTTCATATATCGCGCTATTTCCAAGCGCGTCAGTGATGTGTGCGTTACGTGATGCGCTTGGAAATAGCGCGATATATAAAAAAACTTCAGCCACGTCTCTGCCTCTCAGCTGCTGCTGTATGAGAGAAGTCGGCAGGAGCGGTGAGCAACAGCAGAGCATCTGTGTGTGGAGTGTGTGTTTCAGCAATGCCTGTGTGTGGGGGGTGGATTGTACTGGGGGCAGCATGTCTGTGTGTGGGGCATTCAGGGGTCAGTGTGTGTGAGGGGTATATACAAGGGGCAATGTGTGTGTGGGGTATATACAAGGGGCAATGTGTGTGAGGGGTATATACAAGGGGCAATGTGTGTGTGTGTGTGTGTGTGTGTGGGGTATATACAAGGGGCAATGTGTGTGTGTGTGAGGGGTATATAAAAGGGGCAATGTGTGTGTGTGTGAGGGGTATATGCAAGAGGCAATATGTGTGTGTGTGAGGGGTATATACAAGGGGCAATGTGTGTGTGTGTGTGAGGGGTATATACAAGGGGCAATGTGTGTGTGTGGGGTATATACAAGGGGCAATGTGTGTGTGTGAGGGGTATATACAAGGGGCAATGTGTGAGGGGTATATACAAGGGGCAATGTGTGTGAGGGGTATATACAAGGGGCAATGTGTGTGAGGGGTATATACAAGGAGCAATGTGTGTGTGCGGGGGTTATACGGGGGCAGGTGTGTGTGTGTGTGTGTGTGTGTGCGTGCGGGGGTTGTACGGGGCAGTGTGTGTGTGTGCGCGGGGGTTATACGGGGGCAGTGTGTGTGGGGTTATACAAGGGGCAATGTCTGTGTGCGGGGGTTATAGGGGCAGTGTGTGTGTGTGTGCGGGGGTTATATGGGGGCAGTGTGTGTGTGCGGGGGTTATATGGGGGCAATGTGTGTGTGTGTGCGGGGGTTGTAGGGGGGCAATGTGTGTGTGGGGGGAGAATTTATGCTATATGGAGGGATGCGACGCTGCATTATATTATATGGAAGGACATGAGGTTGCATTATACTTTATGGAGGGATGTGACGCTGCATTGTACTACCGTATATGAAAATAAGATGTAGCGCATCTTTTGAGGAAACAGGGCAGTAAACTCCACCCCTTCTCCATAGCCCCGCCCCATAAGTTCAAAGCCCCGCCCGCCGGGCCCCAGAAGGACGGTCTTGCATGAAGCCGGTCCCCGGTGCAAAAAAGGTTGGGGACCCCTGCTCTAACGGGTGATGACTTTTATTACACTGACTGTCATTTGCACCGACCATTTAGGAAAATCAGAGAAAAATAATATTTGCATAATAATTTGGAACACAGTGTAGTGGGGCCCCAGCGGTCAGGACCCCGGTGATCGGCATTAGTGGGGCCCCAGCGGTCAGGGCCCCGGTGATCGGCATTAGTGGGGCCCCAGCGGTCAGGACCCCGGTGATCGGCATTAGTGGGGCACCAGCGGTCAGGACCCCGGTGATCGGCATTAGTGGGGCCCCAGCGGTCAGGGCCCCGGTGATCGGCATTAGTGGGGCCCCAGCGGTCAGGACCCCGGTGATCGGCATTAGTGGGGCCCCAGCGGTCAGGACCCCGGTGATCGGCATTAGTGGGGCCCCAGCGGTCAGGACCCTGGTGATCGGCATTAGTGGGGCCCCAGCGGTCAGGACCCCGGTGATCGGCATTAGTGGGGCCCCAGCGGTCAGGACCCCGGTGATCGGCATTAGTGGGGCCCCAGCGGTCAGGACCCCGGTGATCGGCATTAGTGGGGCCCCAGCGGTCAGGACCCCGGTGATCGGCATTAGTGGGGCCCCAGCGGTCAGGACCCCGGTGATCGGCATTAGTGGGGCCCCAGCGGTCAGGGCCCCGGTGATCGGCATTAGTGGGGCCCCAGCGGTCAGGACCCCCGTGATCGGCATTAGTGGGGCCCCAGCGGTCAGGACCCCCGTGATCGGCATTAGTGGGGCCCCAGCGGTCAGGCCCCGGTGATCGGCATTAGTGGGGCCCAGCGGTCAGGACCCCGGTGATCGGCATTAGTGGGGCCCCAGCGGTCAGGACCCCGGTGATCGGCATTAGTGGGGCCCCAGCGGTCAGGACCCCGGTGATCGGCAATAGTGGGGCCCAGCGGTCAGGACCCCGGTGATCGGCATTAGTGGGGCCCAGCGGTCAGGACCCCGGTGATCGGCATTAGTGGGCCCCAGCGGTCAGGACCCCGGTGATCGGCATTAGTGGGGCCCCAGCTGGTCAGGACCCCGGTGATCGGCATTAGTGGGGCCCCAGCGGTCAGGACCCCGGTGATCGGCATTAGTGGGGCCCCAGCGGTCAGGCCCCGGTGATCGGCATTAGTGGGGCCCCAGCGGTCAGGACCCCGGTGATCGGCATTAGTGGGGCCCCAGCGGTCAGGACCCCGTGATCGGCATTAGTGGGGCCCCAGCGGTCAGGGTCCCGGTGATCGGCATTAGTGGGGCCCCAGCGGTCAGGACCCCGGTGATCGGCATTAGTGGGGCCCCAGCGGTCAGGACCCCGGTGATCGGCATTAGTGGGGCCCCAGCGGTCAGGACCCCGGTGATCGGCATTAGTGGGGCCCCAGCGGTCAGGACCCCGGTGATCGGCATTAGTGGGGCCCCAGCGGTCAGGACCCCGGTGATCGGCATTAGTGGGGCCCCAGCGTCAGGACCCCAGTGATTGGCATTAGTGGGGCCCCAGCGGTCAGGACCCCAGTGATTGGCATTAGTGGGGCCCCAGCGGTCAGGACCCCAGTGATTGGCATTAGTGGGGCCCCAGTGGTCAGGACCCCGGTGATCGGCATTAGTGGGGCCCCAGCGGTCAGGACCCCGGTGATTGGCATTAGTGGGGCCCCAGCAGTCAGGACCCCGGTGATCGGCATTAGTGGGGCCCCAGCGGTCAGGACCCCGGTGATTGGCATTAGTGGGGCCCCAGCGGTCAGGACCCCGGTGATCGGCATTAGTGGGGCCCCAGTGGTCTCCAGTCACCTCCACAGCTGCTGTCACCTGGACGCAGTGCATTGTGGGAGCGCAGACTCTGGGTCACATGACCGGTGTGAGCAGCTGATCTGCAGCTTTGGTTGTGACTGGAGATGACAGGACGGGCAGCGCCATGTGCAGAGGTGACATTGACCGCCCGGCACCGCTCTCCTCCCGGCACACAGCCGCCATCTCCCCCCGGTGCCCCCGCTCTCACCCTCCCCCAGGAGGAGGATCCTCACGTCCCGCTTCATGATCCCGGTGCCGCCAACATCGACTTCCGGGTGTCCAGGCGGACAGGCAGCGGCAGAACTCCTCCACTTCCGGCGTCTCTGCGGCAACCCCTGACGTCACTTCCGTCCCACGCTGTTAGGCGTAAGTAAAAAGCGTTTGGATACCATGGTAACGAGGGAGGGGCGGAGCTGAGACCTGGCGAACAGCACGTAGACCCGAATCACGTGACGGGCAGGTGAGGCGTCACGTGATGTGCAGGTGATACATATGAGACAGCACCACCTGCCGGAGGAGAGGAGCAGTGACACCACCTGCGGAGGAGAGGAGCAGTGACGTCACCTGGCAGAGAGAGGGCAGTGACGTCACCTGGCAGAGGAGAGGGGCAGTGACGTCACCTGGCAGAGGAGAGGGGCAGCGACGTCACCCTGGCGAGAGGAGAGGGGCAGCGACGCCACCCGACGGAGAGGAGAGGGGCAGCGACGCCACCCGACGGAGAGGAGAGGGGCAGCGACGCCACCCGACGGAGAGGAGAGGGCAGCGACGCCACCCGACGGAGAGGAGAGGGGCAGCGACGCCACCCGACGGAGAGGAGAGGGGCAGCGACGCCACCCGCGGAGAGGAGAGGGGCAGCGACGCCACCCGACGGAGAGGAGAGGGGCAGCGACGCCACCCGACGGAGAGGAGAGGGGCAGCGACGCCACCCGACGGAGAGGAGAGGGCAGCGACGCCACCCGACGGAGAGGAGAGGGGCAGCGACGCCACCCGACGGAGAGGAGAGGGGCAGCGACGCCACCCGACGGAGAGGAGAGGGGCAGCGACGCCACCCGACGGAGAGGAGAGGGCAGCGACGCCACCCGACGGAGAGGAGAGGGGCAGCGACGCCACCCGACGGAGAGGAGAGGAGCAGCGACGTCACCCGACGGAGAGGAGAGGAGCAGCGACGTCACCCGACAGAGGAGAGGAGCAGCGACGTCACCGACAGAGGAGAGGAGCAGCGACGTCACCGACAGAGGAGAGGAGCAGCGACGTCACCCGACAGAGGAGAGGAGCAGTGACGTCACCTGACAGAGGAGAGGAGCAGTGACGTACCTGACAGAGGAGAGGAGCAGTGACGTCACCTGACAGAGGAGAGGAGCAGTGACGTCACCTGACAGAGGAGAGGAGCAGTGACGTCACCTGACGGGAGAGAGGAGTGGACAGGGAGACAGTGACGTCACCTGACGGAGGAGAGGATCAGTTGTCCTCATGGCCACTCAGGTCTCTCTGCTTTCAGGGCCCCCGGAGCTGTGTGACGACCCCGGGTACCGGTATGATGGCCGGAGCAGATCATAAAGACACGGACTCAGTTATTGGAGATTTCTTAGTTTATGGAGGAATTTCTTTAGGAATAAAAATCTCCGATATAAACGAATCAAATAAAAAAAACTTCTTATAAAAGTTTACAAAATGTAAAAATTACAAAAATATCAGAAACTTTTTTAAATTAAAACAGATTTTATGTTACAAACTATACACAAGTCGGGTCCGGACGATGTCACATGACCCGGGTGACGGAGGCGTGGCACCGCTCAGGGGTCCCGGACGTCCCACACCAGCACCTGACTGTAGGACGCGGTGAGGAGAAGGTTTCCTGATGGAGACACCCGGCAGAGGTGCACGGTGTCCTCGTGAGCCGAGAAGTCCTGCTGCGTGCCGGCCGAGGAGTCGATGACACGGAGGAGACGCTCTGAGATCAGACACGAAAGGGTTAAACCTCCTGGTTTTAGCTTGTATATTTCTCACAATATTCGATACCTCCGCTTGCTGTCAGTGACAGCTCAGACCAGTCACATTCCACAGCTGAGGGTTTGTTACAATGTATCAGTGCAGGGAACAGAGAATAGTCTTGAATTGGTATAATTGTAGCAAACTCTCAGCAGTGAGAAGTACAAGGTCCACATGGAGCACGTTCACTGACTGCAAGCAGAGGTATCCCCCCCCCCCCTGTACCTACCGCTGCTGCCCGTGACCAGGAGCGACGCGGCCGGCGACAAGGACAGAGACGTCGCGAAATGAGACAGAGGAATCCGGAGCAAAACCTGCAGGAAAGATGAGGAGTGAAGTCACAGACCGGACACTGTGTGCTGGGAGGATCCGGACCGGCCGAGATCAGTACCTGCTTCTGGGCCAAACTGTAGAACAAAGCCTCCTTCTCCATCCCGAACCCAGTATACACCACCGTGCCCGGCTGCCAGGGACAGAAAGCGGCCAGGGTGGGCACTGACGCATCTGCGTCCTGCAAAGAAAGACAGAGCTGCAGTCACCGTGTTATAGAACACACTGACCGGCGGTGACAGAAATTCAGTGTCCCCACCAGGAGGTGGCGCTGCAGCCATCAGAGCTCAGCGGGATTGTGCACGCAGCTCCGGAGGTCAACGCTACTCATCACTGCCGCTCACCTTCTCACTGTCAGGAGCCGGGAAGCTCAGCCAATCCACAAGCTCGCACTTATCCTTCGCCCAATCGGAGGCCCAGATGCTGACGCGCCGATCTAGACTGGCAGCCAACCAGATCTCTCCGTCGTGAAGGCCGAGCTCTATGGACTGAAGCAGAAGGAGTTAATATCCAGGCGGGGGAGGGGATCGGAGGGGCGCCATAGCGCGTTACCTTCCTGGGGGAGAACTGGACGGTGCTGATGGGTGATCCCTTGTGATCGCTCAGCACTCGGATGGTCATCCCTGTCCGCGGGCTGCTGACCGCCATCACCCCGTCCTTCCCGCCGGACAGCAGGACGTCACCTGGAATGATAAGATGCCGTCAGCGCACGCAGTCGTCTCCTCGGCTCTGAATCCCGGAGCTCTGCTACATCGCTGACCGGTGAGGGAGAAGGCGACGGCAGTCACGGCACACGGGTGCGGCTGGATCTTCATCTCCATCTCCGTATTGGACACACTGAAGAAGCGGATGGTCCCGTCGCTGTACCCGGCCGCTATCCTCTGCCCGGATGACGGGTTGGCGGTCCCAGTCCAGACATAGGCAGCTCTGCGGGAGATCACCGGGGTCAGGGAGGTGCGGTAAAGCCCCCCATATAGAGATTGGGAGGGGACGCCATTACCTGGTTGAGGACCTGGAATTGCAGGAGCAGCTCGCAGCTGTGTAGTGACCAGACGCGGACACTGCCGTCCTCTCCACACGTGGCACAGTGCGTCTCCCCGGACCCACCGCTGCGTCCGTCACCTGCAGGAGCACAAGACATGGAGTCGCCGTCCTCCGCCATCGCTCCCTCCCCGGTGTCCGCTCCTACCTTTCTCCTGTGACCACTGATGAGGCGGATGCTGGTGTTCTCCTCCCAGTTGATGTACCACACGGTGCCGGCCGTGGTGCCCACGATGCCCATCTCCAAGGAGTCATCAAACGTGGCGCTGACAATGGCGCCATCTAGTGTCATCTCCTGCTCCATGAGGACGGAGGATGAACTAAAGGGAGAAATATACGGTATATATCAGTGACCCTTCACTGTGCCCAGGAGCTGACAATCTGATGTCCTGGAAATGCCCACTTCTTCATACCTGGCACCGGAGCCTTTCTCCCGCAGCTCCTGCACGGCGGCTACAGACCAGAGCCGGATCTTGCGGGTGTTACTGCCGGTCAGCAGCCGGTTCCCCCTGCAGAGCAGGACGCCTGTGGGCAAAGCACAGACTGAGGACCCTGTAACACACGTATGTGGTGCCACGGGCACAGCGGGCACTCACCTATCTCCCCCTGATCGGCCTCCCAGGTCATGAAGCAGCGGTGGCTCTGAGCGTCCCACACACACACCTGCCCGGTGCTGCAGCCGGTGAACAGCAGGGAGGTCGGGTTATAGGTCAGTGAGGTCAACTCTGCCGAGCCCACCTCATCAGGAACGGCCGAGCTGTAGACCTGGAACAGAAGAGACCAAGCTGAGCATGGAGGCCGAGGAGCGAGGCTGGCGGGGCCAAGGAGCGAGGCGTGGGCGGCAAGGAGCAAGGCGTGGGCGGGCCAAGGAGCAAGGCGTGGGCGGGGCCAAGGAGCAAGGCGTGGGCGGGGCCAAGGAGCAGGCGTGGGCGGGGCCAAGGAGCAAGGCGTGGGCGGGGCCAAGGAGCAAGGCGTGGGGGCCAAGAGCAAGGCGTGGGCGGGCCAAGGAGCAAGGCGTGGGCGGGGCCAAGGAGCAATGCGTGGGCGGGCAAGGAGCAATGCGGGCGGGGCCAAGGAGCAAGCGTGGGGGGGACAGGCAGTAACAGGCTTTTATAGGCCCAAGCTCAGAACTCCCTCCTGCTCTGTACACACAGCCCCTAGTTCTGGGGTTTATGGGGTCCTCCGCTCATGGATGAGGCCGATGGGATCCCAGGTTGGATACTGAGACATTACGGGAATTACCTTCATCTGACTCGAGGTCCCGCTCTCCTCCACCCGCCAGAAAGTCACAGTCCTGCTGCCGACACAAGCAAAGGTGTCAGCGTGCAATGGATTAAAGATGGCGGCGTGTGCGGGGTGGGACAGGTTACTGCTCGCCAGCATCTCTAGGTCCTGGTGCTCCACAGCGCGAGGATCCCATCTCTGTAGTCACCTGTACAGAAGGAGACAGATCATGGCTTAAAGGGGCTGTCCATGACTCAGATATTAAAACCGATCACGGTCAGAACAGGCGGAGGAGACCTCACATCGTCTTACCCACAGTGAGGAGCAGGCGGTCGTCCCTGGAGAAGCTCATGGCCTGGACCTCGGTGCGGTGTGTAAGCGTCAGGATCCGGAGGCAGCAGCCTCCTTGTGTGTCCCAGACTCTGATCTGACAGAGAGAAAAACCATCCCCAGACCCGGAGGAGGAGGCCAAGATCTGTGCGGAGGACGAGGAGGGGACGTCAGAAACGTGCGGAGGACGAGGATGGGGACGTCAGAAACGTGCGGAGGACGAGGATGGGGACGTCAGAAACGTGGGAGACGAGAGGAGAGAAACGTGCGGAGGACGAGGAGGGGACGTCAGAAACGTGCGGAGGACGAGGAGGGGACGTCAGAAACGTGCGGAGGACGAGGAGGGGACGTCAGAAACGTGCGGAGGACGAGGAGGGGACGTCAGAAACGTGCGGAGGACGAGGACGGGGACGTCAGAAACGTGCGGAGGACGAGGAGGGGACGTCAGAAACGTGCGGAGGACGAGGAGGGGACGTCAGAAACGTGCGGAGGACGAGGAGGGGACGTCAGAAACGTGCGGAGGACGAGGAGGGGACGTCAGAAACGTGCGGAGGACGAGGAGGGGACGTCAGAAACGTGCGGAGGACGAGGAGGGGACGTCAGAAACGTGCGGAGGACGAGGAGGGGACGTCAGAAACGTGCGGAGGACGAGGAGGGGACGTCAGAAACGTGCGGAGACGAGGAGGGGACGTCAGAAACGTGCGGAGGACGAGGAGGGGACGTCAGAAACGTGCGGAGGACGAGGAGGGGACGTCGTCAGAAAGGTGCGGAGGACGAGGAGGGGACGTCGTCAGAAAGGTGCGGAGGACGAGGAGGGGACGTCGTCAGAAACGTGCGGAGGACGAGGAGGGGACGTCGTCAGAAACGTGCGGAGGACGAGGAGGGGACGTCGTCAGAAACGTGCGGAGGACGAGGAGACATCAGCGACGTGTGGAGGAGACCTCACTTACCTGCGTGTCGTGGCTGAGCGCCAGGGTGGAGACCTCCTCGGGGTGTCCGAGCCAGTGACGTTGTGATCCAGAGTGAAGGTCTTCCACCACAATGATGGAGCCGGACGTGTAAGCGAAGAACCCTGCACCGGGGAGAGGATACAGGAGCCGTCAGTGTCGCCCCATCATTGTCACCTTTCTATACAGATCTCCACTCGCTGCCATGAACGAAACAGCGACGTTCACATTTGAAGACTAAAAACCTGACCTGATATTTGTCACAGCGGAGGGTTTGTTACAGTTGGTTCCTCTGCAAGTTAATCATTTCGGTGCACAGTAATCTTATCCGGACGGTTCAGGTCACAGATGTTCGTCTATACTGGTGCACTTGTAACAAACCCTCAGCTCTGTACACAGAGTAAGGACATTGCAGGTTTTCCATTCACTGACAGCAAGAGGAGATCCTCTCAGACAGCCAGAGACAAGTAGCGCAGGGAGTGCAGGGGGTTGTGGGGCTTCTGCCGGCCTGGACGCCATCACACTTCCTACCTGTGTCTGGGTTCCACACCACGTTGCCTCGGCCATTACCATTATACCCGATCACGGCTCTGAGCGCCAACCTCTCCTGCCCGGCTGGAGGATGGCACACCGCCTACAAAACAGGGACCACGATCTCAGGGCCCTGACGGTCATCCGGGTGCCCCCAGCGCTCCAGTTAACCCTTGTCATACGTGGCACCTCTGCCTTCTTACCTTGGCGGGGCCGGAGCTCTTGAATCGCGGGGTGAAGTGTGAGTAGACGTCGGGACGTGGAGGGCCCGGCCGCAGATCTACGATACAAAGACATGTTTGTGACACTACAGCTCCCAGCATGCCCCCAGCAGCCATTGATCTCTCACCGTGGTCCTGCCCGGCGGTGATGCCTCCTCGGCTCCAGGGCAGGCGGCCGCGGGTGGGTTGGTTTTCGATGATGATCAGTGAGGATTGGCCGTCGCTTTCCTCTGGATCTTGGATCTCGACTTCTTCTACTTTTGACTCCTCGTGAACGACTTTCCCCAGATCATCACTCCCATCGTCTGACTCTGAGCGGGAGAGCGGTGATTAGGGATAACCCCCATCATCCGGGGGCCGGAAGTGAGCGGGATCTCCTCACCTGTGTGCTCCGCGCGCTGCACGGGGCTGATGTCCAGGCGGGGGGGCGAGGAGGCGCACGGACGCGGAGCCGTCACCCGCGGCATCGCACTGGAGATGAATGTGGCGTCACTCCTCTGATCACCGCCATCTGCGACAGGACAACATTTAAAGGGCCGGTACAGAGGAATGAAAAGGGGACTGAGAGTTCTGCAACTAATGTATTGGAGTCTCAAGATCTCTGGCGGAAAATGTATCCGAGTCATTTCCAAATGACAGATTGGGGGCGCTAACAACATCCTCACATGGACAGGATATTTCCATTCACTGACAATAAGCAGAACTTATTTCTCTTACGCTGTATGAACAGAACCAGGACTGACTGTCACAATGAATGTTTCCATTCACTGACAGCAAGCAGAGGTAGGAATGTGGAAAGTTGCAGAACCTTTCGATAGCCACTTAACTTTTATTGATACAAGACTGGACTGTCCCTTTAAGAGCCCCACGTACCTGCACTGGGATGGAGGGTGAGGGCAGATGCCCCCTGATGGTGGACTGGCGAACAGCAGAGCTGCAGAGAGGAGAACCGTTACCAGTCAGTGAATAGAAGCAGATCGTGGTGCCGAGTACAGGACAATACTCCACCTGGCGTCCGCGGTGTCAGGAGCCGCCTCGAAGCTCCAGATAAACATGGCGTCCCCGGCGGTGATCACGTGCCGCTGATCCGGGGAGAACGCCGCCTGCCGGATGGGCTCAGAGTGTCCAATGAAAACCTGAAGAGCGGGGTACGGTGAATACAGAGCGGACGAGACGCGGGGGCTGAGCGAGACCGGGCATCGCAACGTTACCTGCGGGCGTGAGGATCCTGCCAGGCCGTGGTCCCACACCTTCACCACCCTGTCCCCGGCTGTCACCAGGTAGCGGTTATCATCACTCACCGCCAGCGAGGAGCAGTGTTCCTTGTGCACATGTGTGATCTGGGGGTAAGCAGACACATGAGATGTAGGAGGACCACCCCCCCATGTTTAACACCGGTCAGGGCCTCCATGGAAACCGACGTACCACCCCCATGTACAACACGGTAGGACCCTCCATGGTAATGCCAGTCGGACCCCCCTGTATCATGCTGGACAGTACCCCTAACCCATGTATAACATGGTCAGGATCCTCCATGGATAAGCCAGTCGGACCCCCCTTGTATCATGCTGGACAGTACCCCACCCCCCTATGTATAACACGTAGGTCCTCCATGGTAACGCCTCGGACCCCTTGTACATGGACACCCCCCCCTATTAACCTGTCAGATCTCCATGATACGCGACCCCCCTTGTATCATGCTGGACAGTACCCCCCTACCCCCATGTATAACACTGGTCAGGATCCTCCATGGATAACGCCAGTCGGACCCCTAGTGTATGATGCCGGACAGTACCCCCATGTATAACGCAGGTCAGCATCCTCCATGGATAACGCCACTCGGACCCCCCATGTATAATTCCAGACAGTACCCTCTCAACCCCATATATAATGCAGGTCAGGATCCCCCATATACGAGACAAATCGGGACCCTCACACCATCTATAACATAGATCAGGACCCTCCCGTCCACCATATATGACACCGGTCAAGACCCCCACCCCACTGCCGGTTGGGCTCCCGCTCACCTCCTTGCTCAGACGACCAGTTGTGGGGTCCAGCCACAGGATCTTATTTCCGGAGGTGGCTACCAGGAGGGGGTACGGGCGGAGGGGGCTGAAGGCGAGGCTCAGGGCGCAGTCCAGCTTGGTGCTGTCCAAGTCCAGGATACTGACATCAACCCGCAAGAGCTGGAAAACAGAAGCATTAAGTAACTGCAAGAGCAGCACTTCTTAAAGGGGCAGTCAGTCTGGACATTGAGATGGTGGGGGAGGTCCAGGCTGGGGACCCTCCTCCATATGACTTGATATCTGCGCGTTTGTGCAGATTTACCTCATCTAAGGAGCGGCCATCCATGACGGTCACCGTGTATTCTGTGGGCCCCACAAAGGCCAGGAGCCGGCCATCTCTGCTGAGGGACAGAGCCTGTGGCCCCTGCTCCAGGGTCTTACACACCACGTTACCTGTGAAGGGGTAATGAGGATAATGTGAGGGGGCCCCTGCCGTCACCATCCTGGTTATCTCATGACACAGTCTTACACACAAAACTGCTGGGTTTGTTACAATGTGTCGGTGCAGGATCCACTGCAACAAAGCCATCAGTTGTACAAGAAGGATCCGCTGCCGAGGCCCCAAATCTGGACATTATGGATGTTGCAGATATTTTCCTACTCACCGAGCGCCCGCACACATGCTGCTCTCGGGGCCCGATGCTGTACAGGGCCAGGGACCCCATCGAGCAGCAGCTGAACATCAGCCCTCCATCCGGGGAGAAGAGCAGGCCGGTGATGGCTCCTCGGTGCTGCCTGGAATCAAGACAAGTCAAACATGGACAGTGGTGACCTTCCGGGGTGCGGCCCCCTCTGCACCCACCTGTGCTCTGCCTGTAGAGTCGTAGTGGCCACATCAAAGTATCGGACCACCCCGCTGCTGAAGCCACAGGCCAGGGCGGTCGGTCGGGGTGGAAGACCACTGTGCACGGAGTCTCCTCATTGGCTGTGAAGTCGTACAACTACAGAGGTCAGAGGTTACATGTCAGTAAGTCCTGTACACTGCGGAGGTGAAGCGGACACCGACGCACCGGACCGGTACCTGCTGCAGGGAAGACGAGTCCCAGATCCGGATTGTGCGGTCCCTGGACACTGTGGCAATCTGGGCAAGAGAAGGGTGAGCGGAGAAGGCCAGGAGGGCGTCCGTGTGAGAGCGCATGAGCGTCTGGTAACCCCGAGAAGGCACATCCAGCACTCCAGCTCCCCGCTCCTAGTGGCGGACAGGACGTGCAGACCATCCGGACTGACGGACACACAGCTCAGCGGACCCTCGTGTTCTGCAGGGCAGATGTGTATGATCAGGGCTATCCTATATTTGGCCCCTACAGACACCACTGTACAGAAACTCACCCGCCTCCAGGAAGACCCCCGAGAAGTCTAAAGGCCACAGGCACAGGTAGCCGTCCTCAGAGCCGGTGGCGCAGTAGGTGGCAGAGATACACAGGCTGTTTATGGCAACACCAGGACCTGGTGAGAGAAGACGAGCACCCGTCAGCGAGCGGGACACAACGGACAATATGGCTGCCACTACAGGGTGGTCTTACCTGAACTAAAGGTCATCTTCTCCCGCCACTCCCCATGTTGTGCGGGGGACGGCTGAAGGCGACGCACATTACGCAGAGCCATGTTCTTATAGTCTATCTCAAGGATGTGTCCACTGCGGCGCTAACGTATCTGTGGTGACAGAAAGACATAAAGACCGAGCACCGGAATATGACGGCCCAGACCCCGCGTGACCCCCTACTCACAGGCCCTGGTATACGGCGGCCCGAACCCCACGGTGACCCCCTACTCACAGGCCCTGGTATACGATGGCCCCGGACCCAGCCCCCTACTCACAGGCCCTGGTATACAGCAGCCTGAACCCCGCGGTGACCTCTACTCCCAGGCCCTGGTATACAGCAGCCTGAACCCCACGATGACCTCTACTCCCAGGCCCTGGTATACGGAGCCCTAACTCCGACCGTGATCCCCTACTCACAGAATCCGCTCGTCAACTTCTCTCTCCGGACTGTGTCCCACTTCGAACATCAGGTCAGTGAACTCCAGGTTGTGGTACTCGCCCAGATTCACCGGGCAGGAGCGCAGAGCCCCACTGCGGACCCGCCATAGACGAACATTGTCCCTGCCACACGACACCATCCTGAGGAGAGAAGGCACACGACCATGATGGAGGGCAGGATGAGATCTAACTGACCCCAAAACTCTATCAAGGGTCTGTCAGCTGGGGAAGCACCAAAACAATACAACATGACTGTCGATACCCAAGTACCTGGTGTCATCAAAGAAGGCGATCTTCATAGCCTGTATATCTACATCTGTGTGAGCCTTCGCCAGGACAACAACCTCCCCTCCGCGGGCGGCCTGAGACGTGTTCCACACAACCACCATCTAATGGGAGAGGACACCCAATGAGGAACTATGTGCACAGATCATGTATTATACTCCAGAGCTGCACTCACTATTCTGCTGGTGCAGTCACTGTGTACATACATTACATTACTGATCCTGAGTTACCTCCTGTATTATACTCCAAAGCTGCACTCACTATTCTGCTGGTGCAGTCACTGTGTACATACATTACATTACTGATCCTGAGTTACCTCCTGTATTATACTGCAGAGCTGCACTCACTATTCTGCTGGTGCAGTCACTGTGTACATACATTACATTACTGATCCTGAGTTACCTCCTGTATTATACTCCAGAGCTGCACTCACTATTCTGCTGGTGCAGTCACTGGTACATACATTACATGACTGATCCTGAGTTACCTCTCTGTATTATAACTTCCAGAGCTGCGCTCACTATTCTTGCTGGTGCAGTCACTGTGTACATACATTACATTACTGATCCTGAGTTACCTCCTGTATTATACTCCAGAGCAGCACTCACTATTCTGCTGGTGCAGTCACTGTGTACATACATTACATTACTGATCCTGAGTTACCTCCTGTATTATACTCCAGAGCTGCACTCACTATTCTTCTGTGTACATACATTATTTCTTCCTTTCGGTCACACTCACATTTTTCCCATGTCCGTCTTTCCCTACTCCACACAGGACGGCTCCGCTGTATGAGAAGCTGTGGAGACATTATATAAACGGTGAGTGCAGAGGACACGGTGCGTTGCGTTCCCCTGGGGGTGGTTGTTCCTCTTTATCTGGTGCTGACCTGAGGTTGGACACGGAGTGGACGTGCGTCCTGAACATGGACAAACAGCTGCCGCTCTCGTAGTCCCAGAGCCGCACCATGCTGAGGCTGCCGGTCTGTGCGGAGGCCAGGAGGCTGCAGCTGCCGTTAAACGCCAGAGCCGACACCTGAGGGAGAAAAGGGAGTGATGACAGCGGAGACGAGCGAGGACAGCTGGAGAAGGGCGAGCTCCGGGGCCAAACCTTGTCAGTGTGACCCAGGAGGAAGCGCTGATCCCCGCTCTCCACATCCAGGACCACCAGAACCGCGTGACAGGGGTAGACCACCGAGGAGCCGCACCACAGGGCCTGCAACACAGGATGGGGGGTGACATCACTGCAGCGGATGATGGGAGTAGTTGTATCTGCTCCGGTCACTCACACATCGCTCTGTGCAGCCTCCGAAGCCGATGATTTTCTTCAGTTTCAGGATGGGATCCGGCTGCAGCTTCTGGAAGATAAAACAGGTAAATCGAGCGTCTGTGAGACATTGCGCCATCGCCGCGGGTGCAGCCTGCGCTGTGCAGGGCAGAGATCCTCACCCGGGCCCCGGGGTCCGCAGATAACGGTGCTGGTCTGTAGGAAGAGATGTGTGCAACCTGCGAGAGGGAAGGGGAGAAATGGCTTCAACTGAAATATCTCCCCGACCCGGACACAGCGGGGACCCAACCCCCGACACCGGGACCCCAACCGCCCCGGACACAGCGGGGACCCCCAACCGCCCCGGACACAGCGGGGACCCCCAACCGCCCCGGACACAGCGGGGACCACCCAACCGCCCCGGACACAGCGGGGACCCCTTCCTCTGTATATGACCAGCGAGCCAATACGAGGCCAGCTTTGACCCCTCCTCACCTTCTCTGTGCCCGCTGTCTTATGTCTGTGGATAGTGATGTTCCTTCCTCTGGGCGCGAACACATGGATACCCCATCGTCCTCCTCCCTGCGGTGCTCCCCCTCTCAGTGTCCTCTGGGGGTCTTCCGCAGACAGACAGGTAGCGCTCAGGGATGGACTCCACTTGTAAGGGAGCGCGGTGAGGAAGCTGAGGGGCAGGAGATGGAAAAAGTGAGGCCAAGAGGAAGACAGCGAGCGAAGAGGAAACAGAGGACGCACGTACCGGTCTGGGTGTCGTGATCTGCTGGATGAGGGACACTCTGTCCTGCACTGGTTTACTGAGGGTGACAGAGCGGGGGCGCTCCCGAATAGGACTGTCAGACCGAGGGGCACCTGTGAGACAAGCAGCAGCAGAATAGTGAGTGCAGCTCTGGAGGATAATACAGGAGGTAACTCAGGATCAGTAATGAAATGTATGTACACAGTGACTGCACCAGCAGAATAGTGAGTGCAGCTCTTGGAGTATAATACAGGAGGGAACTCAGGATCAGTAATGTAATGTATGTACACAGTGACTGCACCAGCAGAATAGTGAGTGCAGCTCTGGAGTATAATACAGGAGGTAACTCAGGATCAGTAATGTAATGTATGTACACAGTGACTGCACCAGCAGAATAGTGAGTGCAGCTCTGGAGTATAATACAGGAGGGAACTCAGGATCAGTAATGTAATGTATGTACACAGTGACTGCACCAGCAGAATAGTGAGTGCAGCTCTGGAGTATAATACAGGAGGTAACTCAGGATCAGTAATGTAATGTATGTACACAGTGACTGCACCAGCAGAATAGTGAGTGCAGCTCTGGAGTATAATACAGGAGGTAACTCGGGATCAGTAATGTAATGTATGTACCCAGTGACTGCACCAGCAGAATAGTGAGTGCAGCTCTGGAGTATAATACAGGAGGTAACTCAGGATCAGTAATGTATGTACACAGTGACTGCATCCAGCAGAATAGTGAGTGCAGCTCTGGAGAATAATACAGGAGGTAACTCAGGATCAGTAATGTAATGTATGTACACAGTGACTGCACCAGCAGAATAGTGAGTGCAGCTCTGGAGTATAATACAGGAGGTAACTCAGGATCAGTAATGTAATGTATGTACACAGTGACTGCACCAGCAGAATAGTGAGTGCAGCTCTGGAGTATAATACAGGAGGTAACTCAAGATCAGTAATGTAATGTATGTACACAGTGACTGCACCAGCAGAATAGTGAGTGCAGCTCTGGAGTATAATACAGGAGGTAACTCAGGATCAGTAATGTAATGTATGTACACAGTAGTGAACAAGACAATCAGGGCACTTAGCAGGGCCAAAGTCACGGTTGGATTTCCTTCCAGGAATGGCGATTTCCACCGGGGGTGCACAGCCAAAGTACCAGCAATAGCAAATGAAAAGGAAGGGCGGCACTCACCGGATAAATGAGATGGTCTTTTTATTCCAAAATTTCGGAAGCAAACAGGGTGCAGGGAGGGGACAAGAGGAGCCGCCGGAATACGGCACCGTTTCGCGACGCGTGTCGCTTCTACGGGTGCATGGACCCGTAGAAGCGACACGCGTCGCGAAACGGTGCCGTAGTCCGCGGCTCCTCTGTCCCCTCCCTGCACCCTGTTTGCTTCCGAATTTTGGAATAAAAAGACCATCTCATTTATCCGGTGAGTGCCGCCCTTCCTTTTCATTTGATAATGTATGTACACAGTGACTGCACCAGCAGAATAGTGAGTGCAGCTCTGGAGTATAATTATGGATCAGTAGGTATGTACATAGTGATTTCTATTTGCTGGTGGTCTCGTAATGCGCTCACATGAGGGGGGCACAATCTCAGACGTCTCTTACCGGGGGCTGTGGACGGTGATTGTCCCTTCTGAATGGAATCGTACGGCAGTTTGGAGGCATCAGATGGAAACCTGGAAGAGAAGTCGTAGATGGACAAAATGATTCCCTTTCCAAGAAGCACAATGAGGGACCAGGCGCTCGGGGACCTAGAACCTGTCAGATACGGGATGATTATTTCCCTACTGTGAGGACACGGCCTCCGTCAGCCTCGGCAGCCTCTTCTCTAGTGCACTCCTGGCCAGCACAGAATATTCCTTTACCGCCATGAAGCCAAGGAAAGAGCTGGAGCCCCATGTATGTGAGAGGTGAAGCCTTTCCAGGAGTCTGCTGAGGACTGACCTGATGAAGTCGTACAGGTCGTGCCAATTCTCCCCTTTTGGAACTGGAAACGCCATCTCTCGGGGCATTGGGGTAAAACCATCTTGTACGGCCTTGGACTGGCGCGTCGCCTCGTTATATGTCACCTCTGGAATGAGAGCAGATTGGAGTCACCCTATAGTCCGGTTCCCTTCTGTATTTGGGACCCATCAGCAGTGGAGACTCCCTGACCACCTATGACCCTGATGCCCATTCATCCCCAGCGGCACAGAATACCACCAGGCCTGCAATATCTACATAGTGGACGTCCCCTGTAGGCTCCACCGATATCTCACCAGGGTTGAATATGAGATCACTCGTCACCAGGTTCTTCACCACTAAGTTGGAGCAGAGTTTGACGCTCCTCAGGTGGCTGTACCTCCGACTCAGGTACATGGACAGGATACAGCGCAGGTCCAGCAATAGGCACGTCCACCGGGAGCCTGAGGGGGCCGGACCCACCAGACCTGAGGGGGGGATGAGAGAGGAGAATGAGGCCCACCTGTCAGGAGCATTCATGGTCACACAGACTCACCGTGCACTCACCATGGCGGGCGCCCTGCGCGGTGCTGTCATGTACCGAACCCTTCACTGCACCGCACACAAACGGGAACTGCAGCCACGTGGCCGTGGACTTAAACTCCTTAAAGAGGTTGGAGAAGGAGATCCGGATGGTCTGACCATCCTGGAAGAGAAGTCGTGGTCAGTGAAGGTCCCGTGAGAGGTAACCCAGCTCTCCCAGGATCAGAGCACATGAGAGGTAACCCAGCTGTCCCAGGATCAGAGCACAGGAGAGGTAACCCAGCTGTCCCGGGATCAGAGCACAGGAGAGGTAACCCAGCTGTCCCGGGATCAGAGCACAGGAGAGGTAACCCAGCTCTCCCGGGATCAGAGCACAGGAGAGGTAACCCAGCTGTCCCGGGATCAGAGCACAGGAGAGGTAACCCAGCTGTCCCAGGATCAGAGCACAGGAGAGGTAACCCAGCTGTCCCAGGATCAGAGCACAGGAGAGGTTTACCCAGCTCTCCCAGGATCAGAGCACAGGAGAGGTTTACCCAGCTCTCCCGGGATCAGAGCACAGGAGAGGTAACCCAGCTCTCCCGGGATCAGAGCACAGGAGAGGTAACCCAGCTCTCCCGGGATCAGAGCACAGGAGAGGTAACCCAGCTCTCCCGGGATCAGAGCACAGGAGAGGTAACCCAGCTCTCCCGGGATCAGAGCACAGGAGAGGTAACCCAGCTCTCCCGGGATCAGAGCACAGGAGAGGTAACCCAGCTCTCCCGGGATCAGAGCACAGGAGAGGTAACCCAGCTCTCCCGGGATCAGAGCACAGGAGAGGTAACCCAGCTCTCCCGGGATCAGAGCACAGGAGAGGTAACCCAGCTCTCCCGGGATCAGAGCACAGGAGAGGTAACCCAGCTCTCCCGGGATCAGAGCACAGGAGAGGTAACCCAGCTCTCCCGGGATCAGAGCACAGGAGAGGCAACCCAGCTGTCCCGGGACCGAGCACAGGAGAGGCAACCCAGCTCTCCCGGGATCAGAGCACAGGAGAGGTAACCCAGCTGTCCTGGGATCAGAGCACAGGAGAGGTAGCCCAGCTCTCCGGGATCAGAGCACAGGAGATGTAACCCAGCTCTCCCAGGATCAGCGCACAGATGTAACCCAGCTCTCCCAGGATCAGCGCACAGATGTAACCCAGCTCTCCCAGGATCAGAGCACAGGAGATGTAACCCAGCTCTCCCAGGATCAGAGCACAGGAGAGGTAACCCAGCTCTCCCATGATAAGAGCACAGGAGAGGTAACCCAGCTCTCCCGGGATCAGAGCACAGGAGAGGTAACCCAGCTCTCCCAGGATCAGAGCACAGGAGAGGTAACCCAGCTCTCTCAGGATCAGAGCACAGGAGAGGTAACCCAGCTCTCCCAGGATCAGAGCACAGGAGAGGTAACCCAGCTCTCTCAGGATCAGAGCATATGAGGGGTAACCCAGCTCTCTCAGGATCAGAGCACAGGAGGGGTAACTCAGCTCTCCCAGGATCAGAGCACAGGGGATGTAACCCAGCTCTCCCAGGATCAGATGACGGGTCAGTACAGGTTACAGGTGATGCTCTCCCAGTTATGAGTCCGCCCCTCCGTCTCACCTCAGCGCTCACATCTACATGGACCACGAAATGCTTCCCTGGGATCGGCCTGAACAGCAGGTAGAGGTGTCGTCCGTTGAGCCCCAGGCTCTGGGATCCGGTCTTGGGGATCTGGATGTAGTTCCCTGCGGGGACGGCCCCCCGGATCTTGTACACGTGCACTTCAGACCTCTGTCCTGCAGGGGGGGGGGATCACAGGGTGAAGCAGTGCAGGGGCGTAGTATGAAATGACCCATATATGCCAAAAAGCAGAACTGCTGCAAACGTGCTGATTAATGGGAGTCAGACGGGCTGGTGCCAGGGTCCCAGTGCGCGTGGACCCCCAAAACTATAACACGAGGGTCGGTTACCATGACAGCGGTGACACCCCCCTCCCCCCAATATTATACACGGGGGTCCGGTTACCATGACAGCGGTGACACTGCCCCCCCCCCCCCCAATATTATAACACGGGGGTCCGGTTACCATGACAAGTCCGGTGACACTGCACCCCCCCCCCCCCCAATATTATAACACGGGGGTCCGGTTACCATGACAGCGGTGACACTGCCCCACCCCCCCAATATTATACACACGGGGTCCGGTTACCATGACAGCGGTGACACTGCCCCCCCCCCCCCCCAATATATAACACGGGGGTCCGGTTACCATGACAGCGGTGACACTGCCCCCCCCCCCCCCAATATTATAACACGGGGGTCCGGTTACCATGACAGCGGGACACTCCCCCCCCCAATATTATAACACGGGGTCCGGTTACCATGACAGCGGTGACATCGCCCCCCCTGCTCGAGCGCTTCCAGTCATCCAGCTGCACATGCTTGAAGACGTTCACATAGGGATGCTGCCACACTGCGGAGAGAGAAGGAGTGAGCCCCAATATGTATAATGCCCCCCTATATACACATCACTCTCCCCGGGGCCGCCCGCACCTCCGCTCATGGCTCCCAGGCTGCAGCTCAATCCTCCCGCCGCGGCCAACTGTCTGGAGACCAGTGACGTCACTGCGCCGCCCTAACGACCGCTCACAGCATCGCCCCGCCCCCTGGAGACCGGGTGCGAGGTGATGACGTCACGAGCAGATGATGTTGCCAAGGAACAGAGATACTTCTGGAGTCACGTGGTTCGGTCATCGAGCAATCAGAGCGGCATTACCGGGCTCTGACTCTAGTGAAATGACGGGAGGCGGCATCACATTAGAACTTTGTATGTACCCCTTCTTCATACAGCACCATGGAATGAATGGAGCTATAGAGATAATACTATTAATTACAGTCCAATGGGCCCCGTGCACTATATTATCCCCATCCTGGTATATATGTCTCCATCCTGGTGTATATGATCCCCATCCTGGTATATATGATCCCATCCAGGTATATATGATCCCCATCCTGGTATATATGTCCCCATCCTGGTATATATTGATCTCCATCCTGGTATATATGTCTCCATCCTGGTATATATGATCCCCATCCTGGTATATATGTCTCCATCCTGGTATATATGATCCCCATCCTGGTATATATGATCCCCATCCTGGTATATATGATCCCATCCTGGTATATATGTCTCCATCCTGGTATATATGATCTCCATCCTGGTAGTATATGATCCCCATCCTGGTATATATGATCCCCCATCCTGGTATATATGTCTCCATCCTGGTATATGATTCCCCATCCTGGTATATATGATCCCCATCCTGGTATATATGATCCCCCATCCTGGTATATATGTCTCCATCCTGGTATATATGATCCCCATCCTGGTATATATGATCCACCATCCTGGTATATATGTCCCCATCCTGGTACATTGACCCCCCATCCTGGTATATATGATCCCCATCCAGGTATATATGATCCCCATCCTGGTATATATGATCCCCATCCTGGTATATATGATTCCATCCTGGTATATATGATCCCCATCCTGGTATATATGATCCCATCCTGGTATATATGTCTCCATCCTGGTATATATGATCCCCATCCTGGTATATATGATCCCCATCCTGGTATATATGATCCCCATCCTGGTATATATGATCCCCATCCTGGTATATATGATCCCCCATCCTGGTATATATGATCCCCATCCTGGTATATATGTCTCCATCCTGGTATATATGTCCCCATCCTGGTATATATGTCTCCATCCTGGTATGTATGTCTCCATCCTGGTATATATGATTCCCATCCTGGTATATGTGTCTCCATCCTGGTATGTATGTCCCCATCCTGGTATATATTATGCCTATCCTGGTATATATGCCCCCCATCCTGGTATATATGATTCCCATCCTGGTATATATGATTCCCATCCTGGTATATATGTTCCCCATCCTGGTATATATGTCCCTCATCCTGGTATATATTATGCCTATCCTGGTATATATGCCCCCATCCTGGTATATATGATTCCCATCCTGGTATATATGTTCCCCATCCTGGTATATATGTCCCTCATCCTGGTATATATGTCCCAATCCTGGTATGTATGTCCCATCCTGGTATATATGACCCCACATGCTGGTATATATGATTCTCACCTGGTATGTATGTCCCCCATCCTGGTATATATGTCCCCATCCTGGTATATATGATCCCCCATCCTGGTATATATGACTCCTATCCTGGTATGTATGTCCTCATCCTGGTATATATGTTCCCATCTTGGTATAAATGATCTCCATTCTGGTATATATAGTCCATGTTGTGTCTAACGCATAAAAACAACAACAAACAACCTATTCTCCTCCCTCCCCTTCTCCCACACTGGGTGGTATCCTCTGTAGCTGGCACAGTGGCTGGCACCTGACATCAGCGTGTCACTGTCATTCTCCCCCAGTCACGGGCAGGCGTCTGCTCTCAGCCACTTTTTGGTCAGCATTATTAATTGCGGCACATAGACCTGAGGACGCACATCCAGTTGAAGCAAGCGCTGGGGTCAGCGGGCTCCGTGTACCCCTGGGCCCGATCACAGGCGCAACCTTAGCAACTTTACACTGTGCTTTACACTGCAGGCTGGTCTTACAAAAAACAAAGGAACCTTTATAGAATAATAAGTTTTATTCATATAAACAGTGAAGACCCCCAATATTCCCTGCACCGAGGGTCTGAGGTCCCATCACAGGTAGAGACCCCCAATATTCCCTGCACCGAGGGTCTGAGGTGCATCACCAGGTAGAGACCCCCAATATTCCCTGCACCGAGGGTCTCAGGTGTCATCAGTGGGCAGACCCCCCCAATTTTCCCTGCACCAAGGTCCCGAGTGCCATCACCAGGTAGAGACCCCAATATTCCTGCACTGGGTCTCAGGTGTCATCAGTGGGCAGAGACCCCCCAATTTCCCTGCACCGAGGTCCCGAGTGCCATCACCAGGTAGATACTCTCAATTTTCCCTGCACCGAGGGTCTCAGGTGTCATCAGTGGGTAGAGACCCCCCCAATTTTCACTGCACCGAGGGTCTCGGGTGCCATCACCAGGTAGAGACCCCCAATATTCCCTGCACTGAGGGTCTTCGGTGTTTTCGGCAGGTACGGACCCTCAGTATTCATTGCTTTAAAGATGTCATCAGAAGGACGGGTCCCCGAAGCCGACCTCCTCCTGGAGCTGCTGGATCTCAGTCATCAGAGTTTGGTCACGGACATTTAACTATAAGAGACGGAAGAAGATTCAGACTCCGGTGTATACAGCCACGTCACACTGATACCGAAAAACAATCCCCCCTGCACCAGGGAAACCGGGCGAAGTAATAAAGATGAGGGCAGGTGTATACTGGTGTGAGGATGGCGCTGTGTGATTACAGATGAGGATGAAGTGAGGCTGGTGCTTACAGTGAGGATGGCGCTGTGTGATTACTGTGAGGATGGCGCTGTGTGATTACTGTGAGGATGGCGCTGTGTGATTACTGTGAGGATGGAGCTGTGTGATTACTGTGAGGATGGCGCTGTGTGATTACTGAGAGGATGGCGCTGTGTGATTACTGAGAGGATGGCGCTGTGTGATCACAGTGAGGATGGCGCTGTGTGATTACAGTGAGGATGGCGCTGTGTGATTACAGTGAGGATGGAGCTGTGTGATTACTGTGAGGATGGAGCTGTGTGATTACTGTGAGGATGGAGCTGTGTGATTACTGTGAGGATGGGCTGTGTGCTTACAGTGAGGATGGCGCTGTGTGATTACTGTGAGGATGGCGCTGTGTGATTACTGTGAGGATGGCGCTGTGTGATTACTGTGAGGATGGCGCTGTGTGATTACATGTGAGGATGGCGCTGTGTGATTACAGTGAGGATGGCGCTGTGTGATTACTGTGAGGATGGCGCTGTGTGATTACTGTGAGGATGGCGCTGTGTGATTACTGTGAGGATGGCGCTGTGTGATTACTGAGAGGATGGCGCTGTGTGATTACTGAGAGGATGGCGCTGTGTGATCACGTGAGGATGGCGCTGTGTGATTACTGTGAGGATGGCGCTGTGTGATTACTGTGAGGATGGCGCTGTGTGATTACAGTGAGGATGGTGCTGTGTGATTACAGTGAGGATGGCGCTGTGTGATTACAGTGAGGATGGCGCTGTGTGATTAGTGTGAGGATGGCGCTGTGTGATTACAGTGAGGATGGCGCTGTGTGATTACAATGAGATGCGCTGTGTGATTACAGTGAGGAGGCGCTGTGTGATTACTGTGAGGATGGCGCTGTGTGATTCAGTGAGGATGGCGTGTGGATTACTGGAGATGGCGCTGTGTGATTACAGTGAGGATGGCGCTGTGTGATTACAGTGAGGAGGCGCTGTGTGATTACTGAGGGATGGCGCTGTGTGATTAGTGAGATGGCGCTGTGTGATCAAGGGGTGAGGATGGGCTGTGTGATTACTGTGAGGATGGCGCTGTGTGATACAGTGAGGAGGCGCTTGTGATTACAGTGAGGATGGCGCTGTGTGATTACTGTGAGGATTTGGCTGTGTGATTACAGTGAGGATGCGCTGTGTGATTACAGTGAGGATGGCGCTGTGTGATACGTGAGGATGGCGCTGTGTGATTACTGTGGGATGGCGCTGTGTGATACAGTGAGGATGGCGCTGTGTGATTACAGTGAGGATGGCGCTGTGTGATTACAGTGAGGATGGCGCTGTGTGATTACTGTGAGGATGGCGCTGTGTGATTACGTGAGGATGGCGCTGTGTGATTACTGAGGATGCGCTGTGTGATTACAGTGAGGATGGCGCTGTGTGATTACTTGAGATGGCGCTGTGTGATTACAGTGAGGATGGCGCTGTGTGATTACTGTGAGGATGGCGCGTGTGATTACAGTGAGGATGGGCTGTGTGATTACAGTGAGGATGGCGCTGTGTGATTACTGTGAGGATGGCGCTGTGTGATTACAGTGGATGGCGCTGTGTGATTACAGTGAGGATGGCGCTGTGTGATTACAGTGAGGATGGCGCTGTGTGATTACGTGAGGATGCGTGTGTGATTACTGAGGGATGGCGCTGTGTGATTACTGTGAGGATGGCGCTGTGTGATTACAGTGAGATGGCGCTGTGTGATTACAGTGAGGGGCGCTGTGTGATACAGTGAGGATGGCGCTGTGTGATTACTGTGAGGATGGCGCTGTGTGATTACAGTGGGATGGCGCTGTGTGATTACTGGGGATGGCGCTGTGTGATTACTGTGAGGATGGCGCTGTGTGATTACGTGAGGATGGCGCTGTGTGATTACATGAGGATGGCGCTGTGTGATTACGTGAGGATGGCGCTGTGTGATTACGTGAGGATGGCGCTGTGTGATTACAGTGAGGATGGCGCTGTGTGATTACGTGAGGATGGCGCTGTGTGATTACGTGAGGATGGCGCTTGTTGTGATTTATTGAGGATGGCGCTGTGTGATTACTGTGAGATGGCGCTGTTGATTACGTGAGGTGGCGCTGTGTGATTACGTGAGGATGGCGCTGTGTGATTACGTGAGGATGGCGCTGTGTGATTACGTGAGGATGGCGCTGTGTGATTACTGTGAGGATGGCGCTGTGTGATTACGTGAGGATGGCGCTGTGTGATTACAGTGAGGATGGCGCTGTTGATTACGTGAGATCCGTGATGGAGGTGCGCTGTTATTACATGAGGATGGCGCGGATACAGTGAGGATGCCTGTGTGTACTGTGAGGATGGCCTGTGTGATTACTGTGAGAGCTGGTATTATGTCGGATGGCCTGTGTGTTACGTTGAATGGCGCGTGGTTCAGTAGGATGCGCTGTGTATTACTTGGGATGGCGCTGTGTGATTCAGTGAGATGGCGCGTGTGATACTGAGATCGCTGTGGATACTGTGGGTGGCGCTGGTGATTACTGAGGATGCCTGTTGATTACTGTGAGAGCGCTGTGGATACAGTGAGGAGGCGCTGTGGATTACTGTGAGGATGGCCTGTGTATTAATGAATGGGCTGGTGATTACTTGAGGATGGCCCAACTGTGGGATGCGCTGTGTATTACGTGAGGATGGCGCTGTGTGATTACTGTGAGGATGGCGCTGTGTGATTACGTGAGGATGGCGCTGTGTGATTACTGTGAGGATGGCGCTGTGTGGATTACTGTGAGGATGGCGCTGTGTGATTACAGTGAGGATGGCGCTGTGTGATTACAGTGAGGATGGCGCTTGTGATTACGTGAGGATGGCGCTGTGTGATTACGTGAGGGGATGGCGCTGTGTGATTACTGTGAGGATGGCGCTGTGTGATTACGTGAGGATGGAGCTGTGTGATTACTGTGAGGATGGCGCTGTGTGATTACAGTGAGGATGGCGCTGTGTGATTACAGTGAGGATGGCGCTGTGTGATTACAGTGAGATGGCGCTGTGTGATTACAGTGAGGATGGCGCTGTGTGATTACTGTGAGGATGGCGCTGTGTGATTACAGTGAGGATGGCGCTGTGTGATTACAGTGAGGATGGCGCTGTGTGATTACTGTGAGGATGGCGCTGTGTGATTACAGTGAGGATGGCGCTGTGTGATTACAGTGAGGATGGCGCTGTGTGATTACTGTGAGGATGGCGCTGTGTGATTACTGTGAGGATGGCGCTGTGTGATTACAGTGAGGATGGCGCTGTGTGATTACTGTGAGGATGGCCTGTGTGATTACTGTGAGGATGGCGCTGTGTGATTACGTGAGGATGGCGCTGTGTGATTACTGGAGGATGGCGCTGTGTGATTACTGTGAGGATGGCGCTGTGTGATTACAGTGAGGATGGCGCTGTGTGATTACAGTGAGGATGGCGCTGTGTGATTACAGTGAGGATGGCGCTGTGTGATTACTGTGAGGATGGCGCTGTGTGATTACAGTGAGGATGGCGCTGTGTGATTACAGTGAGGATGGCGCTGTGTGATTACTGTGAGGATGGCGCTGGGACTGTCTCCATATTACCACTGATGAGTGACGCGGGCACCCACATAGGTGGTGGCGTTGTACCCTCACCTTCCTCGTGTACTTGTATGACTGCTCGGCCTCCAGTTGTCGCCCCGTCTATGAAAACCACAAATCAATGAGATAAATATCTCCATGTTCCGGAGTCAGAGCTTCTGCCCCGCACGTTCCCCTTCACCCCACGCGTTTCTCACCTTCAGGCAGACGAGGGTCAGGTAGCCCCACACCTCCGCATTGCTGTTATTTAGAGCATTGGCCTCAGAGAGGCGCGTCCTCCGCCTCCTGCATCTCCTCCAGCTGTGAATGTAGGGAGCAGGTTCAGATAATCCTCCAGATCTCTGCTGCCAGTCACTGACTGGAGTCTGAATGTTCCCATTCACCAACAACAGACAGAAATACCATCCACAGACAGCCATAATAAATCCGTACCCTGTAACAAGCGACACCGACGCCCAGCCAGGTGAGGCAGGTGGGGGAGCGTCTGCAGGCCTGGAGGTAAGTGTTCTTCGCCTTCTCAAACTAAAATAAATAGGGGGAACGTGAGAATGATAAATCACAGATAACTGAGGAGACTGCAGAGTCACAACTGTATTATATATACTCCAGAGCTGCACTCACTATTCTGCTGGTGCAGTCACTGTGTACATACATTACATTACTGATCCTGAGTTACCTCCTGTATTATACTCCAGAGCTGCACTCACTATTCTGCTGGTGCAGTCACTGTGTACATACATTACATTACTGATCCTGAGTTACCTCCTGTATTATACTCCAGAGCTGCACTCACTATTCTGCTGGTGGAGTCACTGTGTACATACATTACATTACTGATCCTGAGTTACCTCCTGTATTATACTCCAGAGCTGCACTCACTATTCTGCTGGTGCAGTCACTGTGTACATACATTACATTACTGATCCTGAGTTACCTCCTGTATTATACTCCAGAGCTGCACTCACTATTCTGCTGGTGCAGTCACTGTGTACATACATTACATTACTGATCCTGAGTTGCCTCCTGTATTATACTCCAGAGCGGCACTCACTATTCTGCTGGTGCAGTCACTGTGTACATACATTACATTACTGATCCTGAGTTACCTCCTGTATTATACTCCAGAGCTGCACTCACTATTCTGCTGGTGCAGTCACTGTGTACATACATTACATTACTGATCCTGAGTTACCTCCTGTATTATACCCCAGAGCTGCACTCACTATTCTGCTGGTGCAGTCACTGTGTACATACATTACATTACTGATCCTGAGTTACCTCCTGTATTATACCCCAGAGCTGCACTCACTATTCTGCTGGTGCAGTCACTGTGTACATACATTACATTACTGATCCTGAGTTACCTCCTGTATTATACTCCAGAGCTGCACTCACTATTCTGCTGCTGCAGTCACTGTGTACATACATTACATTACTGATCCTGAGTTACCTCCAGTATTATACTCCAGAGCTGCACTCACTATTCTGCTGCTGCAGTCACTGTGTACATACATTACATTACTGATCCTGAGTTACCTCCTGTATTATACTCCAGAGCTGCACTCACTATTCTGCTGGTGCAGTCACTGTGTACATACATTACATTACTGATCCTGAGTTACCTCTTGTATTATACTCCAGAGCTGCACTCACTATTCTGCTGGTGCAGTCACTGTGTACATACATTACATTACTGATCCTGAGTTACCTCCTGTATTATACTCCAGAGCTGCACTCACTATTCTGCTGGTGCAGTCACTGTGTACATACATTACATTACTGATCCTGAGTTACCTCCTGTATACTCCAGAGCTGCACTCACTATTCTGCTGGTGCAGTCACTGTGTACATACATTACATTACTGATCCTGAGTTACCTCCTGTATTATACTCCAGAGCTGCACTCACTATTCTGCTGGTGGAGTCACTGTGTACATACATTACATTACTGATCCTGAGTTACCTCCTGTATTATACTCCAGAGCTGCACTCGCTATTTTGCTGGTGCAGTCACTGTGTACATACATTACATTACTGATCCTGAGTTACCTCCTGTATTATACTCCAGAGCTGCACTCACTATTCTGCTGGTGCAGTCACTGTGTACATACATTACATTACTGATCCTGAGTTACCTCCTGTATTATACTCCAGAGTTGCACTCACTATTCTGCTGGTGCAGTCACTGTGTACATACATTACTGATCCTGAGTTACCTCCTGTATTATACTCCAGAGCTGCACTCACTATTCTTCTGGAGCAGTCACTGTGTACATACATTACATTACTGATCCTGAGTTACCTCCTGTATTATACTCCAGAGCTGCACTCACTATTCTGCTGGTGCAGTCACTGTGTACATACATTACATTACTGATCCTGAGTTACCTCCTGTATTATACTCCAGAGCTGCACTCACTATTCTGCTGGTGCAGTCACTGTGTATATACATTACTGATCCTGAGTTACCTCCTGTATTATACTCCAGAGCTGCACTCACTATTCTGCTGGTGCAGTCACTGTGTACATACATTACATTACTGATCCTGAGTTACCTCCTGTATTATACTCCAGAGCTGCACTCACTATTCTGCTGGTGCACATACATTACATTACTGATCCTGAGTTACCTCCTGTATTATACTCCAGAGCTGCACTCACTATTCTGCTGGTGCAGTCACTGTGTACATACATTACATTACTGATCCTGAGTTACCTCCTGTATTATACTCCAGAGCTGCACTCACTATTCTGCTGGTGCAGTCACTGTGTACATACATTACTGATCCTGAGTTACCTCCTGTATTATACTCCAGAGCTGCACTCACTATTCTGCTGGAGCAGTCACTGTGTACATACATTACATTACTGATCCTGAGTTACCTCCTGTATTATACTCCAGAGCTGCACTCACTATTCTGTTGGTGCAGTTACTGTGTACATATATTACATTACTGATCCTGAGTTACCTCCTGTATTATACTCCAGAGCTGCACTCACTATTCTGCTGGTGCCGTCACTGTGTACATTACATTACTGATCCTGAGTTACCTCCTGTATTATACTCCAGAGCTGCACTCACTATTCTGCTGGTGCAGTCACTGTGTACATACATTACATTACTGATCCTGAGTTACCTCCTGTATTATACTCCAGAGCTGCACTCACTATTCTGCTGGTGCAGTCGCTGTGTACATACATTACATTACTGATCCTGAGTTACCTCCTGTATTATACTCCAGAGCTGTACTCACTATTCTGCTGGTGCAGTCGCTGTGTACATACATTACATTACTGATCCTGAGTTACCTCCTGTATTATACTCCAGAGCTGCACTCACTATTCTGCTGGAGCAGTCACTGTGTACATACATTACATTACTGATCCTGAGTTACCTCCTGTATTATACTCCAGAGCTGCACTCACTATTCTGCTGGTGCAGTCACTGTGTACATACATTACATTACTGATCCTGAGTTACCTCCTGTATTATACTCCAGAGCTGCACTCACTATTACATTACATATATAAAGGGTAATATGTTGTGGAGTAGCTTTCCTCCCCTAGCTGCAGCCTCTCTTGTCTTGTCTCTATTGACACATCGGGGAGGTGATTGGTCGGTGATTACTCCGGAGCTGTCAGCAGAGGATCTTGATGATTGTCTTTAGTGCTTGCAGTGTCAGACCCTCCGTCAGATGACCATTAATCCCGCAGTGGTATCAGTGGGCTCTGGAGGTGCGGGGTCTCTGCTCGAGGCTCCAGCCTGATGATATCCCGCTTATTTCCCTCATTCGGTGCGGTCTCTGTCCGGTGATGTCTTCAGTTCACACCTGCCTGGTGGATGAAGCGTTGTGATTGGGGGGCTCCCATCCCCCTGTGTTTTCTTACCTCCCCCTCCTGCAGGTAGATGGACCCCAGGCGGAGGTATAGCGGGTGCATGTCGGAGGCGTCGTCCACCAGGCTGAGCGCATGCTCGTAGCACTGTCGCGCCTCCCCCTTCCGGCCGCTCATGTACTGGACGTGGCCGGTGAGCGCCCACACGTCCGGGTTCTGCAGAGGGGCAGATGTGATTAGCGGGGGACCCGTCATCTATCGCTCCTCTATTATCCCATGATGGAGGGTCCGCCTCACCTGGTGGTCCACCTGTGACGCCTCCTGCAGGTTCTGGTGGGCCGCATCAAACTCCTTCCGCAGCAGGTGCCCCTGGGCGCACATGAGGTGGTACTGGCAGGTGGGCCCTCCGTCCGGGCTCAGGAGCTCGTGGGACAGCGCCCGCTGGACAAACTACAACCACCAGGAAAAGGCGCGTTTGTATCGTTCACTATCTCCGATACCCCCCATATTATCATACAGACCTGGGTGGCATTGACCCGAGCCAGGAACCTGGCGGCCTCCATGTAGATGCTGCACGCCGGGGGCGAGGGCTTGTGGGGGGCGCCGTGTGTTACCCCTGTAGGGAGAGACACAAGGAGAGCTCCAGTGCAGAACCGCGGCCCACCAGACCCCCGGATCACACCTCACTCCCACCTCTGTGAGCCCCAGCCTTGCTCTTCGAGACCACGGGTGAAGGAGACGTGGGCCCAGGGCGGGGGGTCTTCTGCTCCGAGGAGCGGCTGCTCGTGGGGCGTTCTCCAGAGCCGGGCCGTCGTCGTGCTGATGGGGGCGCCGTCCGATCTGGGACTTCGGTCCTACCTATAGACGAGAACGATACGTCATAGATCGTGATCCGAGGGCGAGGACGGGGCTCCAAATGAGAAAAGGAGACACAGTGGGGAAAGCAGAGACCCCAGCAGCACAGAGGATTTCAGGAGCAATTAATAACTCGTCATATGAGGATGGCGCGTGGATAGAGAACCACAGCTGCACAGAGTATTTCAGCAATGTCTTACCGCTGGCGCTGGCCTCTCGGCCCACCATCTTTTCCCCATCTGATACTCCGGAATCAGACAGATCGGCCGCTCGGTCCACGGTCAGCGCCGCCTGGTGGAGCTTCCCGGCCTCGGAGAAGGCCATCTCCATCCGGATGTCATTGCCCTGGATCTCATAGAACAGACCTGGAGGATGGAGGAGGCGGGTGAGGGGCGGCTGTACCTGCCATCATGGGGGCTACGGCCGTGTGCGGGGCCCGACTTACCCAGTATAGTCCAGGCCAGGGCGCTGCCGGGGGCCACACAGGTGGCATCTTCAAAGAACAACTCCGCTGCCTCATTATTATCCAGGGTAACAGCGACGATCCCGCACAGGAGGAGGCTGCACAAAGCAGAGACACATGACTGCGGGTACACAGCGGGGCCCGGGGGCCCAACTCAGCATGACAAATCTATGTGCTCCTCCTATATGTGTACACCTCCTGTACATCTGCCCTCTCCTATACATTAACTTTCCTTTAATACATGTGCCCCTCCTATACATGTGCCCCCTCCTATATGTGTGCCCCTCATATACATTAGCTTTCCTTTTATACGTGTGCCCCCTCCTATACATGTGCCCCCGTCCTATATGTGTGCCCTCTCCTATACATTATACTTTCCTTTAGGCATACATGTGCCCCCTCCTATACATGTCGGCCCCCTCCTATATGTGTGCCCCCTCCTATACGTGTGCCCCCTCCTATATGTGTGCCCCCTCCTATACATGTGCCCCCTCCTATACATGTGCCCCTTTCTATATGTGTGGTCTCGCCTATATGTGCCACCCTCCTATGCATCTGCCCCCTCTTATATGTGTGCCACCCTCCTATACATGTTTCCCCCTCCTATATGTGTGTCCCCTTCCATACGTGTGTCCCCTCCTAAACATGTGCCCCTCTTATATGTGTGCCCTCCTCCTATACATCTTCCCCTCCTATATGTGTTCCCCCCTTTTACACGTGTACCCGCTCCTATACGTGGCCCCTCCGGCTGAGTCTCGCCCACCTGTGGAGCTCCTCGCGGTTCAGCACCAGAGCCTCGTGGAAACATTCCTGCGCTTTGATGTGGTCACCGACCAATAGCTTGAAACATCCGTAATCCAGCCAGTGCTCTGCGCGCTGCCGGTCCCGGGCGAGTCTCTGCAGAGGACGGACACAGGACGATCAGGACAGAGGTGACGGCCGGGACAACATATGGGGGCAGGCGAGGACCCCGCCATCTATAATGATAGGACGTGGTGGACAATGGGGGTTTCACTGATGATGGGGGGAGTCATCCACTGATGATGGGGTGTCATCCACTGATGATGGGGGTGTCATCCTCACCGAGGTCTTACTGATGATGGGGGGGAGTCATCCACTGATGATGGGGGTGTCATCCTCACCGGGGTCTCACTGATGATGGGGGAGTCATCCACTGATGATGGGGGAAGTCATCCACTGATGATGGGGGAAGTCATCCACTGATGATGGGGCTGTCACCCACTGATGATGGGGGGAGTCATCCACTGATGATGGGGGGAGTCATCCACTGATGATGGGGGAGTCATCCACTGATGATGGGGGTGTCATCCTCACCGAGGTCTTACTGATGATGGGGGGAGTCATCCACTGATGATGGGGGAGTCATCCACTGATGATGGGGGAGTCATCCACTGATGATGGGGGTGTCATCCTCACCGAGGTCTTACTGATGATGGGGGGAGTCATCCACTGATGATGGGGGTGTCATCCTCACCGGGGTCTCACTGATGATGGGGGAGTCATCCACTGATGATGGGGAGTCATCCACTGATGATGGGGGAGTCATCCACTGATGATGGGGGTGTCATCCTCACCGAGGTCTCACTGATGATGGGGGGAGTCATCCACTGATGATGGGGGTGTCATCCTCACCGAGGTCTCACTGATGATGGGGGGAGTCATCCACTGATGATGGGGGTGTCATCCTCACCGAGGTCTCACTGATGATGGGGGGAGTCATCCACTGATGATGGGGGTGTCATCCTCACCGAGGTCTCACTGATGATGGGGGGAGTCATCCACTGATGATGGGGGTGTCATCCTCACCGAGGTCTCACTGATGATGGGGGGAGTCATCCACTGATGATGGGGGTGTCATCCTCACCGAGGTCTTACTGATGATGGGGGTGTCATCCACTGATGATGGGAGTGTTATCCACTGATATTGGGGGGAGTCATCCACTGATGATGGGGGTGTCATCCTCACTGAGGTCTTACTGATGATGGGGGAGTCATCCACTGATGATGGGGGTGTCATCCTCACTGAGGTCTTACTGATGATGGGGGAGTCATCCACTGATGATGGGGGTGTCATCCTCACTGAGGTCTTACTGATGATGGGGGAGTCATCCACTGATGATGGGGGTGTCATCCTCACCGAGGTCTTACTGATGATGCGGGGAGTCATCCACTGATGATGGGGGTGTCATCCTCACTGAGGTCTTACTGATGATGGGGGAGTCATCCACTGATGATGGGGGTGTCATCCTCACCGAGGTCTTACTGATGATGCGGGGAGTCATCCACTGATGATGGGGGTGTCATCCACTGATGATGGGAGTGTCATCCACTGATATTGGGGGAGTCATCCTCACCTCCTCACCGAGGTCTTACTGATGATGGGGGGAGTCATCCACTGATGATGGGAGTGTCATCCACTGATATTGGGGGAGTCATCCTCACCTCCTGGTAATACATCTCCGCTTGCTCGTAATCTTCCGTCATCTCGGCCTCCTTGGCGAATCTCAGGAGCTGCTCGGTGTCGGTCACGGGGTCCGGTGGAGCCTTCTCACCATCATCGAGGAGGGTCTGTGGGGAGACGGACCCCAGGATCATTACAAGACTCCTCACAATCACTGGACATAGGAACGTCTCCCCCCGCCGCTCTCTTGTCTGGCTTAGGTACCTTGTTCAGAGCCAGGTGCATCTGATCCACCAGGTATATGTACAGCTCGCTGAGGAAGGTCTGCAGCTGGTCGCGGTCCCGGAAGGCGGTGGTCCTCAGATACTTCTCCCTCACGATCTTCACCACCGAGTGCTGTAGAGACACAAGGTTTAATGGAGGAGGATTCAGGCATTTTACCACTCCCCCCCCCATCCTGGAGTGAATATTGCACTGTTCAGCCTGAGCCTCCTGATTCATGAAGGCTCAGTCCAGACCTGCGGTGATGACTGATCACTAGGAGGACGGCAGTAGTCTCCAATGAAGCTGCTATCAGTCCTGCTGGGACCAGTACAATAGATCACCGCCAACCGTACTGTCATGACAGCGAGCAGCGCTGCCGAACAATCAGTTTTAGTATATTCACATAAATTAGATAAAAATACACAAAAAAATGTGAAACACGCGGCTTCTCATCTTATATCCAACTCTGGGTTTCGCCTGTCGGCTTCTTCTTGGGGTGTTTTTGTATTAATGTATTAGTATATGGGGATTTTGTATGAATTAATGTAAGGATGAATTAGAATGAACCATCAATAAGGGGAAGGAACCTTATAGGCTTAGATAAGCCTGTGATTTCTGCGCACACTCAGCTTACCCCAAGAAGAAGCCGACAGGCGAAACTCAGTGTTGGGTACAAGCCGGCATGCCACGTTTGTCAGGACTTTAACACTTAAAAAAATATGTGAGAAAGGCGGCTTCTCATCTTATATCAGACTCCGTGTTTCACCTATAGGCTTCTTCCTGGGGACACGTTTTCGTATAGATGTATAGTATTCTGACAGCTATTTTATCATAGTAATTTATGGGGATTTTGAATGAATTAGTGTAAGGATGTAATTATTATTGTCGACTGGTAGTGGAAAGGAACCTTATAGCTTTATATAATCCTGTGATCTGTGAACATGCCCATCTTAACCCAAGAAGAAGCCGACAAGTGAAACCCAGTGTCGGATACAAGTTGCCATGCCACATGTCAGCAATTTTTGTTTTTAATGCCATTGTCACTTTATGACTTTAAGACACATGGTTTCTCATCTAATATCAGACTCTGGGTTTCGCCTATCGGCTTCTTACTGGGGGCGAGTTTTTATATTAATGTATGCTACTTGACAGCTGTTTTATCATAGTAATTTATATGGATTTTGTATTAATTAGTGTAAGGATGTAGTTGGCATTGTTGACTGATGGCGGAAAGGAATTTTATAGGCTGATATATAATCCTGTGATCTGTGAGCATACTCAGCTTATCCCGGGAAAAAGCCAACAAGTGAAACCCAGTGTCGGGTGCAAGCTAGCATGCCACGTATGTCAACTATTTTTTTAATGCTATTGTCACTTTATGACAGTGAGACACGCGGCTTCTCATCTTATATCCGACTCTGTGTTTCGCCTGTCAGCTTCTTCCTGGGGCACATTTTCGTATTGATGTATGGTACTTTGACAGCTGTTTTATCACAGTGATATATGGGGATTTTTTATGAATTAGTGTAAGGATGCAAATAGTATTGTCGACAGATAGAGGAAAGGATCCTTACAGGCTTATATAATCCTGTGATCTGTGAGCACACTCAGCTTACCCCATGAAGAAGCTGACAGGCGAAACCCAAAGACAAATAGAATCTGGCACTCCAGTCTGAAAAAGAAGTGATGATGTCCCAGTCTTCAATCACCTGACCACTGAGGTCTGTGATTGGCTGCAGCGGTCAGGTGACTGTAACCGGTCCTGACGCGAATAGCACCCAGGCAGCGGGTATACACATTATTACATGCTGACTTAGCAGAAGTGTGTGACAACCTTCAGCTGTTCCTTAAAGGCAAAGTATTTCCCGGAGCAGTTGAGCTCGTAGTTCAGCTGACACTTCTGCTCCTCCAGAACCTGCGGGTCCACGTCCACCTCACTGGTCTCCTGCTGCCCGAACAGCTGGCAGTACTCCTCCAAGATGGCGCCGGTGATACTGGAGACCTGGCTGTGATAATCTGCCACCGCCTGAGGACAAGACGGACGAGGACGGATCAATACCGAGGACACGAGAACACAGGAGCCGGGGGAGCAGAGCAGCGCTCACCTTCTGTGCCCCCGCTGTGCGCCGATCCATCTGAGGCCTGACCGGGACGAGCTCCTTCACCCTGCAAAGATGGAGGACACTGCACCGACACATTGTCACAAATACACAGAGCTCAAACCAGAGGCTCCAACACTACAACTCTCAACATAACTATCAGGGAGCAATAAAAGTAACTGATCCTGTACTGATCCCGAGTCACCTCCTGTATTATACTCCAGAGCTGCACTCACTATTCTGCTGGTGCAGTCACTGTGTACATACATTACATTACTGATCCTGAGTTACCTCCTGTATTATACTCCAGAGCTGCACTCACTATTCTGCTGGTGCAGTCACTGTGTACATACATTACATTACTGATCCTGAGTTACCTCCTATATTATACTCCAGAGCTGCACTCACTATTCTGCTGGTGCAGTCACTGTGCACATACATTACATTACTGATCCTGAGTTACCTCCTGTATTATACTCCAGAGCTGCACTCACTATTCTGCTGGTGCAGTCACTGTGTACATACATTACATTACTGATCCTGAGTTACCTCCTGTATTATACTCCAGAGCTGCACTCACTATTCTGCTGGTGCAGTCACTGTGTACATACATTACATTACTGATCCTGAGTTATCTCCTGTATTATACTCCAGAGCTGCACTCACTATTCTGCTGGTGCAGTCACTGTGTACATACATTACATTACTGATCCTGAGTTACCTCCTGTATTATACCCCAGAGCTGCACTCACTATTCTGCTGGTGCAGTCACTGTGTACATACATTACATTACTGATCCCGAGTTACCTCCTGTATTATACTCCAGAGCTGCACTCACTATTCTGCTGGTGCAGTCACTGTGTACATACATTACATTACTGATCCTGAGTTACTTCCTGTATTATCCTCCAGAGCTGCGCTCACTATTCTGCTGGTGCAGTCACTGTGTACATACATTACATTACTGATCCTGAGTTACCTCCTGTATTATCCTCCAGAGCTGCACTCACTATTCTGCTGGTGAAGTCACTGTGTACATACATTACATTACTGATCCTGAGTTACCTCCTGTATTATACTCCAGAGCCGCACTTGCTATTCTGCTGGTGCAGTCACTGTGTACATACATTACATTACTGATCCCGAGTCACCTCCTGTATTATACTCCAGAGCTGCACTCACTATTCTGCTGGTGGACTCACTGTGTACATACATTACATTACTGATCCTGAGTTACCTCCTGTATTATACTCCAGAGCTGCACTCACTATTCTGCTGGTTCAGTCACTGTGTACATACATTACATTACTGATCCCGAGTCACCTCCTGTATTATACTCCAGAGCTGCACTCACTATTCTGCTGGTGGACTCACTGTGTACACACATTAGATTACTGATACTGAGTTACCTCCTGTATTATACTCCAGAGCTGCACTCACTATTCTGCTGGTGCAGTCACTGTGTACATACATTACATTACTGATCCCGAGTCACCTCCTGTATTATACTCCAGAGCTGCACTCACTATTCTGCTGGTGGACTCACTGTGTACACACATTACATTACTGATCCTGAGTTACCTCCTGTATTATACTCCAGAGCTGCACTCACTATTCTGCTGGTGCAGTCACTGTGTACATACATTACATTACTGATCCTGAGTTACCTCCTGTATTATACTCCAGAGCTGCACTCACTATTCTTCTGGTGCAGTCACTGTGTACATACATTACATTACTGATCCTGAGTTACCTCCTGTATTATACTCCAGAGCTGCACTCACTATTCTGCTGGTGCAGTCACTGTGTACATACATTACATTACTGATCCTGAGTTACCTTCTGTGTTATACTCCAGAGCTGCACTCACTATTCTGCTGGTGCAGTCACTGTGTACATACATTACATTACTGATCCTGAGTTACCTCCTGTATTATACTCCAGAGCTGCACTCACTATTCTGCTGGTGCAGTCACTGTGTACATACATTACATTACTGATCCTGAGTTACCTCCTGTATTATACTCCAGAGCTGCACTCACTATTCTGCTGGTGCAGTCACTGTGTACATACATTACATTACTGATCCTGAGTTACCTCCTGTATTATACCCCAGAGCTGCACTCACTATTCTGCTGGTGCAGTCACTGTGTACACACATTACATTACTGATCCTGAGTTACCTCCTGTATTATACTCCAGAGCTGCACTCACTATTCTGCTGGTGCAGTCACTGTGTACATACATTACATTACTGATCCTGAGTTACCTCCTGTATTATACCCCAGAGCTGCACTCACTATTCTGCTGGTGCAGTCACTGTGTACATACATTACATTACTGATCCTGAGTTACCTCCTGTATTATACTCCAGAGCTGCACTCACTATTCTGCTGGTGCAGTCACTGTGTACATACATTACATTACTGATCCTGAGTTACCTCCTGTATTATACTCCAGAGCTGCACTCACTATTCTGCTGGTGCAGTCACTGTGTACATAACATTACATTACTGATCCTGAGTTACCTCCTGTATTATACTCCAGAGCTGCACTCACTATTCTGCTGGTGCAGTCACTGTGTACATACATTACATTACTGATCCTGAGTTACCTCCTGTATTATACTCCAGAGCTGCACTCACTATTCTGCTGGTGCAGTCACTGTGTACATACATTACTGATCCTGAGTTACCTCCTGTATTATACTCCAGAGCTGCACTCACTATTCTGCTGGTGCAGTCACTGTGTACATACATTACATTACTGATCCTGAGTTACCGCCTGTGTTATACTCCAGAGCTGCACTCACTATTCGGCTGGTGCAGTCACTGTGTACATACATTACATTACTGATCCTGAGTTACCTCCTGTATTATACTCCAGAGCTGCACTCACTATTCTGCTGGTGCAGTCACTGTGTACATACATTACATTACTGATCCTGAGTTACCGCCTGTGTTATACTCCAGAGCTGCACTCACTATTCGGCTGGTGCAGTCACTGTGTACATACATTACATTACTGATCCTGAGTTACCTCCTGTATTATACTCCAGAGCTGCACTCACTATTCGGCTGGTGCAGTCACTGTGTACATACATTACATTACTGATCCTGAGTTACCTCCTGTATTATACACCAGAGCTGCACTCACTATTCTGCTGGTGCAGTCACTGTGTACATACATTACATTACTGATCCTGAGTTACCTCCTGTATTATACTCCAGAGCTGCACTCACTATTCTGCTGGTGCTGTCACTGTGTACATACATTACATTCCTGGTTCCTCAGTGTCACTCACTTTAAGGCCACCTCCTCGGCCATACGTTTGGGGACCAGTGGTTTCTCCAGGGTCATCTCCAGGACCAGGTACGTCCCCGATTCTACATATTGCTGCGGAGAGACGAGGAGTCATGTGACTGCCGGACTAAAGGAGCAAAATCTGTTCATTTCTTAAGAAACTCAAATATCAGAGACGTTATATACTTCCTCACTGAAGTAACCAGCGAACGTCCCAAGATCCTTTGCCATCTAGGCCCCTATATGGCACCATCAGACCCTCAAATTTACAGACATCAAAGTGCATTGTCTCTGATGGCCACAAGAGGGCAGTGCAAGCAAAGAATTACTGAAAGGCAATGACAGTTCATTCCCAGAATTTGGAGACCAGACCCTCACCCCAGGAGTGACACACTGCAGACACCCCCAGACCCCTGACATGTGTGACTGACAGGTGCCATCATCAGCTTCTGGGTAAATATCATATACCTGTCCTTCCAAATTAGCCGGCACTGTCTGGTGTAACGCTGCCGGGTCTATGTCTGCCACCTCCGACGACCTCATCACAGCGGACATCTGCAAGAATTAAGAGATCAGTGAGTGCAGCTCTGGAGTATAATACAGGAGGTAACTCAGGATCAGTAATGTAATGTATGTACACGGTGACTGCACCAGCAGAATAGTGAGTGCAACTCTGGAGTATAATACAGGAGATAACTCGGGATCAGTAATGTAATGTATGTACACAGTGACTGCTCCAGCAGAATAGTGAGTACAGCTCTGGAGTATAATACAGGAGGTAACGCAGGATCAGTAATGTAATGTATGTACACAGTGACTCCACCAGTAGAATAGTGAGTGCAGCTCTGGAGTATAATACAGGAGGTAACTCTGGATCAGTAATGTAATGTATGTACACAGTGACTGCACCAGCAGAATAGTGAGTGCAGCTCTGGAGTATAATACAGGAGGTAACTCAGGATCAGTAATGTAATGTATGTACACAGTGACTGCACCAGCAGAATAGTGAGTGCAGCTCTGGAGGATAATACAGGAGGTAACTCAGGATCAGTAATGTAATCTATGTACACAGTGACTGCACCAGCAGAATAGTGAGTGCAGCTCTCGAGTATAATACAGGAGGTAACTCAGGATCAGTAATGTAATGTATGTACACAGTGACTGCACCAGCAGAATAGTGAGTGCAGCTCTGGAGTATAATACAGGAGGTAACTCAGGATCAGTAATGTAATGTATGTACACAGTGACTGCACCAGCAGAATAGTGAGTGCAGCCCTGGAGTATAATACAGGAGGTAACTCAGGATCAGTAATGTAATGCATGTACACAGTGAGTGCACCAGCAGAATAGTGAGTGCAGCTCTGGGATATAATACAGGAGGTAACTCAGGATCAGTCATGTATGTACACAGTGACTGCACCAGCAGAATAGTGAGTGCAGCTCTGGAGTATAATACAGGAGGGAACTCAGGATCAGTAATGTAATGTATGTACACAGTGACTGCACCAGCAGAATAGTGAGTGCAGCTCTGGAGTATAATACAGGAGGTAACTCAGGATCAGTAATGTAATGTATGTACACAGTGACTGCACCAGCAGAATAATGAGTGCAGCTCTGGAGTATAATACAGGAGGGAACTCGGAATCAGTAATGTAATGTATGTACACAGTGACTGCACCAGCAGAATAGTGAGTGCAGCTCTGGAGTATAATACAGGAGGTAACTCAGGATCAGTAATGTAATGTATGTACACAGTGACTGCACCAGCAGAATAGTGAGTGCAGCTCTGGAGTATAATACAGGAGGGAACTCAGGATCAGTAATGTAATGTATGTACACAGTGACTGCACCAGCAGAATAGTGAGTGCAGCTCTGGAGTATAATACAGGAGGTAACTCAGGATCAGTAATGTAATGTATGTACACAGTGACTGCACCAGCAGAATAGTGAGTGCAGCTCTGGAGTATAATACAGGAGGTAACTCAGGATCAGTAATGTAATGTATGTACACAGTGACTGCACCAGCAGAATAGTGAGTGCAGCTCTGGAGTATAATACAGGAGGTAACTCAGGATCAGTAATGTAATGTACACAGTGACTGCACCAGCAGAATAGTGAGTGCAGCTCTGGAGTATAATACAGGAGGTAACTCAGGATCAGTAATGTAATGTATGTACACAGTGACTGCACCAGCAGAATAGTGAGTGCAGCTGTGGGTAATTGGTCACAGACGTCCTCTTATATTGATGATCTAGGTAGGTGATGGCCTCACCCGCCGGCTGCCCTCTTTCTCCTTGGCGCCCTTCTCGTCTTTGGCCAGGCGGCTGGGTGTTGGTTTCATGTGTGGAGAGTTGAGGCCCGGTGGGGCGGCTGTCACTTTACTCATCAGACTGTTCTGACGGGCGACGTCTCGCAGGACGCTGTGGTCACACTTCGTCTGCAGGAAGAAGAGACAGAGACGTCGGTGATGGAGAAGGAGAACTAAGTAGAGGGGGTGTTCAAAGACGTCTGGAAGTGACACCGGGGGTCTCAGATCAGGGACGGGTCTTAGGGTGCTCCTATCGGGTTACAAAAACAGGGGCTACATAGACTAAGCAGTAGCTTTGCTGCTATTGAAAAGAATGTGGTCTGAGCTGCAATACCGAGAATAGCCACTACATGGTGTATGGCGCTCCATCCATCCCACTGATCGGAGATTAATGATCGATCTTAGTAATCGATCGTCAGTTGATAACCAGTCCACACCTAATCGTTCTCAAGATTGTTAAAACTGTACCATTCTGGATGTAGCATCCTAAGGGGACTAGGATGGATACAATTGTAACAAACGCTCAGCTGTGAAAAACATTAAGTCTCTGAATTTAGGCAATTAAAGGGGTATACTCCATCTTCATACATGGATACCCTTGGATAGTGCTCGTAAAAACAAGCACTTTTACAATTTACTGTTTATTGAAATTTACAGCCGTTCTTGAGATAATAACACTTTTGTTTTGTTCACAGCTCGTTGCCATGGAAACCGACCACCGCTGCTGAAGAAAAGTGCGAATATCTCAAGAACGGCTGAAAATTTTAACAAGCTGTAAATTACAAAATTGCTTGTATATATGAGCTCTATCCATCTACACTCATTTAGGAATATGGAAATAACCCCTTTAAGGTTCCCATTCATTGATGGCAAGCAGAGATGGTGATGAGGAACACACTGGAGCTGATTCATTAGACAGTTGTCATCACTTCTCTGACATAAAATAGTTTGAAATCTCACAAAATATTTACAGAACTTACAGTTGTGCAGAAATTTAGCAGCTTTTGGAGTTTTATGCTTTACTGGTCACTTTAAGCGCTGGAGAAACTGGAAACCAAACCTATGATGCAGTAATACAGTGGCCTGGTATGGGAGTATGATGGCGCTAGGTGGGCATACAGTCATGGCCAAAAGTATTGACACCCCTGCAATTCTGTTGGATAATACTCAGTTTCTTCCTGAAAATGATTGCAATCACAAATTCTTTGTATTATTATCTTCATTTTATTTGTCTTCAATGAAAAAACACAAAAGAGAATGAAGCAAAAAGCAAAACATTGATCATTTCACACAAAACTCTAAAAATGGGCCAGACAAAAGTATTGGCACCCTCAGCCTAATACTTGGTTGCACAACCTTTTGCCAAAATAACTGCGATCAGCCGCTTCCGGTAACCATCAATGAGTTTCTTACAATGCTCTGCTGGAATTTTACACCATTCTTCTTTGGCAAACTGCTCCAGGTCCCTGATATGTGAAGGCGCCTTCTCCAATCTGCCATTGTTAGATCTCTCCACAGGTGATCTATGGGATTCAGGTCTGGACTCATTGCTGCCACCTTAGAAGGCTCCAGTGCTTTCTCTCAAACCATTTTCTAGTGCTTTTTGAAGTGTGTTTTGGGTCATTGTCCTGCTGGAAGACCCATGACCTCTGAGGGAGGCCCAGCTTTCTCACACTGGGCCCTACATTATGCTGCACAATGTGTTGGTAGTCTTCAGACTTCATAATGCCATGCACACGGTCAATCAGTCCAGTGCCAGAGGCAGCAAAGCAACCCCAAAACATCAGGGAACCTCCGCCATGTTTGACTGTAGGGATCGTGTTCTTTTCTCTGAATGCCTCTTTGGTTCTCCTGTAAACTCTATGTTGATCCCTTTGCCCATAAAGCTCTACTTTTGTCTCATCTGACCAGAGAACATTCTTCCAAAACGTTTTAGGCTTTCTCAGATACGTTTTGGCAAACTCCAGCCTGGCTTTTTTATGTCTCGGGGTAAGAAGTGGGGTCTTCCTGGATCTCCTACCATACAGTCCCTTTTCATTCAGATGCCGATGGATAGTACGGGGTGACACTGTTGTACCCTTGGACTGCAGGGCAGCTTGAACTTGTTTGGATGTTAGTCGAGGTTCTTTATCCACCATCCGCACAATGTTGTGTTGAAATCTCTTGTCAATTTTTCCGTCCACATCTAGGGAGGTTAGCTACAGTGCCATGGGCTTTACACTTCTTGCTGACACTGCGCACTGTAGACACAGGAACATTCAGGTCTTTGGAGATGGACTTGTAGCCTTGAGATTGCTCATGCTTCATCACAATTTGGTTTCTCAAGTCCTCAGACAGTTGTTTGGTCTTCTTTCTTTTCTCCATGCTCAATGTGGTACACACAAGGACACAGGACAGAGGTTGAGTCAACTTTAATCCATGTCAACTGGCTGCAAGTGTGATTTAGTTATTGCCAACACCTGTTAGGTGCCACAGGTAAGTTACAGGTGCTGTTAATTACACAAATTAGAGAAGCATCACAGGATTTTTCTAACAGTGCCAGTACTTTTGTCCACCCCCTTTTTTATGTTTGGTGGAGTTAGATCCAATTTGGCTTTAGGACAATTCTCTTTTGTGTTTTTTCATTGAAGACAAATTAAATGAAGATAATAATACCAAAGAATTTGTGATTGCAATCATTTTCAGGAAGAAACTGAGTATTATCTGACAGAATTGCAGGGGTGTCAATACTTTTGGCCATGACTGTACATTGAGTATCGCCCATCCTACCTTCTCCAGCACCTCCGCGTCCTGATATGCCAGAACCCTGTAGGCGCCACGAAGACGTTTGACTCCGGGTAAAGCAGGGGAACCATGTTTATATACGCAACTCCATGGAAAGAGACCGCCACATCCTCCTCACCGTGCTGCTGCCGGAACAAAAAGACAAGATTCAGGACCTGGTGCTCAGATCGAAACTCTGACTAAGAATGACCCCTATAATATATAGACTGTAAGATCTTGTAGGCAGACAGGATCTTATCATGTATCTCTGTATACAGGGAGCTCCCCCTAGTGGTGGCTGCAGACAGAATATTATCATGTATCTCTGTATACAGGGAGCTCCCCCTGGTGGTGACTGCAGACAGGATCTTATCATGTATCTCTGTATACAGGGAGCTCCCCCTAGTGGTGGCTGCAGACAGAATCTTATCATGCATCTCTGTATACAGGAAGCTCCCCCTAGTGGTGGCTGCAGACAGATGCTTATCATGTATCTCTGTATACAGGGAGCTTCCCCTAGTGGTGGCTGCAGACAGAATCTTATCATGTATCTCTGTATACAGGCAGCTCCCCCTAGTGGTGACTGCAGACAGGAACTTATCATGTATCTCTGTATACAGGGAGCTCCCCAGTGGTGACTGTAGACAGAATCTTATCATGTATTTCTGTATACAGGGAGCTCCCCCTAGTGGTGACTGCAGACAGAATCTTATCATGTATCTCTGTATACAGGGAGCTCCCCCTAGTGGTGACTGCAGACAGAATCTTATCATGTATCTCACAGGGAGCTCCCTCTAGTGGTGACTGCAGACAGGATGTTATCATGTATCTCTGTATACAGGGAGCTCCCCCTAGTGGTGGCTGCTTGTATATATACTTGTTGGTCATGACACTTGCTTTTTCGGCTTTTCCTGGCTTAGCTTTGCCGGTTGGGGAGAATGGCGCTCTCATTATCTCCACTGGCCAATAGCGACACTCGGCGATCCGCTTCTGTAAACTGCGGAGAGGGAGAATTGTCTTGATTCTCAGCCGTCACACAACTTGTAATAATGTTGATATATCGGGATCATATAATCAGATCCCCTTGAAATAGGAATCGTCTGGTCACCTGATGACCGCGGACTGATCCAGGCAGCAGCGTCTCTCCATGTCCCAGGTCACTCTCTTTTTTAGGGTCTCGGCTTCAGTGCGGAACTCCTTGTCCTGCGGTAAAACATGGCGGTGAGCGTCCACCAGTGCAACCAATCAGATGGCTGGATAATGGTGGGTCCGGTGAACCCCTCACCTCTTTGCGGTTCATCTCTCCGTCCTCCTCCTCGTAGGCCCCGGTGAGGATGAAGGACTCCGGTATGTGCTGAGCTCCGGGAGCCGATATGCCGCTCATGGGCCACCGCTTCCGCCGTGACACCGGCTCGCTCTCCCCACCGCCTTTTAGGACGCCGTTGGAGAAGATCAGAGTGGAATCTGTCTGGATGAATACGAGGGGGGTCAGGATCGCTCTCTCACACACTGGGGGTCCCCCGGCCCACAGACGTCACACCGTACCTCTCCCACTGACGGGAGCTGAACACTGGTGACATAATTATACTGTGGCCCACCGGGGGCCCAGGATTCGGGGACACAGTGCGCGGCCTCCATGGTCACTCGGAGCAGGTTCCCCTGACTTATCTGTGGCTCGGTGAATAAGGGTGCCGGGACCGACACGGACACCTCCAGACTGGGCTGTAAAGTAGAGAAATATAGGGAAGACAAGACGATAGATTAGTGATCTAATAACTATGTGATTGCTGTCAGTGAATGGAAACATTGTAGTCAACATGTGGGGGCTGAAAGTCTCTCCTGTTGGTGGTGACTATACTAGACCAACATACTGTGACCCACAAGTCTTCTCAGACCTCACTACATCATGTTAAGTGTGCTATAATGAATTAGACCAGAATTAGACAAGAATTAGACCAGAATTGGACCTGAAGGTAACTGGATACATAGTCACTGTCACATGGAGGCATCTGATATTCAGGAGATTGCCTGGCACATACGGCAAATGGGCACTGACATGTGACACAGTAACGACCTCTCAGCTATGAAAAGTTTTACATTTGGAGATTTGAACGTAGACAAGAAAATCCAAATTCACTGACAGCAAGAAGAGGTCCAGGACTACATCAAACTGTCTAGTTAGGGAACTACCTTGGCGTCCGGCTGAGATTCCAGAGGAGATCCCTGGACCGGGTGCAGAGGGACGGTCACCTGGAAAGTACATTCACCTGAAATCAGGACATAAGAAGAACAGGTGATCGCAACCGCACCGGCAACACCATAGGTGACAGTCCTGATGTATAACCCCGCCAGTATGGGCTGCCGGGACGAGGAGTATTCAGGTCTTCTCTAGAGGGGGTGGCTGGCACCTGAAGTGCCTGCAGGGGTCACACCGCCATAGATGAGTCTTCTCCTGATACCGTGCCTGTAAAACATCTAATGTTCTATATTCCCAGTATGTAGCAACCATGGATGACCCTCAGAAAATAGAGGGGGCGCTGAATGAGGTATCAGGCGGGGGGCACCATTTGGAGGGTCAACGCTGAGGGTTCAGATTCTCCTGCCAAGAGTCCTGAGGGTCCACACATAGGCCAACCATAAAGACAGAGACCAGGGGGGAGAGGGTAGACCCTATATACTAAGTAGGTCTATGGGGGAAAATGGGCTTCTCTTTGTAACCCAAAAAAGTAAGATGCCCCTCACCTCGCAGGAGGGGGAGCAGATCCACCGCACTTTGCCCCAAGATGCTCGTCTTCTCCTCCTTCTGCTTCTTCTCCTTGGGTAAGATCTCGATGACGGTAACTGGAGAAAAGGAGACGTCAGTGCAGAATCTGCAATACCAGGGACTACCACTGAGGGGCGCCTATACATGTCTACCAGTGCTGCCACCTCTACCCCGAGGGCACAGGCTACTTACATAGGACGGGTTTGTGCGCCACGTCGTCCAGGCTGTGAGGACTTTCTCCGCCGATGTCGAAGCTGGTGGTGAAGTTGTACTCCGGGGGTTTACCGGGACCGGACTCCAGCTTCGGGGAGTCTCCCAGGAGGACATTGTTAAATTCAGACCTGACATAGGTGACCGGGGCGTCCGCCTTCACCCCCCTCTGTGCCAGAAAGATGACATTCAGTACAAAACAGGGGCTGCAAAATCCCACCCTTCTTATAGAACTGGGCAAAGGGTGAAGGCTAATGTCCCTAGTGGTATGAGGTATTGAATGGGTTATTGATAATCTCCCTGGTGGTCTGGGTTTAGAGGTGTTATTGATAATCTCCCTGGTGGTCTGGGGTAGAGAGGGTTTATTGATAATCTCCCTGGTGGTCTGGGGTAGAGATGGTTTATTGATAATCTCCCTGGTGGTCTGGGGTAGAGAGGGTTTATTGATAATCTCCCTGGCGGTCTGGGGTAGAGAGGGTTTATTGATAATCTGCCTGGTGGTCTGGGGTAGAGAGGGGTTATTGACAATCTCCCTGGTGGTCTGGGTAGAGAGGGGTTATTGATAATCTCCCTGGTGGTCTGGGGTAGAGAGGATTTATTGATAATCTCCCTGGTGGTCTGGGGTACAGAGGGTTTATTGATAATCTCCCTGGTGGTCCTGGGTAGAGAGGTTTATTGATAATCTCCCTGGTGGTCTGGGGTAGAGAGGGTTTATTGATAATCTCCCTGGTGGTCTGGGGGTAGTGAGGGGTTATTGATAATCTCCCTGGTGGTCTGGGGTAGAGAGGGTTTATTGATAATCTCCCTGGTGGTCTGGGGGTAGTGAGGGGTTATTGATAATCTCCCTGGTGGTCTGGGGGTAGAGAGGGTTATTGATAATCTGCCTGGTGGTCTGGGGTAGAGAGGGGTTATTGACAATCTCCTGGTGGTCTGGGGTAGAGAGGGTTTATTGATAATCTCCCTGGTGGTCTGGGGTACAGAGGGTTTATTGATAATCTCCCTGGTGGTCCTGGGTAGAGAGGGTTTATTGATAATCTCCCTGGTGGTCTGGGGTTGAGAGGGTTTATTGATAATCTCCCTGGTGGTCTGGGGTAGAGAGGGTTTATTGATAATCTCCCTGGTGGTCTGGGGGTAGTGAGGGGTTATTGATAATCTCCCTGGTGGTCTGGGGTAGAGGGGGGTTATTGATAATCTCCCTGGTGGTCTGGGGTAGAGAGGGGTTATTTATAATCTCCCTGGTGGTCTGGGGTTGAGAGGGTTTATTGATAATCTCCCTGGTGGTCTGGGGTAGAGAGGGGTTATTGACAATCTCCCTGGTGGTCTGGGGTAGAGAGGGGTTATTGATAATCTCCCTGGTGGTCTGGGGTAGAGAGGGTTTATTGATAATCTCCCTGGTGGTCTGGGGTACAGAGGGTTTATTGATAATCTCCCTGGTGGTCCTGGGTAGAGAGGGTTTATTGATAATCTCCCTGGTGGTCTGGGGTTGAGAGGGTTTATTGATAATCTCCCTGGTGGTCTGGGATAGAGAGGGGTTATTGATAATCTCCCTGGTGGTCTGGGGTAGAGAGGGATTATTTATAATCTCCCTGGTGGTCTGGGGTTGAGAGGGTTTATTGATAATCTCCCTGGTGGTCTGGGGTTGAGAGGGTTTATTGATAATCTCCCTGGTGGTCTGGGGTAGGGAGGGGTTATTGATAATCTCCCTGGTGGTTTGGGGTAGAGAGGGGTTATTTATAATCTCCCTGGTGGTCTGGGGTTTAGAGGGGTTATTGACAATCTCCCTGGTGGTCTGGGGTAGAGAGGGGTTATTGATAATCTCCCTGGTGGTCTGGGGTAGAGAGGGTTTATTGATAATCTCCCTGGTGGTCTGGGGTACAGAGGGTTTATTGATAATCTCCCTGGTGGTCCTGGGTAGAGAGGGTTTATTGATAATCTCCCTGGTGGTCTGGGGTTGAGAGGGGTTATTGATAATCTCCCTGGTGGTCTGGGGTAGAGAGGGGTTATTTATAATCTCCCTGGTGCTCTGGGGTTGAGAGGGTTTATTGATAATCTCCCTGGTGGTCTGGGTTGAGAGGGTTTATTGATAATCTCCCTGGTGGTCTGGGGTAGAAAGGGGTTATTGATAATCTCCCTGGTGGTCTGGGGTAGAGAGGGGTTATTTTTAATCTCCCTGGTGCTCTGGGGTTGAGAGGGTTTATTGATAATCTCCCTGGTGGTCTGGGGTTGAGAGGGTTTATTGATAATCTCCCTGGTGGTCTGGGGTAGGGAGGGGTTATTAATAATCTCCCTGGTGGTTTGGGGTAGAGAGGAGTTATTTATAATCTCCCTGGTGGTCTGGTGTTTAGAGGGGTTATTGACAATCTCCCTGGTGGTCTGGGGTAGAGAGGGGTTATTGATAATCTCCCTGGTGGTCCTGGGTAGAGAGGGTTTATTGATAATCTCCCTGGTGGTCTGGGGTTGAGAGGGTTTATTGATAATCTCCCTGGTGGTCTGGGGTAGAGAGGGGTTATTTATAATCTCCCTGGTGGTCTGGGGTAGTGAGGGGTTATTGATAATCTCCCTGGTGGTCTGGGGTAGTGAGGGGTTATTAATCTCCCCTGTGCTTTTGGGGTCACTTATAATCTCCTTGTTGCTATACTGTATGATGTAAAGGGGTCACTGATAATCTGGTTGTCTCGGGGTAGTGAAAGGGTTATTTATAATCTGCTCGCTGGTCTCGGGTAGTGAAGGGATTATTGATACCTGTCGGTCTGGGGTAATGAAGCTATTATATATAATGTCCTGGTGGTCTAGGGTTGAGAAGGGATAATATACAATCTCCTGGTAGTATCTGGTGTTGGAGGAGTTGCTGATAATCTCCTGATGGTCCTCAGGAGTAGTAAAGGGGGTTATTGGTAATGGATCTATGGGAGTAAAGGGGTTAATGACAATATTCCTGGTGGTCTGGGTAATGTAGGGCTTTGTGGTGAGCTCTAAATTAACCCTTTCAGTACTGTTGGCCAAACGTTTAGCCTCCAGCTGGTTCTTCACCCTAGATCACCAGGGGATACAAAGTTGTTAACCCTTTCATAACCCCAGACACCAGGACAGTACTCTGAACTCCTTATGACCCAAGATCGCCAGGTAATTGCTATTAACCCTTTGATTACACTGGGCCACCAAGAGATCGCTATTGCAACCTTCAGCACGAGAAACGGTTCAGGGACCACAAAAGGCGCCATTGCTATTAAATGGCTTGATCCTCCAACCACCAGGGGGATTATTAACACCTTCACTACCAGATGCCGCTTTCACTACCCAAGATCACCCGGGTAATTTGTTACTAACGCTTATATTAAACATTACAGCCAGAGATGGTACCATCATTCTCATCCAAGGAATGAATTTCATACCTACAGGGAGATAGAACAGGTTACAGGGTACCACAAGGGATTATCCTAGACCACATGGTATGTATCCTAGACCACCAGGGGTATGTATCCTAGACCACCAGGGTATGTATCCTAGACCACCAGGATGATCCTAGCACCGGGTATGTATCTAGACCACCAGGGTATGTATCCTAGAACATGTACAGACCAGGGGTATGTATCCTAGACCACCAGGGTATGTATCCAGACCACCAGGAGTATGAATATTATCCTAGACCACCAGGGATGTATCCTAGACCACCAGGGGTATGTATCCTAGACCACCAGGGGTATGTATCCTAGACCACCAGGGGTATGTATCCTAGACCACCAGGGGTATGTATCCTAGACCAAGTTCCTAGACCACCAGGGGTATGTATCCTAGACCACCAGGGGTATGTATCCTAGACCACCAGGGGTATGTATCCTAGACCACCAGGGGTATGTATCCTAGACCACCAGGGGTATGTATCCTAGACCACCAGGGGTATGTATCCTAGACCACCAGGGGTATGTATCCTAGACCACCAGGGGTATGTATCCTAGACCACCAGGGGTATGTATCCTAACACCGGGTTGTACCTAGACCACCAGGGTATGTATCCTAGACCACCAGGGGTATGTATCCTAGACCACCAGGGGTATGTATCCTAGACCACCAGGGTATGTATCCTAGACCACCAGGGTATGTATCCTAGACCACCAGGGTATGTATCCTAGACCACCAGGGTATGTATCCTAGACCACCAGGGGTATGTATCCTAGACCACCAGGGGTATGTATCCTAGACCACCAGGTATGTATTAACACTCCTAGACCACCAGGAAGAGTCCACAACTGCTGAACACTTAACACCAGGGTAAATCCTAACCTTTTGTAAAGCCAGCCCAAGAGTATTGATAACCTCTTTGTACCTAGACACCAGGGATGTTACTGTTAACCTTGTTTAACCTAGAACAGCAGGAATAGTTAACCTATACCTAAACTATCAAACCTAGACCACCAGGGTATGTATCCTAGACCACCAGGGTATGTAGCTTTGACTACCCGTGGTATTACTGTCAAGTTTATTAACCCTAGATCACCGGGGTATATATTAACCTGTACCTAAGACTTCCAATATATGTACTGAAAAGCTTTATTAATTCTATACCACCAGGGATATGTACCCCAGACCACCAGACAAATTAGCAATACACCCACACGACCCCTAGATCACCAATTATTTTACTGTCAATGCTTTAATAATCATAGACCACCAGGGTTATGTACCATAGATCACCAATGAGATTACCATGAACACTTTCTTCACTCTAGACCACCAGGGTAATGTGCTATAGATCACCAATGAGATTACCATGAACACTTTCTTCAATCTAGACCACCAGGGTAATGTGCTATAGATCACCAATGAGATTACCATAAATACTTTCTTCACTCTAGACCACCAGGGTAATGTGCCATAGATCACCAATGAGATTACCATGAACACTTTCTTCACTCTAGACCACCAGGATTATGTACCATAGATCACCAATGAGATTACCATGAACACTTTCTTCACTCTAGACCACCAGGATTATGTACCATAGATCATCAATGAGATTACCATGAACACTTTCTTCACTCTAGACCACCAGGGTTATGTACCATAGATCATCAATGAGATTACCATGAACACTTTCTTCACTCTAGACCACCAGGGTTATGTACCATAGATCACCAATGAGATTACCATGAACACTTTCTTCAATCTAGACCACCAGGGTAATGTGCTATAGATCACCAATGAGATTACCATAAATACTTTCTTCACTCTAGACCACCAGGGTAATGTGCCATAGATCACCAATGAGATTACCATGAACACTTTCTTCACTCTAGACCACCAGGATTATGTACCATAGATCACCAATGAGATTACCATGAACACTTTCTTCACTCTAGACCACCAGGATTATGTACCATAGATCATCAATGAGATTACCATGAACACTTTCTTCACTCTAGACCACCAGGGTTATGTACCATAGATCACCAATGAGATTACCATGAACACTTTCTTCACTCTAGACCACCAGGGTAATGTGCTATAGATCACCAAAGAGATTACTATAAACACTTTTTTCACTCTAGACCACCAGGGTAATGCACCATAGATCACCAATGAGATTACCATGAACACTTTCTTCACTCTAGACCACCAGGGTAATGTGCCATAGATCACCAATGAAATTACCATAAACACTTTGTTCACTCTAGACCACCAGGATTATGTACCATAGATCACCAATGAGATTACCATGAACACTTTCTTCACTCTAGACCACCAGGGTAATGTACCATAGATCACCAATGATATTACTGTTAACTCCTTGTTAACCCTAGACCACCAGGGATATCTCCATGACCCTTTTAATTAGTCTAGACCAAAAGAGAAATTAGCATTAATCATTTTTGGACCATAGACCACCAGGGATATCACTATTAACCCTTTGTGACCCACAGACCACCAGGGATGCTTCCTTTAAAGCTTACTATACAACCAAATACCCTGAATTACAAATAAATGAACCCCCAAACCACCGAGTCACTACAAATATTATGATCGGGTTTAGCTAAAATGCCTCGATGTCCCCGTCATGGCAACCTCTGACTTTGCCCCTACAGGGGAGGGTGGCGGTAGGGTGGGGGCCATTTACATCTAAACTTGGACCTACAGTCCGCCCTCCCTGTGTCCCACGACTACAGGGGCGAGATATGTATCTGCCGGTGCCGTAAAGGGTTAACAGCACTCATCAGGCGCTGAGTACGAGGTGTTACCAGATCATGTGCTCCGAGGACCGTGATGTGCACCGGTGCGGGGGGCCCGGGGGGCCGCGTCCTCACGTCTTCCTGCAACGTCTCCATAGATATAGGTCTGAGGAGAGATAAGAGGAAAAAGGTGAGGGATGAGAGCCCCGATACCACTGTAACCACTGACGTATAAACAGGCCGTGTATGGGGGTCCGGAGGACGAGCGCGGCCGGCTGTAATGGGACGAGGGGGCATCAGAGGGTACAGGAGCGAGGACAGACCCTCACGTTACACTGATCCCCTATTATACATCCCGGCACCAGACACCCCCTCAATCAGTGTGTCTATAATACTGCAATATTATGGCGGCACAGTGAGGGCAGAATATACACAAAGGACGGCATCTCCCGGGACACCGGGTCCTGTGTGCTGCAAGAAGTATACAGCGAGTAATGGAGCCCCGAACTCACAGCACAAATACTGTACAACCATCTGTACTGTACCACAGTCACCACTAGATGGCAGCAACTACCAATGACACTTCATCCACAGGCATGATGTATATACAGAGTGACAGCAGAATAGAGAGTGCAGCTCTGGAGTATAATACAGGAGATAACTCAGGATCAGTAATGTAATGTATGTACACAGTGACTGCACCAGCAGAATAGTGAGTGCAGCTCTGGAGTATAATACAGGAGGTAACTCAGGATCAGTAATGTAATGTATGTACACAGTGACTGCACCAGCAGAATAGTGAGTGCAGCTCTGGAGTATAATACAGGAGGTAACTCAGGATCAGTAATGTAATGTATGTACATAGTGACTGCACCAGCAGAAAAGTGAGTGCAGCTCTGGAGTATAATACAGGAGGTAACTCAGGATCAGTAATGTAATGTATGTACACAGTGACTGCACCAGCAGAATAGTGAGTGCAGCTCTGGAGTATAATACAGGAGGTAACTCAGGATCAGTAATGTAATGTATGTACACAGTGACTGCATCAGCAGAATAGTGAGTGCAGCTCTGGAGTATAATACAGGAGGTAACTCAGGATCAGTAATGTAATGTATGTACACAGTGACTCCACCAGCAGAATAGTGAGTGCACCAGCAGAATAGTGAGTGCAGCTCTGGAGTATAATACAGGAGGTAACTCAGGATCAGTAATGTAATGTATGTACACAGTGACTGCACCAGCAGAATAGTGAGTGCAGCTCTGGAGTATAATACAGGAGGTAACTCAGGATCAGTAATGTAATGTATGTACACAGTGACTGCACCAGCAGAATAGTGAGTGCAGCTCTGGAGTATAATACAGGAGGTAACTCAGGATCAGTAATGTAATGTATGTACACAGTGACTGCACCAGCAGAATAGTGAGTGCAGCTCTGGAGTATAATACAGGAGGTAACTCAGGATCAGTAATGTAATGTATGTACACAGTGACTGCACCAGCAGAATAGTGAGTGCAGCTCTGGAGTATAATACAGGAGGTAACTCGGGATCAGTAATATAATGTATGTACACAGTGACTGCACCAGCAGAATAGTGAGTGCAGCTCTGGAGTATAATACAGAAGGTAACTCGGGATCAGTAATGTAATGTATGTACACAGTGACTACACCAGTAGAATAGTGAGTGCAGCTCTGGAATATAATACAGGAGGTAACTCAGGATCAGTAATGTAATGTATGTACACAGTGACTACACCAGCAGAATAGTGAGTGCAGCTCTGGAGTATAATACAGGAGGTAACTCAGGATCAGTAATGTAATGTATGTACACAGTGACTGCACCAGCAGAATAGTGAGTGCAGCTCTGGAGTATAATACAGGAGGTAACTCAGGATCAGTAATGTAATGTATGTACACAGTGACTGCACCAGCAGAATAGTGAGTGCAGCTCTGGAGTATAATACAGGAGGTAACTCAGGATCAGTAATGTAATGTATGTACACAGTGACTGCACCAGCAGAATAGTGAGTGCAGCTCTGGAGTATAATACAGGAGGTAACTCAGGATCAGTAATGTAATGTATGTACACAGTGACTGCACCAGCAGAATAGTGAGTGCAGCTCTGGAGTATAATACAGGAGGTAACTGAGGATCAGTAATGTAATGTATGTACACAGTGACTGCACCAGCAGAATAGTGAGTGCAGCTCTGGAGTATAATACAGGAGGTAACTCAGGATCAGTAATGTAATGTATGTACACAGTGACTGCACCAGCAGAATAGTGAGTGCAGCTCTGGAGTATAATACAGGAGGTAACTCAGGATCACTAATGTATGTACACAGTGACTGCACCAGCAGAATAGTGAGTGCAGCTCTGGAGTATAATACAGGAGGTAACTCAGGATCAGTAATGTAATGTATGTACACAGTGACTGCACCAGCAGAATAGTGAGTGCAGCTCTGGAGTATAATACAGGAGGGAACTCAGGATCAGTAATGTAATGTATGTACACAGTGACTGCACCAGCAGAATAGTGAGTGCAGCTCTGGAGTATAATACAGGAGGTAACTCAGGATCAGTAATGTAATGTATATACACAGTGACTGCACCAGCAGAATAGTGAGTGCAGCTCTGGAGTATAATACAGGAGGTAACTCAGGATCAGTAATGTAATGTATGTACACAGTGACTGCACCAGCAGAATAGTGAGTGCAGCTCTGGAGTATATACAGGATATGTTCTTCTCTTATGGTGACATAATTCTTCCCTCCATACATTAGTGCTCACCTTCCTCTCGGTTCACTCCCCGCACTGTCTGTGGACTCCGGTTTCTCCCCGGTCACGGTTTCTCCACAGTTCAGCGTTTCCGGTCTCTAGGCAACCAGCTCTGATCTCCCAGCATGCTCCGGGCCGCACAGCGCGTTGCTAGGTTACAGGACACTTCCTCATCCTCCGCGCCCAGGGTGGAGCATGCTGGGAGATGTAGTCTGGAGCTGGGGATCTGATAATAATGGGGGATCTGATAATAATGGGGGATCTGATAATAATGGGGGATCTGATAATAATGAGGGATCTGATAATAATGGGGGATCTGATAATAATGGGGGATCTGATAATAATGGGTGATCTGATAATAATGGGGGGATCTGATAATAATGAGGGATCTGATAATGGAGGATCTGATAATAATGGAGGGATCTAATAATAATGGGGGATCTGATAATAATGGAGGATCTGATAATAATGGGGGGATCTGATAATAATGGGGGGATCTGATAACAATGGGGGATCTGATAATAATGGGGGATCTGATAACAATGGGAGATCTGATAATAATGGGAGATCTGATAATAATGAGGGATCTGATAATAATGAGGGATTCTGATAATAAATGGGAGGATCTGATAATAATGTAAGAGGATCTGATAATAATGGGGATCTGATAATAATGGAGGATCTGATAATAATAGAGGGATCTGATAATAATGGGGGGATCTGATAATAATGGGGGATCTGATAATAATGGGGGATCTGATAATAATGGGGGATCTGATAATAATGGAGGATCTGATAATAATAGAGGGATCTGATAATAATGGGGGGATCTGATAATAATGGAGGATCTGATAATAATAGAGGGATCTGATAATAATGGGGGGATCTGATAATAATGGGGGATCTGATAATAATGGGGGATCTGATAATAATGGGGGATCTGATAATAATGGAGGATCTGATAATAATAGAGGGATCTGATAATAATGGGGGGATCTGATAATAATGGAGGATCTGATAATAATAGAGGGATCTGATAATAATGGGGGATCTGATAATAATGGAGGATCTGATAATAATGGGGGGATCTGATAATAATGGTGGATCTGATAATAATAAGGGGATCTGATAATAATGGGGGATCTGATAATAATGGGGGATCTGATAATAATGGGGGGATCTGATAATAATGGGGGATCTGATAATAATGGGGATCTGATAATAACGGGGGATCTGATAATAATGGGGGATCTGATAATAATGGGGGATCTGATAATAATGGGGATCTGATAATAATGGGGGATCTGATAATAATGAGGGATCTGATAATAATGGGAGATCTGATAATAATGAGGGATCTGATAATAATGGAGGGATCTGATAATAATGAGGGATCTGATAATAATAGGGGATCTGATAATAATGGGGGTCTGATAATAATGGGAGATCTGATAATAATGGAGGGATCTGATAATAATGGAGGATCTGATAATAATGGGGGATCTGATAATAATGGGAGGATCTGATAATAATGGGGGATCTGATAATAATGAGGGATCTGATAATAATGAGGGATCTGATAATAATGGAGGGATCTGAATATACAAATGGGGGGATCTGATAATAATGGAGGGATCTAATAATAATGGGGGATCTGATAATAATAGGGGATCTGGATAAATAATGGGGATCTGATAATAATGGGGGGATCTGATAACAATGGGGGATCTGATAATAATGGAGGGATCTAATAATAATGGGGGATCTGATAATAATGGGGGATCTGATAACAATGGGAGATCTGATAATAATGGGAGATCTGATAATAATGAGGGATCTGATAATAATGGGATAGATCTGATAATAATGGAGGGATCTGATAATAATGGAGGATCTGATAATAATGGAGGGATCTAATAATAATGGGGGATCTGATAATAATGGGGGATCTGATAACAATGGGGAGATCTGATAATAATGGGGAGATCTGATAATAATGAGGGATCTGATAATAATGAGGGATCTGATAATAATGGGAGGATCTGATAATAATGGAGGATCTGATAATAATGGGGATCTGATAATAATGGAGGATCTGATAATAATAGAGGGATCTGATAATAATGGGGGGATCTGATAATAATGGGGGGATCTGATAATAATGGGGGATCTGATAATAATGGAGGATCTGATAATAATAGAGGGATCTGATAATAATGGGGGATCTGATAATAATGGGAGATCTGATAATAATGGTGGATCTGATAATAATAGAGGGATCTGATAATAATGGGGGATCTGATAATAATGGGGGATCTGATAATAATGGGGGGATCTGATAATAATGGGGGATCTGATAATAATGGGGATCTGATAATAAGGGGGATCTGATAATAATGGGGGATCTGATAATAATGGGGATCTGATAATAATGCGGGATCTGATAATAATGGGGGATCTGATAATAATGGAGGGATCTGATAATAATGGGAGATCTGATAATAATGAGGGATCTGATAATAATGGGGGATCTGATAATAATAGGGGATCTATAATAATAGGGGATCTGATAATAATGAGGGGATCTGATAATAATGAGGGATCTGATAATAATAGGGGATCTGATAATAATGGGGGATCTGATAATAATGGTGGGATCTGATAATAATGGGGGATCTGATAATAATGGGGGATCTGATAATAATGAGGGATCTGATAATAATGGGGGATCTGATAATAATGGGGGGAATCTGATAATAATGAGGGATCTGATAATAATGGGGAATCTGATAACAATGGGGGATCTGATAATAATGGGGAATCTGATAATAATAGGGGATCTGATAATAATGGGGGGATCTGATAATAATGGGGGATCTGATAATAATGGGGGATCTAATAATAATGGATGGATCTGATAATAATGGGGGATCTGATAATAATGGGGGGATCTGATAATAATGGGGGATCTGATAATAATGAGGGATCTGATAATAATGGAGGGATCTGATAATAATGGGGGATCTGATAATGGAGGATCTGATAACAATGAGGGATCTGATAATAATGGGAGGATCTGATAATAATGAGGGATCTGATAATGATGGGATATCTAATAATAATGGGGGATCTGATAATAATGGGGGATCTGATAATAATGGGGGGATCTGATAATGATGGGATATCTAATAATAATGGGGGATCTGATAATAATGGGGGATCTGATAATAATGGGGGGATCTGATAATGGAGGATCTGATAATAATGAGGGATCTGATAATAATGGGATATCTAATAATAATGGGGGATCTGATAATAATGGGGGATCTGATAATAATGGGGGGATCTGATAATGGAGGATCTGATAATAATGAGGGATCTGATAATAATGGGATATCTAATAATAATGGGGGATCTGATAATAATGGGGGATCTGATAATAATGGGGGGATCTGATAATGGAGGATCTGATAATAATGAGGGATCTGATAATAATGGGGGGATCTGATAATAATGGGGGATCTGATAATAATAGGGGATCTGATAATAATGGGGGATCTGATAATAATGAGGGATCTGATAATAATAGGGGATCTGATAATAATGGGGGATATGATAATAATGGGGGGATCTGATAATAATGGAGGGATCTGATAATAATGGGGGATCTGATAATAATAGGGGATCTGATAATAATGGGGGATCTGATAATAATGAGGGATCTGATAATAATGGAGGGATCTGATAATAATGGGAGGATCTGATAATAAAGGGGGATCTGATAATAATGGAGGATCTGATAATAATGGGGGGATCTGATAATAATTGGGGATCTGATAATAATGGGGGAATCTGATAATAATGGGGGATCTGATAATAATGAGGGATCTGATAATAATGGGGGATCTGATAATAATGGGGGGATCTGATAATGGAGGATCTGAAAACAATGAGGGATCTGATAATAATGGGGGGATCTGATAATGGAGGATCTGATAACAATGAGGGATTTAATAATAATAGGGGATCTGATAATAATGGGGGATCTGATAATAATGAGGGATCTGATAATAATAGGGGATGTGATAATAATGGGGGATCTGATAATAATAGAGGGATCTGATAATAATGGGGGATCTGATAATAATAGAGGGATCTGATAATAATGGGGGGATCTGATAATGGAGGATCTGATAATAATGGAGGGATATCTGATAATAATGGGGGATCTGATAATAATGAGGGATCTGATAATGGGGGGATCTGATAATGGAGGATCTGATAACAATGAGGGATCTGATAATAATGGGGGGATCTGATAATAATGGGGGATCTGATAATAATGAGGGATCTGATAATAATAGGGGATCTGATAATAATGGGGGATCTGATAATAATGAGGGATCTGATAATAATAGGGGATCTGATAATAATGGGGGATCTGATAATAATGGGGGGATCTGATAATAATGGAGGGATCTGATAATAATGGGGGATCTGATAATAATGGGGGATCTGATAATAATGAGGGATCTGATAATAATGGAGGGATCTGATAATAATGGGAGGATCTGATAATAAAGGGGGATCTGATAATAATGGAGGATCTGATAATAATGGGGGGATCTGATAATAATGGGGGATCTGATAATAATGGGGGAATCTGATAATAATGGGGGATCTGATAATAATGGGGGGATCTGATAATAATGGGGGGATCTGATAATAATGGGGGATCTGATAAAAATGGGGGATCTGATAATAATGGGGGGATCTGATAATAATGGGGGGATCTGATAATAATGGGGGGATCTGATAATAATGGGGGATCTGATAATAATGGGGGATCTGATAATAATGAGGGGATCTGATAATAATGGGGGATCTGATAATAATGAGGGATCTGATAACAATGAGGGATCTGATAATAATGGGGGGATCTGATAATAATGGGGGATCTGATAATAATGGAGGATCTGGTAATAATGGGGAGATCTAGTGATATGATTGCTCAGTGGCTCATCCACTCTCGTCTGGTGTACGCCTATGTCACTTCCGCCCCCCGACATATTTCTACACCCTCCATGGGTGTAAGAATGTAGTGAGGTGAGCAATTCAGATTGTATCATAGAAATGGATATGGAAATGAACTGTGC